>OX940983.1:14073284-14673284 GCA_954871275.1 Leptopterna dolabrata | reverse complement strand
GTGCTCGATCCAAAGGTTTATTATTGAAAATAATAAACCAAAAGGACCATTAAGTAGACCAGATAGAAGAGGACTAAGTTTATAAAAATGTGTTTTAATTAAAAAATTGGATCACAAAAATCGCTACAAATCGTCTAGCTAGTTGAAAGTTCGAAGTCTCTCATGTTATATGGTTATGCTGCACGATTGAATCTATTAAATTCTCAGAAATTATTAATGTGTCTCATCAAACTTTCAGATACCTACGCGATTCAATTATCGTTGATGGCGAACGGTAGGGTCAGGTTATCTTTGTATCTCCTTTATTGGCAAACTGTATTGGAGCCTCATATTTCTTCGGGAGAGAGGATAAAAGAAAAAGAAAAATCATGGGCACGAAACTGGATAGTCGGGGAGCGAGATGGGGGTACATATCGTGCTATGTGGAGATCATATCGCGTGAAAGAGCGGTGGGGTCTGGGAAAAAAAAAGACGGTGGGTTGAAACGAAAAACCAAACAAAAACGTCGCACACAAAAAACAATGGTGGAAACAATGAAACGACACAATGAAAAAATCCCGTTCTTCTCTAATTCATTTAGCACCGCGGGGTGGGGGAATGTTCGGCCGAGTTATGGTTGAAGGGGTTGAATGTGTCGGTTTCTGCAAACATGGATGGCAACCACCACCGCATCCCTTCTCTATGAAAGGGAGCGGTAGTTGGTGTGCGAGTCAGTTTATCCGGTTTTACAATGTTCATCTGAAGGGTTAGTGAGGGGGGTGGGATCAGCGATAAAAATGTAATTGGCGTTAGGCTCCGCAGTACAGCAAGCGAAATTCTTTCTCTTTTCTCTTATTCAGACGGATGCGGTCGTATTTACTTTCTGCGGTTCAACAGATTAAGGTACGAAAAGTAACAGCACATAATAACAAACGGTACCTTGGGTCAGGAAAATGGGAATTCATGTTTTTCTGAACAGAGGGCATCATGCGGCTCCCAACGGGCAAGTACTTGATAGGCATTATTCATCACAACGAATTCAAAAGTCAGAGATAAATATATTATTAGGAAACTTATTGACAATTTTAATTTATTTTACATAAAAATATCATCAAGTATGATGGTGAAATAGGTAATCATTCTTTAGAAAAATAAAATTGAGGATAATTTGAGGAGGATAATGGGTGGAGCTTCCCTAATTCGTTATCGAGGAAGCTATAAAGTTTCTTACTTATGCTCAAAATCCAAAAAATACATCAAGTAACAAAGTACTTATAAGTAGTTAACGATCAAGATGGGCAGGTACTTGAGTAAAGTGTGAAAAATCTCATGATGAAACGCTTCTGAGAGAGCCGCGCTCTTGCGCTCCGGCTGATTCGCGCACTTACCCACATGGTGTCAAAACCGACGGGCAAGTGCGTTTTGGTCATAAAACTCTCAATTTTTCACTTTTTTGAGAAAACTTTCTTATCGTTAGAAGAGGAAGAAACATAAAAAAAACAAAAAAAACACAGAAAATCCATTAATAAAACATCAAAAATGTAGAGCTGTTTAAATAGCAGATTTACAAAGAGCACTTACCTCAAATTCAAATTGGATGTCACCGAAGGTGTGGGGTTAAAACAATAAATTCTAATGCTCCTAAACAGTTGAAAATTTGATTAGCTGTCGATGAACAACTGATCTGACAGAAGAAAAATGAATTATTGGAGTAGCCTAGAACGTGATATAGCGGATTCGCGCACTTGCCCGACCTTGTATAATTGGTTACATTCGCTTTAAATAATATATTTTTATATTTATGTAGGCATATGCAGAGTGTACGAAGTTTAATAGATAGAGAAATATTCTGATTTGAAAAATGAAGTAATAGTTAATTTCTTCCTTAGAATCCCAATATGCAAATTTTGCGCACGCTTGCATTCGCACACTTCTTAATTTTTTCTTAATTTTTCATAAATGATTTGTATTATAGTGATCCGTAAGTTCTGAAGGAATTGACGTATCACTTGATTTCATCAGTTGCGCACAGCTCGCGCATTCCGTGCAAAATGTTGATGGTTGCCCGAAAAATGTCCCCGCTGAGCCCACACATTTCGCAGTTGATGTTGCAGTATTTTCCAAGGGTGAATCACGACATGTTTCCATTTTTGGACACTACGTAAGCGAAAAAGCCAGCGTGGGGGTTTTCATTGCAGACCTACGACCGTATAACCTACACGCTGTTGCGCTGTAAACATTCGATATTCCCCTCGTTTTCTCGAAAATCCGTTAAAAAATTCAACGTGGGCTTAGGTGTATTAATTTATCCCCCGAATCGGAGTAAAATAGAATTCGAGTTGCAGACGAATATTATCGTCAGGCAGTAACTCAACTGGTAAACAGCGACATCCTCGAGCAGGGCCATCAGCGAGCCGAAGTGTTCGGTTCATTTCACGCTATGAATCATCAACTGTCACTAATGGACACGGGTCGGGTGAGCAGAGCGGGCGAGGCTTAGTGATTTGCACTGAAACCCAGGTGGTGCAACGACGTTAATATTATATGGGTCAGATTAACGGCTAATTGTAACAAATCACGGGGCCGCAGGCTGTAACCATTCAGTCGATTTGTTACTTGTAATGGGGGGCGATTTCTCACAGCGTAACGCTTTGTTATGCATTTGTTCTCCCTCCGATGGGTAATCTCCCTTTCCATAGTTGGTATTTTAGTCATTTTAGGTTTTTCAAACCCCAAATCCTCAAATGGGTCTTTTTTCTTTTTGGAAAATGACTGTGACGGCTAACGGATTCGTCTTTGGTGAACTCATATCACTCTTTGGTGGTTTAAGCCCTTTCACCTGAATTTTATCGATCTGTGACAAACAAAAACTCAAATTTGATCCAGTTATACTAGGAAAAATTTTGTCGCTACGCTAGCCACCATTTCATACAGTTTTTGATGAATTTATATGCCATGATAAAAACAGCATTATGTACTTCCTGCCTATTCACCTCACTTACCCGCATAATGGCCCAATAATATCATCTCTTTTTTTCAACAGCGTTTTGTACAGATCAGTGTCTGGACGCTCGCTGGCGTTCGCATCTCGCAATCAGTTAGGAAAAAATATAGAATAGTCGAACGAATTGATCCATTATATTTGCAATGACAATTAAGTCTCTGTATGAATAGTATGCAAACAAAAAACGCTGCAAATTATTACGCAACGGTTTATTATTTACCAGTATATATGGGCTCCTTCTGCGTAGATCACTGTTTTCTGTGGTCAGTACCCTCGAGCTCCCTCCAGTAAAGCCCTAAATGGAGTACTGGAGCCGGCCCGGGAGCTAAAGTTTCATACAAATGGGCGTGATTCAATAATTCAATCATTAACTATTTGTAGTTATTCATGAAGCATAAGGTAAATAATAAACCGTTGTGTAAATTCACCTGTATAGATGCCCTTCCTGCGTAGATAGTATAATAAACCTTTGTGTAATAATTTTCTCAATAATACTTCAACGTTTGTTCAAGTTGCAAAAGTACCTATCAACAAAATCCAAAAGAGCCACCACTTTTCAAATGGAATAATATCACAGAACAATACACTCGACTTCATACAGCCATCCATGATTATAATCAGGTGCTCCCTAGCGATGATATCTGGGCCGGATTTATACCGTTTGATTCACGATCATGTTGACGAAGCTTTTCGGTGCAAACGAACGGCTGGTCCGTACACAATGCTCCGGGTGATCTCAAAAATTCTTTAGTTCAAGATCAATTTAAAAACGTAAAAAAACCATACCCTTCTATTGAAAGTTTTCGAGCTACGGCGTTCTGAAAATTTCAACCCCCTAGAGATGACTGATGGGAACGCCGAGCTTCGAGGACCAACTAGACCCCGAACGGAACCTACTAACCAAATTTCATTAATTTCTGTTCATAGTAACTAAGAAAAGTGCGAAGTACGGTGTAAGGCGGAATCGAGCATTAAAAAAAAAAAATTTAACCCCCCCCCCCCCCCCGCGAGGAATTTGATGGTTTCCGTTTCAATGTACGTAGAATCTGAAAATGCAATAAAAAAATTTCTCTATGTCCGTCGTACGCCGTACTTTGCCTTTCCTTGGTTACCGTGAACCAAAATTGATGAAATTTGGTTTGTAGGTCCCATTTGGGGGTCTAGTTGGTCCTCGAAACTCGGCGTTAATACTGTCATCTCTAAGGGGTGAAAAGTAGGGGTTGATATCTCCAGGACGCCGTTACCTCCAGTTTTTTTCAACGTTTTTAAATAGTTCTTGAACTTGGGAGGTTTTTGAGACCACCCGGAGCATTGTACGTCCAGCTCAGTGAGGCCCCGAAGTTTGCACCCACATGCTTCATCAACAGGAGTGAATTAAATTGTATACGTTTAGCCCAGATATCATCGCTAGGGAGCACCTGATTATAATCACGGATGGCTAAATGAAGTCGAGTTAGTTGTTCTGTGATATTATTCCATTTGAAAAATGATAGCATTTTTGGTTTTTGTTGATAGGTACTTTTGCATCTTCAACAAACGTATTATTATTTGTATTACTTATGAAGTAATACAAACGTATTATTAAGAGTATTATTTGGTAATTATTACACGACAGTAAATTATTACACAACAGTAAATTATTACAAAACGGTTTATTATACTATCTACGCAGAAGGGGCATCTATACAGGTAAAATGTTACACAACGGTTTATTATTTACCTTATGCTTCATGAATAACTACAAATAAAAAATGATTTAATTATTGAATCTCGCGCGTTTGTATGAAACTTTAATTCCCGGGCCGGCTCTAGTACTCCATTTAGGGCTTTCCTGGGTGGAGGTCGAGGGTACTGACCACAGAAACAGTGATCTACGCAGAAGGGGAATCCATACAGGTAAATGAAAAACCGTTGTGTAATAATTTGCTGCGTTTTTCATGCTCGATTCGATAGGTTCATTATTGAAAATAATAAACCAAAATTCGATGGGTTTGATGGGGTGGAATAAGTATCTACTTATCAATTCTCGATCATTGATCAGCAAGAAGCATCATTACGAGTAATGTGTGATGCGAAACGGGCGTGAAGCAGGTTGGTTTTGCGGGGGCAGGTCGCTATGTAAACAGGTGCAGTGCCGTATATAAAAATAATCCATAGGCTGCGTACGATAGAGATCCATATTCTCATCAGCTCCCCCCCCCCCCCCTCACAACACCTAGTTACTCTCAACCATTCCTCTGCTGGAAATTGACCTTTTCTTCAGAGCTCAAAGGTCAAGTTCGTCGTGCTTCAACAGAATAATAAATTGAAAATAAATAAATAAAAATCTCAAAAATCTCCGCCTCAGTTTTTATATATCCGCTGGTCGTTGCGAAATTCCACTGGAAGCTATTTTTTTCTAGCCTGAAATTATTCTCAGTTTAAATAAAGAACCTAAATATTTACAGACTCATTTTGTTACTTGAGATTATGCATGGCATCCTCCAGGGAGCAAATGTTGATTTTGAGAACATTATTAATGAAGACAGTTTCCTCCTTAGCCTCTAAACCCCGTTTCAACCTTTAACTTTTAACCTTGGAATATTTCCCTGGGGGGATTTTCTGTTTTTTTCCTTCTTTCACCGCTCTGTGTGACGTGAAGATTTCGTTGTTTTCATCATGCGTGGAAGTAGTCGAAATATTACGGTGAAAACAACGAGACAGCAGGTGATGTTTTTTGTTGAAAATGACTCCTTTGGGATGAGTTGATGTTCAATTGAGATAATTAGTAGGTACCAGTTAATCGAGTTGGTGATGTAAAATGGAACAAAATAATCGAGCGTACAGTCTGATCGTTGGAGTGAACGGAGAGTTACAGCGGGTGGCGCAAGTTTAGTATGTATCGAGACCGGTGCGTTGCTAAGAACATTGGTTCCCCCTCAAAATCGAATAGTTGACGTTGCAAAATATTTCAGGATTTATGAAATATTCATGAAAAGCAGTAGGCTAGTTTGCGTTTCATCCGACCAGCCGTTGAATCCGCTGTTGTTGGTGTCTCAACTGACTAATTTTTAACCATCTAATTTGTGCACTATATATTTTTTTAAATGAAATTAAATACAATGAAAGAGAGAAAGCCCGGTATCATTATAGTTGTAAAATTCGAATTTAGTATTATCTCCACCCATGCTGATTGTTAGTGTAGTGGCTTTACCTAGTTAGTTTTTTCTTGAATGATGAGACTCCGCCACAAAATGGCCACCAGCTAATAGCTCATATGACAGTGTATGTCTTGTCTACTTACATGGAGGCCCAAGTTATGGACGGGAAATCGTTTGTTATAAATACAATTTCCATGTAGTACTGCAGTTGTCACATGTTTCAGAGTAGGGTTTGGCTCAATGTTTTTACGGTTTTCAACCGCCGCACAGAGCCCTGTACCAAGAGGAAAGTGGTTTGCGCGGCCTAGATTAGGAACATACGCCCTCTTCCCAACGTCGGTTTCCCATTCTACCTGCGTTGCCATCTGGTCTTACACACAACCTGCCAGTCAAAACTCCCATATCTGGGTCAGCCCTCCATTGAATCCGATTGAATGATATCGAACGAGGGCATTATTGTTGTCGTATCTGCTACCCCAAACCTCGACCTAGTTTTATCCTGTTTTCTCCTCTCATAGTTCACCGCTTTTCACCTGTACGTTTCCGTGGGGTGGATTCAATTGTGTGTTGCATTCACTGGACAATGCACCAATACAAAGGCTACAAACAAAGAGTTTGTATGAAGATTGCTGAGTTACCTCCCATCAAAGACCAAAATCGAACTGATTCCAAGAAAAATGTAGGTACCTACTATAATTTAAGCTGTTTTTTCAAGTTATTTGTTTTGTCTTGAGTCTTGGCTAAGGTGATGGCCAAAGATTATAGTAAGAAGGTTACGCTGGTGAACAGCACTATGATGCGCGATCCTGGCTTCCCAGCGGCGGGCTCCCTGCGGCGGTGGTTTCGTGGAGAAATAAAAAAATAAAACCAACAGCGTCGTGAGGGGGTTGTGTGTATTGGTGGATACCGGTTTCGACTAAAAGTCTTCTTCAGTCTTCAGGCACAGACAGCAAGATTTAAAGGGGGGGGGGGGGGACAAAAATCATTCAAAGACAACTACAACCCATTGATTGGACTACCCCAACCCTCAAAAATTAGCTGTCTCAAAATCCATCTTCAACTATTACTATAGTAGGTACCACCCACCTTTCACACAGCTCAAACAGAACCAGTCATCTGCTGTTCTCCCCAACTAGAGCGGCTGTATGCACGGACCTCTAGGCACGTCTCTAGGTAGCTGTGTGAAAGGTGAGTGGTACTATAGTAGTACTTTAAGAGGATTTTGAGAGAGATAATTGTTGAGGGTTGGGTTAGTCGAATGGGTTGTAGTTGTTATTGAATGATTTTTGTTTTTGCCCCCCCCTGTAAATCTCACTTTCTGTACGTGAGAAGAAGACTTTTTGTCGAAACCGGTATCCACCAATACACACCCACTCACGACGCTGTTGGTTTTTTTTTTTAATTTCTCCACAAAACCGCAGGGTATCCCGCCGCTGGGAAGCCAGGATCGCGCATCATGGCCAAAGGTTCCTGGTAAACTATGATTTTAATGCCCGGTTTCACTTTGGGCCAATTGCTTGAAAACGCAATGACTTCGCGCTAGCTATGGCGGTGATGATGTTCAAAGTGATGATGTTCAAAGTGGTGATGTTCAAAGTTCTAAAGTTTAAAACCCCTACCTATATTTATGATAAAATAAATTGCATGTCAGAAGTGCACAGTAAAGAGACTAGGAATGCTCGGACATTGATTCAAGTGCCAAAACACCGAACTGCAATGTGTAATAAATTATTCCTAATTCAAGGGATAAGGATGGTGAATGACCAGAGAGATGAATTCAACCTGGAATGTTCTGTTAATGTTTAAAAAAATAATTACAAAAAGAAATTGTTGAAATTGTATGATAAATGACAATGTGACTTGACACTTTAGTTTGAATTTTTCTGAATTGATTTTTGTTTTGATTTTGAGTTGATTTTTCTAAGACAAGAAGAAGTATAACTAAGAACTAAGTATGACTAAGTATGACTAAGAAGAAGTATTGTAAATTTTGGCATAAATTAAGACCGCTAAAATAGTGTTGTGTAAGTTATAATTGTTTATTTTAACTAATTATTATTATTATTTTCCCTTGTATCGAGGAAAGGATTTCTTAATTTGTTGCCAGGGGGGATGGAAGAGAGGGCCAATTGGCCCTAATCCCATCCTGGTTGTGTAAATAAAACGCTCATTCATTCATTCATTCATTCGGGCCAAAATTTCATTGGCTGCGGGCCACTTCCTGGGAGCAAAAATAATGAATTTGGGCCAACGGCGGAAAGACCTGAAAGGCGCAAAAGTAATCAGTTCGGGCCAAAAAAGGAAAGTCATGGAATGCGTAATTGGTTTGGGCCAATTCGTCAGATTATCAACAGCAACAATAGCAGTCAAAATCGACAGTAATAGTAAGGTCATGGAAGTAGGTATTATAGTTATTGTTGGTGGTAATCCTTAGCTCATCCAACATTCATTGTCAGCGATATATAATTTGTTTGTCAGGTTAACCACTTTTTTCTCATACTAGCTCGTAACATAATAATTATTCAGTAGTACTAGTTATTCCATTTCGACAGTTTTCTATGAGTTTTGAACAATTTCTAGAAGATCATTCGTGCAGTTTTCCAGTACAACCGTAGGACGCACGCCACGGTGAGACGGGTACTTTGTATAATTTTAAATACTTACGCACAATAATTGAGAAATATAAGGCAACGCAGTTACCGTGCTCATGGCTTTCGGATGGCAATGCTCATGATGAATAGGAACTCGAACCACGAATTTCACTTACAAATAAATATACCTAAATAGAACGCAAACTGCGGAAAACCTTCCTGAGGCCGGCACCTCATATATTTTTACAAAATCCGGGGTGACGCGGTAGCGTAGCCATGGGGATCGAATTTGGTTATTTACGAAGGAGTTTATTATCGAGTTACGTAGTACGTAGCAAGACGCGCGAGACGCATCTTTCCAATAGTTACGTGGTGCTGGGCAACGCAAGTCTTGAAAACGCTAAAACTTACTTCTCGAACGTAACACTTGCGTTTGCGCTCTTCCAATCGGTAGTTTTTGGTTGCGACAACTCTCGAGTAAAAACCATAAAGTTCCTACAAGAATCTCATTCTTGAATGTTGTTGTTATGTAAATGAATGCCACTTTATAATGATGGTTTGTTGTTATGTAAATGAATGTCACTTTATAATGATTGTTTGTTGTTATGTAAATGAATGTCACTTTATAATTATTGTGTGTTGTTATGTAAATGAATGTCATTTTATAATGTCTGTTTGTTGTTATGTAAATGAATGTCACTTTATAATGATTGTTGTTTCGTAAATGAATGTCACTTTATAATGATTGTTTGTTGTTATCTAAATGAATGTTACGTTATAATGATTGTTTGTTGTTATGTAAATGAATGCCACTTTAAAATGACGGCTTGTTGTTATGTAAGTGAATGGCATTTTATAATGATTGTTTGTTGTTATGTAAATGAATGTAACTTTATCATAATTTGTTGTTGTTATCTAAATGAATGCCACTTTATAATGACGGCTTGTTGTTATGTAAATGAATGTCCCTTTATAATGATTGTTTGTTGTTATGTAAATAAATGTCATTTTCTAATGATAGCTTGTTGCTATGGAAATGAATCTCACTTTATAATGTCCTTCAAGTCGAATTCACGTCTTGAAGAGGTTCGAAGTGATATTTCCCAAGAGGTTGTGTGAGGGCGTCTGGGAGTGGGACGGAGATAAAGAATTCACCGGTTGTAGGAAGTGGGTGCTCGAGCTGAGATGTGATTTGTCACGATACACGTGTTGATCCTCCGCTCCGGCGACTCACTCGAGGACACGTGGGAATCTTTTATATTGCTGTTTATCGCTTCACGCTTGACGGCTCGTAACAGAATAAGTCGAGTTCTTTTCGTCGTTGATCCCCTTCAAGTTGTACTGGGGAAGATATCGGATGGGGTCGCCGATTCGTTTCTTTACATACCTTTTAAACCCGAATTTCCCCCATCTCATTGGTGAAGAGCCAAAATTGATTGATAATCCCTTCCAATTGGGAATTACCGTGATTTTCCATTGACATCAACTTAAATACGATTTTTTTTGTCTTCGCATACCGAATTTCATTCAACAAGTGAATTGCGTAGATATTAATCCAACATTAGGAACACCTATCCTGTAATTGATTAAAAAAAAACAAACAAAAAAAACAGTAAACCAAGAAGAAAATTAATGTGGTGGTTAAGGAGAACCATACTAGAAAAGATACCTACCACCTGCCCAATTATTTTATTGTAAGGTATAGCCTAAAAAATATTGTTATAACATAACCTACAACATAACCTAATGAAAAAAAAGAAGAAAAACTAACAGTGCAGTAAAATCGTAAAGGTACTATGTATAATGAACACCCACGCGCCTTATGGCCTTTGTTGATGCCATAAAAATTATAGTTTGAAATACTTTGTTAATAAAAAATGATTTGATTTCGGTGTTTTCTGTGATACAAGTTGGTATACGTAACAGATAAAGACACACCACTTTGATTCGTGTACTCTTGAGTTATGCACAAGCGGTCTTACTTACCTATTATTGTTGAACTCGCGGACTGAGGAGAAACCTATTTCATTGTCTAGACCGTGGCAAATAAAACGGGACAGCAACAGGTGCCCGACAATAAATGATTCAGCAGTTTCAAAATACCACCTCATCCATCCCTAGGCCTCCGCTTCTGATTTTTATAAAAGGTCGACCATTAAAATGTGCCATTCCCTTCAATACCCTCTGACGGAGTTTTACAGCTGCGCCGTGCTAGGCTCCTCCCTTGCGCTACGGCAAAATTCATAGACTTGCCGAATTAACGGGCCCCGTAACGTTCGTCCGGAGCATTAACGCCTCCAACCTTTTCCAACTCTATTACCTCCACCCCCTCCTTTACAACCGACACCCTCAAGCTATAAATTCTCTTGTGTTCTTTCACATAGTTCCTTAATGCTCGGTGTCACGCTATCTATTAGCCATGGTAACTCCTGACACGCTGGAGTGGGCAACGATTTTTCTTCTTTCAACGTTTCCTGCACGTTTATTATTAGTTCCCGACCAACTCTTCACTACCGTCTCAACCTTTGGTTCTGTGACGCACCCGGAGCGAAAATTGTTCCTAGTTCAAAGAACCCATTTGTTAGCTAATCGTCGGGTGGAGTTGTAACCCACCTTAACCTGTTGTTATATTTTTCTTTTCACTTAGCCGAAGTATAAAGCGTGATACCTCAAAATGCGGATAGCTGCGCTGTTTTCTCGCCGTACCTCAACCGTATTATTTGAATGGAAAAAGAACAAGTTCACTACTTCCACTATTCATACCAGTTGACTTCAAACCCGCTCCCTGCGTATGCTGCTGTGGGATAGATGACAGTTGGCCCTCCACAATCAGTCTGAAATGAATACTAAAACACGAATTGATTTTCTTTGTTCCTTGGTCGAGTTCTTCTTCGTAACTACGACCATCCCAAGACCCGTTCAACTTGAAGGAACTAGTGTTGGCTTTGTTGAGTTTACTCGGAAAAATCTCGAACTGAATCTGATAAAATAGCTCAGCAAACAACGTCTGAACTTGGTTTTACTCGAGGGTTGAACCAGATGCAATATCTTGCTCCGTGCACGGAACTAGCTCGAAACAGTAACAATAAACCACATAGCTTCGCGGTTGAATTGGAGAACAGCGACCTGTTGATCTTTCGGACTCACGGCCCCAACATAAGTGTCATCCTCACACTGGGCAACGGCCCCAACAGGCAGTGCCATCCGCACATTCGGCAGTGATCATTAGTGGCTTGACCTCGGGATAAATTCGATAAACGTAAACATTACATGCAAATATTATATCCATGTTCATTCAGGTAGACTTATTTCGTCGTCTCCATAATTACTGCTGTGCCATAGAAAACTTTCATTCATTAACAGTAATTCATCGTTCTAGAGATGACCTAGTTAGGAGGTAATAAATTATCGTGCTGTAATCAGCGTTTCATGGTGATTGAGTTCAAACCGAAATGTGAATCATAAATGAAATCTACCACAACGCGAGTGAGCTCAAGTGGTTTTATGGGACGGCTTTAAAAGCGCCAACTATAAACCTAACTTTCCTCCGCAAGTTACGGTCTGAGCGCTTTCATTATTCGCCTCCTACAAACGATTGATATTTTCGCGCGCTAACTCTCCTTCCCTTAGGAAAAAAGTTGTAAAAAAGTTTTCGTCACTTCCACATTCGCGAGTCACTTAGAAATTCACAGCTCGACTTCCAGCTTTTTATTGTTATGTGCCAGAGTGTGAGAGTGAGGGGGGGGGGGGGGGGCTTGCACAATTTTCGTCGGAATGGCCCCCTTCGGATTCCTTGGGTTCTTTTCAGGGGTTTGTCGGGTTGTGTGGGAAGCCGTAGTTGCAGATCTTATTCAGAATCTCCCCCTCCCCCTCTCATGCTCCCCCTCGCCATTCATACTTCACAATCTATACTCGAAGTTCTACGGAAAAAGGAATCTCTTTGGTAGGAACGGCTATGGAATTTTCGGTCAAAATAGAAACATGAGGTGGTTGAAACAGAAATAGGAGGCCCGTTTACTGCTTTAGCTTTAATAATTTATGTTACTAGGTCTGTCTTCTCTGGTTGACCCATTTTGCATATTTGTTCCATCTCAATAAATACAAAACTTAGTCATAGAGGACAATAATTAATATAAATGTAAAAAGAAATTACCAATCTAGTGGGGCAAAACAAATTCACCATTCCAGCTGCAGTTTCTAGTCTTAGGAAATTAACTGTAGAAAAGTGCTGTTTATTAGATAAATAATAATTCAAAAGATTGTTTCCTACCATCATGTTTGGACAAATCCCAAAAGAATGGTTTTGAAATACGATTCACCTTTATTTGTGGGAAGTCTCGCGATAGCTCGTCAGGTGCCAAGTAAGTTGAACATTATAATTCTATGAAATAAATAATTAATTTGGACTAATTAAGTACATTTTACTTGAACTAGCAAAGGCAAATCGTTACCATCAACCACTTCCTCAAAATTATCATTAATGAAAAGGTTGTGAAGGGCCAAAAAGTGCAAGAGAAACTCTTGAATGGTTGTCACTGGTATATAGTATTGTTTAAAAAATTCTTTAACTGTATTGGGGCCAGTATTATTCCTGCTATATGTAAATGGTTTGTTAGATATCTCAGTCATAGCGAAATGTTCGGTTTTGCGGATGACACCACCATCGTTTTTTGGGGTAG
This sequence comes from Leptopterna dolabrata, assembly GCA_954871275.1. Classification (NCBI taxonomy): domain Eukaryota; kingdom Metazoa; phylum Arthropoda; class Insecta; order Hemiptera; family Miridae; genus Leptopterna; species Leptopterna dolabrata. The sequence continues at coordinate 14,659,891 of OX940983.1, read as the reverse complement.
GATCCTTGAGTACCTGATCCTTCTCATAAACAATTAACTTATGTATGTCAAATACTGGATGGATTCGCATTACCTTCAGCTAAACGTTGACAAGACTTCCGTGCTGAGATTCTCTCTCTCCAGTAGACGCAATGTCACTGAGTGTTGCGTCAAATTTCACGACTACGAGTGCCCTCAAGCACCTGACTGTTCGTGTACTTCGCTTCGTTTTAGTAACGAATGGATATACTTGGGCATTATTTTTGATAATCATCTTAAATTCATTTCACATATTGGTTCGGTCACTAAAAAGTTAAGAAAATTGCTCTACGTTTTCAAAGTTGCTAGAGGTTTCGTGCCCGCGAAGTTAGTGAGGTGCATTTACTATGATCTAGCTTTCCCACGTCTGAGTTATGGGTTGATAGTACGGGGTAGTACCTATAAAACTCATTTACATCGTATACAGGTACTTCGGAACTCTGTTGTTAGGATCCTTTATGAGTAGGCCATCCAGGTACTCAACTTCCCATTTGTTCAAAGAATTTGCAGTTTTGAGACTCAGGCAAGTGGTCCTTTTAGAATCATGTGTCCATATATTAAAGTCTGGCATTGATGAAAACGATCTGTCTATAGCCTCCAGTACGCGAATGGCTTCGTTGACCATTGTCAAGCTACCGAAATGCAGCACTGAGCTCTTTAAACGTATTTCCTGTAACAGAGCACTATTTTTCTTTTATGCCAAAAGGATCTCCGAATTCAAAAGCCTTAAAAAGTTCTTTAAACAAACAATCGTGACCTTTCTTTCGGGTACATAATAATAAGTTATTAGGTAAAAATCGTAAGCATCTGGAGTGCCTTTCTAGAATATTTTTATACAAATTATTGAATCGTAGAGGTCTGAATGAACTCCACCTGAGAGCACAAGTTCTGATGAACTTATTCTCATGATGGGCAATGACAGAAACCCTCACTCCAAAATGATGTCAATTACTTTTCATTGTTAAGTTTGGTTACTACTTTTTCTATCATCGCACTGTACTTTTCTGTGTACTATATTTTTCTCTGTCTTTTGCCAAATAAATAAATCAAAATCAAATTAAAAAATCAGACAATTTGCTACTATGTGCAACTGGTGATTATTTCCCGGTTGATTGTCAAATTTACCAATTTAGCTTGATTTTTGTGTTTTTATTAAATTAGTGATTGAAGGGTATGGTGTTTTTTCCAGGTTTTTAAGCTATAAGTGGGTCTAGACTTAATTTCTGACCCCTTACTTTTGTCCAATAATTTTGTTCCGCTAGGTTGGTCATTTGGCCCACTGTTCGGCTCATCGTTCTTTCACCTAAGTTCCACAGAGGGCTCCCCCAGCGGCCTTGTGCTGCGAAATTCTACTAACTAAAATAACGCACTTGATTGAACTTCTGGATAATGCGGCACTCGGTACCGTAGCGCGTGTCAATAAGTGCCGGAAGGGGGCTGGGGGAGCAAGCGTTTCCCACTTGAGAGCGACGTGTCGACGTCTCCGTTTCAAACTCCACAGAGCAGATCGTAATCTGAACTCGACACGTGCACCACTTGAGATCCGCCGATGAAAATTCTCTAGACTACTTCACTTCTTCATCCTGGCACAGAAGCCGTCCTTAGCTCCACCTGTCATTATCCGCATCCCGAGTACCAGTTGCATCGAAGATCGTTACGATCTCTTCACTTCCCCACTCCATCAGTGTTCCTTCCTACACATATTCACGTGATTATTTGCTTTGAGACTTGGGAGTTAGTAAACCTGCAACACTTTTAGTGAGTTTTCAACTAAAATACGCTATTGCAATAGGTCAAAAATATTACTTGAACTGTTGGCAAATGTTTCAAAAATTCTTATGCATCGTAACTATTCTTATACATCGTACCTAATTCTTATACGAGTCATAAGGCTCGTTATTAAGTACCTATATTTCGTAATTTCGACGGACGAGCTATCCGTGGATTACACTAGACCAAAAATTGTGCTTCGTTTGGCAGGTATAACCTCCTCAGAATCCGTGTCCATGTACTTTTTATTTTTTTCCCCCAAACGGACTGGTACCGAGCCCCTTGTCAATGAGACCTGAAAGATCTATTTTGACATTGTCCAAGTACTCTTTAGTACTTTCAGTCTTGGCCCATCTGCATTCGCAGAATTTGGAGATTTATCTCTGATACCGATAATGTTGTAATGGAGGTATAACTGGACGTCCATACAGCGTAGTCCACCTCTCCACTCCAGAAAGGTAGGGGGACAGTGCGACAGCTGCCGCTAGAGAGACACTGGTTTATTATGCAATGCTTCCAAGAGTTGACGGTTCGTTTTCGCGAATTGACCGCCTTATCAGCCGCGTGTCAAAAAGATCGGGAAAGATCCCGGATCCAATATAAAATTGGATGGGATTTCCGTATACCGTCACAATGTGCATAGGTGATTCATCTCTGATATTGATATTGATGATAAATCTCTGATAGTGATATTGATCTCAGTATCAGTACCGACCCCATCGTACGGAATTCAGTTTTGTTATGAATGAGAGTTGAACTGTTTCTCATCGATAATTTATCTTTTAGCGCACCTGTCAAAGGAAGTTTGTCCTTTCTTAATATGTTTTTGCAGGAGTTAGCCCGTTTCGAGCCGCTCTCCCTGTATTTGTTGTACCGAGGTCGTTCATTCCCCGCAGATTGATCCTTTGGGTTTCGTCAGGTGCGAATGACAGCCCTTCCCTCCATCACGACCCGCAACGAACCGTAAAACCTCCCTCGAACCCCCCTCAAACACTCAGCGAACCCACTTTATCCGAAGCCTCGTCGCCGAGGCGAAAAAGCCACCGCATACGGAAGCCCCTATAAGACGGCGCTACAGAAAGTGCGATAGACGGGATTGAAAATCTTGAGGGTGAACAGGAAAATTGTAGTAGAAACTCGCGTTCAGGGGATCGGTTTGAGTGCTCCACCGCCAAACGTTCGTACAAAAGGATATTAGAATACAAAGGATATGTATGGGAAACGTCTGATCCGATGTATTCTATGGATTCCTCATGAGGAATATGGTGGATTCCTCATGCCTCATCTTCTTATCACGCTATTTGTCCGTTCAATTTTAAATGTTGCAGTCAATTGTTCGCTAACTTCCCGTTCTTCAGTCGAGCAGAAACTTTGCATAACGTATGTTATGGGATCAAGGGATTGTGTTTTATCACCTGAAAAAATAATATAGGCTTAGCCAATGATCTTTTTCCATATTTTTAAAATAAAGAGAAGGTACTTACGCAGATAAAGAAGAATTCTCCATATTTAACTGAAATAATGAGGCCTCGAGGCCTTGCTTCTTCGAGGTTTCTGTCCAGTACAGATACAGACCCTCAAAATAATATGTATGCTAATATAATACCTATATTCCCGATGTTCTTGGATGACAGTAATGGCAGTACAGTCCTGAAATCACAGTACAAACATTTACTAAAGTGGAAATGCGTGACAGCAAAGGGGGGGTTCAAGGCTGAAGGAGCCAGAAAGCTAAAAACGCTGCAAAGTCCTTGTCACATGGGTTTATTGTTCTACCTACACGAATTAGGTACGCTCCTTTTTTTCTTTTTTTTTCATATTATTTTTGATTATTGGTAGTGTAATTTAATCGTCTTGATCCACATAATGACACTTTTTCTAGTGTGATTATACAAATTGATGTTGATTTCAATCGATTTTCCAGGTTTTTGACACATCAAAAAATCAATTTTGGGAGCTGAACATTTGGTAGAACCTCAATTTTCCACTCTTTGGTCAAAATAGACTTCATATTCGGTCTTCTCTTCCCCCAAAACATGGAAAACGATAACTCAAAAGCTCATGTTACTAACATGTTACTAAAACACAAAAAGTACCTATTTGTATACACATTTTCACTCATAACATCCCTGGGTATATTCCGATCGGGCTGAAAAGTTTCGAGACACAACTAGGGCCCAAATGGAGCATGTGTGCGAAAGACTGACTTTTTTAGACCTAATATGAAGCCTGTACACGTGATACGGCGGACGGACATTGCATTTTTGGAATCTACGCACCTTGAAACGGAAAAGAAAAAATTTTGAGGGGGTGTTATAAAAACTTTTTGCTGAGCGATTACATAGGTGTATTATTCACAGAATAATAAACCAAAATTATGTCGATGGGATGAAGACGATGATGAGAGGCTGATGGGAAATTCAGTGGGTATTCACAGGGATTTTCAGCTATTTCTTTTTGCTGTGGGGGACTCCGCTTGTAATAGAGGGCATGAACTGACATTAAATAAGGGAGGTAGGTATTAAGATCATGAAGGAACTCGTTGTGGTGTTATGAAAATAAACACTAATATTGCTGAGACTGACCAAAAATAAAAAAAAAACCACAGTCATGCAGCATGGCTATAAGAGCGAATTTTCGAAGTTTTCGGCATCTTCCTCCTCCGCCTAAAATTTTCTGAAAATTAATTTTCGGCCGATGTTTTCCCAACTTGATACCATACAAAATTAAAACAGGAGTAGTTTTACGCAAAGTAAAATTTGGGGTGGTAGTAGGGGGAGGGGGAAATCAAAAATGTTTTGAATACCAGAAGAGTAGGTATTGGATACGTAACAAATTTTTTGTTCCATTTTTTGCCGAGTAACACCTCGGTTTGTAGATTTTCCAACGCTGAACACGATGGTGAAGTCAGAATTGCGATATCCCATTCCGTTATCAGATTAGAGCAGACGAACCAGGAAGAACATCTCAAGAAATAACCACGTTCCTTCATCTTCAAAGTGCTCCAGTTTGAGAATGGAATGAGATATCGCAATTCTGATTTCACCATCGTGTTCAGCGTACAAAAACCTTTAAAATGAGGTGTCACTTGTCAGACTTTTTCATTTTGGGAATTTATGGGTAATTTTCCCCCCCCTAAAACTCCCCAAAACTCCCCCTTAGAGTGACCCGATTCTGCCCATCTTCGAACTTAGCCTGTCGATTGCCAAGACAGATTTTTCGTGCAAATTTGAACTTTTTATCTCAATTCTTTCGAGAGTTATCGTCTGGAATGACACATACATATATAAATATATAAACATATAAATATATATATAAATATATATATAAATATATATATACATATAATTTTTGGTGTCTTTCGGCAGTGAATTCAGGATGGCCTGAAACGGATTTTGGTATAAAAATCTTTCGGAAATTCGAGTTTTAAAAATTTTGGACCGAGAACAATAGCTTCCTTTTCTTCGAAAATTCGCTAAAACAAGTAAAAATAATTTTGCAATTTCTGCCTTCCTAGATGAAAGTTCTATTTCAAACAAAGTATCTTCGGTTGATCTACAGCATCATTGTCGATGAACTGATTCATTCTATTAATCGCTGGTTTCTATTGAGAACACCCATCGTAAAGGGGCCAGCACATCTCCATGGGCCGTTGCCCCATGTTCACAACTTTATCCCACATTGGCAAAACCCTTGCTTGTGCGAGGCCTCCCTAAATGATCGTAGAAACATACTACGCGTGAATCTATGGGACTCGCTCTGTCACGCACACGATTGTACAATTCGTGGAATGGAATAACGCAAGTTCGTCTCACTCAGAGCGATCCGTTCTTGTATTTCTTTTTCCAATCACATCGAGGGGAAGTCTCTTGGGGCCTGACACACATTTCCCGTACGGGTTCGCTTCTTGAAGTCAAGAAGAAGTTGCCAAAGCTCACTCCGTTGATGCCTACTGCTTGGATAATATGAAAAGCTAATATATGCATCGATAGTAAAGTGAATTACGTGTGTCTGAAGCGCTGTACTATATTGTATTACTTATTTGAAAGAGGGCGTGGGTTGAATGTTGCGAAAAATCAGTTGTTTTGTAAGAAAATTTGTAAATTAATACGATTTTTCAATATTTCCCCAATTTTATGTAAACTCCCTGTCAGTAAGTATGAGTGTTTATTTGAAATATAGTTGACGCAGGTTGTTCAACGTACTCCCATATCGAATTATACTTGTATAATTCGATGCGTACTCCCGACAAAGAGGCTTCGCAGAAGCATCACTTGATCATAAGTGAAAGACGCAAAGTCAGGCTTAGTTTAAATTGGATTCATAACAGGAGAAGAATTACAATAAATTATAAGCTGCTTTAAGAGATCTCCTTCTTGTAAATCACGAACCGAGGATTCACTATCTTTTTCCATCACACGGAGAATACCGCGGTAACTTCTAATTGATGAAGCCTAATGAATTTTCAAGTTTTTATCCCCCTCCCAGCTCCGCCAAGACCCAAGTTAAAACTTCTGTGTTAAAACCTCTACCGTCAATAAGAGGAGAAGTGATGTTGAGTGAAAGTTGTCGCGTCGACCCCCCCCCCCCCCCCCTCCACCATACCTTACTTCACCATTATAACCCTCGGTGGTAACAAAGTTTCGAATAAATAATCCCCTTCCATCCAATCTCTTGTCAAAACTCCGAGAAAAAAAAATTTTCTTCTCTTGAATGCTCGAATGAGCGTTTCTGAAAGACGAAAATTTTTTTTTCTCGAGTGGAAAAGGAGGCTGCCTTTTATCGCAGGTTGGCTCCGAAAAATTGGTCACTTTGTCGGATAGCGTGACGGGCTGAAATAGTTACGAGGTTGTAATGGGAGAATAATTGAAAATTTTCTCGTTTGAAATAGTCGAAAGTCGAACCGTAAAACCCCCTTTGTCCAGGGAGGTTGTTCTGTAAATGTTGACGTTAAAACAACAGAGTTCAGTAACTCAGCGGAATCAGCAGTAGCGGTGCGTGGGCTCTGAAAACGGTGGGGCACCACACCAGTACACAAAACCAGCAGATTTTTCCACAGAATACCGCAAGGCATCAGCACCCTTCCCTTTATTTACTGATTGAGTGGCATTCAGCAAAGGCTTGTTTTCCTAAATTTTTGATCAAATCGCCGTACGAAAGCGTCGAAAATTTTGACTGTAACTTAGCAGCCGAATTCGTGTGGTACAAAAACATAGTAAACTAACAACGAATGACCTTCCGGCCGGTACCTTCTTGACTGGAGAAGCTCTTGACTAGAAGCGACATACTTACCTGTGTGTTACGACGCCGATCAATCCGTAAGACCACAAACAGGACAAAATGCACGTAGGTACCACAAATCGAACTCTGTCACTGGAATCGGACCGAACGCGAAGTACAAAATTCGACGCAAAAAATGGAAAATTGATAACAGAGAAAGCGACTGTGATTCACGATTCACAACAAATCGAAAGATAAGCATCTCGTGGTGAGATGACAAAGTGATCGAAGGGATCGATTCGATTGTGAACAAGAACGACTTTCTGGTGGAAATCAGATTTTGGGGTCATGGCCCGAAGTGGGCATGGCGAACTATATTTTTACTCGACTGAGCATACGCGGGCGCGCCACTTTTCTCAGTTGCCGTGGAAACACTAGGTCCCAGCGGCCTAGGTTTTGATTTCGATTGTAGGACATCGATTACTGTTGCTATATTCCGATAACATGCTTGATCGACGGAGCTACAGGGAGTTAACTGCAGCTAACATGAAGCAACCACCATGGATGCTGTACTAGAGTACTGAATATCCATAGCCAGAAAAATCAAGCGGGTCGCTGATGAACTTCATGAAAAAAAGCTAGGTAAAGCGTGCGGAGGGAAATTGAAACGCCAACGGATCACGTGATTGGATTTGTTTTTATCCTACTGTTTTTTATGACGGGGAAGTGGCCCAAATGGCCTATGGAGGCAACGCCCCCCTGTTGATCAGCCTGTTCAGTCGAAGAAGCGCATTCAAACAGGTGTTTTCAATGAAATATTCTGTATTTTCCTCAACTTATTAAGCCTCCCAGTGAAGTGTTGTGATATTTCTTCGATTCTGTAACATCCTCAATGCTTTACTTTTAAAGGGTACCCACCCACATACCTACAAGGTACATTTTGTATCGATAGATTTGTTCGCTGTGGGTTTTGCGGTACACTTTCAGACCACTAGCAAACCGCTTTGTGAACCGCCCGGTGCGCTCGCGCGACTGACAGCAACCACTTGAGCGTCACTAGCACCGCGAAGGGGTTTGGCCGGAAATTCAGGTACAGAAAAAGAAACCTCATGAATCCGAAGCTAGAAATTATTTGATAGGCCAAATAGCTGTCGGGAGGTGGTGGGGGCAACTTGTTGGAAAAATGGTAAGCCGAAAAATCTTCTGACCGATCTAGCGACTTGGAAACCGTCCGAATGTGGTCAGAAAAACACCTGTAGAATCGCAAAGTCAGGAAATCCACAAGAACGCTCAAGTGACTTTCCAGTGGTTTGCGTATGGCTTTTTCGAGACAGCTATCAAACCTAATATTTGCATAGTTTACCTACCAGCCTGGTGTGCCAGCCTTTATAATTTATTAAATACTCACATGTTCGGTTTCTGTACCTAAATTTTTTCGTAAATAAACTTGTCGTTTTTTTCATCAATCTTATTTCTACACTTCCGCGTTTTACGTGAATCCCGTACTGAAGCACATGGCGCAAGTAAAGCCTACTGACCAACTAAGGCGTTGAAAATATCTACCTGTGTACAAATTTGTAGGTACTACTGGCTAGCATCAAACTTATAATCAGTGTTAAGATAATATATGTATAAATCGTATAATAACTTCGAAACATTTGCAGTAACTATCTAGTCGTTGAAATATTTTTACTGATAGATTAAGTAGGTATGTAGGTAGAATCAAACAGGTATGGTCGACTATTGGATCGATACTAATGTCTACATAACTGTCGACAAATCGCCCTGAGTTGCTAATGTTGTCGCCTACGCCTTTTTTCATTTGCAAAATAACAACGGTTCTCTCCGATGCATATCTTCAACCAGCTCCCCCTCAACCATCACGCAATTCTTGTACTTGGACTCTTGTTAAAAATAATATTACACCCATTATCTGTTATTATACTTTAAATCTTCCAAATAACACAATTTTCCGATTGAGGGTCTATTCTGATGGGCTCATTTTTCTATACCGAGTTCCGTGGGTAGAACTTTTTACCACTCAACGTTTAGGACGAATCATACTACACTAAGTCGCTACTGAAATCCCGCGTAATTCGTGTCTGTATAATGAATATAATATTGCTACTACTTGTTAGATCTATGCTATTACTTGTTTTGTTTGTGCGTTAATAGTTGTGGTTGAATGATCATTGTTGTCGTCGTTCCGTAAAGGCACTTACATAATAAAATCGATTCGATTATTATTTTCCCGGGGATTACTAAGTGACCTGGTTATGACGTGAATAAACAACGATAATTCCCCTTTTATTGGACAGCTACGGCAAGGGAGAATTTCACGGAGAGGGCTTATGCTAATAAATTAACATAAGGCGAGTTCAGCCGGCCTTAACTCCCAGCCCGTATGGGGCCTACGATGAAAACGGTCTTTTAAGTCCCTCAGTACGTGAAATAGAAAACGCTTTGGCGCGGTCATTCATTCAAGAGTAACACTTAACCCCCTAGTTTAGTGGTAAGATAAACTTGGTTGGTCTAGTGAAGCTCTTCCTACTCTCCTGAGTTGATGCCGCGAGGCGGCTCTGCGCTCGCCAAACCGCGGCTGCTATTTCAGTCGTCGACTCCGTCCACCCGCTAAATAACAAAAACCCTTTCGAGAACCCGTTCTCGCAATAGCGTTCAAAATTTTACTAGCGAACTGTTAATTAATGACGCTCATGATGTATTGTTGGTGCATTTACAGCTCCCATGTCAGTTTCGGGCATGATAATGTATAATGCGGATGCTTCACTGGCTAAATTCATTCATGCTTTATGTGTTTATAATTTTTATCCGTTAAAGGATACCAATTTTCATATCGACGAAGAAATTGAACATTGAAGAGACGTTAGAGTCCCAAGTATAATACGGAGAAGGATTACGTGGTAGGTATATCAAAGAAGAAGTACATACAGCGTATTGCCCTCTCGCCTTCTCCTTCGAGATTGAAACATAATTATAGGTATTTAGATTGGCATATGCAAAAGAGATACCCCTACCCTATTCCCTACCAAGCTCTCTCTTCCAGATTTCCGGCAGCTCTCAAAGTCGAGTGTGTATAAATTGTTTATTTGTCCAGTCTCGCGACATTACAACGAGTAGCATACAGAAAAAATTATAAAGTAAAGTACCTACAGTATATCATAAAAATATATTAGACATTTCTTCATATGGGGTCAGTTTATAATACACCCGTTAAAACATAATTACAGTGGTCATAATTGGAGGGGACGGAAAAAATCATTACACTCAGAGCAGATGATATTTCTTTAGAAAAAAAGAAGGAAAAAAGTGTTCAGCTAAATGAGAAGACAAAGGAGTTGATGTTTTGAAATTAATTACCTACACGTGGCTGTAGCCAACAACAACTTTTAAAGGAAATGTTTAAAACACTTTTTTCGCTTACGTACATGAGGTCCCTGAAAAGGGGTCTACCTGCCAATCCTGGTCACATATTCTGTTACAAAGTCTTGGATGTTGTATTTGTTATGGTTTCTAATTGATTCGGCTAACGAGTAGGGAAAGACGCAAAGGAGGTCGCTTGATGATAAGGGGGAGAGCTCTGTTTGAAATTCTCGAGACGACGTTGGAAGGCATTGTGTTTCCCTCGTAAAGCACGAGAAAGTAAAGGGTATGAGTAGCGGTTAGGGCCGTGAAGAGAGGAAGTTAGGTAAAGCTCGGTAAGATGGCTCGGTAGAGAAAGATAGGGTGAAGTTGGGAGGTAGAGAAAGAAGGTGGGAGGAGGAGGTTTTCAAGAAGTAAAAGGAAAAGGTGGGGAGCTAAGGGAGGGAAACAAGCGTTTAGGTATTCAATTCTCCTTTGCCATCCTCTTCAGAAACTGTGGTTCTGTTCTCCCTCCACCTCACCTGCTCGTCGTAATCTGAATAATTCCCGTGGATTGAATTAAACGGGAAAACCCCCTAATTAGAGAGCCGACGTCGGATCGATGTGGGCGACCTCAAAAGGGCGTTTCGTGTTTCGGTCGGCTGAGAGGTCAGTTTTGACTGCTCGTGTTCTCGTAGTAATCATTAGCTCCCCCCCCCTCCCCCTATCATTGTTCTTTACCCTCCTTAAGATCACGTTAGGCTGAATTTATTACTCGAAAGGCCACAACTCCTACTATTGCATAGCTAACCGTTCCTTAGAAGGGAGTGATAGGAGATTCCGCAGAGAACTGATTCATGTTTCATTCACTGGTTCGCCCAAGTGATTGGAACATAGCGTGTATCAATAGAAGAAGAGGATGAAGAAGAAGAAAGAGACAATAAATCGGGAGGGCGATAAATAAATCGGGCGGTGTTGAGTATTCACTGTATGTACCGTAGTATTATACTAGAGGCTGCGCAAATCAGGAGCATCTCAAATCTCACGAAAAATTATGCCAAGTACTTATTTTTACTGGCATCAGTAAACACGGCAGATTAAGTTTAAAAATTCAACTGAACTAGGCGTATCTATTGTGTACTGATGATGGTTTAACAACCGAAACCGGTCCACAGTTTTGTTAGTTTACATGGAAATAGACTATTCTATTTTTATCCTGTAGTTTTTTTAAACCAGGCGGCCAGGGAAGCGAGAATATCAAGAAAATGTTGTATTTCTTTCGAATAGCACGCTGGTTTATTGATCAGGAAAGCAGTGCAGAATAACGAGAGGCAATGGTTGGAAGTTAAGTGTGGCAAATCAACTCCGGTGACCCACAGTTCAGTAATATTATTCAGCTGATAAGCTAAATTTTCCAAAAATCTGATGTAGAAACTCAATTTGCCAATAACGTGATTTGATTGCTTAATTGTTCACTCAACTTTATTAGTTTATTAGCACTCAGTTGATTTGGGAGCACTATTTTCCATATCATCACATAATGTAGGTTAATATAATACCTTCAGTTATTCTACAGTCAACCTACAAGTAGCCAGCCACTTGTAATACATACCTATATATATTATTTTAAGAAAAATGATGTGGCTAATTTCTCAACAAGTTCTCTAAGCTCTAAAACATGTCCATGTTACAACCAAATAAACATGAAATGAAAGAACTCGTAACGATTTAACCGACAAAACACTCCCAATAAGTTTAAAACTACGTTAACCCCTATAGGAATTCTGATGACGGGCCATTCGTAAAATAACAAAGAATACCCGACGTTAAAAGAACATTTTCTGGATATTCGTTTGTATAAAGGAGAAAAAAAAGGATGAAAATGAAAGAGCAGAATGGAAAAGGCTATTAGCGGGTGGTGTGATGGCCCCTTCCATCAAACGGGCGCGAGCCGTGCTCCCCCACAGGAGATAAGCTCTGATTTATATTTTCCCCCAGATCGTGACTGCGTTTCATTTTTGTTTAACAACACCGGAGGGCTCTCTGATTCGCTCTCTTCCCTTGTCTTTTTCACGTCATTATGACGGCTCGGAATGATATTTCTGGTGGAGAAGGGAAAAATGAAATAAGTTATTCAGGAGGTGGAGGGGCAACTCGGTATTTTCTAGGTTTGTAACCTGTGTGATGTAGACGCGCATGATTACTGCTTGAAGGTGCGAGATCGACTTCGGTTAAATGGCAATGAAGACCTCGGTACATGTGAAGAAAATCTGAATAAACTTATTAAAATTGTAGTGTCACCTCCCGTCGGTATTGCGACTCCCAGCGTTGCTAATGATTATTAATGACATCGTACATTATAATATAATATGCCGCTCTGAACGTAAATTACGTGAGATCTTTTTCATGAGGAACTCCTGACCTGGATAATAGTTCCTGACTGCACCAGCTGTCTGCCGGTAGATCAACAGAGGTTTTCTAGATTGATGGCAAATTGGATTTTGTATTCGTGTTGCACATACACCTTGCAACTCTATTAAAAATAGTTCTAGAAAACCTTTTCACTTTCTAGAGGTTGATGAAAATCATTGTGTGCGGGAAGAATGGTGATCCATACGGAAAGAAGGCTTTTGCATACATTTAGCTTCCTCAGGGCAGAAGGTCAGAAATCCTTGTAGGCACGAACGAGTGTGATGTATCTCGAACAACTGAAAACATGAGGTTTCTACTATTTTCACTATTTCAAAAGTTAGAAGGCAGACGCATTCAGTTTCTGTATTCAAAGAGAAACGCTGCAAATGATTACAAAATGGTTTATTACTTACCTGTATAGATGCCCCTTCTGCTCTAGCTCCCCCCAGGAAAGCCCTACATCGAGTGCTGGAGCCGCCCGGGGAATTACAGTTTCATAAATACGCGGTGGATTCAATAATTCTATCCTTATTGGTTGTTATTCATGAAGCATAACGTTTTTGAAGTTAAAAAAGTACCTATCAACAAAATCGAAAATAACCATCATTTTCCAGATGAAATAATATCTCGGAACAACCAACTCTATTTCATTCAACCGCGCATGATTATAATCAGGTGTTCCCTAGCAATGATACCTGGGCTGCATGTAAACCGTTTCATTAACGATGTTGACGGAGCCAAACTTCAGGGACTCAGTGTGAACAAACGGCTGGACGTACAATACTCCGGGTGGTATCAAGAAATCCACGCGTTAGATCAGTTTAAACGCGTAAAAAAATTTCGAGATATCGGTGCCCTGGAAATCTCAACCCCTATTTTTCACCCCTTAGAGATGACTTACAGTGACCGCGAGCTTCGCGGACCATCTAGACGGCAAATGGGATCCACAACCCAAATTTTATTAATTTTCCGTTCATGGTAACTAAGGAAAAACCGAAGTAGGTACGGTGTACGGACAGAAATTTTTTAAATTCCATTTTCGGATTCTACGTACCTTGAAACGGAAACCATCAAATTTTGAGGGGGGATTAGCTTTTATCTACATGCTCGATTCTAAACGTTCATTTAAACCAAAATAGGGACCACAAAAACATTTAGAAGTTGAGCATAATATTCCTTTTTTCGACGTGAACGGGCTTCCCTTCGCGTCCCGATTGTTTGGTTGATATGAATCACCGAGTACCCAGCTGGCACAAATAAGTCGATGCGACGTCGGGAAGTGCTACCCGAGGTCGAGTAATGTCGTCCTGGCGACCTCTCCACGACCTTATCACCTGTGGGTAACTTTTTTTCCATGCTCGACCAAAGGTTCATTATTGAAAATAATAAACCAAAAAATAAACCTTGAGTCTCAAATTCAACGAAACTCCAAAACATAGCATGTAGACATTGAAGTTCCCATCTGACGCCCACAACCCAACGCTGCAATCCGCTTATTCTTGGAGTGAGGCTCATTTATAGTTACTCAGATGTTCCAGTCTAGTAAAGGCGCAGCTGACGTGGCATGTCGAGGGCGGGCGTCGTTATTGACCTTACATAATTATTTCATTCCTTGTCGTCGCCTAAAACCACTCACCTACGTAAAATAATTATTACCTCACACGGGTTACATCACTCGGGTTTCTCCAGGATGAACTCCTGCATAGTAAGTCCAACTACATGATTTTTAATGAGCCTAATTGGTCCATTTAATGTGACGAACCTTGGAAATTAGGCACCGGTGAACCTAACATTGTTACTTCTGCATGATGCCTTCTACTGGTATCATTGTGTATTACAATATGAAACCCCAATTACGATTTCAAGTCTCTGTAATATTAGTAATACATTTGCAATTTCGTTTTTAGAATCGAACGACATTTGCGGGGTCTGCATCGTAAAAAGTGACCCTTGGATGGAACCTTCGTGAAAATTTGAAATTTGGGCAGTATACTCCTTGGAGTCCATGGGCCCCCAGAATTTGATGTATAGTTTTTGGTACGAGTAGATCAAGGAAGTCGGCGGAAGTCAGTCAGAAGTGGCGCTGCAAAATCCGAAACACCGGTAATAGTGGAATCTTACGACTTCAGGTGTTCAGGATATACCGTCAGGTATCGCTGTGTAGGTTTTTGGTACCAAGATGAAGCCAGTTAGTGGCAACAAAAAATCCAAAACTGTTAATTTGTCGTACGCATGCGTTGTATTCGTTTTACTGGAAATAAATTTTACTGGTCAGTGGACCCACTAGTATATTTTTAATTTGTAATAACATCAGTTTACAGTTTCTTACTACCTAATATTCTGAGGAAGTTGGTAAGCAAAACACCGGTAGCTACAACTACAGGAATAAGGTCAAATAAGGAAGAATGTACTGAGTGTAGGCATTTGATATTGATCAATGTCCTCAAAGCCAAATTAAGATAAGTTGCTGCGCATGTCGAAACTTCTTGCACCTGTATGGACCATGAGTTACTTCAGTGGTGGTTCTGTTATGACCTGGGTAGGTCCATAGAAACTATCCGAAATGACTCTGGAGGAGAAAACGACGGATTCCCGATGCGGGTAAATCTCCATCGCTTCCCGAGTTTAAACGGAACCGTCCACTTCAGCTATGGCACCTACGGTAAAACTGAACAAATCCGGTAATTGTTCGTTCAATTTACTGCAGCAATCGAATTGTTGTATGGGTAAGCCAGTACAATTTCCTCCCTTTTTCTCGATTCTTTTCCGTCTGAATCGATCAGAACGCTCCGAATCGATCCCTAGATTTTGACTTTGAAGGAGGGTTTTACAGATGAGCAATTAACAGAAATGAAAAGTATGTCAAATTTGAGTTTTGAGGGTCGGAAATAGCTAAAAATCAGTAAAAACCGTTAACAATAGCCAAGAATGGATTTGAAAAAAATCGCCAAAAGTAGTATATTGGTGATGGCAGAAAAATACCTAATATTTCAGTGTTTTTATAAAAATATATTTCTTATGAAATATTCTTAAAAATTTGATGGGGGGGGGGGGGGGTCAAATTTGAGATATGGCGGGTGAAAGTTCTCAAAAGTTCAATAGTTTGAGTTGGCAGAGTCTCCTACAATTTATTGGTCTCATTTGTGACAACGATATCCTCGCCACACGTTACAGTACGTCAAATTCGTTCATATGGTATTGTTGCATGAAAACCTTTTCCGAACTCCTGATTTCTCGCTTCCCATTTATCATGTTAACATTTTTTCGGCCAGATGACTTAATTTTTCGTTTATTATTTTCAATAATGAACCTTCGGAATCGAGCATGAAAAAAAAAAAAAAAAAAAAAAAAAATTCTAACCCCCCTCAAAATTTGATGGATTATGTTTCAAGGTTTTTTAATCCCAAGCAAGGTACTTGAGAAACGAAAAACTGATTGAGTTTCGATATTATTTTAATCTATTTTCGAATTATTCCGATCACGTGGAAGCTGGTGCCGACAAACATGGCAGACGGTTTTAAATTGTTTTCTGTTGATGAGTATGCGAATACCTGACTCAACAATCAGTGCTTGAACAAATTGAACGAACACATTGACAAGTGTTCGGAAGCGAAATGAAGTTTAGGAAACCGGAGAACAATCGCCAGAGCGAGAATGATGAATGTTGAATGGTCTTCGGGTGAAAAACGGCCGCTGGCCGAAATATCGAAGTGGACTTTCGGGGTGGAAAAGAACGTGACCTTGCCGTACGAGATTTAGAATCATTCGCTGTCAAGCACCGCGAATAATTCCCCGTGGTTCGGGGTTTGATCAATCAACACCGTCCGTCAAATTTGCAACCGGCTTTGAAAATTCTGGTCGGCCAACCCACACCGGATGCAATTACCTTTGAGGGCGGACCGGGGCGAACCGCACAGATTTAATTCAATTGAGCACATCGTCGTACCGATCGTCACATCGGTAATTAGCGACAAACCGGTAACTCCCGGTGACTGAAATAGAGAGAGCGACAATAGCGTCTCTGGCGGCCACTCCTGGAGACTACCGGTTATCATCGGGTGCTCCTTTGTCGCGAATTAATTTTACTCCGGTCGCAATCAGAGTCGCCGGTATTCCGGGGAGTATGTGAGTAATTAGGCGACACGTACAAGCACGGGGGTCTCCTTGGGAAGTACAAAGGGCGTTTCTGTTGACAAAGGGAAGGTAGTGATTGTGCGACGTCACATTCACACTGAGTTCCCAGCGTTCACATACCCCGGGTGGCTCCTGAGGGTCAAGAACCCTCGTCAGGTGGACGGTCGCCATTGCAAAACGCTGCAAATTATTTATCTATTTATTTATTTTTTATACGGGCAAGCCCAATTTACAAGTTGAAACAATAAATACAGAGAAGAAACAGAAAGAGGGAAAAATAAATACATCACTTCTGAGAGAGCCAAGAAAAAAAGAAAATAATAATAACAGAGGTCAAAATACAAGAAATACAAGAAATGTGAGTTAGAAAATAAAATACAGAGAGAACATTTTTCAGAATGAAGAGGGGGAGGAAAGAATTATTGATTTGAGGGAGGATAAAGAACTATTAAAAAAATCAAAATCAGGATGGATATTAAAAAAAGATTACCTAGCTGAACGGGGGATTCGGTTGAGAGGGGAGTTAATTAAATAATTTGTGGTGTATTCGTTTCTTGTACAGATACTGCACTTCCGCGTAGATCCCCGAATTCGTGTTAGCGTAAGACCTGATTTTTAGTAAGATCGATTTTTTGCGGTGGATACCTACATAACCACATACACGACAAAAATGCCACCACAATCGAAGTATCTCTAACACTCTAACTTTGGGCAAGTACAGTTGCATACATACAGGCCCATTTACACTGCCCGAGCATTTGCCGCGAACAGGGGTTTAGAGTGAGCATTCGTTCGAGGCTCGGGCAGTCTAAACAGTCGCATCGGGCCGAACAAGGTTCGCGCGAAGGCTCGTTGGTGCTCGGGGCTGATCCACCCGATGTCGGTTTTCCGGCGAATCATCAAAGGGATGCTCGTTCGCCGCTCGCTCTGTGTAAACACGCCGCGCCGCTTCGGCGTGTCCTTGTTCGCCCAATCTAGTTCCCGCCAAATTGCTGAAGTGTTCACCTCTCTCCCATTTTGATTTTGAGTGTTGTCCTTCTTTATTGTTTTGCGGTTTCATTTGGACTGTTTTGCAATGGAGGGGGAAAATGAAAAGTGCCTAACGTTAATTTCCCTGTATGAGGGGTTCCCAGAGCTGTGGCAGCTCGACCACAAACTTTATTTTAACAAAATAAAGAAAAATGACGCCTGGGAAGCCATTGCTACGCAGCTTCAAACATCGTGTGACGCCGTGAAAAACAAAGTGAATTCCTTGCTGGCTTCGTACAGGAGGGAGAAAAACAAGGAAGAATCTTCAAAAGGACAGGAAAAGGTAAGTACCTATTTTTTGCTTCCGAGTCTGCGAAGCAGCGGAAGCTTTGTTTTCACTTTCGAAATGAAATTTTTTTGCTTCAAAATCAAAAGTTCCACTCGCATTTTGCGCTTCAGGGCCTCCTGAACAAATTCGTGGAAGTTATGGTCGGTTTTGGAGATGTTTCCTTCTATTTTTTCCAATATGAAGGTGAAATCTTCATGCGACATGCGACTAAAATTGCTGAAGAGCCCACTGTCATCCTCCAAATCCTTCAGCAATGAGGAATAATTTCTTCCTCGCAGAAACGATGACTCCCACATGCGGCGCCTTTTTCTTTTGCGCTTTTCCTTTTCTAGATGATCTAAAATCAGAACTGACGCAGCGGTAACCGCAACTCTCGACAACCCGGGTGCCATCTGTTCACAGCGAATGCTCACGAACAACTGATCGTCAGAAATGCTCGGGCAGTGTGAACAGTGGGGAACCCACTTCATTTTCTACGTTCGTGCTCGTTGAAAACCGGCGAACAACGATCGCAGATGCTCGATACTTGATGCTCGAGGATGTTCGGGCAGTGTAAATGCGGCTTAAAAGTATTTTTTCTCCGCCCTCATCTTCTGTAACGCGTCATTACGGCCCCACGGGATTAGGTCCTCATTCCCACATGGATTTCGTAGCGTTCGTATCAGTAGCAGCGACTGCACATGCGTAAATAAAACCGTTGAACCGCCATAACCCACAACCCAGTTTTTTTTTGGTTAACTTGTTACCAAAAAAAACTGGGTTGTGGGTTATGGCGGTTCAACGACAACCCAGTGGTTCAAAAAAACCAATATTGTCATTAATCTGGTCCAATAGTCTCTAGTTTTCCATATATTTGATCATTGTTCAAGCTAATGCGAGAAATGTCGCTTCTTAATTTCCCCAATAGCCCAGATTGTAATTGAAAAGAATCCTCTCTTTCGAACCATCCTAGAAAATTTCCTATAAAATATTACTTGTTATGAACACGGACAACTAATTCCATCTAAGGTACCAAGGCCTAGCCAAGTAATCCATGGGTTGCTCTAGATTTGAAATTCTGATGGTCGCTGAACCTAAGTAGGACCCTCGGCGTATTACAGAATTTTCACCACCTAATTTGGATAAATTCGTACCCCGCGAACCACAAACTTGTACCTCCCTACCCAAAAAATTCAAAATAACTAGGGTTTCCTCATATGAAATAATATCACGGAACAACAATGCGTAATTATTATACTCAGCTGTTCCCTAGCATTGGTAATATTATCTGTGCTGGATGTATACCGTAGGATTCTCACTCATGTTGACGAAGCTTTTCGGTCCAAATTTCAAGGCCTTGCTGTAAATAAATAGCTGGACATATATAATGCTTCGGGTGGTCTAAAAAAAACCTCACCTACGGAATAAATTCAAAAACCTCACGTTCAGAATCCGTACCTTTCTATTGCAAATTTTGGAGCTACGGTGCTCTGAAAATTCCAACCATTATTTTTCATCCCTTAGAGATGTTCAACAATAACGACGAACTTCGGGGACCAACCAGATCCCAAATCAATCAAACCAAATTTCATCAGTTTTGTTCATGGTAATTAGGGAGATTGCGGAGTACGGCGAACGTACAGAATTTTTTTTAAATTTCATTTTCGGATTCTGCGTACCTTTAAATCAAAACCATTTGTTGGGAGGGGAGGGGTTAATCCCCCCCCCCCCCCATTGCTCGATTCCAAAGGTTTCATCATTGAAAATAATAAACCAAAATCGATTTACTGCAAATCTTCCACCCGTTTCATTAGCATAAATATTTTCTTTGAAAATTCGCCAAGAACCTTCAGAGTCTGCTCGAACGCTTCCCGAGAGTTCCTTCACGGGCTCTATGATAATATTGAAAATAACAAATATCACTAGGGCATAAAGCAGATGACTCGTTCGTGTGGTTGAGTGCGGGGGGGGGGGGGGGTTAGGAGAGTTAGAAAGACCCGGGATGATTGAAGGGAGAGCAGAAACCTTCCTGTGGAGGCCTCGCATTCTTATAAAATATCAGCGAAGAGAAGAAAAATCTGCACTGCGCCAATGTGCAGCCGTCCAACGCCGGGAGTCGCCCTATAAAAACTAGCCGAGGCCTTTAGTAGGCCGAGCCCGACATAAATGGGCATAAGTACCTCAACCCCCATTTTACCTAACCCATACCATCGCAAAACTCCCTTCGTAAAAGGTGGTTTCATTACTCTAAACTTTATTTTTCTCTTCTTCTTCTTCTTCTTCTACAACCTTTAACGGGTTGTATTTTATATACCTATATATACAGGTAGGTATATATATTTTATATTTCGGAGGTAGAGCTAATGGTGGTGGTGAAGAATGGGGTTAGAGTATACGAAGACGAGGGAGAAATTTGCTTTGAACGCCAGATTTTTTCCCCCCCTTTTCCGCTAATCCTCGAGCCCGGTTAGGGAACTCCTAATCACAGTCTTTTCCCGACGAAAGTTTTTCTTGGGGGGGGGGGGGGGGGGGTTGATCTCAAACCCCTCAATTCCTACATTTTTTCCCGTACTGACACCTGATAGGGGAGCTCGAATAAAGCGTTGGCGTGTTTTTCTAGCGTTAATTACGCGTCAAAACATTTTGTCAAAGTGTGTCAAGTCGACTTTGTCGGTGGTGTGGGGGGGATATTAAAGGCTTTCAGGCATCTTTTTTTTAGGGGTGTCAAGAGGGGCAATGAGGGGTTGGTTGTTGTGTAGTATATGTCCGGAAGTTGAATTTTTAATCTGCCACTTTCAGTAGGTATCTAAGAAAAAAAACCCCGCTCATGCATTATGACTATGCTGCTGCCGATTTTCTTCTCCTGATCCACCATTCTGTTACCATAATTAGTTAATTCACGTAATTTTTTTTGTCGTTTTGTCAAAACAAAGAGCCTAGATTGGCTACGAATCACCAAATAAAATTGTCGTAAATTTCAAAATGTTGTAATTTGTGGTGACCCGAGCATGAGCAATTTCTTTAAAATTTCCAAAAATACTTCATAAAAAAAATCATATTTCAAATTAAGTATAAAGTGGATTTTTTGGGGGTCAAAAACTGTTTATAATTGCTGAAAATTGCTAAACATCACTAAAAGTTGTAAAAGTTCCAGTTATGTTGCACGGACATATAAGCGAATTTTCCAAGTTCTGTTCTGTAACAATTTCGGTGATTTGAAAGCAATTTTTGGTAATCTTTCCCCATGTTCACCTATTATGCAGTTTTTAGCCCACACAACTCAAATTTTATCTCAATTTTGATGAATTATGATTATAAATTTTTTAATGAGGTAAAATAAATATGTACCTACCTATATAATCTGTCTTGAGTTCTATACGAAATATGAGAATTATTAGCTTTTAATATGGTGATTTTAGTAATTTTTGTAGACGCAAGCTTTTAAGGTCCTCGAGAATTCGTAATAGACGCACACTGTTTTCTGTTAACAATTTTTTTTCCTACAAAAATTTTGCGTTGAATTGGCGCCGTTTCGTAGCTACTTTTGCCCCCACCAAGTTGGTTTGATTGTTTTAAAATTTTTGTAGGGTAGTAAACCAAATTCGCTCACTTGGCCACGCTGCATGTTTGGAACTGGTATTTATTTTTCACGACTGGATTATTCAAATCAGCTTACCAAGAATCGGAAAAGGATTAAATAGAAATCGGGTCGCTCGGCGATAGGAGTTTTATTTGCCGGAGTCGATTTTTATGTGGCAGGTCGACGGGAGGCAGTGAGCGGCTTGTGAGGTCCCTTGTATGGATTTGCAATTCAGATACGTCAGACGGAGCGAGGTGGAGCGTTGTAGATGTACAGGGCGTATGTAGCGGAGAACATCGGTGTGATCTGTTGGGGGGGGGGGGGGGGGGGGCAAAAGGGCGCTAGCGGCGGCATTTGTACTGATTAGCCCTATGTGGACGGATAATTGATGAGGGGACCACCTTGGGGATCCCCCACGGGCCCGTTGATAAACACGCCGACATCGGCCTTTTCCTCCGTCCCATTGACGTCGTTATAATCGTTCGGCGGATTAATTATGACGTCGTTATATCCGACCGAAGGCCTCTGAAGGCTCGGCCCGATCCGTTGCGCCGATCATCGTTAAACTCCAGGGAGTACCCCCCCCCCCCCCCCCCCCCAACACACACACATCGTCCTCTATATTCGAAAAGCACAACACACTTTCTTTGCATTTTTGTTGCAATAAATGCATGCAACGCTATTGTGAGTAGTGCAAAATGTTTAGTAGGTAGGTAGTTTCATGAATTTTCAAAACTTTTTCGTTTGAGAAAATTTTGGGTACTTATCGGTTAACGGGAGGCCACTCATTTAACGATTTAAAATTATTTAAATTATTATTTTCTCAATTATTAGTTATCGCTTTCGTTCGTTGTCTGGATGTGTTTTCAGTCAGTGTCGAATGATGGCAAACGTGGAACGTGTGGCAGGCGGTACCAAATTGGGTAAAGACGCGATTTTTTACAATTCTTTCAAATTTGTTTTACAAAAAAAGCTGAAGGTTGTTTGGGACTTCTGAATAGATTAGTGGAATGCATTGTCAAGCGATCTGGATGCTCGCTAGCGCTCGCATCTCAAAAAAGATAAACAATCCCAGAAACTATCCCGTGAATGAGCAGGTTGTTTGGGACTTCTGAATAGATGAGTGGCCTCCCGTTAACCGATAAGTACCAAATTTTGAATCAGTCGTTGAATTTTAACATTTCGGTTTATGATTTTCAATAATCAACTCTACTATTGAACTACTACACTTTTCAATAATCAACTCTACTATTGAACTACTATACTTTTCAATAAAATAAACTGTGCCCCTCTTCTGTACCACTAGCTGTCTGATTGTTCGTTAGCTATCCACCCCTCGTCGCGATCGGCACCTTATCCCCAACCGAAAATCCCGTTGCGTTACGATTTTCATCAAGTCGGAAGGCCTTTTTTTCGAGAGCGAAGTTCGAGTGTCCAGAAGCCTGTTCCGGGCGAAGTACTGGCTTCCTTTCGCCTGCTCCAGGTTCCCTTTTGACGCAGCAGCTCTCCCGGCCGGTATTATTCGTTGGTCGTCGAAATGGGTAAACTACCCACGAACCGGTGTAAGTTTTACCTTCCTTTCCTGTACCTGTATATACCTGTCTGATATTTCCTCGGATTTAGAAACTTTGAGCGAATTTTCAAAGAAAATGACTCTATTTCAACGGGTCCAAAATGTTCAGAACATGCATTTTTGAACATTTTGTATAGGCAAATCTGTTTCAGAGCATCCTGAATTCATCCCGATTGAAAAAAAAAATTATATTTATTTATTCATTTATTTATGTGTCACTCCAGACGATATATCTGTCCTTGAATCATGATACAAATTCCAAATTTGCCAAAAAAAGCAAAAAAAGGATGAGTTCGAAGATGAGAAATTTCAAAATTGTGATGGGGTTAAATTTGAGTTTTTAGGGGGTTCAAAATTTGTAAAAACGTTAAAATCGCGAACAGTTGATATAAAATCACTGAATGTGGTATGGAAGGGTGAGTAAAGACAGTACAATTTCAGTTGTTTTTCGTACAGAACAGGCGTCAAACTTGGGTTTTCATACAGGAAAGGGGTCAAACATGGTTTTTCATAAGAAAACGGGTCAAACTTTCATACAAACAGGGGTCAAAAATTGGTAGTAAAGGCTGAAATCAATATTAATTCACCTGCCGTTGTGTGGGCTGGTGTTTCACGATGGAGGAAAATATTCTGGAAAATATTTTTCTCATGAAAGAGTTGGTCAAGTTTGACTTTATAGGGGTCAAAAATCGGTAAAAATAGCTAAAATCACGAAAATCGATATGGTTTCTCGCTGTATCATCTTTTTACCCACCTAATAGCACGAATATTTCTGTGAAAATTCGCTCTTATTGCCAGGCTGCATGACTGGAACTTTGATTTCTTGCGGTTCGTCATTAGAGGTGGCACAGGCCCCTTAGGCTAGTGCAGTTCACTAAAGTTTAAATCGAAGGGAAAAATGGTCTACGACCCCGGGCTTGTCTCAACACTCACCAATTTCTTTAGAATTCGGTTAAGTAACTGCATTTTTCAACATCCGTGAACTACCAGTATAATTATGGTATTTACCCCCCCACCCCCCCCCCCCCCCCCCCCGCACAGTTAGCATTGATGAACGAATTTACCAGTTAGACGACCAGTTAGACCAATTAGGCTAGAGTTAATTACAAAATGATAACTGTGGTGTACCTATCCGCCTGACTGATTGATAAACCGACTTTCGTGCGTAGTTCAATCGGTGATGAGTGGATGGTAGGATCGCGTCCTTCCACCTTTCATCTGCAGTAATACTCGTATCTTCCTGCTAGCGATGGTGGTGGTGGTGTTGGTGTTGGTGGGAGGACCAATAAGGCGATCTCTGCCCCATCACGTCGCATTGAGGATCCCCTTTTCTAATCTTATTACACTAAATTCCTTCTGACCTATCGGCAGCGGTGAGAGGTAGAGCCGGTAAGGTAGTCAGCGGCGGGGTGAAAATCCGGGTACATTTTACTGCCCTCCCTCCGCTGATACCGGATATTAGTTCCGAACTCGCCATCATTCACCCGTTTGCCACTTTTGCGACTCGTGAAAAATACTGCGTTTGGGTGGGTAAAGTAGCTCACCTTATTTACCATGCAGGGGCGACGGGAAGGAGGTTCGAGCGGGGCAAATTATTCTATTCGCCTCCTCGGGTCCTTTCAACGAGGCGTCCAATGAGGCTGTAATGGGTTTCCGGATTGGCATCCAAAGTTTTGTGAGCCCGTCGAAAAATCGTTGGACATTGAAATTCCTGGTAATAAATACACAGCTCTTTTTAACGGTAGTTTCTGATGTAGACGCCATTGGTAATCAGGGAGTTCCTGGCATATGAATGTTGCTAGGCAACGGATCATCGAGTGTTCAGTTGGGTGGTTGAACTGTGGGACAGCCATACAGCCATTCTTTCCGGGGGTGTAAGATCATGGCCGGCTTTGGCAAGATGCGTTCAATTCCAGGTGCTAACTCCCACCACTTCACTAACTTCTGGGGTGCGTTGTTTGGGACACGATCATCTGTTCAACTGAGTCCCGAAATTACCTCGCTCTAAAAAACACGAAAACTGTGTTTGTAGGTTTGATCCAGTAATAATATACCAAATAGTTATACCGACACATACTTAGCTCAGTATATAAACATTTTGGAACTATTTTAGGTAGGAAGGTACCTAAAACAAATGTCATATTTTGTAGGTTAGTCTCCAGCTAGAATAACAATTTTTGAAATACCTACAATCTACGATTAAAAGCGAGCGGGGAAGGGAAGAACGGCGGGAACTGTAAAGATGGAAGGGAAGAACGATACAAACGCAGAGGGGCTAAGGGAGGGGTTGATGAACGGATGAACTGGTGGGACTTCAGGAGTTGTGAAAATGGTGTGAGGTAGGAAGGCCCGTTCAATGAGAACAACACTCTGGTCATCCGTTCAGTTCGGATACGTTCAGTGAAAGATCCGTACAGTTATTCTCTCTGAGTACTGAAGTAAATGAATTTCTTTATAAAATAATTATTTTATGTAGTAGCATTACTCATATTATTAAGTGACCATTAAGATACAATAATGGTGTCGAGGAGAAAGATTCAATACCTCAGTACTCGGCGTTATTTCCACCACGCGAACATATACATGTACTCGATAGAACGGTGAATTTTTGCACAATATTTTTTGGTTTATTATTTTTATACTCGTACCTCGGGACTTGATCGTACTCCATATTGATCAAATCAATCAGTGAAATCGACCGATCTCGGTGTCGTAAGTCTCGTGACTATGTTTACTACTTAAAACGTAATGGAGTGCCTGAAGCAGAACATTGTGGGACTTGATGTACAATGTATGACACAAGCCAAAAACGCCGCAAATTATTACACAATGGCTTATTATTTACCTGTTTGTAGATGTCCATTCTGCTTAGATTACTAATTTCTGTGGTCAATGCCTTCCGTCGACCCCCCCCCCCCCCCACACACACGCACACACACGAATGCGCTAAATCGAGTACAGGAGCCAGCCGGGCAATTACAGTTTCATAAATTAACATACCGTACATTCAAGAATTCTATAATTAATTATTGTTGTTGTTCATGAAGCATAACGTCAGTTTAAGTTACAAAAGTATTTACCAGTCGACTTTTTTTCAATTAACTACCGGTTTTTTCTTGTAAAAAAGTAGATAAATGCGTAAAAGGAAGTTTTTGATTTTTCCTTTTGTTTGTAAATTGGGCATCCCTCCGTGTATTTAAAAAATGAATAAATTAATCAACAAAATACAAAATAACCATCCTTCTTCGAACGAAATGATATCACGGAACAGCCAACTCGATTTCATACAGCCATCCATTCCGTTGCAACGATATCTGGGCCGGTTTTATACCATATCATTCACGATCGTGTTGACGAAGAGTTTGGGTGCAAATTTCAGGACCTTACAGAGTCTTAAAAATTCCAATGCTGGAGATTAGTTCAAAAAGGTAATAAAATTCGAGATATCGGCGCTCTGGAAATGTCAACCCCTATTTTTTATCCCTTAGAGATGACTGACTGTAACGCAGATCTTCGCGGACCGTACTAGATCCAAAATGGGACTTATAAACCAAAGTTCATTAATTTTTATTCATGATAAACTAAGAAAAAAACGAAGTACATTGCACACCGGGCAGAGAGAATTTTTTAATTTCATTTTCGGATTCTATGTGTACTGAAACGGAAACCATAAAATATTGAGAGGAGCTATAATTTTTTTTTTATACTCGATTCCAAAGGTTTATTATTGAAAATAATAAACCAAAATTCCACAAATTTGAGTAACATTGTGCTAATTGAGTAAAAACGCTTAGTTCCCACTATTTTCTGTTTCGATTTCTGCAAAATGTTTCTAGGAGATGGACCCACATCATTTTTCACCTGGACCCTTCATGACCAACGACTCGTATCGAGCTCAGTGATCCTTGTTACTGCCGTTGAACTTCAACAGTTTATTCTCGAAGAAACCCCTATCGCATAGTAATGTATTCTCCTTTACGTTCGATATCAGGATCCCGCTCGGTAGTGTTCTTCCGCTGCATATCAGCTCCAACTCGGTTAGTTGAAAGGAACATCGACGGAAATTCACTCGGTTAGCGAGCACAAAGCCGGCTAAAAACACGAACGGAAATTCCGTCAGTCGTAAACGGTTTGACGGATCGCCAACGTCGGTTAAAGTAGCGTCGCGGTTAATGCAAAAAGGCTTGTCCGACCAAACAGAGGAGGGTTTTCGAAGGTTTCAGGTCGGATCACGGGGAAACCCCCTGTCGCGTATTTGCCAGTAATTAATTTCGGTCGTGCCTCCCTAAACGCGGGTTAACATCAAAAGACCCGTTCGGTCCAGGAAGGGCCGTGTAGCGGTAGCAGCTAAAATCCCCCTTTTACTCCGTAGGTTTTGGGTAATATGAATTAAACTGTCCACTTCCTCTTCGGCTCCGGTTGGCTCGTCTCGTTTTCATCCGAGGGAGATCGATCCTTTGAGTTCGTCAGGTGCCAGTGGCAGGAAACGAGCCCTTTGCCCTCAGCTCCGACAACAATCAGCTCAAACGATACTTTACCGAATGTGCATCAATGTGGAACACTCACTGTAGAACACATATTTCTTTGCGGGTATTCTAATGTACCTGTGTATTTCATGAAAATCACTGGTTCATTTAATAAGCAAAAATCTGTTGTAATCTTTCGTGGTACCCCTCAGCCGCGATACCGCTCACATACCTACTTGTATAGATTTTACCAATGAATACGGAGAAAGACGAGCTGTGCGACGCCTCGGGAAAAGGACCAGAAGGGTCCTCTCTGTCGAGCTCCCCAACGACTCTCAACGGTCGTAACGGCCGTTGACAGACGGGGGACGAGGTGGAGGCGCCTTTATATACCGCCCGGCTCTTCTCTCACTCTCTCTCTCTCCTACCCTTTCGCCTCCATTCGCATCTGCTGTGGTCGTAACCACGGGATGCTCCCTCCTGTAACGCCTGCTGTGGTGATAAGCGCGAGGCATTAGCACTCCCTCCTTACGCATCTGCTGTGGTGATAACAACCGTGGGACGCTCCTTCATCTAGCACTCGCTGTGGTGATAACCGCGGGGTGCTCTAGCCCTCTTCTCCCTGGCATCTGCTGTGGTGATAACCGCGGGACGTCTCTTCCTCTCACGCCTGCTGTGGTCATAGCCATCCAAACCTCTCCCTCAACTCCCGCTCACAAAATCGTCATTAATTACCAACTTGTTCGACAAATTTTGCTGGAGGTAACGTTGGTAGTTCTAAAGCCTCAACGGTCCTCTGTTACGATTCAGTTTGACTGCTTTTGGCGTACCAGGATCCGAGATTTTCATGATCTCATCGGTGATTGTTCCCAACTACACTTACATTTTAGGCAAAAAATGCCAAATGCTGTTCTCCAGGGTGATGTTCGACCAACCGTTTGTTGACAATGAATGCAGACTGAAATGAAGTCTGATTTACCTGTGGTCAAAGTCAGATGAAATTGGAGACCAATGACCGCATCATGGAGATTAGAAGAAGTAGATGATTGAGAAGGTAGAGCCCACGCCACTCAGAATTCAAGCGATTTCATGTTCTCGGTTGCAGATTCTTGAGTGCTCCTCATTTTGATCAGTGTAGACGGATGTGTTTCTAATACGGGTGTGTTCTGACTTAATATATTATGAGTAACTACCTTGTGTACCTGCCTCGTGTGCCCTCCTTGCCTTTTTTTTACGCTTTTCCGTACCCTTGTTTTACGGAATCTAGATAATTCCCCAATCCCCCAAAACCGTTGAGCTGAATCGATATTGGGGGGATTTTATAGTTTCCTTGAAACATACATAATGGAAAATCGTCAAATGGTAACGAGGCCACACTAGGCAGGTAGGTACTCATATAAGTCAGAAACACACCAGTCTGTACAAATCAACATTAAGATCAGGTGAATGTTCGAAGGTGACGTTATTCCTAATTTCACGTAACTTTTGTTATGGATTAATCGAAATGACTAGTAATTAATCAGCAGACTGATTTAGCGTTAACGCAAAGTAAATTCTGATCGAGGAGGTCTGATGCGATCCAGGTGTCACGTCGTCAGAAATGACAAAGAAACAAATGATTCAGTAACACAAGTAACTCAGCTATGAATAATAGTGAACTAAGTAAATTTTGACAACAAATAAATAATTTCGTCGTGTTGAAAGAAAACTTCAAAAAAAAAAAAAAACCGAATCGAGAATGGTTTAATTGAAACTGAAAATCTCCTTATTCCTGTCACTGTGTTCAAAATGTCTGTTCAACGTTGTTCCAACGACAAAATGCATTTCTTCCTTATTCATTATCTGATTCCTGTGATGTCATAACGCAAGGAATGGTCAAATACGGTTTAGATGAAAACTGATGTGAATACCAAAAACTGAATAACCTTCGCCGGTTCGCCTAAAAGAGCTGCAGTCGAAAACACAAAAATCGCTTGATTTCTGCTTGGATCCTCCTTGGAGCCTCCTGGAAACATTTGGCAATGTTTTCCCTAAATGGTCTTGGTATTGATCTTGATTCGATGGTTGTTGGGAAGAATCACCTCTCGGTTAAACCTATAATTCATGACTCTTACGTACAGACATGTACTTGTACATAATGAATACTAAATACCTAACCTTTTCTGTCAAAGTCACGAACCAATATCTGGGGAACAATGAGTCATTTGAATCCGCTGTTTTTGATTAAATGAGGTATCGGGGCTGCAGTTCGATATTTCAGTTTGTTGGTGAACAGTTAATAATTCAGTCGTCTTCGGTTTTGCACGTGATAATCTTGATTCGATGGAGTAATTCAAATTCGTGTTTCTAGCTTCTGAAAATAAGAGACATTCGCCAAAAACCGAAAGCGTTTGGATTTCAAGAGAGAATTTACAAATGCTTAATTAAGCATTCACATACAGTATGATTATAATGTTTCTTTTCTACGCCTCTCACATTTTCTGGGTCTCCTTTGATGTGTGTTCTTGAAAGACATTGGCCATATTGTTATAATTTTAGCGATTTTCAGTGTTACTTTATATTATATGGTCATTTGCCTTAACTTAGTTATAATTGAATGAATGGCATTTTGGGGAGGTTCTAGCGGGGTTATCTTAAGTTCTGTAGAAAACACCATTCCCCGATTGGGTACTGAAAGTTTCGAAACTCGGAGAACTCAGTTCCCGGACGTGACGCGGTTGGAACACCTTATCGATAAAACCTATAGCAGTGAACAGTGAACAGTTTCAACAATCGATCTGTTTGGAACACAGTTTTTGTGCGGGGTAGGTTGTGCGCCCGAACTCATTGCAAAACTCGCGTCTGTCCATTCCTTGAGCTACGTTGATGTTTCATCCAGTAGCCATTTTCAGATCACTCAGGCGGTTTGTAAGTGATTCTTCAACTTATTTCTCTCAAATAAGCTTGGTGCGCACCGGTGACTTAATATTTTGTACTAGGCCTTGGTACTTCCACTACTCGAGCATGCGTCTCCGGTTTTGTCACCCTGCTATACACTGTGCAAAAGTACTCGTTGAAGAGTGCGCATCACAAATTTCTCCGATACGTCGCTTTCAAGCTGGGATTCCCTCGATTGACTTGGGATATGACTACTTGCGGGAAGTGTACTGTCTCCTACTTCTCGAGTCGCCGGTTCATGGCTGATATTACGTTGTTCCGTAAGCTTCTGAACAATCAGCTTGTGTGCCCGTTTCTTCTGTCCAAAGCCACTCTTCAGGGTCTCCGGATATCAGCGCGATCATCTCTCCTTTTCAGTGTGCCATTCTCCCCAACCATCTTCTTAATCGCCTCCTTCGTCGCCTTCCGTGGTCTGCCAACCTGCTTCTGAATTTATATCCGAATTTAGATTTTTTTGTGTGACTCCTCTCAAAGTTAAAAACTATAATTTCTTCATCTCCTAATATGTTTTTCTAGTCGAAGTACCCCTGGTGTGTAGTATACGATTTTTATCAGTTCATTTCATAAGTATGTTTCCGTTATGTTGACATCTATATTTTTATAATTTGGCTTGCCCGTAATTTTCAAATAAATAAATATGACAGCATGTTTTGATGGGCATGCTTTGTTTTCATACCACTAATCAGTGAGAGATACATGAGTAGATACACGAATAACGGATGTTATAGTTGAGGTTAGAATGTTGACGTTTGAAGGATTGAATAAATAAAACCTTGATTGAAAATAACATCGTATGAGTTCCCTCTCTAATCCGCCGAGCCAGTATTTTCATTATTCACTCTTCCATCTGCTCCTAAGTAACGTAGTTGTTATTTTGAATGTTTATTACTTGACTACAAACAAATCTGATCCGCAGAGAGAATCATAGTTGGACTGCGGAGTGAATTCGGTTGAATTTTCATAGCCACCATGAAATCATTCGTCTCATTAGAATAACCGCCTCCGCTCGCTCACATTTGAAATGTAAAGTCCGACCGAGGATTTGTTTTGTGAGCTCATCCAATTATTTCCATATTTAACTCGACACACTTTCTTCTCGTTAACTTGTGATTTGTAGCCTGCCGATTTGGTCAGAGAATGTCATAAGTAATAATAAAATAATGAAGTTAAAAATCACGAGTCCCCTACCTCGGAGATGTATCCAGATTTTGGAGATTTTACTCTTATAATTATGTCAATAATTTAGGTACAATTTTTAAGAAAAGACTGCAGTGAGTGACTAATGAAAATGAGCGAATTTTCCAAGTAACTACTTGAACGTTCGACTCGCTACATTATTACCTTCTTGCCACCGTTTTTAAACATAGAACTCAGAATTTGAACAGCGTTATTCTTTAAATGTTATTCTTCGTTATGATTGTTGTATTTTTTCGATTTCACAAAATTCAATCCTATTTCGACAATTTTGAAGTTGAAAAACTCAATTTTTGATCCGTTAAGGCGGACAGTTATTTTGGCTATTAAAATTTCTTGTCTCAAGTTGATCAAATTTTTTAAAAATCAACTTGTTTTTTAAAGAAATTTATTACTGTTTTCAGCGATTTCTGATGTTTGTTGATGAATGAAATTATATTTGTATAAACCTTCCGGCGTTACAAGGTTCCTGATGTTTGTTTTGTATATATTTCTAAATTTCCGGTCTTCTAACTAAGTGAGCCATTAATTGTAATTAGTGAAATAAGTGCTTTTTAGTCATTGGGTCCAGATGTAGCCTGGAAATTTACGTTGGTACGTACTCGTACACACTCGTGCATCGAAAAACATTTCAATAGTTCGTGTTCAGAAAAGGTTATGAACCATTGCTATAGTTCATTTTTCTTGATAAATCACTGAAATGAAATTCTGGATGTAATGGAGGAAATTCACTGATATCACTGAACGCATTGGCTATAAATTATAATAGTAACCGTGTAAGTTGAATTTAAGGAACCGCACAGAAAGTTTCTCCCTCTCAAAAACCATGTCTATCTGTATGAAGTCGATCCTCACTCGTGGTTGAACTACAGTTGCTTTTCATTGTGTTATCCCATGTCTAGATTGATATTTCGAAATTAACATCCTCCGCAGTTGAGGGTTTTGGGTCGGGGGTGTTTTGCACCACTGCGCGAAAGTAATGGACGTTCATATTTCAGAACAGTGAAACAAACATGAATACCCGGGCCCTGACAGTGAGCAGGACCTGAGGGAGAGATTTATGCAAGTTCAGAGCTTAGGTGGAACTTCGCTCACGAAACTTTGACGATAACGAGGATCATAATTGGGTATTTGCTCTCTTCATTACAGTTACTTATGGTAGTGCGTTCTGCGTGATTTATATTTCACGACGTCAAAATGTTGAACGCCATTCATTAGGATTTGAAAGGGGAAATGATATACTGTCTTTACTGTATATACATAGTTAACTGTAAACTTCGCGTTCCATCAAGTTGAAACCACAGTCAGTTATAGTATTATAATATGATTATTAGTTTTCAGTGGTCTTAATTCGTAATATTTATCTTCTATTCAGCGCAGTTTCTGCTACAATCGCATTGTCCCTGTACGATATGTATTATAAAACTTTAATAAATGAGACGTTATATATAAGAATGAGTATATGTAATGTAGTTTGTGCTGTTAGCCCTGTATGCAGGTTTGATTGTGCTGTCCGATCGGTATCACAAAGAGCACCAAGACTGCGACTATTCACGTAACATGTCGGTTATCAGCTACCTTAACCCTCTCCCTGAGGCGATACCGTTTCCCAGCCGGGAGTCGGGCCCTCGGTGCTTCGCAAACCTCGGACCGCTCGGCTACTGGTTGATTCTGCATTTTTTTATTAATATTTACTAGGCGGGTGATCTGTGAGTTGCACTTTGAGTGGCTTAGTATTTTTCTTTGTTTTGGGGTTGTGTACATACAATAAACTCGTTATGGGGAACTAACCGTGTACCAGGCTGACTATTTTACTACAGAGTGATTAGCGCAGTATTCAACAGCCAGGGACCCAGGGTGCATACAGGGCAAATGGCCCTCTCTTACTCCACCCCTGGAGAAATTGGTTATAATTCCTCGCTACAAAGTCAAAATTATACATACTCCTACATTTCATTTTTTCGTCAAGATTTAGGTAATAGACGAAAATACACAACGGTAAAAACTACCCATCGAAATTACACAAGTCTCACACGCCAATACACCTGGTTAAACATAGTTATCGTTTTCCGTCAAAGTTATAATTAATTCTAGTATTCATATTTCTACAGACAGGTATAAGTAATTTCAATTTCGTCGATGCATCGCATACATTTTGTTACAATGTATCATCCTTGTTTCAGGAGGCGATGCACAGGAATGAAAATCGCATCAGCTTCCCTCATATCTTCGTAAGTTGATGTTTTTTCATGTAGATTTTACATTCATCGAGTCTGTGTTACTTCTAGTAACGGCTCACCAATAATCCTATGTAAGCAATAAATTACAGAAAATCTGTATGTGGGGGCATGTCATTAGGTTTCCTTTGCAGACTGGATATGCAGCGGGAAATCCGCTGGCTCTTTTTGTTTATAAATAAACCAATGATACGTGCCACCTCAGGCGCCTTTGTGTAGGTGAAAGGATGCTAACACTGCAAGTACATCTACGAATTACTAAGGATTTATCTGTAAGTCTACGGTCCCTGAAGCGGTCTTGAAACTCGGGGTCCCTGAAGCGAAAGCTTTATAATTGTCATTAACGCGAAATCGAAGCAAGAAAAATGTGACAGACCAGACATTTCTGAGGACCCCACGCTTTCTTATTCCCAGCAGGAGATTTTCTTTCTGGAGAAAGTGGTCATTCTCCCGGTCATTGAAAGAGAACTCTTCGAAACGTTAGATATCTCGATTGCAAGTTGGTTAAGTTTGGCTTAGACTCTGTCCTCTGATCAATGTTCCTCGAGAGTTGGAATTTGTTACGTCCAGAAGCTCATTTCTAGAACATACCTACGCCACTTTTATTGCTTGTAAAGCCAAGTCAATTTTCATTCCCCTCCAGTCCATTAGTACTTCCTGTCCGGGAGTGGAAAACAACCCAACTCCCACCGGGACGCTTCTCAAATTCTTCATGACGAAAAATATACCTAACTGTGAAAACTCTCTCGCCGGAATTTCAAATGCTACCATTTTTAAGCTTTGTCAACTCGTTCGAAAAAAGTCGCAATGATGTTCCAGTCCGGGAAGCTTAAAACACCCGGAAATACATGCAAAGTGCAGGCCAATACCAAAATGTGGGCAGTTTGTTTTCTCTCCTTTTCATTTACAATTCGCATCCGACGAGGGTCCGGTAGTTTTGAATATGTAATTCCAGGAAACAGGAAGCGAGTGCTGTTTGAATTTGAGGTTGATATGGAAAAGCGCTGTTGGCGATGGGAGGGGGGGGCTGCGATAAGTGCTGATTGTGAGAGGCATAAGTTAACATTTACAATAATTTATTTCGCCGTTCGCGTAATAATATATAAATAAACAAGGTTCATCCTTCAATTAGAAATCTGTGGCCACACGACGGGAGAACCTGGCGGGGTTGGATTGCTGCGGAGGAAAAATCCGTTTTTTACTCGAATTTTCCCAACGGCACATCCGTTGTAAGTTATAAAATAAATAAAATAAATGCCACATTGGCTGAAAAAAATGCCACATTCGGCCAAAATAAGTGCCACATTGCCACATTTCGTAAAAAAAAGTGCCACATTTTGTGGTGCCACATTTCGTAAAAAAAGTGCCACATTTTGAAGGTCTTTGGTTATAACAAATATCAATATGAAACATTCACAATTTTACTGGGATTTCCAATATGGAAGTCCAAAATGCCGTGATGTAGTTAAATTAGATTTGTGAATCGGAATCTTCAATCCTCCAAGTATAAATAAAAACGGATTATTGAAAGGTTGTCTATTTCCACTAATCCGTGAAAAATACGGGTTCGGTGATCAAACCAATAACAAACAATAACCGAATCCAGTTATTGTTTGTTTCTGAGAATGTTTTGATCACCGAAACGGTTTAACAGTGTATTTTTCGTGTGTAACAGTCTAACTTCGTTTTTATTTTGAAATAGTTTCCACTCATCACGAGCGATTTAGTCCGCTCCAGGTAGAACTTAGAAGCTCGGTACTTCTTAATATTCATCTGAAATTAGCCTTATAATTGAATAGTGATTCTATAGTAATCGAAACGCTGCTCCTATGTTTTGGTGAACAGGCGTGTACCGCTGCGATGTGCTGTAGCATGTACTCGTACATCTACACATAGTGTATTTGAAGACTGGCGAAAACCTCGCCCCATTGATTCAGAATCACGCGTTTTGCCTTATTATTTTCAATAATAACCCTTTGGAATCGAGCATGGGGAAAAGAAAATTGACGGTTTCCATTTCAAGGTACGTAGAAAGTACATGTGATGAACGGGTACGTGAGTTTGCGTGTTCGGGGTCACCACTGTGGTGGACGGGTATGTGTTCAACACTTGTCGTGAACGGCGGGTTTTCACGACAGTAGGTTGGAGAGAAGGGGTCACCAGAAAGTCGTGAGTTATTCAAGAAATTTTGGATAGGAGCAGAAGAGAGATGGGAGTGAGAAGCATGAGAGAATGGATGTGGTAGAATGTGCTTCTATATGGAGTCTTTTACCGCGGTTCTCACCAAGCAAGAGTTAGTTGGAAGTGCGGCTAGTACCCCGCGGTTTTCACCAACAGCAGGTGTTAGGTGAGAAGGAAGTGTCCCGCGGTTTTCACCAACAGCAGACACTGGAAAGATGGTGGCTAACACCTCGCGTTTTTCACCAACAGCAGGTGTTAGAGGAGAGGGAGGTATCCCGCGGTTTTCACCAACAGCAGATAACTAACAGCATCGTCGAATGCTGAGCTGGGTCAGAAGGGCGAGTTTTTATACGGACTTTTCCACCCTTCCCCAGTCCACAGTCGGCCGCTACGGCCGTTTGAGGCGGTTGGCGGTTGGGGAAAACCCGTGTTGTTGACCCCTTGATTACAGGAGTGTTTTCTGAGAGGGAATGACGACAGTACACTTTACTAGTGTCTTGTAACTAGTGTTGTCCATGTGAACGGTTTGATGTTCTTATGAGCTTTATGCGAACCTTTACGGCCTTTGCGTTTTACGCGCTTTACTTCGATCGCGCGTCAATGTGAACCCAGCTTTACTGTTTCGATTAGGCCGGCTTTGGCTAGAAAAACTTATTTTCGTAGGACTTTTTTAAGTAGGATAAAAGATTGGGAGGCAATCGATCGTTCATCATTTTCCATTACACATGCTGTCAAGCGGAAAATAAAGAATAAATAAATTTTAAAAAATGTGGTAAACGAGAAAAATAAATAAAAACCTTCAGTGAGGAAGGAGTAATTACGTGAGAGCCTCGGCACAACCTGTGGCCGTCCGGTTTTTCATAAATGATGAATTATCAAATTCAACAGGAGTGTTTGCAGAGGAGAGCGAAAAGAGTATAAATGAAGAGGAGCGCATAATTATTCACCTGAACATCACTAAGCGGTTTTGGAGCGAACGTTACGAAATACCGCATTTAATAAATAAGGAAACACCAGTTTTTTGAACCTCCTGCCGAGAGTGGTTTTCTGGATTAGTGAAGAGTTATCCACGTTGCAGATATTGTGCGTGGGGTCGCTAATAATTGTGGCGAAGGAGGGATGTCTTGAAATTACATACTACAGTGATCTTATTCTGTTCGCTTGATTGCTATGTCAAGTTTAGTCGTGAAGGATGATAAAATGAGCGAATATTCGAAATAACGGATTTAAAACATCATTGAACATTTTTCAGATTTATAGCCTTAAAAATTCCTATTGTTACATTTTTCCTTCCAGATGTTCATTTCATAAACTTGAAACAATTGTTTATTCTATAAAAATACTTTTCCCTTCTCTTTTGTTGGTAATTGGAGTGAAAAGTGGATTTTTGATTCAAAACGAAGTTATATTTCGCGTGATACTGGTAAGGAATCATAGATGAGGGTAACAGAAGTAGAATAACTCGAATACCCACGATTCTAAATAGCCATTACTCCAGAATTGGGTATACCAAGTTATCCAACAGGTTCAACGTGTTGTTTTCAGTGGATACCAGGCCATAGCCTCTGAGGCCCCACGATTCTCCCCAGGAATTCTTGATCATCCAGTAATCTTCGCCATTCAAAGAGCCGTAGCCAACTAGGAGGACGGCGTGGTCAGTATCTCCCTGATCCCCGTAAATTTTCAATACTCCATTAGTATATGACATGAACTCAGATGGCGTAGAGATCGAGGCGCTAAGTGGACCGTGTTGAACTAAGGCGACCTTAGCAGCATCCACATTAGCCTTGACACTGACGTATCCCTTCACAGCGCTAACGGGCTTCACGTTGCTCAACGTGCACCTACCGTTTATTTGTTTGTAGTCTCCGTAGTCAGCAGCCCAGGGTAAACCTCCATGTCCCTTCATCCAGTCGAATGCATTGCTTGGAAAACCTCCGAAGCAGCCTCCGTCGGTAAGACCGTTGTTAGGGTCAGTCCACCACCCGCAGTCTATCAGAGCCTGGACGGACACGTCGCCCAGTACACCAGTTCTGAGGAAATAAGCACCTTCAATAGCTCCCGCTGTGCTGAAAGCCCAGCAGCTTCCACAAAATCCTTGGTTCTTGACTGCTGTCACAGCGCCAGCGTTCCGCCAGTCGAAGTTCTTCGGCAACTGTTTCGCCATGCGCTGGATGTCATAGTCGGAATATGGAAAAGGCTGTGCAGAGCCTACCATTTCGTCACGTTTGTTCAATCCTTTAGCCCTCTCGAGCTGTTTATTATCTTCAAAGGACAACTGCAGTGAGATTAAGTTGATGTAAGTGAATAAATCAGTTATGTCAGACTGCTCCGCGGGTGGTTGACACTGAATATTTTTCAGGCCGTGCCAGACCGATTCCTTCCCCTCGCGAGGCTCGTAATTATAATAGTCCACTACGAGATTAAGTTGGTTCAGTACAGATTTTTCATCGTTACCTTCGAGGACGTGTCCAGTAGACTTAATTGGGATCGGGCCTTCTGCACCGTCACCAACATGTAACCAAAATTTAACTTTACCGCCATAAGTGGACCATTCCTGCGCCGCTGCACCGTTGACGGTCAGGTTTGTGGAGTGAATGAAATTCCTTAATTCTGGAAACCCCGGTGGTAGTTTCTTTACAGGAATATTTAGTGATACTTGATTACAGATCATCTTGTCGTGTATCGGGAAATAATAATAAATCGCAGTTAAGGAATCACTTGAAAACGTGAGGATGAACGTATTCGTTCCACCGTAAGTATCAAACCGGTAAGCATTCTCTTTTTGTGAACGACGCTGCTTTACATCCAACGTGTAATGCGCTGATCTGTCCCTTAGTGTCCATTCTACAGAGTAATCTGATGGCCATTCCACATCTTCGGCGTCGGTTCCCAGTAGAGTAGCCAGGAGAATCCAGGAAAGTAGAAGTATAGGGTTGCCCATTGCCAGACCCAGTTATATTCTCTAATCAACTGGAAATAAAAAATTCATTTCAAAATTTTGACCATAGAATTAGGAGTTACGTAATTATTATTTTAAAATGGGATTAATTTCAGAATTTATCTCTTAATAGGGATATCTCCGTCGAGACATGTCATTGGGTTTTTAGTCCCAAAAGACTTGAAATCCACATTCTGCTCGTTAAGCTCCCACGGACTTTGCTGTACAGCAGTGCCCAGCGCCGACGTCGTCGGTAATGGCACTGCCCTTTCACTAAAATTACGTGAAGGGTAAACGTAACTATTGGAAATTCAAACAACCAATGATGATTTTACACACTTTTTTCGCGAGAAACAGATGATCCCAATTTAGCGCTGGAGATCCCTGGACCTACAGGGATGTCCAGAATCGGGTATTGTTGGAAATTCAAGGGTACATGCCCTGGATGCTGATGGATCAAACGACAGTAACTAACTCTTTTCTGCTCTAGTTGCTCTCGAGTCCTGTACAAACTTGACACTCCATTCCTTTAAATTACCTAGTATAATTACCTATGTTTCATCGACCGTACACTATTTGGGATGAAAGTTTGAAAAAAAGTCTTGAAAAAGTGTATAAAAAATTTTTAAACAAAAAATAAAACCGACTTAAAAAAACGCCGCAAAGTCCTTGTCACATGGGTTTATTATTCTAACGGACATACCCACAGAAATGTTGGCTGTTCATTGTCTGATGGTTTCCACCAATTTTGGCTCCCAATAACCCGAATTACGCTCTTTTTTTTCTTAATTATTGATAGTGTCATTCAAGTGCCGTGATTCACCTGTTGACACTTTTCCAGTGTTATTGTACGAATTTATGGTGATTTCAGATGATTTACCAGGTTTTTCACTCATAAAAACTCAATTTTGGGAGCTAAACCATCGTTAGAACCTCGATTTTCCACTCTTTGGTAAAATCGACTTCACATTCGGTCTTCTCGTCCCAAAAAACATGGAAAACGATACCAAAAAAGCTCCTGTTACGAAAACACAAAAAATACACATTTTTATACCCATTTTGGTTTATTATTCTGTTCCTATGTATTCGCTCAGCAAAAAATTTTTAAAACACCCCCTCACAATTTTTCTTTTCCGTTTCAAGGTGAACACAGAAACAGGTTGATAGGTGGATACAGAAATGTTGGCTGTTCATTTATTGTTTCTGTCATGCGTAATAATTGAAATAGCTATTTCTGATGGTTTCCATTAATTTTGGCCCCTAAAACACAAATTAGGTACGCTCTCCTTTTTTTTTCTTTTTTTTTTTCAAACTATCTTTGATCATTGGTAGTGCCATTTAATCGTCTTGATCCACGTGTTGACACTTTTCCAGTGTTATTATACAAATTTATGGTGATTTCAGATGATTTACCAGGTTTTCCACTCATAAAAAATCAATTTTGGGAGCTGAACATTTGGTAGAACTCAATTTTCCACTCTTTGGTCAAAATAACAACAATGAGTGGCAATGTGTGGTGCATTTAGTTGAAATTGTGCGCCAACTTCAACGATTCTGTTGTATTGGTTTTGAATAAATTATGTACGTTTGTTCATCATAAAAATTATCCTTTACTTTTGGTTTATTATTCTGTGAATAATACACCTATGTATTCGCTCAGCAAAAAATTTTTATAACACCCCCTCAAAATTTTTTCTTTTACGTTTTCAAGGTGCGTTGATTCAGAAAATGCAATGTCCGTCCGCCGCGGCGGACGCCGTATCGTAACACGAGCTTGCGGGGTATCGTTTTCCATGTTTTTAGGACGAGAACACCGATAATGAAGTCGATTTTGACCAGTGAGTGGGAAATTGAGGTTCTAACGAAGTTTCAGCCTTAAATTTACGTCAAATTTCGGCAGCCCGATAGGAATACACCCAGGGGCTTTATGGGAGAGAAATGGGTTTAAAAATAGGGGTTTTCGAGGTTTTAGTGAACACGAGCTTGTGATGTATCGTTCTCCATGTTTTTTAGGGCGAGAAGACCGATTATGAAGCTGATTTGGACCAAAGAATGAAGAATTGTTGTTGTAACAAAGGTTGAGCTCGCAAAATTCGTTTTTTATGAGTCATAAACTTGGGAAATTGTCTGAAATCACCATAAATTTGTATATTAACAATAGAGGTAGTGTTAGCAGGCGAATCAAGACAAGTAAATGGCACTATCAATGTTCAAAGATAATCTGTAAAAAAAAGGAACCGAGGTCGTTTTTTGGGGGCCAAAATTGGTGGAAACCATCTAAAATAGCTATTTCAATTATTTCGCATGAAAGAAACAACAAATGAACCGCACACATGCTCCATTTGGGCCCTAGTTGTATCCTGAAACTTTCCAGCCCGATCGGAATGTACCCATGATTGTTATGGGTGTAAAATGTCCGTAGAAATAGGGTTTGTAGGTGTTTTAGTAAAATGAGCTTGTGAGGTATCGTTTTCCATGTCTTTTGTTCACGTTTCATTGACTTTGAATGTATTAGGTGTACGTTTATTCAGAATGCAAATTAATTTTTACTTTCTAGTTTTATATACTTACCCCCTTTTTTGAAGGTGGTTTTTTTTAAACTGTTTATTTGTTGCGATAAGATTATTCAACAAAAATTAGTTTTCAAAAGGTGTTTGTGAGTTATTCTATATTTTTTAGTACGTTTTTTGAAGTGGTTTTTCAAATATTTTTTTTTTCATTATTACCTGACATCTACACATTTCCATGCCAATGCCACTACTGACCCAGTTCTGACTTGATACTAGCCCAGTAATATACCTCATGCTATCAAGTACCGATATATACTGGGGCATCCACAGTCTTTAGCAGACTATTTCCTTTCGTCAAACAGTGCAATGTCTGCCAAAGCACCAGAACTCAAAGAGTAGGTAATACCTACTTTTTCTTGAAAAGTCGTCCTCCCCAGGGGTTAAATTGTGACATTTACCCCCAAACAGAAGGCCTCAAATGTTCAAGGCTGTAAGTGGTCAGGAAAGTTTGCCAGTAGGGGCTTAAAGTTTCGAGATTTAGAGGAAATAACCCATTTTTTGATTATTTTTCCCAATATTTTTCAAACGAATTGTGTAACTTCCAAAAGGTCATACCTTTAGTAAATACCATTTACAAACGCATAAAAGTGTAGGTTTCCACTTATGTGCATCTTGAGTTTAGAATGAAATTATGGTACTAGATAAGAAAACGAGCCTAAAAGCCAGAATGTCGATAGGTGGTCG
The DNA here is from genome assembly GCA_954871275.1 of Leptopterna dolabrata. NCBI lineage: Eukaryota > Metazoa > Arthropoda > Insecta > Hemiptera > Miridae > Leptopterna > Leptopterna dolabrata. Next base: position 14,617,317 of record OX940983.1, on the reverse strand, counting down.
AAGGACGAACGTGTTTTGTTTAATCATGTCGGTATGAACATTGAACATGTTTCGACAAGATTTTCCCGAAGCACTGAGTTAGAAATATTCAGTCCTTCATTGTCTTTTGGCGAGTGCGTGCATCTCTTTTCATCGTTTCTTTTAATAGTTAACTATGAACTCCAGTTTGAGCGAAAAACCGAAGTTGCGTTCGGATTCAGTGGTTTGGCTCTTGGGAAAGTTAAGTGATCAGTTACCAATTTCACGCATCCCCACCAGGGGCGATGTTTTGAGATATTTTGTTTTTTTAAAGCAAGAGTGTCCGTGGAAAACTGTGAAGCACGCGTATGGATGTGGAAATATTGCTGATGAAGTCGTCAATGAAACTGTTCAGCGGTGGCGAAAAGCTGGCATCCCAACAGCAAGGAACGACAAGATTAAAAGTAAGTTGAATAAGCTTTATGATGAATATAGATCTCTCCAAAAAGGTAAAGGTCAGCCTTTTAATAAGACGAAGGAAGATATTTTCCTCCAGTCATTGAACCATCATTTTCTCATTCACTCTGATAATGCCATGCAACTTATACAGACTGATCAGTTGAGAGATGCTAAGCAGAAAGAAGAAGACATTGAATTCCTGAACGCAATCATAGAGGGAAAAGATGTTAAGATTGCAGCAGAAGATAAAAAGTATACAAAAACTACAATAAAATGAAGAACTTTGTCACAAATTTGAAAGTTGTGAATGATGTGGCCGAACGTGGGGTAAAGTTGATGCAAGATTTTTCCCAAATTGTCACCACTAAAGAAGACCAACGGCAAAATTTACTCTTGTCTGTAGAAGAAAACAGGAAAAAAATCCCAAATTTCAAGAAACGTACTCTCGAAGATTCATTGTGATCGGTCAGTGAGCAGTGCAATAAATATCACGATACCTATATATTCTCATGTATTTATTTTGTAATATAAATCATTCAAGTTTCAAATAAACGGTTCGTTGTAAAATTGTTGGTTCTTATTGATAACCTAAATTTTCCCTCTCTTGAAGCTATGTTCTGATTTTGATTAATTATTTAATTTGATCATTTCTTAAACTCCTAATCCCTCTAGTGTGGTTTATGAGTATGATACAACGATTCAGAGTTGAAAAAACTAGTTTTAAAATATTGGGGAAAATATTCAAAAAATGGGAAATTTTAAAAACTTTAAGCCCCGACTGGCAAACTTTCCCGACCACCTACACACTTGAAACTTTGAGGTCTTCCATTTGGTGGCAAATGTCACGATATAAGCCCTGGGGAGCACGACTTTTCCAGAGAAAATTTTTTTTGCTCCACCCTAGTAGGTATAACTGGCCTATTGTAGTCCCAGTTCTACTTACAGAACTATGGGTCCTCCGGATGATGTCATTCGAAAAAAGATTCATCAAAATCGGTCCAGTAGTTGCGGAATAATCACTGGACAAGCATAAAAAACGCTGCAAATTATTACACAACTGTTTATTCTTTTCCTGTATAAATGCCCCTTCTGCAAACGTCACTGTTTTCTGTGATAAATACCTGCTCTCATGCTCCCCCGAGGAAAGCCCTAAATCGGTTAGTGGAGCCGGCCCGGGAATTAAAGTTTCGTAAAATATGGAAAAACGATACCTCACAAGCCCATACGGCCATTTTTCACCCTTAACACCCTTGGGTATATTCTGATCGGGCTGCAAAGTTTTGGGACACAACTAGGGTCCAAGTGGAGCCTGTGTGCCAAAGGAAGACGATTTTAGACCAACATTCAAGGTAAATTTAAAGCTGAAAAATTTTGTTAGTACCTACCTCAATTCTTCGCTCTTTGGTCAAAATCGAGGTCCTATTCGGTCTCCTTGCCGTAAAAAAAATAAAAACGAAAACGACACCTCACAAGCTCATGTTAATAAAACACCAAAAAAAATTTTGAGGGAGTGTTCAAACAATTGTTTGCTGAGTGAATACATAGGCTGAGGAATAAACCAAAAAAGGAACGTAGAAACAGATCGGATTGAGAACCTCCTCCTCTTTGAAGTCGGTAAACTTATGCATTTTCGGAACGCGATGCACCTTTATGAAACACCCTGAACACATATAATTACCTGAGTCCCTCGTAAGGTGGTAACTGAAAAACTGCTGCATGGCTTACAATTTACAAAAATTTATATATATACAGCAAGTCAGGTTACCAACTCGTCATTGATAAGAGTTGCTGATAAGGAATTATGAACTGTAAATCACTGGATGAAATTGTGTTTTCTGAAAGGAGGTTGTCCTTGGATGAGGCGCAAGTGACGGGAGTTTCTAATATTTTAAAGGCAATAAATCAACTTTTGGTTCCACACCATCTGTTTCTACTTTCTGGTGCTGAGCCTTTACCAACCGGTTATTTTCACATTTCCCAGTCGTAGCATTGGGAAACATCGAGATTATTTTCAAATTTTTGGGATGTGATATTTAACGTTTCGGGACATGTTTTTCGAGGTTTTCGGTATAACGATTTTATTCGCACGTCGGTAGCAGTGCTGTCATCAGTACAACATTAATGCATGCAGTAAATGTGAACAGAAATGTTTTTTATCTACATCCCCCTCCCCCCAGAATTTCAATCAATTTTAACAAAACTTACATCATTCTCTTTATAAGTCAAGTAAAAACTCTTGGTAGAAAATTAAATCATCACTTCATGTCAAAATTACCTTGAGTGGAAAAACTTGGGTATATGCCGAGGGGACCCTACTTAGGTTGAGCGATCATCATAGTTTCAAAAATATCCGGGTGGAGAGTTCGTGAGGCGTTCCAGAGAATAGAGGCCATGGAAAAATGAATTTTTATGTAACTGTAGTATTGCCGTTAGAGACTCTGGTGGCAATTCTCTCGTGTCTTCATGTGCGCTTGCGTGCGTGGGTAGGTAGGCGTCCACCGCAAAAAACGGCCCAACCAATTCAGGGTCTTATGGTTAGGAACTGAGTGGTCTAAGCCGAAGAGGTTGGTGTCTCTACAGGATAATAATTAATCGAGCTTCTGTCATTTGATGGCGTTCAGGTCAAAGTGTTGATACCTACCTACTTTCATAAAAGTTGCCCACAGCTTCACACCACCGCTCAGCTTCAGCAAGTGTACATATTAGGAACATTTTGAGCGGCCATAGCTTAGATTCACGAGCTAGTGTAGGAATTGAAAGCCGTGCTCAGGTCGGCATTTGTACTCAGTTAGTCTTGACGAAGTCCAATATCTGTGTATTTTTCCCGCATGAAAGACCCCTTGAATAGTTCTGATGACGGGAAGTTTTACCTACTTATTAGGCATACCTAATTATACTTATAGTTAGTAGGTCATCAAAATTAGCTGTGTAGTATTCGCTGCCATGACAATGCCATTGCAATATCCCATGCATATTAATTGCCTACCCGTTGTTAGTTGCTTAGGAGTTGGCAGTTCACAGATTCTTGAATCCATTTGTCGAACTGTGAATTCTGGATAAGTAGGCAGTCGAAATCAGTTGATTCTCCAACTATCGGAATTCTTACATCAAACTTGCTTAATTTAGCTAATTGATACCCCTGCTTAACCGACCCCTGAGGAACCCGATATTGGTTTATCTACCTGCAACGTTATGATCCCCTTACAAGCACCACTAGGCACGTTCAGCCAATCAGCGGTAAATCCTCTCAACCAACTATCGGCTAGAGGAACTTCGTGTTGAGGCAAGTAGGTAATACCCGTAATCCGGTGGTGGGGAGAAACCTCTCGCTAGGCCCTCGCGCTCCACCGGTCATCGAAGATGGTTTTCAAGTTCTGAGTATTTAATCGGGGAATCAGAGGGCAAGTTTGTAACAAGATATAACTGGAGCTGGGGTTCTTCGAGTATTTTACGTTATCAGTAGGTATACCCGCAGGCCTTGTTGAGGATATTGTTTCTGGATTTAGTCAAGCTTTGGGTTACCAGCAACAAAATCCGCCACGCTTGCGCAGATGCCATCATTAGCGAATTTCCGAAGAAACTTTCGAAATGGGTCAAAATTTCCAGTGCATCCATTTTTAAACAGCCTGACCCGTTATGTTGTCAAATTCAAATAAACAAATGAGGATATTCTGAAATCCTGAAAAGACTCGTATTCAGCACTTATACTTATTCTCCCTACTTACTCCGTCATGGTGTTAGTCGCGGAGTCCGTCATTGCCCGGTTTATTCTGTAGTATCCTAAGGTTCTCTCTCAATGTTTCAAGCCGTAATACGACCAAAAGGTTTTTGATTTTGCGGCGCGTTTGCCTGCCTGTGGCTTCTGGTACCGTGTTGAAACGCAAACTTGAACAGCAAGGCTGATTGACACAATAGAAGTATAGTAGGACACGAAATAAGCTTTTTAGCGACTTCATCGCTGGTGCCGTCGCACAAAGGGGAAACAATGGAAAACTGCTAGAACTTTTAAGATTCAATATTCGTTATTGAATATACGGTATTATTAGTAAAGTTGCTATAAAATTCATTTACTGTTTCCGTGTTCTTCCGAGTTGTTAACACTTCTTGACTTTTCTTATCACCTTGAAACCTCAACCATCACATTTTATGTGAGTGTGTGTGTGTGTGTGTGTGTGCGCGCGTGTTCGGGTGGGGGGGGGGGGGCATTTTATTCGCAATAGCATCACACCAAACATATTTTTAGGTACTGTTGATAGTATTAGGTATTGATAGTATGTATTAGGTATTGATAGTATTGGGTATTAGTACTGTTGATAGTATGTTAGGTACTGTGGACGATTTCTCTTCTAAAGCAGAAATTTGATGTGACATCTTCGTGGTTATAAATGATTTATACATGACCAGCGTTATTCATGACCAGCGTTCCTACAATGATGGATATTTTCAGATTTTTCTTCCAGAAAACGTTTGCTCCACAGTGCGTCGTGAAAATCAAAACTATGAATCGAACCCTGACGGTCCAACGAGCATGCCCTCAACATTTCAAGGCCTTTTTAGACCCATTCGGAGGGACGTTTTGGCGGAACAGACTCTCTCTATAACGTTCGGCAAATTAGAATCTGGGGATTTTATCATTCGAAGCAAAATTGGTTCACTGCCCATACAAGTCGTGTTGTCTGGCTGTCGGAGGGAATTATCCGTATCCCTCAGTTATGCCGCCATTTGGAACAGATTTCGCTAATTGTCATCGATTCTCGATCTGCGTACTAAGTCCATAGTATTGTAATGTGGAAACTCCATTCGTTGTTTGGAGATGTCATTTGTTGACATTCCAAAAGTTCATTGTTGATCACGAGTCTGTTGTTCCATTCGGTTGAACTCAGGGAAACAAGAAGGACTGCTATAGCGGACGAGTGAAGATATGGATTAGAACTATGCCTAGGTGGACTAACGAGAAAGCGATCCAAAGTGCACCGCCGGTGCGCACAATTTCTACTCGCTCAGTCCTGTCCCAGATCCTAGCTCAAACCCCTTGACGCAGGAAATCACATGTGATCAGCAGTTCGAAGATCAGCGAATCACCTCTCTTGAAACCAGTGTGGCAGGTATACAAACGAATACACAAGAGCTGGCCGAACGGGTAAGTACTATTCAAACCAATGTTGCCGGATGCAAACAAAATCACGAGCGCTGAGTGAACTGGTGAGAACTACGGAGGCTTTGCACGTTACCGTGAACCAGCAGCTTTGAGGATATAAACAGAAATACTTCAAACGATGTCAAAAGCACGCACCTCACCCGCAACTCCATTGGCAGAACCAATATGTGATGTTCCTTCTTTTGGGTTTGCTCACGTGCGCCCAACTGATGCCTACGCAGGCAAAAGAGGAACACCAAGTGGACAGGACCATGGGTATTGCCGAGCAAAATAAATTATGCGCTCTTTCAGGTGGTGATTGGACGGCGGAAACGGCAACGGCCTTATCAGGTGGAATAAACCGGTTCCCGTGAGATCACCGAAGTTAAGAAACCTCGAGCGTGGTTAGTACTTGGATGGGTGACCGCCTTGACACGTGGTGACACGTCCAAGTATGACCCATGTAGCTGTTGGGCGAACCCCTCTCCACTCAAGGGGGCGAGGCAATGAGTAGCCAAGTAAAGAGCGAAATGATCAGATCGAATTCTGATCCTCCATTTGGAGGACAGCTGATCACGTCCGCAACGCTGGCAGGGCAGTCGGACGAAAAGCCCCAGCCTGAAATGGCTGTTACTTTACTTTACTGTACCTACGCAGGCAAAAGAGGAACACTAAGTGGACAGGACCATGGGTATTGCCGAGCAAAATAAATTATGCGCTCTTTCAGGTTTATTTGTTTATTTGTTTTAATTACACGGGCAACTTGCCCAATGTACAATAAGTAAATGCATTATGAAAACCAAAAAAAGAATAAAATCAAACAGAAATATACACTATAAGAAGGGTATGTTCAAAATGCAATTGATACCGAATAGTCCGCACTAGAAATAATATCAAACTAAAGAAGAAACCTGGCTTGCCTCTTGAAAAACAGCTCCTTAGCACCCAGCAGATCCACATCCCCAGAGAGACTCACAAGGCGGTTAAATTCCCTCTGACAACGGTTGAGAGGACCACCTAACAGATAATTCGTCGAAACCGTCTTAAGAAGGAGTGTCTGCGTAAATCTGGTCGTATAGGGTGGGGCATGAAAACTCAATGCAGCGAGGAGTTCGGGGCAATCAATTCTGTTCCAGACGATCCTGTGAATGAACCTCACATCCGCCAACTCCCGACGCCGTTCCAAAGAGTCCAACCCCGTCAACCGCATCATTTCTGCAATGTCAAATTCATCCCACCTGTTTCCCATCTTGAAGGAGATGTGGTGATTGGACGGCGGAAACGGCTCCTGCATGCGAGCAGGTTGGTTCAAGCGGATGTTCAGCCCACAAGTGTTGCCTCAGGACATCCAGATCCCATGCAGAGGAACGCCGAAGTGAAATAATGTAATGTGGGGAATCCACTCGTTGTTTGTTGACATTAAAAAAGTTGGATGTTATTATTCGTTTGGTCTTGTTAAAGATATTGTTGTGTTAAATACAAGGACGTTGATCACGAGACTATTGTTACAGTATAAAGCTGTACTCCTGACCTCGTCACCTTTTGCCTATCAACGGGTTCCGGATAACGTATTCATGAATAGGCGCTAGGGCAGGGGTACCTTGTCACCTGTCAACTGCACCCTTTCCAGGAGCAGCGCCTGATTTCGAGTCCAATTCTCCCTAGAGAAACTTCACTATTGCGACTAAAACCCTCTCCCTCAGAAGGTGAAATGAGGTGAACTCTACCAGATTAATAAAGTTAGAGGGGGTGTTCCTCGGACCAGCCGAGGGGTTTTCACTAGGCGGAATGAATTTAGTCACTGATTAAACCTACTGGATGATAAGTTCATAGAACGCCGAGGGAGAGCACTGAATCCAATGTACCATTCGGCAGAATAAGGTAAGGAAGTTGAATGTGAAGCTGAAATTCATCAGTAGCTCTGTAGCTCAAACGATTCATTATTAACAAATAGCTCAAGCGATTCATTACTAACAGACCAAATAGGCGAAGTTCTGGTATGCCAATGACTGGAAAGTAGTTGTCCTTCACTTCGATGTTTGGCATTTTTTGGGTTTTACTTACTGTTTCGAATCAGTCTCAGCGTGAGAGCAATTGGAAATCTAAAGAACTCAACAATTTCCAAAGACCAGGGGGGAATCACGGTGCCGGCATGGCTCAATTCGTGCATAACAATTTAATGAGCATTGTGCGAGTACTTCCAGCCATTTTTTCACAGTAAGACCCTGATGTTCGAATAGAAAAGCATCAACATGAGTGTGAGTCATACGGTGAATCAACCAGCCCAGATGTCATTGCTAGGGAACAGCTGATTATAATAACGCATGGCTTTGTGAAATCGAGTTTGTTATTCCGTGATATTATTCATTTGTTGGCTATTATGGATTTTGTTGATAGGCACTTGTGATGAACAAATAATTAGGTTCGGTGTCTGTCTGTCCGTCTGTGTGTCTGCAAATCCTTGCCACACGCACAAATTCAAATCCGATTTTTTTGCAAATTTCAGAAGTCGTGGGGGTTGGGCCCCAGGTGATCCCCTATGAATAACTAGACGATTAGATCGTTACTACAGACACCAACGCGAACCCGAGCTACTACTCAAATTCGGTGGGTGGGGTGGGGGGGGGGGTGGGGGTTAGCTTCTAGATGTTCCCCTACGAATGACAGAACGATCAGATCATTAGTACTACGACTGCGCATTCGGAAATGCGAAATCTGATGTACTCAGTTCTCGTGAACCTTTGGTCCGATTTTGATAAAAACTTCAGGAACTTTTCTTCAAACTACACGGAGGAATTTTCGATTAAATTTCTAAAAACTAAACAGGGGGGGGGGGGGGCACTGAATCCCCTCATGTATACTCTATACACTGCGCAAACGCAAACGCGAAATCTGATGTACTCAGTTTCTCATGAACCATTGGCCAGATTTTGATAAAACTGCAGGAACTCTAAGAATGTTTGTTTGAATGATTATGTATAAGTAGTTTTGTCATTTAATTTGTATTGAAATTGGGCATTTGCCCGTGCAATTTACAATAAATAAATGAATAAATAATCTCTTCTTCAAACTACCTACACGGAGGAATTTTCTATTGAGTTACTAAAAACTGCACAATGTGTGTGGGGGGGGGGGGGCACTAAATCCCCTCTTGTATACTCTATACGCTCTTGCACATATTTATACAAAGTTTTGCAATCCAGGGATGGATTCTGAATGCTAGCACAAAAATAATCGGACAGTAATAAAAAACGGACGGCAGGATGGCACTACTCTTATTAAGGGTAGAAAGGAGGGTGGGATATTTTCGAGCCTCGTAGCTCAAATACGACAGAAGGGAATAGGTCTGTACCCAGTAACGTTACAGTTCATATTACCCAGCAGTCCTCAAGAGGCACCCTGTGAAATTACCGCATTGGATTGTAATAAACAACAAGCTGCGAGGAGGTGATCATCTATCACCTAAAATCGAAGCGTATTAAGGAAATACAACTCCGTCAGTTTTGGTCGTACAGAAATCGTTCTCCAATCGTTGGAAAGCTCCCGATTTATACGACATTTTTGTGCTCCCCATTTCAACGAAATCCAGCCGGCCGGTCCTGCCAGTTATTGAATGATAAACAAGAAAATCGTGTAGGTAGGTACGTACTAAAAATTTTGGATTTTACTCGAAAATTCAGTCTCGTACCTGCATTGGGCCGTGTCATCGTTGTCTGCATTCGACAACATCGTTTTTCACATCAAGTTATGGACTGCGCTGAAACCGACAATCCCCAGCCTATTATTCAGGTTCGAATAGGCAATGCAGAAAACCCGAGTTCCCCCGTCGCAATCAATCCGCCAGCTCAAATGTCCCCCGTGGGCTCCTGAGGGCGTCCCCACGTCGCATGCGAGCCTCGGTGCAGCCGGTCGCTGTGGCGCGGGTCCCGCCTGTGGTTTCATCGACGTCTGTTGTTCTCTTTGTTCAATCAGTTCGCTCAGTCGGAACGAACCGCGATTTCTGAGAGCCCTGCGGCCTGTTGGGCCGTCAGCGGGCAAAACGAGGGCGAGTCCGTGAAATGAGGTTCTCGCTCATGAGGGGGGATAATTCGGGCTCTAATCATTCGTTTACATTAGGCTGATCCTCCACCTCGTGGCCAATCTCGATGTTTACACAAGTTTCCCCTTCTTTGTCGCTCGTTGTAGGTCTGAGACCTCGAGCCCCACGCACTCTAATTTCCTGTTCACTGCAATTTCTAGAGCAAAATTATACATGAAGAGTTCAAGTCATGGCCACATGAGCGAATTCTCGAAGTAGGTGCCTACCGTTTTGTAACAGTTTTGGTGATGTTGTGCAATTTTGTGTCATTAAAATCAGTTTCTGATCCACAGAAAACTCAAACTCTAATAATACGAGTATTTATCAAAAAATAATTTTGGCGACTTATTTGGATAATGAACTAGTCATTTTTTGTCTCGAGTCACCTTTCTATAATGCCTACTTCTGGTGATTTTCATAAATTCATTGTGATTTCCTCCATTTTGAAGACTCAGCAATTTTCGACCCTCAAAAATCTGAAATTAGGTTGATAATTTTAGTACCTGCACCTGCTGATTTTTCACAAGATGGTAATTTTCTCATTTCGTATAGGTATATACATAAAACATTTATTTGTACTTCTAACGAATACTTAGAAGTAGAAAATCAAGTTTTTTGTGAAATATCTGGTTTTGACGAAAATCCGTCAAAAATCGAGCGGGACACCGTGTTTCGGCGTTATTTTCCGTTTAATTAGAAATCTCTTAATGGTTGCGAGTTCATCACTGAAAATAGGTCAAAATGGCTAAAAATTACCCCCCCCCCCCCCCCCCAGTTGACATTTAACAAACAAAATGTAGCTTCGAGCGGTGAACTTGTGAAAATCACTATTTCATATCTACCAAAAATTACGGTATCGATCCTTGTACCAAACCAGGTATAGAGTTTCAAGTTTTGGAAGTGTTCGTATTGAGTAGGGAATTTTCAATGGAAACATTGGGATTGAATCGAGCTTATGATAGTCAAAAATCGATAAAAATAGAACGGCTAGAAATTGATATAAATTCGTTGAAAGTGATATAAAATAGGAAATTGAGGCAGGCAAAGACTATTCCAAAAAAATAGGAACAAATTTCTCGCTTAGAAATTGGTCAAATTTGAGCAATATCAATAAATTGCATTTTTTTAAATGGGCTACCCAGCACTTACCTCGGAATACATTTGGGAGCCTGAGTATTTCCCTCCAGTCAATAGAGAAAGAAGAGAGAGGAGATTAGTAAGTAATCTGTCTGTGTTATTACTTCTTCCACTGTAATAATAATATTGTCGTAAGCCGGTGTGTCGAGCTCACGACATGGCAGGTGAGTTGGATGAGGATGAAGTAGAGAGGTTGGTTGAAGGCGGATGAGGACGGATGAGAAAGAACGTGCTCCGTAGGAGTCTTTTTACTAATGCATCGCGGTTTTCACCACAGCAAGCGCCTGGGATGTGGAGGCTAGTACCCCGAGGTTTTCACCACAGTAGGTACCAGAGGAAAGGAAGGTGTCCCGCGGTTTTCACCACAGCAGACCCCTGGAAGGTGTAAGCTAGCACTCCGCGGTTTTCACCACAGCATGTGCCAGAGGAGAAGCAGGTGTCCCGCGGTTTTCACCACAGCACATACCAGGAAGGAGGAGAGCACCGCTCGATTTTCACCACAGTGAGTGCAAGAGAAGGTAGAAGAGAGAGGTCGAGAGATAGGGTCGAGAGAGAAGTCGCAAGTTAAGGGTCGGTCGGCCGAATGACGAGCTGGCAAAAAGGTCTGCTTATATAAGCCCATTTTCACCCTTCCCCCATACACAATCAGCCGTTATGACCGTTGAGGAGCCATGGCCGTTGGTGGAAAGAACCCTTCTCCCTTGGCGCTACCCGGCTCGTCGTTCCCTTCGTTTATTTGGTTAAATCTTTCTGTATTACATCGGAGTGGTTAGAGTAGAGAGTTGAGGGAAACCACGACAAATATGAACTTGACCACAATCTACAACAACCCAGTGACTTTTTACTCTGCAAATGGAACTACTTAGGATTGCATTTTGTGTAACTCGGGTACCTATACAGCACTTACCTCCAGATACCTCTGAGAGTCTATTGTAATTGATCCTCTGATCAATAGTAGGATCTGACCTGTGGGTGGAGGGGGGGCACTTTACCGAGCTATTCATTCTTGTTCTATTCAAGTGGCTTAGCCCTACCCGTCCCTCCTCGTCGACAATAAAGGGTCTGAGAGAATCCCCTTTAAACTCTCCTCCACTTGCTGCCCTCGCGCTCTTCTTTACTCCTCCCTTCAACGCTTTTCTGGTAACACTCGAATTCACTTGAAGGAACCCCCGCTCCCTCATCGATCACCACTCCATCCTCCTCCTCCTCCGAAATCTCCACCACACTTCAACACTCTCTGTAGTATCAAATTCAGCTGCCAGTCTTTAAACAATAGTGACAGTGGTAAGTACAATGGTTCAGGGTTATTGTGTACTACCTGCACACAATAAACACATGGTGGGTATTTATGTTGTATCACACCTGGGGCGCTTTTCACAAAACCAAAGCTTACTTCGAATCGAGCAAAAATAAATTGGTTAATAGGGAATAGATTTTATTAACCCTGGCTCCCAAAGCGAAAATTTAACTGATTGGAGAATATATTGAAATTTAAAAAAGTTCCAGTCAGCAAGATGACCATTTGAGCGAATTCTTGAAGTATGGTCCTATAACTTTTTAGTGATTTACCTAGCAGATTTATTTTATTTGTTTTTTTTTTTGCGATTCTTACTCATTTTCTAACAGCTATCGTATAGGTAGGTACCTATTTATGCGACATTTTTATCGGCTATTTAAAGAGTGATTTTCACTCTCAAGCCACCATTTTATGCCATGTTTGGGGATTATGTTCGATGATGTGAGCCGTTTTGGCGATTTTTATGACATACAAATACTCAAATTTGACACATAGTTTATCTGGGATTTTTTTTAAATTGCTGAAACAGTCTTTTTCGCCAGGGCACCACGTTATACCATAAACTGACGTCATACAGATTTTTAGCCATTTTTATCGATTTTTGGTCCAATAAAATATATTGTGACCTGATGTTTATTTTATAACATTCCCCACCTTCGAAATCCTCCTTTCGTGTGGCATTACGAACATTTTGACGAAATTTCGAATTTTTCATCTCTTAGTCAGGTATTTTTTGGTGACACGCATAAGGTACATAGGTACCTAATATAATTCTTTTTAGACATGGTGTGGTGACTATTGTACGGTCTAATAAAGGCAGAAACAAATAAATAGATTGGATGAAAAGAGTTCCCTTGTGTACAGGGTGTCGCTAATACCGACCCCTCCAAAAAACCTTACGATGAAGAAATACTTGATGAAATAAATGATGAAAATCAAAAAGATTGTGGTGTGATTCAATTCAGGGTCTGTGGGTGATGTGCCAGAACATCGAAGTTAGCGAATAAGTCAAAAAATATGAGATAGACGTCAACAAATTCAAAATAGAAGTTAGATACATATACATTCACTGATGTATCATAGGTGCTGATATCAGCAGCCAAGTTTATATAAGCCAGCTTTATTCTCTCACGAGCTCAGTTCTAGTTTGCTCGTTACTCGTATACCGTATCTCTGTGTTCCAAGTAGTAAGATTTTCTAGTAAAGTCTGGTAATTTTGAACAGTGTTTTTTGAAAACTAACAAGCTGTATCAGTTACATTCGTTAAAATAGTAATATAATTGTCGTGGTTCTCCTCGAATCTCTACTCCAACCACTCCGATGTAATATAGTAAGCTTTTTCCAAATAAAAGAAGGGAAGGACGAGCCGGGTAGCGCCAAGGGGGAAGGGCGCCTTCCAACAACCGCCATCGCTCCTCAACAGTCATAACGGCCGATTATGGATGGGGGACGGGTGGAAACGGTCCTATATAAGCAGACCTTTTGGCCCAGCTCGTCAATCGACCGACCAACCCTCGACTTACGATTTCTAGCTCGACCCTCTCTCTCTACCTCTCTCTCCTACCTTCTCTTGCACTGGCTGTGGTGAAAACCGCTGAGTGCTCCTGTCCTGGTGTCTGCTGCGGTGAAAACCGCCCGACACCTTCCTCTCATCTAGCACCTGCTGTGAACCACGGGGTACTAGCTCCCACATCCCAGGCGCCTGCTGAGGTAAAAACCGCGGGACACCATTCTCTCATCTAGCAGCTGCTGTGAACCTCGGGGTACTAGCTCCCACATCCCAGGTGCCTGCTGTGGTGAAAACCGCGGGGCGTTCGTGAAAAGACTCCCACGGAGCACGTCCTTCCTCATCCGCCAGCAATATCTCAACTTCATCCTCATCTAACTCACCCGCCATGTCGTGAGCACGAAACACCCGCTCACGACAATAATATATGACTGGGCACACCAGCAACCAAACATCAGAACTCTGTGAAATGGAAACGAAACATTTACGTTTTAGAATTGCCTTTGCTAAAATTTTTTGTGTACCCAAATTTCGCTGTAAAGAAGCCTGGAAGTTGGTTGTATCCAAGGTTGCACAACAACTACTCAGAACTTGAGCTGTGCTGACGTTTCCAACGTCAAGACACCAATCGAACACATCCCCCTAAGAGAGAAAGACGCGCAACAATCGGAAAAGGTGTCCGCCGCCGGCAAAGAAGGTTAAAAGCGTTTAAAAAATTCATTTCAACTTCCTTCAAGTACGCAACTCCCTTTTGTCTACTGCTCTCGAACAAAGGGCGCGCGCCGAGATCTTCCTCTCACGTCCCGAATACGAAACGGGTTTACTTGTTCGGAGCGAACTTTTCTCGTTAGACCGTCCAAAGTTAGTTCCTGGAGTCGAATCACGGGCTGAACCTGATAGTCAGGAATTCGCGGAGCGTATGTAACGTAACGATATATCAGCGACGGCTGTTATTTTACGGGGAGTTCACTCCCGTAAACAGCGCAAAGTTTTGAGAATGTGCGGTTGATTTGAGCGGAACTCGCATCAAAAGGTAAAATTAATAAGCTTTAATTTCTGAGGCTAGCTTCTGTAGACATTATGATACATTCTCCTGTCTTTTGGGAGATTCCCCAATTTCACAAAATACCCAGAAATGAAGGCTTTAAATCCCCCATCACTAGACGCCGAGAACACTCGATTTTTGGGTGCTGAATTCTCTGCTACCACGGATAAAATGAATATAATTATGTGGAAAATACTAAAAAAAAACGGGGGATTCTGTCAAGACCCCGTTAGAAAACGCTAAGTTCGGAAATTACAGTAATGTGTGTGAATTTTGCCACCCCCAGCTCCTGTAGCGCGCCATTTCGGCCCCGTGAACCCCCATTTTCAAAATTCTGATGGTCGCTGAACCCAATTTGGACATATGCCCAAATGGTGGCCGTGAACCACAAACATTGTACCTATCAGCAAATAGGGTTTTTAAAAGTACCTATCAACCAAACCCTGAATACCTAACCATCCTTCTTCAAATAAAATTATATCATCTATTCATAGAGTCATGCGTGATTATAATCGGTGATCCCGAACAAAAATACCGTAAAATACCGTAATAATAAATAATTATGACTAAAGTTTATTACTTCACAACAAAAATAATTTGTTAAGAATCATGCGCCTTAGCAATTTGTTGCATTAGGAACGATAATGTTAAAAATATTTATTATAAATGTTCGGTGATATGGTGATACCTAAGTAAGTTGTGACAAGACTAATTAAAAGAAGCAATACCTACATTTTCTTTTTTAAGCGGAATATCAAAATAGTAAATTTTTGGTCTGAAATCACCATCAGTTTGTATAATAATACTAGAAAAAGTGTCAGCAGGTGAATCAAGACAATTCAATGGCACTATCAATGCTCAGAGATTTTGGAAAAAAAGGAGGGTATTCGTGTTTTTGGAGGCCAAAATTGGTGGAACCATCAAAACTAGCTATTTCAATTACTGAATATGAAAGAAACAATAAATGAACAGCCAACAATTCTTTAGGTATGTCCAGTAGAATAGTAAACCCATATGACAAGGACTTTGCAGCGTTTTTTCAAAGATTCCAGCACTACCTGCCTCACTCGTTGCCGAAATTTTGAAAGCTCATAGAAAAAGAACTATTCTTATTAGTAGAGTGAGGTTGGTCTCAAAATTCTTAGAATGTAACCTACTTTCATTTGAAAATGGCAAAGCAGCATAAACAGAATTCATGGGTACTCCTCATCAAAAAAGTTCATTATTGAAAATAACCAAAATAAAAAAATCATGACTTCCTAAAAACGTGAACTGAAGATTTACACCGTATAAAAGTGTTTGTATAGTATGTTTGTAATTTCTTTAATATTTTATTGATGATTTTTAAATATCGTAATTCGGTTTAAAAAGTTTTTTTCTTGGGCTCCATCGTTTTGCTGGCGAGTCTCAGAGGAATGACAGGCTAGGTAGGTAGGTGCCTACCTACATTGGTAGCAAAGCCGCGCGCTCCCACACTCACAGGAAAACTGTTGTTTGGTTTCATTATTCAGTACTTTCAACTTGAAATTGGAAATATACGTGTACTTATACGGATGTATGCGACGTTCCCTGGACGCTTCAAAAACACAGTACGGACACCCTGGGCGCATAAAAAATACTGATAGTTTTGTCCACGGAAATACGTTCGGATGACAACTCTTACTCAGTCCCAACGGCGCCAGGGAGGCACAACCTGTGAAAAACACTCATTTCGGGAATTGTGACGTTTCGCTTACTCGGCGCTACTTACTCACAGTAACCGATCTACGCGAAGCGAAAAGCTTTGAGAAAAAATTCAACTGTGGGGAATAAAATGGCTGGAAAGAAGAAGTTTCAAATTAATATGCTACAGTTAGTTGAACGGGTGCTTATCGCCACGATGGAAAAGTTGCCGCACATGGTAGGGGGCTCACTCCCGAGTTTGACTGTCTGGCTACGAGGTTTGTTATGGTAAGCTCTGAAGTTGAAGCCTAACAAGATTTATCTAATTAAACTGCGACTGAAGAGGTACTGGTAGGTGCTAGTGCTGTTGAAGGGATGTGTCCTGACCGAAGATTTAGCCTTGAACTTAAGTCAACGTCAGCTTTATACCTCAGCTTTATACCTATTGTCAAAACGTTATTTGGCCTCCTCAGCTCGTTTGATAAAAAGTAACATTGACTGTAGTCCTGAGTCAACAACAACAATTATTGGTACATGAAGATTCCTTACAATTTTGACTGATCATATTGCTAAAGTAAACTTACGGAGAAAATCAGCGGTGCATTCAGTCAATCTCGTCATTGAGGTGAGAGAGAGAGAGAGAGAGAGAGAGAGAGAGAGAGAGAGAGAGAGAGAGAGAGAGAGAGAGAGAGAGAGAGAGAGAGAGAGAGAGAGGGAGAGGGAGAGAGAGAGAGAGAGAGAGAGAGAGAGAGAGAGAGAGAGAGAGAGAGAGAGAGAGAGAGAGAGAGAGAGAGAGAAATTTATTCACAACAGAAACATATGCATACAAGACATAGAAAATACATTGAATAATATTGCTCGTCATAGGTCAGAGACCCGTGTCGACGAGACAAGAGCTGCAGCTGCAGAGCAGTTATACCCAGTATGCTATCGCAAGGTTACAAAATAATATTTAAAAAAGAAAAAAAAACGAGCTTTACACTTTTAGTATCATTAAATTAATTTAAGTTAAATTAAATTATCTGCCTAAACGAGAGAAGAGAATAGAAAAATCAAACATAGGCACTAAGAATAATTGCATTGGCTTCTTCTACGGTCATCCCGATAACCCATGAAGTGACGATTTTTTTATATTGGGATGAACTGAACCTGTTAGGGTTCTTCAAATCCTCCGACAACCGCCCTATGCAACATGAAAAGGATATATCGTCGGCCTATAAGTGATACCTCGTAAGTGAGAAAACCTGATTTTACAGGAGAAGCAAAAAACTGTTTATTTAAGTTCTATAATAAAGAAATTCATACTATCGTCCTTCTTGAGGCTGGGAATGGCTCTTTGATGATATAATGCATTGATACAACGTGATAATTCAAGTTTTTATTGAAATATGGTACTTACGAGTTCTCACTGCTAATTATTAATTTTATTCCATCAACTTACGAGGTATCACTTCTATAAATTTCAATCCAGCATTGCATCTAGTTCAGCAAAGTTGATCGTTATGGAGTCGGAAAAACTAGATTATATTCGTGGGATAGGATATTGCAACAGGGAATCTAAGCACCATTAGCAGAACGATTTGTATTAACAAAATTATTTTTAATAATAAAGTCTCAAAATTACGGATGTGTCTTCATAATTCAATGGTGTTAAATCTCTTGTGGACGGAAAAAGTCTTATTGTTAGAATACCCGTTTGTCTTATTAAATTATCACCGAACATTAAAAAGAAATCACAAAACATCACACGTAGGTACCTTCCCAACTAGTTCACACCGGAAGTGAATACCTACACTGAAAAAAAGTCTTAAGTACAACTAGTGCTTTTGCACTGGGCTTATTATAACATTCGTCTTCTTCCCAAGTAGAAAAAGTAATATCGACTAAAGATGA
This sequence comes from Leptopterna dolabrata, assembly GCA_954871275.1. Classification (NCBI taxonomy): domain Eukaryota; kingdom Metazoa; phylum Arthropoda; class Insecta; order Hemiptera; family Miridae; genus Leptopterna; species Leptopterna dolabrata. The sequence continues at coordinate 14,599,144 of OX940983.1, read as the reverse complement.
CTAAAAAATTGACTTGACTAAGGCTGTGAACTTAAGTCTACGGTAACTTGAGCTAAATAATAAATCACTGTGGCTTCGATAACTTTATCTTCTTGACTTTGGAGCAGTCTGGTTCTGGTTGTTGAGATCGTTTGTTACGTACGTTCATCTTGGACGTGGTCAGTTTTTAGAATTTTTCCTCTTGCGTCTGCTCCTCTTTTTCCTTTTTCGTTTTTCTTCTTCGTCCATACAACATAACGTTTCCCCCTCTCTCTCAGTGTTTTATTTCTCACGTCATGCCACTCTTTCATGTTAGCTATCCTTCTTCTCTTCCTCTTTCCTACTTGAATTCTATTTCCATCCTCCAGCTCTCCTTCTTCAAAATTCTGGTTATGATGGTCCCCACTCTCCTGTTCACTGTCGACGACGTTTGATTCTTCTTCATCTTCTTCTGACCCTGGTTTCCATTCTTTGTCACTTTGTTTACTCGCCCCTTCTTCTTCGCTTAGCCTATTACCCTCAAATCCCACTTTTCCATCCTCTTTCTCATCTTCCTCCAAGGAACCCTCTCCAAAAGCAGAATTTGTCGACAGAGACTGAACTACGGCCTCGATCTCAGATAAATCATCATCACAAGGAAGAAATGCAACAGAAACGTCGTCAGTCTCCGGCAATTCCAAGTTGCTGGCTTCGGGCTGACTGAGTTCGTTGTTGCTGACGAAGTCGAGTGCTGCTTCTATTATGGTTGCAGTCACCTTAAAATGGTACCCTTCATCTTTTGAATGTTTCTCTTCTCCAAATAGCACTCTCTGAAGGCAGCATTTGTCGACAGAGACTGAATCGCTGCTTCGATTTCTAAAACATCAGTCTCAGGGACATCGTCTAGCTCTGGGGCGGGTGGTTCCAAGATTTGGACATCTGGCTGATTGAGTGAACGTTTGTTGGAATAATCCTCTTCATTGTCAATGCACTCCGATTCGTCTTTGGTTGCCAGCTGGACTAGTTGTAGCCCTCTTGACTGGATCGGGAAACGACTTTTCTGTTAGAGAAAGGGGACAGAAAAAACATTAGACTCAAGTCTTGGTAGGTATCTACCTATTTATAATACTTGGCATACCTAGCACATAGCTTGGGTGGTAAGAGAGAGAGAGAAACCCAGCCAGTAGGTAGGCAAATTACCTACCTAAATTAGATTAAGTCTAATCCTCACAGAACAATGCTGAGAGAAAGAAAGATCACTGCCAGTACCTAATGTTTTTATGAAGGTAGGTAGGTACCTAACCAAATCCTCTCAGTAAGACCTAGATTTAATATAAAACATTTTTCCAAGAACATTTTCCAAGGATTTTTTCCCTAAAACTAATTTCCTTCAAGTAGAGATACCTCGTATGAGAAGCAGATGAAACAAGAAAGTATTTCAGCGTGGGTATGTTGTCTAATGTGATAGCTCTAACTGTAGAGGTTCATTTACAGAGGGAGCATTCTGCTAAAAATTCAATTACAGACACTGACAGCAACGACGCAAAGAATGAGTGGTATGAAGAATGTTGTTAGAGCTCCATGAAATCACCAAGAAGTTGAAATAAAATACAAAGAAAACAGTATTGCTTTACCTTGAATTGGGACAAGCGACGGTCCATGCTGTCGTCACCTAACACCAAGCGAAAAATGGCCAATCCAGTTCACTTGCGAGGTAACACAGGCATGGCGTGGCTCTGCATAGATACGAGAAAACACTTGCGCGCTCTTTCGCATCACTTAAGAGGTATCACTAGTTCTTGTAGTTCACATATCTCATACGAGAGGTCACTTCAATACACTTTTCAGCGCTTATAAATTTTTGGACAGTTACGAGGTCTCACTAGATCGATGCGCCTCGAAATTCTGAACAAAACGGTACCATAACCTCAAAATCGCATTTTTGTCACTTACGAGGTATCACTTATAGGCCGACGATATAGAGGACTTCTCGTAGTAGCTCTAAGACGAATGGGGGGGTTTATCACATTCCCCGCCAACTGAAAACGGGTTTTATAACTTCCCAATGGGATTCTATCAGCAATCAGTTGAGTGTTCTTGTGGTAAAATAACAAAACGGTTTTGATAAATAAATGTCTCAGTGACACAATTTGGACTCTGAAAACACCATGTTACTTGGATATCTTCGCGGCCGCCCTAACATCAACTTAATGATTGCTTTCTGAGTAACATAATAATCCGTCAATCACACTGGCATACGCTCCACCCCACACTGTAATTCCATATAGGAGAACAGACTGGACGAGACCATAATAGACAAGCCTCAAATTTGAGAGACCCATAAAATTACGCACATTATAGAAGATAGGGACGAATTTCACCAATTTCGAACGTACATAGCTTAAGTGGTCTTTCCAAGTCAATTTGCTGTCTATCACTACACCCAAGTATTTGTACTTGTCGACCCTTTCGAGTTCCCTACACGCACAGCCAGAAGCTCCACCACATGAGTGGATGATGATAGTCTTGCCCCTTTCCTCATTCTTCCCGAAGAACCCGAACGTCAGGTACTTAGATTTCTTGACATTAAGAGTTAGTGAACTAAAAGAGAACCAACTGTTGATCCTGCCCAAAATAGTATTCGTTCTCTCGAAAACCTCCTCCCAACTAACACCCTCCACTAGAATGGCCGTATCATCGGCGAAGAGGAAGGGTTTGGCGTCCGATAGGTGCTTACTGAGATCATTTATGTAAACAAGGAACAGTAGCGGGCCTAATGTACTTCCCTGTATAACACCATAATCAATACTGCGAGATTCGCTAGACAATCGATCAAGTCCTACCTACTTTCTGCCTCCTTCCACTCAAATAACTTCGAAACCAACTGATGGCAGTTCCCTGAATGCCCAAACCCTCCATACGTCTCAAGAGCTCACCACGATCAATACAATCGAAAGCTTTAGCCAGATCTAAAAAGGCCACTATTCCCTTCGAGTTCTTCTCACGAATCTCATGAACTGCAGTAACAAGGGAAAAGAGTGCATCGTCAACACTGCGACCCGGGCGAAACCCATATTGGCATGCACTTAGCAATCCGTTTGATTCCAGATATGCCGACAGATTAAGTTTGATCCATTTTTCCAAAATTTTGGAAAGGGAACAAAGCAATGATATAGGCCGGTAATTTGAGGCATCCGAACGATCACCTCCCTTAAATAGGGGAACGACCTTAGCTTCCTTGAAGGCTTCAGGGAAAACACCCGTTCTTATGCTCAGATTGAAAGCATGCAGTAAAGGGGCCTTCAAAGTTTCCATGTTCTCCTTCAGCATACGGGACGAGATACCATCATAACCAGGAGACGACCCACCCTTTAATAGGCCAACGACCGAGAGCAGGTTGTCTTCAGTCATCTCTGGAATAACAAAACGGCATAGCACAAAAGTAGCTATGTCAGGTTTAACAATTTTTGCAGCCAGATTACTACCAATTTCTGAGAAATACTTATTAAGATCGTTAGACTAAATATACCACTAGGCTCTTGTCCTATCAACATATAAGACGCTTACGTATCAACCCATCAGAGCGTTTATTGCAAAAAGACAAATTGTTTACTCTGCTACTACATTTCTTCATTTGGATTTCAAAAAATCTCTAAAAACTATTAGGGGAATCCACTATATTTTTTCTACGTCCTCTGAGAAGTCAAAGTCGGGCTCCTTCAGCAAGTTGATTCGTTGAATGTGATACTTCTCAAGCAGTTCTTCTGGATCTTCGTCAGGAGGCTGGGGTGGTTCGGTCTTGGGCAGCCTCTCCATGAAACCTGGCACTTCAATTATATCCAGCAAGTCGCCAGTAAGTGGTGGTAGTTCTCGTTTTTTGAATGATCCAAAATATCTACATCAATTCGGAAAATAAAAAAGATTATTTCAATTTTTACAAACAGTTATATGACTAAATCACACAGATGCGTCATTACGCAAAAGTTAATATTATGCTCAATTTCGACAACGAAAGTGTCTATATCTCTGGCCAGCATTCCACCTCAAGGTTGCCAGAAATCACTGGCTGATAGAAATACCAATTACCTAACTCAGATACCTATATTTGCCTTGTCTGAGGCGACTCTAAGTACCTCCTCGTACTATGTGGTGTTTCCAGAAATACCTTTCTACGGCATCGTCGACTTTCTGCTCCTTCATCCACTTGAGATACGTTTCATCGATGAGATCGTCTGGTACCCGTATTCTGTAGTCGCTGGCGTCGAAACGATCATCTCTGTATTCTTCCCGTAGCTTATCCATGCTCACCATTCGACCTTTGGGGTCAGAAAGCTGTTTCCCCGTGAAAATCTGATCTTTACCTATAGCATATAAAGATTCCGTTTGTTCTCTCACCATGTTACGAATTTCGCCGGGCAAGGATTCCACAAAGTTTATGAAAGTATCAATCGGTATCGGGGTAGGTGCAGCTGCTTTCAAGCTTAAAGATTTCTCTTTGGTGCCTCCTTTGGCGCATTCACTCGCTTTTTCGTGGTGCTCGTCATCAATCCATTTCGTCACTTTATCTTCAACTCCTTTTTTCAGAATTTTGCTGTCTTTATGATTAGTTTTCTCTGCCGGATCCGCCTCTCTGATTAATTTCATTGCTTGTTTTGAATAAAGCAACCAGTTCAGTTCCTCCGGAGTTAGAGTTTTCTCCAGTTGCTCCAAAAACTTCCGCGTTTCTTCGTCAGTACTCCACAAACCTTTGATCTCGTCCACTAAAGTTTCGTTGACATCCCCTCCGCCTTTGAGCTGTTCTTTCACACTTTCGCATGAACCTGCTATCACAGGCTGTGTTTTGGATCCCGCACCTAAGCTGGTTACACCGCATCTTGAAGTCTGACCTTTAAAGTAAATTCATTTACTCCGTTTCAAATATTTACCTAGTGAACCGTTTATCGTATATTAATCAGTCTGAGAACGCTCATGTGTTTGTATTGTATTCGTTTTCAAAATCTGACAACAATATTTATATATTTACCATTGTTATTCGTTTAAATTTTTTCTCACAGAATGTGGAAGAAAATAGTCAATTTTATGCTAGCAGAATAGAACGCCATGTTATTTCAAAATACGTGACTGCTTCAACCTCTCCAGCAACTGTTTATGAAGATTATGTTCAGAATGAGCAAATTCAACAGATGTATTCCCATGTTACTGCACTGCTACTTCGGAATACTCGAAGACCCCGAAACGTAGAATTATACACAAGAAACCCTTTAGATGACTTTGAAACCCGCTAGATATTTTTCCGACTTACCGCTACCAGCAGACAAACTGACACCCGATAGGCCAGCCTTGCTCTCCTTCCGTTGTTTCAATGATTGTTCTATAGAAAGGCTCAAAGCTTTGTCTCGGTCATTCCTGAATGCCCTTTTGGTCTTATCGTTCCCGGATTCCAATTTATTGAATTCCTCAAAAGCTAGTCGCACCTGGGAACCAGAATAGACCCACTCGTTGGATGTCCAATAATTAAATAATCGATTGTAAGTTCAACTAAATGAATTTATGGTACCTGCGAATATTATCCGTTTTTAATCATCTGTGTGACCAATTTATTGATCCAGCTTGTTTCATTTTCATTTGGATTAATACCTGAGATTTATAAATTTTACTGGTCAATTTGAATAAAAGTTATGTAACTACCTTCTTATCCACGATCTCATAGTCCGTGAAAATTTCTTGAAGCAGCCGGTCTTCCTTTTTAGTTTGCCAAGTGTCGATTTTTTCTTTCAACTTCGGTATCAGTGTTACTGTTAATGTTCGGGCCGCCACTTTGAATAAGATTAATTACATACTGATCATTTTCATTTTTATTTAAAAAACGCTGCAAATCCCTGCACAACGGTTTATTATTTTGTATAGAATACCCTTCTGTTACAGATCACAGCTCTATGTATAGATAACCCGTCTATATAATATGATATGTACTATTCTATACATATTATGTAGATCGCAGACCCTCCTTAGGTTGGTACCTAACCCCGTACTCGTTACTAGGTACCTTCCTAAATCACGAGTTAAATGTTGCTAAAATAATTCTGCCGATGACAAACAGTACCTAACAAAAAGAAACACACATAATGAAGTTCTGAAAAGAAATTGTTGATGAGGAGTGAAAAAAGTTGCAAAAGTACCTACCAACAAACTCCAGCCCCTTCTACGTAGATGGTATAATTTACCGTTGTGTAATAATTTACCGTTGAGTAATGATTTACCGTAGTAATAATTTACCCATCAATAATACTTCAACGTTTGTTCAAGTTTCACTACCTACCAACAAACTCCAATAGAGCCATCATTTTTCAAATTAAATAATATCACAGAACAACCAACTCGACTTCATACTCCGCCAATATAATCAGGTGATCCCTACCAATGATTGGCCGTATTCACAAATTCCTATTGTGGGCGCGTCTCTGGTTACGAGATTTGGTTTGGATTGTATACAATTTCATTCACACTGGAGTCGAAAATGCCTGTCGGTGCAAACTTCGGGGCCTTACTGTGAACGAACGGCTGGACGTACGATGCTCCGGATGGTCTTAAAAAACTCGCAAGTTCAAGAACTATTTAAAACCGTGAAAATATTTACGTAAAAAAATGGTATAGGCGTTTTGAAAATTTCAACCCCTATTTTGAACCCCTTAGAGATGACTCACAGTAACGTCGAGCTTCGAGGACCAACTAGACGCCGAACGGAACCTATAACCCGAATTTCATCAATTTTTTTTCATGGTAACTAAGAAAAGTGGCCCGTACGGCGTACGGCGTACGGTGTACGGCGTACGGCGTACGGCGTACGGCGGACAGACAGAAATATTTTTATTGCAGTTTTGGATTCTACATATCTTGAAACGTAAACCATCAAATTTTGAGGGGGGGTAAGAATTTTTTTTTTCATGCTCGATTCCAATGGTTCATTATTGAAAATAATAAACCAAAAGTCGGCCAATTTGAGTAGGCAGTATAGCTTCCTCACTTGAATATCATGAACGTATGGAATAGTTGGGTAGGTCCATTTTGATACGGGACCATCTGCGATCCAACCCATGTGTACCCTCAAAATTTCAGCTCTCTACGACTATTTTTCGCGTAGGTAGTTAGAAGCGTTACAAGGAAACGGACAGTATTTCATGTTCGCGCATGCGCAGACGAATGAAATTCTTATGGAACTATCAAAGAATTATTCTTGATCGACCCTCCAAATTTGAGCTCATTTCAACGGTATTTAAAGTAGTTACGGGCGTTTCAATTATTTCACGTTTGCGCATGCGCAGACGGGACGATTTCCATGATTTTGTAACGGGACAATTTACGATCCAACCCGCGTGTACCCTCAAGATTTAAGCTCTGCACGACTGTTTTTCGCGTAATTAGAAGCGTTACAAGGAAATAGTCAACATTTCATGTTCGCGCATGCAGACGAAAGTTACGGTACGATTCCAATGAAATTCATTTGGAACTTTCAAAGTACTATTCCTGATCGACCCTCTAAGTTTGAACTCATTTCAACGATATTTAGGGTAGTTATGAAATTTTCAAGTATTTTACGTTTGCGCATGCGCAGTCGAAAGTTACGGTACTTTTTCAGTGATTTTGGTATGGTACCGTCTGTGACCCAACCCGCACCTACCCTCCAAATCCCAGCTCATTTCGACCATTATTTCGGGTAGTTATTACCACAGACAGACAGACACACGGAACCAAAAATGTTCCTCGATATCTGAAACGCAAAATGGTTGTGGAAATTTTCATTTTGGAGGGCATCAATTTTTTTTACTCAATCACGAATCCAAGGCTTCCTTCCTTCGGTAGTGAGGAAGCAAAATTATGTTAATGTCTACTTTGAATTCTGTGGTATCGGAGGCTTGATGCAGTAAATGACAGTGCATTATTACTGTTTGCATTATTACTGTGTTTGCATTATTTCAATTTTGTTCAGTTTTGGTGACATGTACCCACTTCTTCAGGCAGTCCAGTTCAGGTTCCTCTGGCAATTTAAACCCGGATCGTGACTTGGGGCCCAGTTGAGAAGACCTCATCCGTTATGGAGCTGCTCATTGCAGACTCATAGTCGACAGGACCTGGACTGCCTGGATAGTGGAGTGACAGACCTTGCGTTTCCTAAGGGCATGAAATTTAATGTGAACGTTGTACGTAATACTGAATACAGTAGAATATGAGACTACCCGAAGCTTTCAGAAGCCTCGACTGGTCGTGGCTTGACAAGCGCTGAACGACCGACGCGGCGTTCCATTTGTTTTCGTGCTTCAACAGTTTTCTCTCGTGTTTGTGAAGCTCTGATTTCATCTTTTCAACTCCCTCCCGTGACACCGCCATGACAGGTCTAGTCCCCGAGGTTGGATGAATCTGCGGTTTTCAATATCAAAGTAACTGAAATTTGCAATGAACTGGTTACGTAAGCGATTAGCAATTACTATGGTAACGTAGCTGCTTATTGATTACGTAACCAGTTCATGTTATTAGTAACAAATGTTTCATGTTATTAGCGTAGTGCATACCCTACTACTCATAAATCAGGGATTAGAGGCCCGTATCCCAAATCAACGAATTACAAGTTTACAACTACAGGTGCTTGTAAGGCGTGTTTCACCAAGTATACAAGTCTGAATGATAATAAATAATAAATAATGTCATAATTAATTGTGACAACCAAATCAAAAGTGTTCCTATTAATTATAGGTGTTATCAAATCAGTGTTGAAATTGAGAACTTCTAGTTATATGCAGTATAACCTATAATGAGCGCCCTTTCCAAGGAACGAACAAACTACCTTCTGCTACGAGATGTACTATTTTTTATAATCAATTTGACCAAGTTTTCCTCACGCAAAATGGCACATACCTACCAAAAAATGAAATGAATGAACACAGCAACTCGAATAGCGATGAACCACTGAAAACTGCATCTGAATCAACACAGTGTTCGACGCCTGTAATGGTCTGAGGAGGAAGGAAAAGGAAAAATACGAAGGGAGGGAACACTTTTGGGAGGGAAAAATGATTAAAATCGGATACCGGCGTGAGCCTAATAAAATCCTCATCCTGCCTAAAACTGCATGGTAGAATGGTCGTAATGAGCTGAAACATGGAGGATAGATGGGGATTGGGCCCTAGATGGTACCATAATATGGATTTCACGAAAATCGGAAGTTAACTCCTAAAATTCCCTTATAGAACGGCCGTAGTGAGTTGAAATGTGTAGGACGGGTGCGGGTTCGGCTCTGGATGTGAATTTCATTGAACCGAACAGCAACTTTCGTTTGCGCGTGCAGGAAATCCGCTAAAAACCCCCGAACCTACCCATAATTCCATATCTGTGGTGATACCTGTAGAATAATTATTATTGCGATCATGTTGTGGTGGAGCTATGTGCATGATGTGTCGGACTTTTTTCTCGTGGAATTTGATAACGTAGAGGGTGTTTTGGATGTGTCTGTGACAAAAAGTCGAAATTGTCTCTGATATAACTAATGCAAGCCTTATTAGTGCAACAGTTTCCTTCTCGTTCACATCAAGCGTATGACTTGAGCTTCACCGTTGGAGGTAGTAACCCAATATGTGCTTCTGGTCAGCGATCCAACTAGTGAAAGATGCACCTGATGCGCCTGATGAAGGGAAGAGATTTGCTGGTACATTTATTTCAGCATGAAATATGTCCAGTAAAAGAGCGAAGTTTCGAAAAAACCAGACACAAACTAGGGGGTGATAATTCATTTCTGAGTTCATGATAATTCATTTCTGAGTTCCATTGATTCTATTACCCCCATCGCAATACTTAGTATAAATCTCATCTTATTCCTCCCCCTTTTTTCAATTGTAGGATTTTATAATGCAAAGATCTGTAGCGTTATTATCGTCTTAGAGATGATACCGCGAAAAAACATTTTTCTCATTATATCCCGCAACGGAGGGAAAAGAAGAGAAAAGAAATCTTAATTCAACTTTTTTTCTTCCGTGGAGAATGAGATCCGCGATTCTCCTTTTCCATTCTGAGGAGTAATAAATCGTCGGGATCCGTGTCACTCCGTCGAGGTGATAATTCTTTTATACGGTTTTTATACTTAAATAAACCTGTATAAAACCCCATTAAACTTTTCTCATCAAATAATCTGATTAAAGGCGAGCGGAGCTGAGGCCGTGATGAATGGGGCGAAATTAGTTGGGGGAAGAAACCAACGAAAACCTTCTACTTGTGCTTGATGAGCTTCGGTTATTGATAATTTGTATGGTTCCCGTGTTTCTGACAATGGGGTTGATTAGGTGATTTTAAACTGGATGTATTCAGTTTCCGTAATTCAACATAACATCCATAGGTGGTGCAAATGACGTGAGCGAAGGACCATAGCAAAATTAAAACGAGCAAAATGAATAGCTATCTACTTACTCCCTGTGAATTCCTATTCCAAAATTCTATTAATAGTGAGCCTTTCGGAGTTTGAAATAAAACCATAGAAGACTGGAATGTATTTACATGAGGCCAAGATCATAGTAATAGGAAAAAAGTAAACGTCTTTCAAAAATAAAAATAATAAAATGAAAAGCGCTAGTTGGGGCCCAGATGGTGTCGACGGCGAATTTCAATTGGGGAAATGGGATAGAGACGTAGATTACGGTTTTCAAAATGGTCAGCTCTTACCCAGGCTGTGGTTGCTGCGGGCTTCTCCTCCAAGGACCAGCACAAATTGCGGATTTGGGTCGCTATTCAGGACGAGGTTCGTCGGTCCACCAGCTCAATTGGCGGAGAGTTGACCCAAGCACAGATACTACTGATACTACGGATACTACGGATATTACTGTGAATTTGATTCGCACGATCAAAATTTACGTGCTGCACGTGCGGGAATAGGCAGATTTTGGTTTATTATTTTCAGTAATGAACCATTGGAATCGAGCATGAAAAAAAACTTGATCCCCCCTCAAAATTTGATGGTTTACGTTTCAAGGTATGTAGAATCCGAAAATGCAATAAATAAATTTTTGTCTGTCCGCCGTACGCCGTAAATTGATGAAATTCGGGTTATAGGTTCCGTTTGGGGTCTAGTAGGTCCTCGAAGCTCGGCGTTACTGTCAGTCATCTCTAAGAGGTTCAAAATAGGGGTTGACATTTTCAGAACGCCGTAGCTCGAAAACTTTTGATGAAAGGGTATGGTTTTTTTTACGTTATTAAATTTGTCTTTAGCTAAACAATTTTTTGAGACCACCCGGAGCATTGTACGTCCAGCGGTTCGTGTGCACCAAAAAGCATCGTCAACACGATCGTGAATCAAACGGTATAAATCCGGCCGGGATATCATCACTAGGGAGCACCTGATTATAATCAAGGATGGCTGTATGAAGTCGAGTCGATTGTTCTGCGATATTATTTCATTTGTGTAATGGATGAGGGGTTTAACTACGCCGCCCATACAGCGTTGTTTCCCCCTCTCCATCCTCTAGAAAGGTAGGGTGGCAGTGTGACAGCTGCCCCCGGAGACAAATGGTTAGATAATAACGCGTTGCCTCCAGGAGTTGATGATTCGTTTCCGCGAATCAACCGCCCCTTCAGCCGCGTGTCAAAAAGATCGGGAAGAGCCAGCATCCAAGATGGACGGGATTCCCATACCGTCACACTCCTCCCCTTAAAAACATACTTCTTTGAAGAAGAAGTATGTGAAGTTAGACACGGGACTGAAAGTAGTATGGAGTTCTAATTCAGGAAGATTCATCTGAAAAACTCCAAAGCTGACAGCTTCCATCGTAATGGTACTACTGAGAATTGTTACTGGTGGAGAACTTAGCTCCTTATCAATATCACTTGGCGCACTTGGACAAAAAAGAAAGAAAAAAAGTAGTTGTCAGAGGTTCTGGTTCAGGAAAGTTCATCTGAACAACCTCTGGGTGATAAACCCCCATCATAAGATGGAACAACTGAAATATAGATGAAAGTAGTTGTCAGAGGTTCTGGTTCAGGAAAGTTCATCTGAACAACCTCTGGGTGACTAACCCCCATCATAAGATGGCACAACTGGGGAATAAATACAAAAAATAGGCATTGAACGCCAGGCATAACAGCCTTAAGAATAATATAATAAGTTTGATAATAATAATAGTAATAATAATAATGAGTTTGATTTGATGAAAAAAGAAAATCCAATGGCCGAAGTGTATATTGATTAACAAAGGGGTATTAAAAAGAGGATTCCTTCTGGAAAACCTCAGAGCTATTCCTTCTGGAAAAGCTCTCAAAAAGTGGAGGGGGTACCGAGGATAAAATCCAGCACATACCCACCAACCATGCTCTGCTACCATGTAATGGATGAGGGGTTTAACTACGCCGCCCATACAGCGTAGTTTCCCCCTCTCCATCCTCTAGAAAGGTAGGGAGGCAGTGTGACAGCTGCCCCTGGAGACAAATGGTTAGATTATAACGCGTTGCCTCCAGGAGTTGATGATTCGTTTCCGCGAATCAACCGCCCCTTCAGCCGCGTGTCAAAAAGATCGGGAAGAGCCAGCATCCAAGATGGACGGGATTCCCATATACTGTCACATTTGATAAGTGATGGACTATTGGATTTTGTGGGTAGGTACTTCTGAAACTTGAACAAACGTTGAAGTACTATTTGATGGGTAAATTATTACACAACGGAAAATTATTACACAACAGTAAATTATTACATAACGCTAAATTATTACACAATGGTAAATTATTACACAACGGTAAATTATTACACAACGGTTCATCTACCAAGGGATTTTGTTGATTGGTACCTACTTTTGCAACTTGAACAACTGTTGAAGTATTATTGATGGGCAAGTTATTACGCAACGGTTCATTATACTTGACCACGAGGGTAGGTATTGACCACAGAAAACAGTGATCTACGCAGAAGGGGCATCACTCCACATCAACAATTTTCCTTCAGAACTTCATTATTTGCGTTTCTTTTTGCCATTTTAGTTACTGTTTGTCATCGACAGAATTATTTGAGCAACATTTAACTCGTGATTTAGATAGGTACCCAGTAACGAGTACGGGGTTAGGTACTAACCTACGGAGGGTCTGCGATCTACATAATATGTATTGAGTAGTACATATGTTATATAGAAGGGTTATCTATACAGAGAGCTGTGATCTGTAACAGAAGGGCATTCTGTACAGAATAATAAACCGTTGTGCAGGGATTTGCAGCGTTTTGGTTTATTATTCTGCGAATAATACACCTATGTATTCGCTCAGCAAAAAATTTTTATAACACCCCCTCAAAATTTTTTCTTTTCCGTTTCAAGGTGCGTAGATTCCAAAAATGCAATGTCCGTCCGCCGTACGCCGTCCGCCGTACGCCGTATCACGTGTACAGGCTTCATTTTCGGTCTAAAAAAGTCGTTCTTTCGCACACATGCTCCATTTGGGCCCTAGTTGTGTCCCGAAACTTTTCAGCCCGATCGGAATATACCCAGGGGTGTAATGAGTGTAATGAGGGACGAGAAGACCGAATATGAAGTCGATTTTGACCAAGGAGTTGAAAATTGAGGTTGTACCAGATGTTCAGCTCCCAAAATTGATTTTTTATGAGTCAAAAACCTGGGAAATCGTCTGAAATCACCATCAATTTGTAGAATAACACTAGGAAAAGTGTTAACACGTGGATCAAGACGATTAAATGGCACTACCAATGATCAACGATAATTAAAAAAAAAAGGGGCGTACCACCTAATTCAAGTTTTGGGGGCCAAAATTGGTGGAAACCATCAGAAATAGCTATTTCAATAATTATTTTACATGAAAGCAACAATAAATGAACAGCCAGCATTTCTGTAGGTATGTCCAATAGAATAATAAACCCATGTGACAAGGACTTTGCAGCGTTTTGGTTTATTATTCTGTGAATAATACACCTATGTATTCGCTCAGCAAAAAATTTTTATAACACCCCCTCAAACTTTTTTCTTTTCCGTTTCAAGGTGCGTAGATTCCAAAAATGCAATGTCCGTCCGCCGTCCGCCGTACGCCGTATCACGTGTACAGGCTTCATTTTAGATCTAAAAAAGTCGTTCTTTCGCACACATGCTCCATTTGGGCCCTAGTTGTGTCCCGAAACTTTTCAGCCCGATCGGAATATACCCAGTGGTGTTATGAGTGAAAATGTGTGTAAAAATAGGTACTTTTTGCGTTTTAGCAACATGTTAGTAAAATGAGCTTTTGAGGTATCGTTTTCCATGTTTTTGGGGACGAGAATACCGAATATGAAGTCGATTTTGACCAAAGTCGCGGAAATTGACGTTTTACCATTGGTTCAGCTCCCAAAATTGGTTTTTTTAAAGTCAAAAACCTGGAAAACTGTCTGAAATCACCATCAATGTGTATACTAACATTAGAAATAGTGTAAACAGCTGAATCAAGACCATTAAATCGCACTACCAATGATCAAAGATGATCTGGGGAAAAAAAAAGTGTACCTATTTCATGTTTTGGGGGCCAAAATTGGTGGAAATCATCAGGAATAGCTATTTCAATTATTCCACATGAAAGAAACTATAAATTTAACTGCCAACAAGAATCTCTGGAACTCCAATAGAATAATAAACCCATGTGACAAGGACTTTGCAGCGTTTTTTAGCATAGGTTCGGCTTTGGCAAGTGATAGCAGAGTACTGAGCTGGTTGGGAAGTCGGGTGTCGAACGATCTGGGCGATGACAGTGCGGGCGGCGATGGTTCTTGCAGGCAAGTGTTGGTCCGGTGCTCCAAGGATGGACGCTGGTCGGTGGGAGGCAGAAAAATTATAGACTTGTGACAATCGACAGGCTGTCCCATATTAAAAAACGCTGCAAATTATTACACAACGGTTTATTATTCTTACATAGGTCTGCGCAGATCACTGTTTTCTGTGGTCAGTACCTACCCTGGAGCTCCCCCCAGGAAAGCCCTAAATCGAGTACTGGAGCCGGCCGGGTAATGATAGATTTACATATGGTGGATTCAAGAATTCAATCATTATATTTATTTGTTAATATTCATGGGGCATAACACTTATTCAAGTTAAAAAAAAGTATTAGTCTGCACAACGGTTTATTATTTTGTATAGAATACCCTCCTGTTACAGATCACAGCTCTATGTATAGATAACCCTTCTATATAATATGATATGTACTATTCTATTATATACATATTATGTAGATCGCAGACCCTCCGTAGGTTAGTACCTAACCCCGTACTGGTTACTAGGTACCTACCTAAATCACGAGTTAAATGTTGCTAAAATAATTCTGCCGATGACAAACAGTACCTAACAAAAAGAAACACACATAATGAAGTTCTGAAAAGAAATTGTTGATGAGGAGTGAAAAAAGTTGCAAAAGTACCTACCAACAAACTCCAGCCCCTTCTACGTAGATGGTATAATGATCCGTTGTGTAATAATTTACCGTTGAGTAATGATTTACCGTAGTAATAATTCACCCATCAATAATACTTCAACGTTTGTTCAAGTTTCACTACCTACCAACAAACTCCAAAAGAGCCATCATTTTTCAAGCGAAATAATATCACAGAACAACCAACTCGACTTCATACTCCGCCAATATAATCAGGTGATCCCTACCAATGATTGGCCGTATTCACAAATTCCTATTGTGGGCGCGTCTCTGGTTACGAGATTTGGTTTGAATTGTATACAATTTCATTCACACTGGAGTCGAAAATGCCTGTCGGTGCAAACTTTGGGGCCTTACTGTGAACGAACGGCTGGACGTACGATGCTCCGGATGGTCTTAAAAAACTCGCAAGTTCAAGAACTATTTAAAACCGTAAAAATATTCACGTAAAAAAATGGTATAGGCGTTTTGAAAATTTCAACCCCTATTTTGAACCCCTTAGAGATGACTCACAGTAACGTCGAGCTTCGAGGACCAACTAGACGCCGAACGGAACCTATAACCCGAATTTCATCAATTTTTTTTCATGGTAACTAAGAAAAGTGGCCCGTACGGCGTACGGCGTACGGCGTACGGCGGACAGACAGAAATATTTTTATTGCAGTTTTGGATTCTACATACCTTGAAACGTAAACCATCAAATTTTGAGGGGGGGTAAGAATTTTTTTTTTTCATGCTCGATTCCAATGGTTCATTATTGAAAATAATAAACCAAAATATGAAATTTCTCTTGAAATTTTCACCTAACTTGAACTTTATCCAGGGTACCTATTCTAAAGGGGTTGGAAGGTTGGAAATAAGATGTTTTGTGTCAGTTTTCAGTCAGGGGATATGTGAAGTTTGAAGTACCTACTTATCCATGCTGATCCGTCACTTCTCTAGCATGATGTTTCCGTTCATTCCATTAAAGTTACTCATCGTTGTAGGATGTTACTGCAAAATTTCGCTATCGATGGTCATGCTGCATGAGTGGATCTCTTTTCGTATGAAATATAAATTGTTTTAAGATGCATAACGGATGTGAAGCCACTGGGCCTGACCGATAACGCAAAAGCAGACGTTGGAGGGGAATTCAGCTGTCTTTGAATAATTACCCCCTCAACAGGCATACATTCCAAGGCCATTATCCCCCCCGAAATAATACGCTGTGCCTACTCGACCCAACCACGAGGAGGGGCCCCGGGAAATTCGGCTGACTCGGGAGGATCGCGGTTCACCCTGAAGTTGGTCCGGAAAGGGAGCGTGAGCCGGGAACCAGCCCGAGAGAGATAGGGTTTTTGGGTTTGAGCCAGGAAAGAAGCGGGTACAATGCTTGTTCCTAGCTCTTCCTCTCCAACCCCGGCACACTCATCTTGTCACCGGGCGGTTTTCCTTCGAGTGCACCTTGGAACCGTTTCCGACCCCTGCAACCTCTTCAGTAACCCCAACGTTACTATAAAAACAGTCAGTATGCCTGTTCCAACTACTATGAAATCCCCCCACTCTTAGTCAAACTCACAAATATAGAGCTTGAGTATAGTCATTCTGTGAAAACCATATTTGGTTATGGAAATCAACTTTTCCTGTCACCGTTTTACATCGGATTTTGCGAACTTAATCAGTTTGTAGCAATTTTTACCGTTTTTCAGCTAATTATGACTCAACAACTCAAATGGGACCCACTTTTCACTATCGAAAATTGCCCACCTTCGAACTCATCCGTTCGTTTGATATTAAGAACATTTTGTCGAAATACACGAGTAGATACTCGACGAATTTTTTCATCTCGTAGGGAAGTTCAGAAATACGTTTTGAACAGTTTCAAGCTAGTCATACCTATATTATGGTGATTTTTTCAAATAGCAGTGAGAAAACGGCGGACGGACAGCATTTTTTAAATTGAATTTTCGGATTCTACATACCTTGAAACGGAAACCATCAAAATTTGAGATGGGGGGGTTAAAAATGTTGTTTTTATGCTCGATTCCAAAGGTTCATTATTGAAAATAATAAAACAGAAGGGGAAGTGGAAGTGAGTAGAAGTAGAATTTGTTGCTTTCCACCGCTGATTTTACTTTTCTGTGGCAGACGGACAGTAGTTTGTTTTAAAGATTGCTCCGAGTTGAACTCACATCCAGTCACAAACTCCGCACATGACGTTCGCCCGAGGTGGAAAAGAGATTCGCCCACGTCCCACGTCTAATTTACTACAGAAAACCTCCCTGGAAACTGACTAGTGAAAATGGGATTCTAATTGCCCCCACTGTTATTCGGTTTAGAGTTTCCGGTGCGAAAACAATTATCGTTTGGAAACTTTTTAAATCCCGGTTAAGCCTGAGATAACGGCAGTGGGGCTCGACGGTAACTTTAAATTGATGCATCGCCGTTTCCCCTATAGCCGATTCTGTCTCCAACACGCGTTTGAACGGTAAACCTGGATTAATTTGTAGTAATCTAGCAACGATGCTATGCCAGCTATGGACACGATCTGCCTGGCGACAGAATGCAGAATGCTGCGACAAATTACTTTTTGCGAATTTTCTGTGTTATTTTTATTGCAATGAGTTCTAAATTTTTAGTAAGTACACACATTCTGGAATAATTTTGCTATTGATTACCAATGAAGAGATTTCTGAATCCATCCTTGTATTTTAACAAATTTTATGCGTTTCTTCATGTCATAATAATTATTATTTATATAGTTGTATATCCCGGAGGCCGATTTCCCGCCTCTTTTGTCATAGGACATACCTGTTGCCCAGCCACTACCATTCGTCCCTTTACCTTCGAAGGGACAGTCTCTCGCAGAGTTTCTTGTATGTTACACGTGAAACGCGCCAACGGGGGAGTTCGCTCATATCAATCCTCCTTTTCCATCGCGAATAATCAAACAGTACTAAGTGATCACATGTGTACGTTCCTTTCTAATAAACGGACCAATTTCCACCAGTTCTATTCGTGCGGTTTATGATTGTATTCTGAGGGTGATACGAAAGACGGAGAAATCAGGAACGATTGAGGTCTCAATAATTTTTATGTCTGTGTTGGTTACGCTCTGTGTATTGGCCTTGGCTATGAAGTGCTATGTTCCAATCGTGCAGCATGGCCATTTATATGCGAATTTTCTAACTGCACCCTATTTATTGCTAATTTATTAACTTTTCAATCCAATTACAAGCAGTTTTTAAGCTGAAAGAAAAAAACTGAAATTTTGAGGACACAGAGTCTACCTATATAATAATGAATTATAGAAAAATCGGACTTTCGTCTGCGCACGCGCAAACCTTGAAGTCATGTTAAATGAATAACTACGATTTTAATAAACCAATAATGATTATTAGCTGTGTGCTAAATTGGCAGTTTTTTCATGTCTAGTTAATAGGTATACCTAACATATTTATTATGATTAGATGTGGTAGGTATCATATCGTGAATTATGTTAGTTCATTATTGAGTCCATTATGGTTATATATTTTTTTAAAGTCTTATTCACCATGTCTGTGGAGTATTTGTTGTGGTTCTTGTTCGAATTCATGTTTGGAGTTTATCGAGATCGGACTGATGCAAATTTAATCGACTCTAAAGATGGTCTAAGCTAATTTACAATAATGCAGGGAAACGACCTTCCGTATTGAAGGCTGATTGTCCAGGGCTCCTAATCCAACAAATTTAATCCCCTCTAGAGGAGTTTAAGGAAGACATTTGAGATTATCTCGAAGAAAGGAAGGAAGCGATGTTTGAATGCGATTAAGAACGAGAATGCCCGTAGTGGGAACTTCAAACTGCTCGAGCGAGATCTTATCTTGAGCCCATTAACATTGTAAAACCATTAACTTGCAAATTCTGTCGACACATATCGTCCCATGGCTTTACCCACCGGTTGAGGGCGCCGGGTGGGTCGTGCGAGTCTCTGGAGATGTTCGGCAAAACCAAAGACAACCCGCGACCTTCTGTTTTCTTCGAAGCCATTTAGGATATCCAGATGTTCTGAGGGTCAGGGTTAACTTCGCGCTACTGGGATACAACTTTCAAGATCATTACCTACACCGTTCAACAAACTAACCATAGCCTCATCACCGTTATCCTGTTAATTAACAAATCTAACTGCTAAGTAACGAAATCGTATGAAGGAAGACAAAGCACAAAGGGTCCAAGTGAAGTTTTAGGTTTGCGATACCTACTACCGGTGTAGTCAAGCGGTGTTCTGATTCCCATTTGGCTAGCAAATTAATCGTTCTGTTATAGAATCAAATGTTTCATGTTTTGTATTTATCCGTTCGCTAGAACGAAAATCGTGACAAGAATGACCGTAGGTACATTTATGCGAATTTTCGAAGTTAGTTATTAGTATTATTATTATTGCATGATATTTTTGACAATTTTCAGCGATTTTTGACCACTAAAATTCGAACTTGACTGTTGAATCCTCCTTTCTGTACTATTCGATGGATCCATATGAATTTTTGTTGGTTTTAACAATTTTTCACAGTTTTTGGCCCCAAAAACTTGAAGTGACCCAATATTTTGAGAAAATACTTGACTGACTACGTAATGAAACAGCTCTTCTGTCATGAGTACCATTTTTGCAAACTTACTATCATTTTACCTCACGACGTTAAAGATTTATATAAGCGTTCACAGTTGATAAAGTTACCATTTTTCACGTATTTTCATGTATTTGAAGACATTAAGTAAATATCGGGCTACTTGAGCAAAATGTGATATGCTATATTTTATATCATTCTGCGCTTCTTTATATTAATTTGTTTCCTCTATTTTTATACATTTATGATTATTCAATTGTAGGGCAGTGGTGGCAAATTTCGTTCAAATTACTGTCGCTCGCATTGGGTATAGTTTTTATTGTTAGTTGGTTCGTTACTAAATTCGATGATTGGTTGAATGTAAAATTTGTTTAAAATAAGGTGCTAATTTATTGATCGTCGTGTTTTGTATGTATGATGATGATGTTTTGTCATGATTATTCTAGAGATGTCATATCGTCTTTCAGATCCCCTTGCTCAGGTACGGGGTAGTCCGCCAAGGTGCCCAGTTCCTTGATTTACTCATTTTGTTTTCCAGCTCCTTACAACGCGATCACTCATAGTTTTCGACTGAATTAAATCTGATAAGTTCTTTTAACCAATTTATGTTATCAATATTCTGATGATTTCTATGCGATCAGTCCATTTCAACGTGTTTTAATCAATAAATTTATGTTATCAATATTTTGATGACTTCTATCTGCGTATTTTTTTACTTATCAACTGGTGCTCCACAGTTGAAAGGGACTCTGAAAAAAAAACAAAAAGAACACTTGTGCAGCTTCGACTCTGAATCACCGCGCGATTTTGTAACGAACGCGCGGAGCTGCTTTACAAAATCGCGCGGTGATGCAGAGTTGAAGCTACACAAGCTTTTTCTTCTAAGTCTCTTTTTACTGCGGGGCACCAGTTGATGAAAAGAAACCTCCAAATGACGAACTATGGAGAAAATGAGAACACGAGATAAAAATAAGTGGGATGTAGGTACAATAAAACGAAGTCATCCGAGAGAAAAATTGTATTATGATGTCGTACTTGTCAGTGGAGAGGACGGGCCATAAAGTTTGTGAAGCTATCGAGAGAAAGGGTGTTTGGGGGAGAGGCAAAAAGAACGGTTTGTCACAAAAGTGGGGCTTGGAGACGGTATATGTAGGTGAGCGTCGTCGTGTGGGTGTGTAATGGTGTGGGGGAGGATGTGTAAGATGACAAAAGAAAAAGGGATCGTGTGTGTGTGTGTGTGCAGGTGTGTAATCAACGTCCTTGTTCTTATTTATGACGGCGGACAGTGGATTGTCAACTCCGGGCCGGGGGCAGCTCCCTCGGTGATGGAAGATAATGGTCAAACACTTCATAAACTATAATCTGTCTCTGTCAATTTGCTTGTCCCCTCATTCATCTCCAAAAAGGCTTCGGCGGGTGGACAAAACCCTTTTTGAAAAACGCTTTTCCACCTTACGGCCGGTGATTCTGACGGGCGGACGCTTCCTTTTTCTCTGTTACTTTTTTTCACCCCTTAGAGGATGCTTTGACCTTTTCCAGTTGTCCGATGCTTTTACTTTTACTCATCTGCGGCAAACTCATGTGTTCCATTAGCTAATGTTGCTCGTCGAACGGTAAAGACGATACCATCTTTGGCATTTCTTATGGTATCACGAAGAGCTCTTGGGCTCATGGAAATAAAACTTCATTCAGTAGGTCCCTATCGATAAAGTTATCGAAACAACGAAGCTGCCTAACGTTAGAAAAAATGAAACATTATTTATTTGTACAGAGTTCATATGACTACCTGAGAGTTTGAAACAATCGTTTCATCAGCAGAAAAAGGTTGGACGGTTGCCGAAGGGGCCAACATCAACACATCCAATTTATTCTTCCCAAAGGAAATGACAATTCGAAACAATTAAGAGTGTTAGGTGGGGTGAATGTTTGAATGATGTAATTCTCGTAAGATTTTCTCCGTTGTTACGTCCATTTTTGTAACAGCTTGGTTCCTTCTCTCCTACCTCCCCAGAGGGATCCCTTTTACTTGGCCTCCTCACTCCCCATTGATTCGTTTCACTTATAATAACTTATTATAATCGACCTCCTTTCACTTCTGGACTATTATAATATTCACTCTCTCCAGTGCACCTTCACTTACTGCTATTTACTGACGATGCTTTGATCACCGAAACCACAAAGACTTTCAAGTTTACTCGCTCAGTACTCTACGCAACAGTGGTATTGGCGATCATATCGTGATAAACAACTGCGCATTTGAATTGACCTTGTCGTATCTCGTTGCACTGTTTTGTATGAGGCCACATAGATACCACAACGTATCTCAATCGGGTTGAAACTTGTTCAGATGGCAGGTTACTTTGTGCAAATAATGCTGATGGTCCCACGAACTGTGAACTTTAACCTCCAATTGACCAATGTGTCCTCAATGTAACTACAGATGCCTGATTTTCCATGTAGGGTTTGGAAATCACCAACTTTCTGGTTGGTAGATTTAAAAAATGGTACCGAAACTTTAGGAATGTTGGTAACTAATTAGGGAGAAAAAATCGGTTTCCCTCAAAATTACGGTTTTTGCAGAAACAATAATTTTTAAGATTTAATTTCTCAATTGAATCTCTGCTTAGAATTACAATAATTACTACCTACTTCATCAATTTTTTTCGAAACCTCGTGTATTAAACGTTTTCCGCTCGGAAAATGTTGAATTCTAAATGGAAAAACGCTAAATTCTATTTGGAAATGAGCGACGGCCTCGTTGTTCCCGTCGGGTCCATGGAATGGAAAGGCGAACGCCTAAATGTTCCCGTTCACTTCGCCCTCTGAAGATAACCATGTTCCCATAGCGACTTGAAATCCGAGATGTGGTAGATGTGCTGGATCGCCTACCACGTCCAGTTTTATGTTGAACTGACCAGTTCAACATGAACTGTCCAGTTTTATGTTGAGACTGTGAATTTGCGATTCACAGCGCTATAAAATATGTGTGGCCTCACAATGTTGAAATTACAGTTCGACACATCCAAACATTGCAAGTGAAGATTTTCCCAGAGATTTCCAAACCTGGTTGTCTTTTCACTGGTGCTGGTGGAGGTGTCTAACATTGCCAGGAGTATTATTTGTTTGGTTGCCTTACAAAATTTGAGTCATAAGAACTGAAATTGGCTGTTAATGCGATTGGTGGTGCAGCTTTCTAGCGTCATCGTGATAGGTCTCTAAAACTACCGAGCAATTTCTGGAGATTTCTGATCGCGGTTTATGATTTCAGATCGTTTTGACCCGAAATTAGCTATTCGTTAATCTAAAAAATAAACGCCCTGTTTAGGGTCTCAAAATAACAGGACACCATCTTGAGAACTGATTGAATTCAACTACCGGGTTCTCTGTGAATCGTTCCTTGCAGCCTGGCTGAAGCCCGCTCGCGTGACACACGGTAAATAGTTTACCAGTTACCCTTCAACCTCCTTTTTCCTCCTGAATGTTTGAAAACCGGGGTTCTGAGGCTGAAACCGCTGCACCACCTGTCTGGAGTTATTGACTCTAATGTCACGGACTTCGCCTTTTAGAAGCCGTGAATCACGTCCTACTGCAGAACCTTTGAAATCCCAGAACGTGAATCTATTTCGTAAAGTAGAAAATGCTTGTAGAATGAAACTACCGGTTCTTTTCCTCGTCTTTCCCTCTGTAACCTCATATCAGTTATTGAATTTCACGTGTGGTTCAATAAAGTTCGAACGTAACTGGTTCAGCCATCGTTCTGATTTCCTTCAAATTACTTCTATGGAATAGACTAGGGTGAAACGATTGATCACTGGAGTTCCATTTTGATTCACTGTCGTTTCCATTATTTGGCATTACCTAGGCATCGCTAGTCATATCCGGGAAATGTGTTGGCAATAAGAAAAATGGTGCTTTCATCCCAGATTTGATCTTCGTCGACGGGTTTCAAATAAGTGCTGACACTGCTAACTACCATCACCGACGCCCGGTGGGTGGTCTTGGCTTGTTTCACACGTGAATACGCGGATCTCTTTCCAGCTGTAATTATTCAAGTGCGGCTAATTAATATCATAATCTGTTCAGCCTCCAAATTTGATAATCCACTTTTTGCGGGTGGGTAATTTGAATACCTAATTAAGGTATTTGGAAAAGTTCGGAGAAAAATAAATACCTATGCATTTTATCCAACATTTTATTAGTTGTTACAAAAAATAATAATAATGCCCCTAGAAAATAACCTGTAGATTGAATTGATAGGTGTAGGAAAGGAAACGTGCCGTCCAGTTTTCTACTGATTTGTTCAAGAGTACTGCGCAAAGCATTAAAAGATGAATTTATTGTAACCATAAAATTGATCTAGTGTTTTAAATCATGGCAATGAGCTGGAAATTAATCAAATCGAGTGGAATTCCTAAAGTAAGAATCAGAGAAATCTTCCAGTGTTACGTCATAACTCTACACAGACAGGTACGACAACCTTGTATGTAGCTGTTTGCAGATTGGTACGAGTAATAGGGGAACGTCCGTGAAAGATGATGTTGAGGTTTAGCAGAATAAGTGGTCGCGAGTTATCACAACCATACAAACGTTTATGAAAATCCCACAAATAAATTTGGTGATTACATTGGTGTTTTTAAATTTATTGTAGGAGGTTATTCAATTGAACAGAGCGTTATAAATTTATTCTTTACTGATGGCGGTACTTTAGTCATCAGTATTAAAAGGTTTAACTACTTGTTGCGGAATTTACTTTAGGAATGGTCCCGTATTCGATCTTCGGTCGGGCGAACCCGAGTATTCTTGTCTAATTGGATCTACATCCGATTTAAATGTCTTCTTGTGAGATACTCCCTGCTCCTTAACAGTGCCATGGCTTTTATTAATGATTCACTTGCTTGAACAGCAATACGTGAAAATCAGGGATTGTGACTGTAAATAACCAACCGTATCTCGTTCATTTATTTATTTCATTTAAATTCTTAAAATAAAGTTTTTCTGTCAGTTTCCTACAGCTCGGTAAATTTTTATTGAAAGTGTGAATGTCGATTCTTACTGTTCAACCAGAAAATAAATATGCTAGGTCACCTAGGTCAGTCATATATGTGTCAGAGTTGAAATCCCCCATTTTCTGGTTGAACAGTAAGAATCGAAATTCATACTTCCAATAAAAACTTACCGATTTGTAGAAAATTGACAGAAAAATGTTGTTTTAAGATTTTAAATGAAATCAATATATCTTCCTAGCATATTTATTTTTTAAATATGTGAAAATGAGATAGGAGAAAACAGCAGGAAGGTGAGGAGAGCGGCCCAAATTAATTAGAGCAAAATAGCTAAAATAGGAGGAACATGAAGGGCAAATCAATATTATAGGCGTTTTACTATACCAGTCCCACTGAAAGAAACATTAATTGGTTGGCAGGTACATCTTGACACAGTCCCAAAAGTTTTCGTCAGAATATCATGAGCTTGCTTCGAGGTAATATCGATTAAGTTGATTGTTTCTCTTCAGCATTGAAGGAATAAAGGCACTATTAAACCATTGTGCTAGAATATACCCAGTAGAATTCTGTTCTATTGGGTCTATTCTAGCACACTGGTATTGTAGTGACTTTATTCCTTCAATACCCTGTTAGAGGAACATCAGTTTGATAGGCAGGTACAATTGGCACGAGTCCCAAAACTTGTCAAGATAACGGGCTAGCTTCAAGGTAATATCGATTAAGTTTAGTGTTGCTCATCAATATTGAAGGAATGAATATATTGCAATGCCCGAGTGCAAGAATATACGCAACATGTAGAAGAATCCTGCTGTCCCAATGCAAGAATCAATTGGTAGGTAGGTATGCACATAATTTAATGATGCACAAGTTTTTTCGATCAGCACAAAGGACTTATATAGGTGAGTGTGGAATTTGTATTTCAAACAATAAATACGTAATTGTCAGACTGATCGACATAACTTTTTTTGTTTGTTCACAGGATTATCTGCCTTGCAGTAAAAGGAGAAAAAGGCTGAAAACTGAAATGACCTGTGTCACCAGAGTGTGGCAGAGTTGCAATTACTTCCAGGTAATTGACAAAGCGCAAGTACCTATTGTTTGATTTATTGCACTATTACGTTGGTACATAGTTGGTTCAGCTACACATTATTATTGTTCACTTGTTACAGTCAGACACGCTCTGTCGGGCAAACCACTCATGTGACAGTTGGTCCCCTAAATATTACGGTTGCAATGTAGAGGAACTAAGTTTGAACAAGTTGGAACGCTCATTGCGTTGCGTTCCTAGGTTCATGCTCAGTCAAAGAGAAAGAGAGAGAAAAAGGAATTTAATGGCAATAAATAAGTGGCATTGATAACAACAATATTAATAACAAATTATCTTTATTAATGGAATACATCAGCATAGCAAACAAATTCATGAAGATAATTATATTCTTGAAGAGATTGTTCCAGCTTCAAAGCAGTGTCCACTACTCCGCAGCCAATGTTGCTGCGGAGGGTTGCGCAGCAACCAGCGGCGTAGCCAGGATTGTTGAATTGTGGGGGGGGGGGGGGGGGTATCGGAATTATAAAAATTTACATTCATGCAACATGGTTTTAAGAGCGAATTTTCAAAGGAATATTCGTGCTATTGTGTAAGAAGATGATATATAGCCATGAAACCGACCACTTTTAGTAAAATTGTATAATTTTTTCGTGATTTTAGCTATTTTTACCCTGATGAAGTCAAATTTGACCCACTTGTTTTTCAGAAAAGTATTTTTATCATCGAAATAGTCCTTCCGTCGTGATTCTACATCCCACACAACGTCAAGTGAATTTATATTGATTCTAGCCCCAAAATCTATCCGCCCAAAAATCAAAACATGACCCCTATTCTGTATGAAAAACAACGAAATGGTATTTTTCTGTAATTACTCATCCTTCCATACCATATTCAGTGATTTCCTATCAATGTTTTGCAATTTTAGCCGTTTTTACAGACTTTTGTCCCCTAAAAACTCAAATTTGACCCCCCTTAGATTTGTTGAAAATTGCTTCTCTTCGAACTTATCCTTTTGTTTGGCAATACGAACGTTTTGGCGAAATTTGGAATGTTTATCATGTACCCAAGGACATATATCGTCTGGATTGGCATATACAAACATATATTATACATATACATGTTGTTTTACGTTCTAGGGATGAATGAGGATGCTCTGAAACGGTTTTGCCAATAAAAAAATTTCAAAAATTCATGTTCTAAAACGTTGGACCCATTACAATAGCTTCATTTTCTTTGGACATTTGCTTATAAGGTTTGACTATACGAATTGAATGGAAATTTAATAAAGCACTAAATTGTTACAGGTAACTCTGGTAAGTTAACTGTAAAATAAAACATATTTATATGGCAGTAATGTTAGCGAATATTCAAAGAAAATGAAGTTATTGTAATGGGTCCAATTTTTTCAGCTCTTTATATATATTTGTATATATTTATTTATGTGTCACTGCAAAAGACATCTTCGACACGTCGACACGTGATGAAAATTCCAAATTTGGCCAAAATTTTCTTATTCAAAACAACAGGATGAGTTCGAAGATGAGCTATTTTCAAAAATTCTAAGGGGGTTTAGTTTGTTTTTAGGGTAAACAAATTGATAAAAGCTACTAAAATGCGATATAAAATCACTTAAAGAGGTATGGAAGGATGAGCAAAGACAGAAAAATACCATTTCATTGTTTTTCATACAAAATAGGTGTCAATATGGATGTGGTGTGGTGGGGGGGGGGGGGGAATTGATATTTAATTAATGATATATCGGTATTAATTCACCTGACATTGTGTGGGATGGTGATTCACGACAGAAAGAGGGACTATTTTGATTATAGAAATATTTTTCACATTCATTTATTCACATTCATATACCTATTTAAGAAATATTCACATTGCTCGTTTGTAATGAAATAAACGTAATATTATAACTGTTTATTCATGTTTGATTTACCGAAAATTGATTTTTTATGAGTGAAAAACCTGGGAAATCGTCTGAAATCACCATCAGTTTGTATTATAATACTGGAAAAAGTGTCAACACGTGGATCAAGACGATTAAATGGCAATCAATGATCAAAGCTAGTTTAAAAAAAAAGGGGGATATATTTAACTGCACGGCAAAAAAATGTATTTTCCCTTCTGCGAATCTCCATCTAAAAAGATTATCTTCACTTCAGAAAAAGTAAAACTCCCACCATAAAGTAAACGTCAATATTGACTCCAATCACGGCTAAATAGGTGATCAATACCAGCGTATTATTCAATCACACATCAGAAAAGGGGTTGGCACAGCAAAAAAGGTGTTTGCACAGCAAAAAAGGGGTTTTGCACAGCTATTTGATGTGGAGTTGGACATTTCTACTGTGAGAATCCATCTTCTGCCGTTATAATCAATTTCTGGAAGGGCAATAACAAATTTTAACGTTGAATCACCTTATTAGACGGGCGTCTCCCAAATTAGCCGTGCGACTCCCAAATTAGCCGTGCGATTCCCTTTTTTGATGTGCGAAGTATTTTTTGGACGTGTGTTTGAATTAAAAGCTGTTATGCCCGCCTTTTATGTAGGGAGTAACCTCTATTTTGCCGGGCCGATAAATCACACCCAAAAAAAGGCGTATCTTATTTATGTTTTTGGAGCCGAAATTGCTATTTCGATTATTACGCATGAAAGAAACAATAAAAACAGCCAACATCTCTGTAGGTATGTCCAATGGAATAATAAACCCATGTGACAAGGACTTTGCAGCGTTTTTTAAAAACCTTCGATCTTGAGTTTTGCTTTTTCGGGAAGGTGCCCAACAAAATTTTATAACTATCATTTTTGTCATTAAAATTTGTTTCATGGCAAGCATAGCCTAACTACTAAATTTAGTAAGATATCATTAGTGAGCCTATACAAAACACGAAAGCCGGTAACTCCTTCTACAAAAACGCTTGCATACGAGTCTGCAACGCATTGGGACATTTTCATGTCTTTACCTATTGCTTTTGACATTATTAATATTAAGAGGTAGGTACCTAATTTCAATAAAATAGACGATTCCGGATTAATTATCTTCTACACTCACGATCATTAGTTTGTAAACAAAATATGAGAACAGTTATGCCCATAGCTCCGCTATTCGTATAGTCAATATGTTATGGAGAACATGAAAATGTTCGTTAAATCGAGAGCTTTCCAACGAGTGGTGAACGATTTTTGTGGGTTAAAAAGTGTAGAAAATGAACAAACCTAACAACGGGGTCGTTGTAAGCGGAAATCATTATAAAGGCACTGTAACACAATTTCGTTACGCAATTTCGTGACAGTTTTTTATGCTATGTGCCAGGGCAAAGACATGAAAATGTCAATAAATAATAGCCAACATTTCTGTAGGTATGTCCAATAGAATAATAAACCCAAGTGACAAGGACTTTGTAGCGTTTGTGTTTTAGTAATGTGTTAGTAACATGAGCTTTTGAGGTATCTTTTTTTTGTTTCGGGTTGTAATATTAATAAATTAAGTAAAATATCAATTTACATGTTGGCTCCCAAGATTGCTCGTAGGTTTATTACAATTGCGGGTGTCCGTTGAGTGTCGCACATTGCGCACATCTCGAATCGGGTCACTCCTGGAACGAACCTTACAAGTGGATCGGTGGAAGGGGAACCGGGGATTGTGGGCGTGTTCGTGAGTATTAATTGAGATTGACCTTGGGCCGGCATGAACTCATTAAAGGCGGCTGAGTGGGGAAACACGGAAAGGTCCCATTAGGGGTCGGTTACACGAGCCCGTGCCGGGTTCCGTCGCACGAGCGGCCTAATACGAGGGGCGGAACGTGAAATCGCCAAATTCGTGTCGGCGGTCACTAGTCGCAAAGTCCAACGCCTTTAACAGGAGCCAGGAAGGGAGAATCGTAATGACTGAAATGATCAGCGGGGATCGTTCATTTGCATCCCCCCCAACGACAATCACATCTCCACCACCGAGGTCAGCAGTAGACGACATTACCACATCATGCTCGCTCGGCGGTGGTTCTTATCGACCGATCACACGCGATAATTTGACGACAGGACTGAAATGGGTCAACGTTCAGTTATTAACGAGATAGAATCTAGTAACGTTATTATTAGACTCGGGCCATTATTAACCATGTAAATATACCTACCTAAATTAACTCGCAGTGCAACTATCAGGTACAGGTGCAAGAACACAAACTGGAAGGCGTCATGCAAATACCTCCTAAGTGACAAAATGTTCGAGTTGCTCGTTGGAATCGTTTCGTCGTGTAGAATCGATTTCCTTAGCTTTCTAATTCATAATCCTACGAGTATTTCGACTATCTAGAGCAGCGGTTTTCAAATTGGGGGCGCGAGCGATTTTCATGGGGAGGGGAGGGGGGGTTGTAGACCTCAGTCCAGATGACGTTTATTGAGACTCAAATTTAATCACATATCTAGTGTTTTTAATATTCTGTGTATATGACAGACCTTCGATCGATGTTTTTCTAATATTTGACATTCGGACTCGCCAACTGAAACAATCCTGCAGTTAGTTGTTGTATCCAGTTCGTTGCCACGAGACGTTCGGGATCGCGTCAGAGCAGAGAGCCAGTGAGAGCCACTCTTTGTTGTTCGTTGGTCGTTGCGCGTTGCCTATTCAGTTCGTCAGTATTTCGATTTTCGAGGCCATGTCAAATTCATCGTGTCAAAAAACCAGGCAATATAAAGAAGAGTGCATTGAGTATGGATTTTCTTTCATCCTCAAGGATGGTGTTCAGAGGCCTCAGTGTGTCCTATGCCATACTGTGCTTAGTAATCACGCGATGCGACCAGTCCGGCGAGGCACCTCACGACTGCGCACCCTGCTTTAGTAGGTAAGCCCAAGGCGTTTTTCGTAGCGACAAAAACTAGCTTGAATAACATGAAGCTTGATAGTACCGGAGGGTTCCAGCGGTACAACGAAAAACTCTCAATTGAGCCGCTACCCACCACACTAGTTTTCTTACGTCCGTCGTTCTTATTTTGTAAAATATTCAGAAGTTTATTTTAGCATGGAACATGCTTTAGCCTTGGACTAACTATCCGAAAAATGTCACGCGGAAGTGTCACGAAATTTTAACGATGATTTTCACGTACAACCGAGTAGTTGCTAGGGAAATGAAACTTCTTTCATTTTCATCGGACAAAAATCGTTTTCCATTCGTTGGAAAGCTCTTGATTTATCACGAATTTATTTCGTATTTGTTCTTGGTATTTATCTCGTACTTTCATACTATAACTACCTATATGAATTGATGTTATAAATGGATAGTAAACAATGACGCTTGTTTGGTTGTCACTTGGTTGTATCCTGGTGACGAAGTGAAATCATAACAGTGATGGCTACAGAATCATAAAAAGCGCGGCTAAAGCATGTTCCATGTTTCTTGAATTTTAGCCGTAGGCTCTAAGCAGTAAGCATCCGGGGGTCCAGTAGCGCGATTCTGCAACTCGCTACCTTATTGTCGGTATGGAGTGGGTGTCGCTATCCCTCTCGTGTAACGACACCCGGATAGCGAAATTGGTATTGAGGAACTTATGATACCGAACTTGAATAACAAATTGTCGTTGCAGAATGAGATACCGACATCGTTAGCTTGTCTCACGAAATCTGAGTCTAGGGCGAGCAATCGACTGGAACTCATTCCGTTTCCATGGTGATAAGCAGTGATGAAATGAATTGAAGAGTGTGTGTGTGTGCGCCGGAGTCAGTGATTGTGTTTTGAATCCCCCGAATTCACTCGGTGGCCGAAATAAATGCTCATACCTACCTTGGAAGTCAAAAATTGCAGTTTGGGATCACTTGACACTTGGGACAGGTTTTGATTTCAATTTGTTGTATCGTCTTGTGATATTAATACAGTTTTTAGCGTTTTTAGCTTAAATGTAATATGTATTATGCCAAATTGATTTGTATGAATTCATGTATGATTTTGTTGAAATTTATGTTTTATAATTGGTACCTCCTCGGAAATTCTGATAAATATTCAAGTGAATGAATATCTACCTACGTTTACGTTATTTTCAAAATCCTATATTTTCTAATTAATTAACAACCTATTAAGGTCACTTGCATTTATTAAAGAAAACGTAGGGGATCGGTATCTACAGTAAAATTAGGTAGGCACGTACCTGGATTTCAGGGGGTAATCCATTCAATCTGGAGCATTGGAGCAATGGTCGAATTTCGGTGAATGGCCAAGTGTCGACTTATCCTAAAGGTTTTTCTGAACATGCAGGGATCAAGGGATTACCTAAGGATTTTGCCCATCTCGTAGCACTCTTCTTTCAAACCGAGGGCGATACCTCTGTTCCCTTTCTTCAGAATTTCAATTCCCAAGCAAGGAATTCGAGCGTCATAATGCCTGACATTATTATCCAAAATTCGTAAGTGCACGAAAAAATACGGTAGGTAGGTAGGTAACAACTACATATGTGGTGAAATGCGATTCTAAAAAGTAGATAACTAACCCAAAGTGAAATATACTATATACACTTATAGAAGTATTCTATATCACTAACTTCCTAACTATCTACCTATCAAGTAATTTTAACGTTTAAGTTATTTATTACGATGTTTTTATGACATCACTGCCATAAATTATTAAGTCACTAATTTACCTACCTAGTTACCTTCGGTAAGTACCTACATTGGGCTTACTACATCAAATAAAATTGAAAAAACATGCCAAAAGATAAGTAGGTACACTTACCGTAAAGCTTTCTACCGCCGAAAAGCAACGTAGGCCAAGTTTTTTGGGTATAACAAACTTTCGGTACGGATAACGGGGGGGTCTAGAGCCGTCGAAATGCAAACGACCCCGCAACGACAATTTATCGACGATTAAGCGATAGCTGACGCTATTGAGCCCTTACAGAATACCAATCGTCGGTATTTAGTGGCATCGATATTTTTTGTTATGCTAACGATATTTCATCGTCGTTACGATGCCATACCGAGTTGCAGAATCGCACTGCAGGGGGCTTGCCCCCTGGCGAGGCGCGCAGCACCGAGTTTTTATTTTTTTAATTTTTTTAAAAATCTTTTAAATCATGCTACTCCCCCATTTGAGGCAAACCTCGTGCTTGGGAGAGGAGTTGCTTACGGCAATAATTTTCTTAAAAAAACTCAAGAACATGGGATTGAACGTGCGGTATGGGATTGAACGTGAGTAGGAACTATGGTATCTTAAAAAAAAAACAACAAGGAGATTATTCTACGATGTTAACCACAAAATCAATCAAAAATACAACGAATGCAAAACAAAACAATGGTAATTAGAATTAATTACGGGAAATTTTTGACTAGTATAACAACATGCAGGTATTGAAAAAAAAAACACAAATGACTTGGGTAGATTCCACACACCTAGTATGTGGACTAAGCAATGATAAACAGTTCCCTATTTTCAAGATGAACAAGGACACAAAAATAAAAATCTGATATATACAAAATATACCTATTATATACGGAAATATGCACATTATTTATAAGGAAGCGAGGAAGTGACTTTTCAGCTTATTCTTAAAATGCTTCAATTGTGAGCACTCTTCATATTCTGCTGGCAGTGCATTGTATAGATGTATACCATGGTAGCGATACGAGTTTTGAGCAGAGGATGTTCGGCGGAAGGGAATTTTAAAAATTTGTCTACCTGCTGCACGTGTACTGCCATCAACAATTTCAAAGTTACCCATTTGTATATCTTTGAAAACGTAAATTAAGGCCACTTTACAAGCAATCGCCTTTAAACTTAGGACTTGAAAACATCGAAACATTTCCCCGGTAGAATAGCGACTGTTCTTCTTCAGAAGGATTTTCATTAAACATTTCTGCATAATGTAAATGGGCTCCAATGTTTTTGTTCCAGCATAGCCCCAAGATACGATTCATTACGACAAAATAGACTGTATCAGAGCAAAATAGAACAGTCTTTTATTATTAAAGGATAAAATATTGCGTACTGCTAAGCATATAGGTATCATTTTACGCAATTTAGTATTTAATGATACCACTTGTGCGCTCCAGGTTAGACAATGGTCTATTAATAGTATTAATAATTTTGTTTGTATATGTATATAAGATGAAATTCAGTAAAAACTATATGAATTGCTAGGCAACGATATTTTCCCCTATTTTTTAACACAAATACCTTAGTTTTGGGAATTTTGGAGGAGGATTGATGGAAGGAGGGCGCCAAGATGCTTCGATACTCGCAAGGGGGGCGCGACTCAAAGCAATTTGAAAAGCACTGATCTAGAGAAACGGAAGCGTCCCACCCGCCAAGAAACGCTGCAAAGCCCTTGTCACATGGGTTTATTATTCTACTGGACATACCTACAGAAATGGTGGCTGATCATTTATTGTTGCTTTCATGTAAAATAATTGAAATAGCTATTTCTGGTGGTTTCCACCAATTTTGGCCCCCAAAACTTGAATTAGGTACTACGCTTGTTTTTTTTTTTTCAAATTATCTTTGATCATTGGTAGTGCCATTTTTCATCATCTTGATCCACGTGTTGACACTTTTCCTTGTGTTATTCTACAAATGGATAGTGATTTCAGACGATTTCGCAGGTTTTTGACTCATAAAAAATCAATTTTGGGAGCTGAACATCTGGTACGACCTCAATTTTCAACTCCTTGGTCAAAATCGACTTCATATTCGGTCTTCTCGTCCCTAAAAACATGGAAAACGATACCTCAAAAGCTCATTTTACTAACATGTTGCTAAAACACAAAAAGTAGGTACCTATTTTTACACACATTTTCACTCATAACACCCCTGGGTATATTCCGATCGGGCTGAAAAGTTTCGGGACACAACTAGGGCCCAAATGGAGCATGTGTGCGAAAGAACGAATTTTTTAGACCGAAAATGAGGCCGGTACACGTGATACGGCGGACGGTGGACGGCGGACGGACATTGCATTTTTGGAATCTACGCACCTTGAAACGTAAACGAACAAATTTTGAGGGGGTGTTATAAAAATTTTTTGCTGAGCGATTACATACCTAGGTGTATTATTCACAGAATAATAAACCAAAAACGAAAAACTCGAAGCAACCAAGAACACAGTTTGCACGACAGAACAAGTAGGGCCCCCCCCCCACCCCCACCCCCCACGGTAACACTGCCCCCCGGGGAGTCACTTGTGTTGATTTCCCGTACACGCATTCTCGATACTCCATTCTATATACATGAACGTGTAGAATAGTCTCGCAGATGAAAGTTGCAATACGATTCCAATGAAATCCATTTGGAACTATCAAAGTATTATTTTTGGTACAAGTATGTTATAGCCCCGCCAATATCGATTGTATCGATTATCTCAAATACATCGATCCTTGTGGTATCGATTTCGTGTATCAGACAAGACGGTGGGGTGTACAAGAAGTTTAGTTCCCATTCCGCCGCTCGCATTGTCAAGCGATCTGGATGCTCGCTAGCGCTCGCATCTCAAAAAACGCTTGCATACAAGTCTGCAACGCATTAGGACATTTCATATCTTTCCCCTCCCTCCTTCTTCCCTTCCATCTTCTAGCAATCTTTTCTTCCTCTGTGAATTACATTTTTTTCAATATAAAGAAAACAAAAATTAAACTCATATTTTTATTTATTATTTACATCCATACATATATCGTCGTGGGTAGTAAAAGAACGGTTGCCGTTCGGCGGTTGATTTCACTGTTGAACCCCGCTTTAACCGTTTTTCGTTGCTTTCTTCGTGGTCAAAACGCGATTTACGTTTAGTTGAATTCATAATGTATGACTACAAATTATAACTGCAACTCTTAGTTATAAACCTAACTTTTTACTTCGATTGAATATAGTATCAATACAACTACTATGGATTTGTTTACAAACCTAAATGGAAACGTTTAGGAGCTATAATCATATAGGTACCTAACTACCTCACTTCTAAGAATCATAAATGCTTGCATACGAGTCTGCAACACATTGGGACATTTTCTTCTGTGTTTTCGAGCCAGACTACATCACCTACTCCAGTAGCGTTGTTGTTCATGTCCTAACGAGACAAATTTCAGTTTCCTACGGTTGATAGGAAAGAAGTTAGCTTCAGTAGCCACTCAGCTGATCAAAACCCTGTGCAACTTATTGTTCACGTCCTAAGGAGGCTACCAGCCCAATTTCAGCTTCCTACGATTGATAGGGAAGAAGTTAGCTTCAGGAGCCACTCTGCTGATCAAGACCCTGTACACCTTATTGTTCATGTCCTAAGGAGGCTACCAGCCAAATTTCAGCTTTCCACAGTTGATAGGAAAGAAGTTAGCTTCAGGAGCCACTCAGCTGATCAAAACCCTCTGCACCTTATTGTTCACGTCCTAAGGAGGCTACCAGCCAAATTTCAGTTTCCTACGGTTGATAGGAAAGAAGTTAGCTTCATGAGCCACTCAGCTGATCAAGACCCTGTGCACCTTATTGTTCATGTCCTAAGGAGGCTATCAGCCAAATTTCAGCTTCCTACAGTTGATAGGAAAGAAGTTAGCTTCAAGAGCCACTCAGCTGATCAAAACCCTGTGCACCATATTGTTCACGTCCTAAGGAGGCTACCAGCCAAATTTCAGCTTCCTACGGTTGATAGGAAAGAAGTTAGCTTCAGGAGCCACTCAGCTGATCAAAACCCTGTGCACCTTATTGTTCACGTCCTAAGGAGGCTACCAGCCAAATCATAATAATCATATAGCCAAATTTCAGCTATAATCATATAGGTACCTACCTACCTCACTTCTACGAATCATAATAATCATTGAGCATATTTCGTTACGTAACGTAACGTGACATAACGAAAATTTGGTTGTGTGCCATAGCAAAGACATGAAATGTCAAAAAGATAAACAATCCCAGAAACTATCCCGTGAATGAGCAGGTTGTTTGGGACTTCTGAATAGTTGGTACAAGTATGTTATAGTCACTCTTATTTTTTGGTGTCCTTACAATGGTCTTCCCGTATTCATTTTGAAAGTTGATATCGGCACCCGGGATGTAGGCATCGGGACGCCATATTGAGCCGTCATCGATACCACAAGGATCGATGTATTTGAGATAATCGATACAATCGATATTGGCGGGGCTATAACATACTTGTACCTTATTTTTGATCGACCTTCCAAGTTTGAACCCTTTCAACGATAATTAGGGTGCTTATGGGCGTTCCAAGTATTTCACGTTTCCGCATGCGCAGACGAAAGTTACGGTACTTTTCCGGTGATTTTTGTATGGGATCATCTGTGACCCAACCCGCACTTGCCCTCCAAATTTCAGCCCATTTCGACTATTATTTCGAATAGTTATGGGAGTTGAAAGGAATTACCACAGACAGGCGGACAGACGGACAGACAGACAGACTGACACGGAACCTATACTGTTCCTCGATGTCTGAAACGCAAAATGGTAGTGGAAATTTTCATTTTGGAGGACATAAATAATGTTTGTTTACTCAATCACGAATCCAAGGCTTCCCCACCTTCGGTAGTGAGGAAGCAAAAAGAGGGAAAGGCGAGGTTTCCCTAATACAGACTTGGGCAGGTTACGTTTGTTTAAAAAAGAAAAAATAAATAAATAAAAGAGAAAATGAAACTTGGAAAAAAAGGCGTTTGTAACAAAAGGATGCCTGTAACAAAAAGTCATTGTAAGTGTTATGAGGGGAGGGCGGTGGGGGGTTGTAACGGGGAGAGGAGAAAACCGTGAAGTGGGGCTGGCTGAGACAAAGGCCGAGAGGTTCGGAAGAGACGTCCACTCGAGCTGAGCATCCTCTACCTCCTTTTCAGGAATGCCCCCTCCACCACCCTTTTCAAAACCTCTTTTGATCCCCCCTCCCCCCCTTATGGGCCACTCTTATGGACCCCTTGTAATCCCCCCTCACCACCACCACCGCCAAACACAGAACAACTCATTGCCCCCCCCTCGCACCAGTCCGTTTCCTGCCATCATAATCCCGTGTGCCATATCGAGCATCAGCCGCACCAGGCGACCATCGACGAACAAGGGTTCGCTAGAAATGGCCGACTGATACAAACGCTGCAAAGTCCTTGTCACATGGGTTTATTATTCTATTGGACATACGTGTTTCTATTGCACTGTTCATTTTTGTTTCTTGCATATGCAATAATTGAAATAGGTGTTTATGATGGTTTCCACCATATTCGCCCACCAAAACACGAATTAGGTAAGAATTTTTTTTTTTTAGCGAATTTTCAAAGAAAATGAAGCTATTGCAATGGCTTCGAAATTTAAATAATATAAATTTTTGGAAATTTTCTTCATAGAAATCCGTTTCAGACCATTCTAAAACGATTCCTGAAATTTAACACTTTTTTATATGTATATATATATATATATGTCACTCCAGATGATAACTCTCGATAGAATTGAGATAAACAGCTCAAATTTGCACAAAAAATCTATCTTGGCAATCGAAAGGCTAAGTTCGAAGATGGGCGAAATTGGCCTACTCTAAGGAGGGTTTTGGCGCATTTAAAGTGCGCAAAAATTGCCCAAAAATCCCCAAAATGTTATTTTCCAACAAGTGACCCCTCATTTTAAAGGTTTTTGCACGCTGAACACGATGGTGGAATCGGATTTTAGATATCTTGATCCGTTCTCAAATTAGAGCATTTAAAGTGCGCAAAAATTACCCAAAAATCCCCAAAATGTTATTTTCTAACAAGTGACCCCTCATTTTAAAGGTTTTTGCACGCTGAACACGATGGTGAAATCGGATTTTAGATATCTAAATCCGTTCTTAAATTAGAGCATTTAAAGTGCGCAAAAATTACCCAAAACTAGGATAATCTTTAAACTCTTACCCCCCCCCCCACCCCCTTAGAGTGGTCAGATATGGAAATCACATGAGAGGTGCTTAGGTACCGATCCGAATTATACTGCACCATTGGTCCTGTTTACATCGTGAACCATAACGTGGAATGGAAAGTTGCGATGTATCCGTACAGGCAACTTTCGATTCCAATAATTCTCAAGCAGTTTCAGGTCCACTCAATGTTGAATACTAGAATAGAACAATATTTCAACGTAGCACCCACATGTTTTTCCAAGTGATCCTTCCAGAAACCACATCCTTCCTTCATAGTTTATTTCAAGATTGAGCCTGCATGAAAAACAACCTGCACTTGAAGCACTCATGATTTTCTATAACAACTCCTTTACCTACTGCACTCTCTTGAGTAGGTAAGTCAAAAGTCCTAACTACCCTATCCTACCTAATATGAACCCACAGCGATCAAATAAATAAGCACTTAGTACAATTACGTAATAAACAAACGGTAGAATCAGGATGGACAAAACGTACAAATTAAAATAAATACGAAGAGAATATACATAGAAAACCAAATTTTAGACCGAAGTTTTCCTTTATTCAAAACCATAGCCATTAATTCGAATATTTCTTTGAAAATTCGCTCATTAAGTCATGCTGCATGACTGGTTTTTTTTATTCAACATTTTTTCGAATTATCATTGATCATTGGCAGTGCCATTTAATCGTCTTGATCCACGTGTTGACACTTTTGGTTTATTATTCTGTGAATAATACACCTATGTATTCGCTCAGAAAAAAATTTTTATAACACCCCCTCAAAATTTTCTTTTTCCGTTTCGAAGTGCGTAGATTCTAAAAATGCAATGTCCGTCCGCCGTACGCCGTATCACGTGTACCAGCTTCATTTTCGGTCTAAAAAATTCGTTCTTTCGCACACATGCTGTCCCGAAACTTTTCAGCCCGATCGGAATATACCCAGGGGTGTTATGAGTGAAAATGTGTGTGAAAATAGGTACTTTTTGCGTTTTAGCAACATGTTGGTAACATGAGCTTTTAAGGTATCGTTTTCCATGTTTTAGGGGACGAGATGACCGAATATGAAGTCGATTTTGACCAAAGAGTGGAAAATTGAGTTCTACCAAATGTTCAGCTCCCAAAATTGATTTTTTATGAGTGAAAAACCTGGGAAATCGTCTGAAATCACCATCAGTTTGTATAATAACATTAGAAAAAGTGTCATCACGTGGCTCAAGACGATTAAATTAAATTTAAATTAAATTTGTGTAACACGCACTGAAAATTTTTTCTTTTACGTTTCAAGGTGAGTAGATTCCAAAAATATCCGCCGTACGCCTTCCGCCACATCATCCATATTTGCTTTATTTTCGGTCTAAAAAATTCGTTCTTTCGCACACATGCTCCATTTGGGCCCTAGTTGCATCCCGAAAATCGGTCAGATCGGAATAGACATGGTGTTATGATTGTAAAAACAGAGTTTTTTTTGTGTTTTAGTACAATTTCCCATGCTTTTTAGGACGAGGAGACCGAGTATGAAATCGATTTTGACCAAAGAGTGGCAAATTGAGCTCTATCGAAGTTCAACCTGAAATTTACGTTAAATTTTGGCCTAAAATCGTAGTTCTTCCGCACACAGTTTGGGTCCTCATTTGGGAGCACATTTGGGTCTTAGTTGTGCTCCGAAGCTCCAGGGGTGTTCTGGGGGATAAATGGGCGCAAAACTATGGTTTTTGTGAACATGAGCTTGTGAGTTATTTGTCCCCATGTTCTTTAGGGCGAGAAGAACGAATATGAAGTTGATTTTGACCAAAGAACTAGAAACTAAAAAGTAATATTTCAATAATCAAACATATTTTTCATAATAAAAAGGATTGAAATTTGAGTTTTTGTGGGTTAAAAATAGCTGAAATAGAATTCAACAACTCCAAAATTTTTCTCATATGGGCCTGCAGCATGACTAGAACATTTATGTGAAGACACTTTTCACGATATTCGGATGCTGATAATCGGCATTTTTCATATTGAGCGGGTATAGGTCACTGAAATATTCATATCCGTTACAGCTTGTTTTGAGTCTGCTACGCCAAGTTTTCTATCAGGCCGGTTGCTAAAATTGTCGAGGGCGCAATGCGCATATCAATAAATATTATTATATTATGGAAGGCATTACCCAGAATTCGCGGTATTGATCATAAAGTATGAGTATAATAATAATTATCGTTGTTGATCGCCTCTGATTGATTGGACCCGAGCCCTCAGAAATTGGCATGTTGATTTCCTAGTCCCAGCCGTTAACAAATGATTAGCCCGCTCCACGGCGTATTGGCGGTTTGGGTGGAAAACGCCGAAGTAATCATCAGTTGGCCAAACGCCAAACCCCTAATTAGCATCTGGAGATCCACAATTACTGCGTTATAGTTTGGGGGGAGGGGGATGGGAAAAATGAACGTAATTTACAGTATTAAAACGTTCGTTAGCGCGTAAATGGTTCAGGGCGACCACACGTTTGATAACCCTGTTGCGGCCGCAGAGGCCTCTTGAACGTGTCCAAACCTATCGATCGGATGGATATTGGCCGATTATTTTCAAGAACTCTATTGCATTGACGCGAATAAATGGATTCTTTGAACTAACTATTAGGTATACGCCTGGTTTCCGAAGTAACCTGCCTTCAGACTCACGACGCCACACATTGAACAACAAAATATAGTTTTTAACCGTTTGTCAGCCCCTTGTCTCTGATAACGACACATAGAAAGTAAATATTCATATTCATTGAGGGAAATATTCATTGAGGACTTCCTCAGCAGAACCCTCGGCCACACACAGAACGCGTAACGTTCGGGAAATCCGAAGGGTTCACTTTTTGGTAAACAAGGTTTTCAGTTCTTAGCTCCTTCATCAAAAGACATTTTTACAGGCGTTTGTTGAATACTCGCTACAGATTGTTTACAGCAGCAAAGCAGGAGGAATGGCTTCTGAAGAAGACATTTTCCTCACACAAACCTCATAGGTATTCGTACTGTAGTCAAAATTTGTACTTGCAGCAACACAATATTTCAAGTAGTTTTCTCTGCTATTTGACCCATTATAAGAATATACTAAATTATTATACACAATACCGCTATGCTATTTATACTATATTTTACTAGCCGTTACTGTTATTGTTATGAGGGGTATTTATTGGATGGGAAATCAGGAAAATTTGTATTAAAAATGATAAGTCAATAAGCCCTTAACTAACATTGTCCATTGGAGGGACGATTTTCACTAGGATCGATATCTACACACACATCTACATCATCCAAAACACAGAGACATCTACCGCTTATTCGTTATTTGAATGCTTAGCACTCTTCAGTTATTCATTTTAGCTAATTTTCGACGAAAATGAAGCTGTTGCAATGAACCCAAAATTTTCAAAACATGAATTGTTGACATTTTTTTATAGGCGAATCCGTTTTAAAGCATCCTCACTATTCATCCTGCACATTTCAACAAACATTTGTACGTATATAATATATTATACATAAGTACATATTATTATGTATTTAATGTATATATTTGTTTATGTGTCACTCCACACGATGTCTGACCTTGAGTATATGATAAAATTCAAAATTTCGCCGAAATGTTCGTATTGCCAAACAAAAGGATGGGTTCGAAGATGAGTAATTTTCAAAAATCCCAAGGGGGGTGGAATTTCAGTGGTCAAAAATCCGCAAAAGCAACTAAAATCGCGAATAACTTATATTAAATCACTGAAATGATATGTAATGGTGAGTAAAGGCAGAAAGACCATGTCTGTTGTTTTTCGTAAAGAGTAGGGGTCAGATTAGGATTTTTGGGCGGTCAAAAATTGGTATCAAGGGCTAAAATCAATATTAAATCACCTGACGTTATGTGGGATGGTGATTCATGACAGAAAGAGGGACTATTTCGGCGATAAACATATTTTTCTCGAAAAATAATGGGTCTAACTTGGCTTTATAAGGGTCAAAAATCGGTGAAAATGGATAAAATTACGAAAAAAAGATATAATTTTACGAAAAGTGGTATATTTTCTCGCTATATCATCTTTTTACACAATAGGAAGAGTATTTCTTTGAAAATTCTTTCTTGTAGCTATGCTTCATGGCTGGAACTTTTTTGTAATATTCGCATGTGGAAAACGTGATCTTGGTTATCTTGGTTACCTGAAACTTTCATCTGTCACGAAAATAGATAAATGCCGATAACTCGCTCTTTGATAAAGCAAAATTATACAGAATCAGATGATATGAAAAGTAATACGACTACCGAGGTAAGTATGTGTTATACACACGTAGATATATCTGGAACTTGGGCAGAACTAGATTTATGACATGATCTGATAGAATAGCATCTTCTACTTCACTTGCAAAGTCTACGACTATCGTCCGACTCATCCGACTGTGGTCATTTCTGATATATTGATCAAAATCGAGTTCATCTCTGGAGAACCGTCAAAACTTGTAACTTTAACCACAAGGCAGTGTCATATACGCAAAGGAAGAGCTAACGCTGGCCAAAACCGACGATGAAGGATAATCGTAAAGCAGCGCTACTTCTACAGTACGCGGCTGGAAAGTGACGTAGAGAGTAGTCAAGGCGATGAACCGCATAGGTAGCACAAAAAATGGCGCGCACGCGCGGATAATTATGTCGTATATATCATGACACAGCCTTTTCATTCTAGGGTTATTACTGAAAACTGTGTAATGATGCTGTGAACTGTTATTAGTGCTCAAGAGCGATGGGGTTGGCTGTACCCGCCACTGATCAGGATGTGCCAATTTATCGTGGGGAGTTGATTTTCATGTTCTTTAATGAATGAGCTAAATATGTCATTTATGACACAGCCTTTTCATTCTAGCGTTAGTTTCTTGTTCTTGAATGAATGAGCCAAATATGTCATATATGACACAGCCTTTTCATTCTAAGGTTAGTACTGAAAACCTTGTAAATTGTGCTCAAGAGCGAGGGGATTGGCTGTACCCGCCACTGATCAGGATGTGCCAGTTTATCATGGAGAGTTGATTTTCATGTTCTTGAATGAATGAGCCAAATATGTTGTCATATATGACACAACGTTTTCATTCTAGGGTTAGCTTCATGTTCTTAAAAGAATGAGCCAAATATGTCATATATGACACAGCCTTTTCATTCTAGGGTTAATTTCATGTTCTTGAATGAATAAGCGAAATATGTCATATATGGCACAGCCTTTTCATTCTAGGCTTAGTTTCATGATCTTGAGTGAATGAGCCAAATATGTCATATATGACACAGCCTTTTTATTCTAGGGTTAGTACTGAAAACCTTGTAAATCGTGCTCAAGAGCGAGGGGATTGGCTGTACCCGCCACTGATCAGGATGTGCCAGTTTATTATGGAGAGTTGATTTTCATGTTCTTGAATGAATGAGCCAAATATGTTATATATGACACAGCCTTTTCATTCTAGGGTTAGTAGTGAAAACTTTGTAAATTGTGCTCAAGAGCGAAGGGGTTGGCTATACCCGCCACCGATCAGGATGAGCCAATTTATCATGGAGTGTTGATTTTCATATTCTTGAATGAATGAGCCAAATATGTGCCTTGGAAGTCTGATTAAGTGCAGTGGAGCCGGCTCAAGAACCAGCGTTACACTACCATATTGAGCGATTTCCAAAGTGCACTGACGCTGCCACAACCGCCTTCGCCACACCCCAGTGAAGAAACCAATACCATTTCCCCG
Source organism: Leptopterna dolabrata (assembly GCA_954871275.1). Taxonomy (NCBI): domain Eukaryota; kingdom Metazoa; phylum Arthropoda; class Insecta; order Hemiptera; family Miridae; genus Leptopterna; species Leptopterna dolabrata. The sequence continues at coordinate 14,554,541 of OX940983.1, read as the reverse complement.
AAATCGAATTCCCTCTGGAAATGGAGGTTTATCGTGGAGCGGGCTCTGCCGGTTAGACTGTTAGACATGTTGAAAGCCGAGCAACTCCGCGAGACGATTGTACGAAATTTGGAACGGAAAAAAAACCGTGTGTGGCCCCAAGGCGGCGATAGAGGTCGGTTGGTAGCGGGCATAAGGAAGATTCTCATCCCATTACAAGACCCGCCACCTGGTGTGTTAGCCGTTCCATCTTATGGCTTATTCCAGAGTCTATTTTTCTTTGTTTTCTTTCTTTCTCATTTCTTTCTTGAGAGCGAAGGAGGTTAGATTCATCTCCTCATTCGGTTAGGTCGGATTGCCTCTTTCCGGGTGCCCCACACTCGGCATCCGACGCCTACATCTTGAAAACGTTATGATCCCATCCACATGCGTTATGAGTGGTGTTCCGAGCTTCTCGGAGTTGATTGGTTAATCCGATTTGGCGGCGGAGCCTTTTGTAATGGTTTCGTAATACGAGCAAGAGCCACAGAAAAAAACGCTGCAAATGATTACACAACAGTTTATTATTTATCTGTATAGATGCCCCTTCTGCGTAGGTCACTGTTTTCTGTGGTCAATACCCTCAAGCTTCCTCCAGGAAAGCCCCAAATGGAGTACTGGAACTGGCCCGGGTATTAAAGTTTCATACAAGTGCGCGGGATTCAGTAATCCGATAATTAATTTTTTTTTTTGTTATGGTTACTTTATTATCATCATTTATGTAGGCTGGGGCCACAAACTGTTCATGAAAACATCGCTGGTCTACGTTGACTGATGAAGGGTTTTTTTTTTTTTTTTTTTTCTCGAAATCTACTGGAATCGGTCTGCGTGAGTGGAGGTTCTTCTCCCTCGCTCAACCCCTCCCATTCAATCCCAACTGAAGTGCTGCACCATCCCCAAATCCAATAAGGTCGTCAGCACTCCTCCACTTCTTTCTTGATCCTCTTATGCACATCGACACGGCCCTCGTTACAGCGAATCCTATCCTGGCTCTCAACCAGCCACGGACGGTTGGTGAAGGCCTATCCCATTTTTCAGCAAGCCTTTCAGCAAGGACCTTCACGAAGCTGCTCATTTGTGGAGCGAAAACTCCATCCACAGAGGTAACCAGAGGAGTAAAAGACGCTCTTCTCATCTCGCATGCTGACAGATACTTCCTTTTCTTTTCTTCCTCTGCTCCAGAGAGCACCGCAGCCACGGAGCGAGAGACGTAAGAGGGAGCATCTGTGTCTACGACACGGACGTCAAACAATGCTTCCCTCTGACGCTCCCACACTCCCCGGCATGCTAAGTCCCCTCTGAGCCCTGGATCCGCAGCTGTGGCATCTTGTATAATGGGCTCTCTGGTACAATTCCCCCAAGCGGTGCTCATGAGCTCTCCCAAAACGTCCCTGAGCTCATTGTGCCGTCGCGTAACTAGACCCCCAGTTTTACAGCTCAATGCGTGTTGTAGGGTAAAATTATTGCAACCACAGCCATCACATGAACTTGGTAGGGCCACTGGCTTGCGCTTATATCGTACGGCTAGGGCATCTCTGAATTCACTAGGCGACAAGTCAAAGTTGTGCTTTTGAAGTGGTAGTGCAGAAAGCCACCCAGAGGACTTGACTTTTGGGGACTTGCACACTGAGCGCCCGACGGTTCTTCGCCTCTCAGCGGAAAACGTTTGCAGAATGGTGGTCAGACGGGTTTCCTCTTCTTGCCTCCGTTTCAACACACCCTCCCGTTTAGCTGCTTTCAGTTGAGTCATGTGGTCAACAATCCGAAGAGAATCTCCTGACTCAATAGCTCTCTTAAGAACGGCAGAACCAACACTTGAGGTCTCGAAGAACAATTTTGCCGAACTCACTGGGTCCGTCCATGCTAAACCTCCTTTGTCTACAGGTAAGGAAAAGAGTTGACTTTCTTCATCTGATACTCGGTCACCCAAAATAGCTGGCATGAAACTCGATCTTATCGAATCCCTCAGGCTATGGTACGCGTCATCTCCACAGTCAATAACTCTCTGTGAAAACTGCCATTGAAACTGTAGGGACTTAGTGAACGCAGCATGTGCATTTTGAGGCTGATGCACCCCTGCAGCAGAAAGCTTTTCTACAGTCTGAATCCAGCTATTTACTGCTCCACCCATGTAGCTCTTCCGCCCTTCATTGTCCCCAATATATCCGCCTAAGAAACGCTGTCCTGTCACCACCTTGATTCCTGTCCCATCAAAAACTCTGCTGGCATGTTCCTGATCCGCCGGATTAACTACCAAGTATGATTTGTGTCCTTGCGGTTGGTATCCGTATATTGGGCCATTTCTCACCAACGAGGTCCACCACCCTTTCAACTTTTCACAATCGCCTTGAGCGGAAGAGTCGTCTGCATACCAGCACTGGGTAATACCGTTCCGATGTAGACTTTCTATCAAAGGTAGCGTTGAAATTCCATAGAGAAGCATGGCCAAAGGATCACCCTGAGTCACTCCTTCTCGACTGTACAGTCCCTCCTCAGTACCACGTAATATCAACTCCGCATGCCCTTTGTAAGTGTTGTACACAAATCTTGCACAACTTGGCCAGCATAAGCGAGTTTGTCGCAAAGTCAAGAGTCGGTTCACGGAATTGAATGCGTTCTTGGCGTCCACCAAAAGTAGACCCCAGTTGGAGTGCGGAACTGCATTTTCATTGAACATTGTACTCATTGCATGAATTGCTCCCTCGATTCCAGCACTCAGTCCACCACATAGCTGTTTTTCTTTGCACGCTTCCGTTACCTCATCCACTGTTGCTTCGGCCATGCATTTACACAATATTCTTCTCAAACATTCTCCAACGCCTATTGGGCGGACCCCTGGACATTTATCAAGCGCTACAAGACGACTTGCCATCAGCGCACGAATAGATTCCCACGGGACGTCCTCATCATTCAACTTGTTCGTAAGAGCGGCAACCTCTTCTCTCAATTGTAAGCTGGAACGGCCATGACGCAATAAGAAGTCTGCCCATTGATCAGCACTGGAACCGGTTGGGCCCCCACTGCCATGAAGCTTCCTTGCTACTTTTTCAACCAGTTCCGCCGTTATTTGTACGCTGAGAAGGGGGGGAACCTCGACTTCACTTGAAATTTGTAGGAAAGACAGTTCAGGAATAGTAGGTGTTGGGTGTTTGTCCTTTAGATCATCCAGTACTGTTTTACCTGTCGTACCAATCACACTTTGTGGATGTAATAGAGGGGAGCGGCCATTTTCCTTTAACACCCGGATAGCTTCTCTAACTTTACCTCGTAGCATTAGACCATTGAATGTCTTCAATAGTTGATCATCTCCCTCCCGACGGCCACAGTTCTCCAGCTTCTTGTCAAGCAGTAACGCTTCATGTAACAGAACATCGAATTTATCATCTGCCCACCATTGTAAGCGTCTTGCAAGTAAGGCGCGTATATCCTTTGCTCGCTTAACTATCTTATTTCGCTGTAAAACAACTGCAACGAATACTAGAACCCGTTCTGAAGGATAGTTTCCAGTCACCAGTGCCCTTATCTCATCTGCTAGGGTCCTTACAAACTGACCACTACTTAACCCATGTGGCAAATCGTACTGTTTCCCTCTCAAGTGAGAAATTTTCCGCCAATATCCCCTCCAAACGTTATTTTCAGCCACATTGCCCGGACCATTTATATAAGTAGCGTCATACATACGACTTAGTTCTGTCACTGTTTCGTGTCTACCTTCCCCCGTAGCTCCATTTACGACCTCTAAAGGCCCTGCCATGTTGTCGTGATTGCCTGACGTGTGCATTGTGGGTTGCAAATTTCTTGAGGTACGACATCGAGTAATGTGAGCATTGATTCGTATATACAGTCGTCCACAATACGGACAGGGAACCCTAACATCAACATTTGTACCTCTATCACTGAGTAATGTCGAATCAATCACTCCACTTGACTCGTTGAGAGGTTCTGCCATTTGCTTGAAGTGGTTACTTAGTTGACATCACGGCAACACATCCAAACAAACCGAAACAAACAATTTTCCACATTTTTTTTTTTTTTTCAATAAAAATACAAAACTTCGGTAACCTTCTAGTATAACAATCCCGTTCACCAAAACTGATTTCCCAAAACGAAAGAAGTCTACTTCATAAGCAATCCTGCCAAAACTCAGAACTGTTCACCACAAATAACCCAACAAAATTTACACTTTCGGAAGAGCAAATATCCCACTGCATGTAATGATGTACCTATATAGAACCCCTTCTGCGTAAATAGTGTAATAAACCGTTGTTTAAAAATTTACCATTGTGTATGAATTTACCGTTGTGCATTATTTACCGTTGTGTAATAATTTACCCAGTAATACTTCAGTCATTGAAACCAGTGGAAACTATGAACTACCCCCCACTACTGGGTGCAAGATTGTTGCGGCGTCCTTAGAAATAATATCTGGGCTGAATGTATACAATTTCATTCGCCCTCCTGTTGAAGAAGCCTGTCGCTGCAAACTTCAGGGCCTTACTGTGAACGAACGGCTGGACGTACAATGCTCCGGGTGGTCTCAAAACACTCCAACTTCAAGAACTATTTAAAAACGTAACAAAATTCGAGATAACGGCGTCCTGGAGATTTCGACCCCTATTTTTCACCCCTTAGAGATAACTTACATTAACGCGGAGCTTCGCGGACCAACTAGACTCCAAACGGGACCTACAAACCAAATTTCATCGGTTTTGGTTCATGGTAACTAAAAATAAAGTGCGAAGTACGGCGTACGGCGGACAGACAGAAATTTTGGTTTATTATTTTCAGTAATGAACCTTTGGAATCGAGCATGAAAAAAAAACCCAAAATTTGATGGTTTACGTTTCAAGGTATGTAGAATCCGAAAATCCAATAAAAAATTTCTGTCTGTCCGCCGTACGCCGTACTTCGCACTTTTCTTAGTTACCATGAACCAAAATTAATGAAATTTGGTTTGTAGGTCCCGTTTGGGGTCTAGTTGTTCCTCGAAGCTCGGCGTTACTGTAGGTCATCTTTAAGGGGTGAAAAATAGGGGTCGAAATTTTCAGAACGCCGTAGCTCGAATTTTCTATAGAAGGGTATGGTTTTTTTTACGTTTTGGTTTATTATTCTGTGAATAATACACCTATGTAATCGCTCAGCAAAAAATTTTTATAACACCCCCTCAAATTTTTTTCTTTTCCGTTTCAAGGTACGTAGATTCCAAAAATGCAATGTCCGTCCGCCGTACGCCGTCCGCCGTCCGCCGTACGCCGTCCGCCGTCCGCCGTATCACGTGTACAGGCTTCATTTTCGGTCTAAAAAAGTCGTTATTTCGCACACATGCTCCATTTGAGCCCTAGTTGTGTCCCGAAACTTTTCAGCCCGATCGGAATATACCCAGGGGTGTTATGAGTGAAAATGTGTATAAAAATAGGTACTTTTTGCGTTTTAGCAACATGTTGGTAACATGAGCTTTTAAGGTATCGTTTTTCATGTTTTTGGGGACGAGAAGACCGAATATGAAGTCGATTTTGACCAAAGAATAGAAAATTGAGGTTCTACCAGATGTTCAGCTCCCGAAATTGATTTTTTATGAGTCAAAAACCTGGGAAATCGTTTGAAATCACCATCAATTTGTATAATAACACTGGAAAAAGTGTCAACAGGTGGATCAAGACGATTAAATGGTACTATCAATGATCAGAGATAATTTATTTAAGAAAAAATCGGTTGTACGTGAAAATCATTAGAAATTTTTCATAACAGCGTCCCAGATTTCGTTACGAAATTTCGTTACGAAAAAAAAGGAGCGTGCTTTATTCGAGTTTTGGGGGCCAAAATTGGTGGAAACCACCAGAGATAGCTATTTCAATTATTTTATATGAGAGAAACAATAAATAAACAGCCAACATCCCTGTAGGTATGTCCAATAGAATAATAAACCCATGTGACAAGGACTTTGCAGCGTTTTTAAATTGATCTTGAACTAAACAATTTTTTGAGACCACCCGGAGCATTGTTCGACCAACCGTTCGTTTGCCCCGAAAAGCTTCGTCAACGTGATCGTGAATATAACGGTATAAATCCGGCCCAGATATCATCAGTAGGGAGCACCTGATTGTAGTCACGGATGGCTGTATGAAGTCGAGGTGGTTGTTCTGTGATATAATTTCGTTTGAAAAATGATGGATCTTTTGGATTTTGTTGGTAGGTGCTTTTGTAACCTGAAGAAAAGTTGAAGTATTATTGGGTAAATTATTACACAACGGTTTATTATTTACCATATATGCTTCATGAATAACTACTAATGATTAATTATTCAATTATTGAATCCCGCGCATTTGTTTGAAACTGTAATTCCCGGGCCGGCTCTAATACTCGATTTAGGGCTTTCCTCGGGGGAGCTGGAGGGTTGGTATTTACCACAGAATACTGATTTACGGAGACGGGGCATCTGTACAGGTAAATTATTACAAAGCGGTTCATTATTTACCTTATGCTTCATGAATAACAGCAAATGATTAATTACTGAATTATTCCCTTCGCATTTTTATGGAACTGTCATTCCCGGGCCGGTTCCGGTACGCGATTTAGGGCTTTCCTGGGGGGAGCACGGGGGTAGTTTTGATCACAGAAAGCAGTGATCTACGCAGAAGAGGCATATATACAGGTAACTAATAAATGTCATGTAATAATTTGCAGCAATCTTTGTTTTAAAAAGGGGAAATTGTCAATTTGATCAGGAAAACTGTCGGTTTGATTCGGTGAACTGTTAATTTCATTTCGCAAATTCCCTGTTGTCTTACTTACTGCAGTACAGAAGTTTCGGTTCTTCGGCCGAGGGTGAAATTGCTTAGTATTTCGTATATCAACGAATGAATCATGTTGCTGAACAGAGAGCAACTGAACACCTTATATTCGATGCACAGTAACCCTATGCCGCATGCTCCCCTGTTTTTGCTATTCTTGATTTTTTTTTTTGTATTTTGCTAGGATTGCTGTATTTTATTTCTCTTTATCCCCTCGTTAGAATTATGCATCGTGTAATTTTATAATATTGGACTCGCTCGTTTTAAATAAAGAAAATACCACTTGTTGTCACCTTCCGCTTGGAAACCATCCGCGACCCCCCACTTCAAGAACTACTGGTCTAGCTCGTAAGTATTCCCATGTGCCTGTGAGGTGGATGCCGTTTCTCTTTCCTGTCTGCCGAACAAATTCTCCCTGCTCTGGAGGATTCGGAAATTTGGATGGATCAATACTGACAAAACCGAAGTCCACCGAAGCCCTGCACCTTCAGCTCCGACTTCGTAATAACGACTCCTGCTCCTTTGAAATGAGAAACCCTTTTTTTCTTTAATAAACTCTGCAGAAAACCGTCAGGTTCAAAGTTGAAAGTAACTTTCAGCGGAGAAAAAACGGCGAATCTCTTTTTGATGTTTATTTCCACACATTAATTTGTTACAGTTCTGCGGGTGGCGAGATAACAATGTCGCGAAGACTTTTCGCGAACTTCTGGACGAGAAAAAGAAGTCTGTATGGTGTCGGTGGGGGGGGGGGGGGGGTGATGGTGAGGGAAAGAAAAAGAGAAATTTCAACTCCCACTTTTCCGTCCATTGTCTAAGTCGTGAGCCAAACCCAAAGAAACTTTCTCTAGCGAAAATTTTCAATTCATTACATCTTCTAAATGTGTTAGAGCCCGAGGCACAAAAGGGGCCTTTTGAACCGCGAGGAAGGGGGCTCTCGGTTTGCCATCATAATGGACGGAAATCATGGGTTGGGGGATTATTCCGAAGATTAACTGGCGCAGAGAGATACAGTGGTCAGGTGGAAGCTGTTCCTTACCTTTGACTCCTTTTCAAATTGAATAAAGCCCAACTTTTGAGGTCCCGCGAGGTTGGAGAAAGCAGGGGTTTGGGGAGAGAAACCCATTACTGCGGATGACGGGGTTCGGAATTGTTCCCAGCAAACTCCTGGAGGTTTCAGACCGAAGTTTATAGAAGAGAAACACTTGCCTCGCTATAAACTACTGTATCAGTGGTATTGTTGCCGCTTCGGTGGTGGCGGTATAGGGGGGGGGGGGGGGGTCTAGATTGATTATTATACAGCGAGCTGTGATTGTTAAATACGAGTTACACCGCGGAGATGGGAATAGCTTCGTTTCAACATGGCTCCCTTTGGTTCGCGAGTTTGGTAATTTTGATTGTGATATCAAAACAAACAGGCCCAATGGGGAATTCCCGTCAAATTTGTTTTTGAAGAAAAGGTACCTATGCAGTAGATATTCTTGGAAAAATGGTAGTTTTTAGCCCGTTTTCAAAAATAAGCGTTATTTTTCAAATTAGGGTGATTACCTATATTATGTAAAAATGCGGTAAAAAAATGACGTATGAGGTCTATTGACCTCTGATTGGCTGTTGGCTCAAAAAGGCCGACAGAAGCTTCGGAGACGAATGTTCCCAGTACTGCCAAGGATTCAACATTAGAACATGGCGAACCTTCGTGGCAGCTTTAAAAAACCTTTGCCTTGACCTTTTCCTTGGTTTGATTTTGAGGACGTGGTTTTAAATTTATTCATCAATTTGCGGTTCTGCACATCTTTTAAAGTGGTGCACTAGCGCTCTAAGTCGGATTTGAGGTGAACTACTGGGCAATTTACATGATAGTCATTTCTAGCGGGAACTTAGAAATTCAAATTTCACGCTCGTTTTCTGCCTATACTAGACTTTTCGACATAAACACCTCATTATGTGGTCAATAAGTGTTTTTTTCCGTTACCAAACAGAATTTGGCCAAAAAAAGTATAATTTGTAACCCGCGAAAAAAAAAAAAAAAAGAAAAGAAAAGAAAAAAAGAAAAAGAAAACCGTGCGTTCAACGTATCTGGATTGCTGGTTTTGATCTTGATCCATGCAGAATTCACACAGTAATTGCACCTTGGATTTTTTCCCTTGATTTAACTAGTTGGAAACCCCATGTTCGAAATTATCAATACGAGTTGGGGATTCGGGGTTCCACATTGTTTTCCCTTCTAAATAGGCGTTTCGTACTTATTGTACGGATTTGATCGTTTCTTAGGCCTTGTTTGCTCAAAACGCCCAAAAAACGTTGAAAAGTTTGTCATGCAGCACGCCCTTGCAAGGGAATTTTCGAACCAAACTAGTTATAACAGCTTTGGTGATTGAATATAACAATTTCATCCAATTATAAGCAATATTTCTGACTAAAAACTCACCCATTTATGCCACTTTTGTACAAATTGCTTGACATAATGAAATTGTAATTGTTAGCCTCGAACGTTTGGTGATAGTTTATGAGTTTTTGGAAATTTAGCAAATTTTACCGATTTTGACCGCTAGGTAATACTGCAAAAATGTTTTTGATTATTGAAGTAGCCTTGTTTTTGTCTCGAGTCACCATTATAATATTATAACACTTTCGGTTAATTTATTTCAGTTATATTCTAGGCTCAGATCAATAGGCTAGCATTTTTCATGTTTGAATACGTATATGAAATGTAGACATATGATATTGTTTAATAATGTAGTATAATGCGTCTTTGTAAAGGTGCATTATATGAATTCATAAAATGGTAATTTTTAGAATCTGGGGATGGATTCCAGATGCTCTGCAGCGGAAAAGAATATTCCTCAAAAATTCAAAATTTGTGGACTTCCGGAAAATTTTGCGGAATTTTAGAGATTGGCAGTATTTAAAGGCAAAGTTCTCCACAAATTGATTTCATTTTGGCACACTTCTTCAATTCAGATTGAACGTACGATTCCAGATTAGGTTTTGATGAAACTCAAATCATACAGTTTCATTCAGAATACTCCGAAGATTTCTCCAAGGAATCTGATGGATATGTCGAGGGGCTGGGTGATATTGGAGTGAATAGACAAGTGGTTGCATTCCGGTTTCCTCCTGAGGGCGGTTGTATAGGCTACAACACAGATTTATTTTATTTTCATCCCGTTTAGCGCCATTTGAGAAGGGGAGAAAGAGAGGAATAGGAGTAGAAATGCAAGAAATAAAAAAGGCGTCGGAGTGTAAAAGATTTCCCAAGAGCCTTGTTCTTAATATCAATAAACTACATGGAGGAGGGTTGAGGGGTTCACTCAACTGGTCCCTCAAGTGGATCTGGCACGTACCAAACGACCCACTTACCTCATTTCTTTCCCTATGTTCTTCATCCTACTTCCCTTGCTGAGTAGGCAGGTACCTACCCACCACTGGAATATACGCTATGCGTTTTTACTCAATGGTTAGTCGTTTCTTTAACGATACTTATGTAACATTCTGCCTAGGACACCTTTTTGCCCCCAAAAACTTTTGTTTGAAATTGTTAATTATTGTGTCAAAATACCGCGTCCCACATTCTTCTTCATTTTACTTATGTAGGTAATTCATTCTAAACTTTCCGAAACGTATTTCGTCGAGGAATAGTATCGTTTTGACAATTGGAATAGTATTTATCTGTCTTGAGGCACCTTATTCCACTTAACATGCTTCAATGGAAGTTGTGATATTAGTAATTTTTACCGATTTTTGACCCATAAAAATTCACATTTGACCCACTTTTTCGAGAAGAAGTTCTTTTGACAAATGAAATTATATTTCTTCTGTCACGGTTAACTATTATATACCACGTCTAGCCATTTGTTCACAGTAAGTTCCTGAAGTTTGCACCGAAAAGCTTCGTCAGCATGATTGTGAATGAAACGGTATACATCCCAGCCCATTACATCATTGCTAGGGAACGCCCGATTATAATCACGGATGGATGTACGAAATCGAGTTGGCTGTTCCGTGATATTATTTCACCTGAAGATATTATTTCATTTTTCCACGGACCAAAATTAATGAAATTTGGTTTTTAGGTCCCAAGGTCTAGTTGGTCCGCGAAGCTTGGCGTGTCAATCATCTGTTTGCACCGAAAAGCTTCGTCAGCATGATTGTGAATGAAACGGTATACATCCCAGCCCATTACATCATTGCTAGGGAACGCCCGATTATAATCACGGATGGATGTACGAAATCGAGTTGGCTGTTCCGTGATATTATTTCACCTGAAGATATTATTTCATTTTTCCACGGACCAAAATTAATGAAATTTGGTTTTTAGGTCCCAAGGTCTAGTTGGTCCGCGAAGCTTGGCGTGTCAATCATCTCTAAGGGGTAAAAAATAGGACATTTCCAGGACGCTGCTATCTCGAATTTTTTTAGTTTGTAAATATTTCTCGAACTTGGGAGTTTTTTGAGACCAACCGGAGCCGTCTGTTCACAGTAAGGCCCTGAAGTTTCCATCGACAGGCTTCGTCAACAGAAGGGTGAATCAAGTGGTATACATTAAGCCCAGATAATATCTTGTCTAGAGACGCCGCAACAGTATAGTCACCAGTATTGGAAAGGGGGGTTCAGTATCCCGATATCTGGATCAATATGGTGGGGGAGTGTTCGTCGTTTTCAATGGGCCGTAATATATTGCCACAGATTGAGGCCTCATATAGAGGCTATTGAGAATTGACCCTAGAATGAGCTATAAGTTACCAGTATGTTTTAGTATGGGCGATTGGGCCAATGATTTAGGTACGTAATTAGGTACTCTATATGGGTACCGGAATTCGATAGGTTGTAATAAATTGCCATAAGATCATTGGAAGAAAATGGTCCGCAATGAATTTCTATCAATCAGTCAATCAATTTATTCACGAAGTTCCCTTAGGGATTGTTGTGGGGAATAATAGACTTGTCTGTGTGCCTGTCGTGACGTGCGGAGGAGGGTTGTAAATGGTTGGTGGTGGTGAAGGGCAAAGTGCTGTGAATTTCAAAACGCTTGGATCATTGTATGACTACTGCGCATCGGCAAACTCGACATTTTGATTGGCGTTTTGAATACCTCGAAATTCGCGTTGAGGCCCCGGCTTTTGTTTCTCAACGGGTCGTTTCTTTTGTCCAATTCCCAACATCATCCGCCATTCCACTGAACAGCTCCATTTTCCAAGTGGTTACTCGATTTTAGGGATTTCGTGGGGGGAGCGCGATGGTAGGTATTTTCCACAGAAAACAGTGATCCACGCAGAAGGGAGTCTATACTGAAAATATTAAACCCTTCTGTAATAATTTGCAGCGTTTTTAAATTTGAACAAACGTTATGCTTCATGAATACTAACAAAAAATTATTGAATTCTTGAATCCACCGCATATTCTCGAAACTAAGTGCCCCGCTGGCAGCAGTACTCGATTTAAGGTTTTCCTGGGGGAAGCACGAGGGTAGGGTATTTCGTACCATATTTTAGCCATTGGGCATATAAATATAGATAAATAATAAACCGTTGTGTAATCATTTGCAGTTTTGTTTTTCTTTTTAATAACATTTCTCGCAACATCGTTGCCATTAGGTACAAACATTTTGTCGAAAGTTTGAATATTGCATCTCATTGCCTAGGTCATATCGTCTGGAGGTCATACCTACCTACTTTAATTTATACAAAAAAATTTCTATGTTAAGATGTAAGGATGGATTCAGAATGCTCTAAAACGGATTTGTATCGAATTTACGGTAATTATTGCAGTGGCTTATATTCAACGAACATTTGCTGTAAGAGATGTGAAGCTCCCATTTACCTCCTTGACATTTACCTGTTCCTACACACTGCCCAGACCCCAAGTAGCTCACGCCTTTCTCCCACCACATAGGTATACGTTGGTACCGCCATGGGTAGGAGATGTTCTTTTACATCATGGCTCGCTCTAGTCTTCTCCCACCACAGGTATATGTGGTAGGATGGGTCAGGTAGCTCTACCTCAACCAGCACATCAGCATTCTGACTGCAACTCAGGTTGTTGCTTCTAAACGAGGTTGGGGACTGAGCTCAAATAAGCGATGGCCTTGTATACATAAACCAGGCTAGAGCAGTTGAATTATTCAAAGGAGTAAGTGGGACCAGAGGGGGTTGGTGAGGTTATACGGTTCATAACAGGAGAAAAGCCTCTTCGCCTGTGACGGTCAGGGGATGGTGTTTCAGTGTCTGACGTGTCCCGGGACGCTGTCATTTACCACCTTCCTGGCTCCTGAGGTGACTCGAACATTAAAACTTCATCTGGAACTCGGATAAATAATACCTACGCATGTCCCACTTCCTTTACGACGCTTCCTCCCGAGCTGTCCCGTTCCTCCTACATGTGCAGTCTCACTGTCCCGAACCCGGTTATTGTGACGTTTTAGGTGCCGCACACAAGTGAACCAAAAGAGGAATTTATGGCCTAAACTAAAATCTACTGCATTCAGAATATAGCTGTTTCGTATTTTTCAATAATGAGCCTTTGGAATAGAGCATAAAAAAGAAATTTTGACCCCCTCCCCTCCTGAATTTGATGGTTTTCGTTTCAAGTTACGTAGAATCCGAAAGTGGAATAAATACGAAATTCTGTCTGTACGCCGTACTTCGCACTTTCCGCACTTTCCTTAGTTATCATGAACGAAAATTAATAAAATTTGTAATCTGTTGAAAAGTAGGTAATGAAATAGCTGAAATTTGTAGGTAGATGCGGATTGAAAACCAGAGGTACATAGAGATAGGTATGTAACTTCCGTTAGCACATGTGCAAACGGGTTTCCGAAGAACGCCCATAACTACCCTTGAAACGGTCGGGATAAACTGAAATTTCTTAGACGTGATTGTGTTCAAATCGCACCATATCAATACAATATTCTCCTTACTTTACTCGTTGTGGTTTACGTTTCTATGGTTCTATAATTACGGTTTTGATTTATAGGCCTAGCCAGATATCTATAATTCATGGACTACACTAGAGCATGATTGTGTTTACCTACTGGTACCTGGTATTTTCATTTAGAGTTGAAGATTTTGGTTATTATTTTCGATAGTGGACCTTTGAAATCGAGCATGGATTTGTTGAACCTCCCTCTCAAAATTTGATAGTTTCCGTTTCTACGTATGTAGAATCCGAAAATGGAATTAAAAAAATTCTTTCCGTCCGCTCTCTGCCGTACTTCGCACTTTTTTCGTTCCGTTCTCGATTCTTTAATCTTCAATACCCTTCAGTTCGTTTAATTTGACGTGGCAGATTCGGGATATTCAAATTGAGCACCCTGCGGAAGTGCGTCACGTACTCGAAGGGCCGATGGAGACCAGCGGGATCAGATTTTATTGGAAGTTGATGGGAAATATTGACAGAGTTATATTTTAGGAGACAGAGAGAGGAAGAGTTTTTGCGACAGTTGCAGAGGAGAATGTGACCTCCCTCCATTGCTTCATCTACCATTTCAAACAGACCCCTTGAGACATATGTCCGGATCGTGAGGGTTATTCTTTATATTGTGTGTGCGGGGGGGGGGGGGGGGGGGGGAGACCTGGCGGTGCTTTTATTCCCGATGAAATCAATTGATCTTTCATTCAGATGCAGAACGAGGCGGAGTGGGGAGCGGAAAGACCTACTGAATCTGAACAGAGGAATGTTTTGCGATTTTCACGGCCTCAGATGGTGATGAATATGATGACACTTGCCGTCACAGAATACCATACTAGCCAGAAGTGGCATTTGGCCATTCCCATAGTTGAGAGGTGATTTCTGAATGAGTTCCGCATGCGCACAATGCTGATAGAACAGCAAGCATATTAATAATAACACTAGTTATATGTACATAAAGCTTGCAATTAGATACGTGGTGGGTAGGTATAAGTTCATAGTAAATATTGATTTAATCGTGATGACTTGCTGAAAAGCCTGTAATTTTCTCGTTAAGCGTTCTAAAACGATATGATAAATGTGTGGCGACTCCACACCGCTAAACTTCCAACTACCAAGATACAAAAATCCAAATTTCATTTTCGGTCAGGTGTTTTTAAAAAAGAAGTTTCGGGGGATTTCTAACAAAGCCATTCGTTGTCGAGTTGTTGCCGTGTTGCGTTCAAGACATCAAAAAAAATTTGTATACTTTCGAATTCGAAATAATATCTACTTTAAATTCCTTCTTCCAAGTGTCCGTCATTCATAGCAATAGCTACAAGTGGAGTACCTGGTGTGAAATTCCACCACCTTCGTCCATGATCACCTCGGTGTCACCACTTGTCGCTATTGCTATGGATGACGGACACTTGGAAGAAGGAATATAAAGTAGATATTATTTCGAATTCAAAAGTATAAATTTTTTAATTTTTTAATGTCTTGAACGCAACACGGCAACAACTCGACGACGACTGGCTTTGTTAGAAATCCCCCGAAACTTCTTTTTTAAGAACACCTGACCGAAAATGAAATTTGAATTTTTGTATCTTGGTAGTTGATAGCGGTGTGGAGTCGCCACACATGTATAACTGTGAATACAGTAAACTTCATAATATAATCCCGCATCCTACAGTACCTACATACATGAATGAAGATCATTAGAATATTAGGTACCTACTGGCATGAATATCACATTGTGCTGATAATATACGTATCTAAGTAGATTCAATATCAGAGAACTATAATAATGCCGATCCAACAAAAATTGTCGTCAATTCAAACCCCTATCGCTTATTCGGTAGCAATGTTTGCGGCGTTGGGACGCATAGGCACCTCATGGCGAGGGGTTTCGATCGATCTCGAAACCTATTTGGATAAACGCGTCATCAGTGTGATTTGAAACTCATTAAAGTCCTACATCAAAGGAGGTTCTCAGCGCTAACCCAGCTAAGTCCTTTCGCCATCCGGAAGACTCAAATCCCCAACACCGTCACATCACTAGAGCGCAGCGTTCAAGCTGATTGGAATTACCTCGTTCCGGTAAATTGTCAGGTACATCGAAAGTGATAATGGATTGCTTCTTGTTGGTTCTGTTCATTTCTCATAAAATCTACTTTTCCCGTGGTAAAAACCATTGAATGAGAAAAAAGTAGGTTCGTAATATTAAGAAGTAAATCTTACGATTCAATGGAGACTTGTTCAAGACCGCCGTGGGCTATTACAGAATTTTTCAAGAAATAACTCCACCGTTGCTGGTAGTCCAAATTTGTTGGAAATCCCGTAAAATGTTCAAATAATAAAATGAGTTTTGGAGCACTTTGAGTTCATCCCTAGATTAGAACACAGGACGTTGGTTATTTTTATGAGAATTCCACTGCTTATCGTCTAGGCATACACAGAATTCCTTCTGAATCGTGTTCAAATTCATTCGGGTCAGTCTACAGACCTAATGTATAATTATATAATAGCCACTAATATTAATAGCCTCGTAATCCCTACGGATTAAATTGAAATCAGTTGAATATAACTGGAAATGAGCGTGGCATGTATTTCGCTTTTTCAGCTAGGTAGGTAACCGAAAATCGGTACCCATCTAAGTGAGTATTGTCCGGTGGGTCATTTTGGTTTCTGCTTCCAGTAAAAGTCACCAAAATTCAGACATCCCTAAAATTCGAATCTGAAAGAAATCGTCGAAATGAGACAAAAATAGCCTGTCATTTCACAGACCTATCTCAACTCTTCATTGAAAAGATTGCAGTGCATCCGGTTTCATTAAAAAACATGCCGATTAGGTTTGGTTTTCTCCGGATTCTGAGTCGGAGAATGAGTTGAACTGGGACTAAATACGATCGTATTTCAGTTAGACGCAGTGATCAGTGGTAACGTTTTGATGGTTTATCGTGTTACTACCGCCCCTCCAAAGCGTTAATATGTCACGTTTTAGACAAACCTCAAATTTTGTTCATAATTTGTTTAATTTGTCACATTTTGGACAAACTTCAAATTTATGATCAATAAAATTAAGTTTCCCTTCATTTTTTAGCATCTTTTAAAAAAATCATAAATTTTAGTGTTTTCGTACATTAGGTAGAATTTTACTGCGGGCACTATTCCCAGTTTCTGTAGTGTACCAACTACGTAAACCCTTCAGAAGCAAGTAAACTGTCAAAGTGAGCATTAGTTTTGAGGACTGAAGAGGGGCAAATGTTCAAATGGTTCCATATCAATTTCGCGACTCGTAGAAATGGTCGAAAATTAGCATTAATTTTGAGGATAGAAGAAGGACAAGTGCTCAAATGGTTCCACATAAATTTCAAAAGGTTCCGACGGTAACTCTTGTCTGCTCAGTGGTGTTTCAATTGAAACTCTCTTTACTGCGCGGAAGTTCTGATTGTTTGATACGAACCTCATCGAAATATGTAATTTTCGTAGGTTTTCTTCGAAACTCCCATAAGTACCCGTGCATTTTCATGAATAGGTAGTGACTTTGTTCCTCCCAAGTTTTTATTTGTGCAGCGTAGATGTAGACATATATATCAGTTAGGTAGGAAGTATTCAAGAGAAAAAGAAAACTCAAAAATTGAACTGACCAATAAATTAGGAACCTCCTGTAGCGCCAATGCCGTTTTACACAAATTGACCACGCCGTGTCAACCCATCCCTCTTTTGAGCAAGACGATGGCTCTTTCTCGTGAGAGAGTGCCCATCTAAATGGGCTGTGCTCCAGTATTTATTGTATTTATTTGTTATTATTTTTATTATTTTATTTTATTAGTTATTATTATTTTATTTTTATTATTGCCTATTATTTTATTTTTTATTTTTGTTTTTTTATTTATTATATATTTTTTTAAATGAAAGTAGGTTCTATTGTAAGATTTTGAGACCCACCGCACTCTCCTACTACTAATAGTCCTTTTTCTGTGATTTTTCAAATATTCCAGCACTTTCTACATCACAGTGGGACCCCGCCCAGGCCATGCGGGTGCAATGACGTAGCAATGCTGGAACCTTTGAAAAATCACAGAAAGAGAACTGTTAATCGTAGGAGAAAGCGGTTGGTCTCAAAATTCTTAGAATGGAACCTACTTTCGTTTAAAAATATTATAACAGCTTTTGTTCCTCATGCGCATACCCCATTCCCCAAATACCAGAAGGCCAACACACTGAAGAAATGGAACACGTCTTCCCGTTGTTCATCCATTCATCTCACCCGGCAATCTATGGATTGCGCCTGTACAAATGTTTCGTTCAGCGATTCCTCATTATTATACCAAGAAGGAACAATCCCAATAATTTCGTGACACTTCTGAACGGTCTTCCCTTGAAACTGAACTTGTTGTAACTGGATCGTTTCACCGAGGATCCGACGTAGACTCGACTACGAGAGAAACTCGTAGTTTTACTGCTCAATAATAATTATAATCGACTGCAACCAAATTCACAGCTCCTTGTCAAATCGATGAATCCTACCATCAAGAAATAATACTCCCGACCAAACAACCGCATACCCCGCCACCGAGAATAATCCAGATTTGATTCAATTTACCCGTCACAATTAGTTCGTAATCCTATAAACTGGGGAGAGAAGAAATTCACATTGAATCTTCCTCTTAGCGCCGGAAATGTAATTTTCTTTATGGAGATAATGGAAAGTTGTTCAAACTTGATTATAATTTTAGGGGGAGTTTCTCCCTCTTAAGCACGGGACTATTTTTTCGATTCATTGCGTTTTTAATTACTATCTGAATTGTAAAAAGAGGAAATGAGGAACTCGACGTCTCCCTAGTACATCTCTTAGTCACATCCGTTGTAGGGGAGTTTTGATGACGTTTTTCAATTAGGTTGAATCAGTGGGTTCCTCCTGGCTATTTGAAACTTGTGATAGGATCAACGTAGAACTTCATGATGAATAAGTGTAATAATCACAAAAAATATATTTTCATCGTGTTATTCTTGTGCTTGGTACCTACTAGAGTCCAAAAATGGAATTAACAAATCTCTCCGTACGCCGTACCTCCTGTTCAGTGTTAACTACAGTTAACATCACACTTTTCCGTAGTTTTAAAGCTTGCCACCAAGTTTTAAGGTATCCATGATGTTTCTTCGCCATCACAACTGTGGCCTTCCTAAAATGCCCAAAGAGACTGTGTAATATGCTCGGGGAAAAAAACCTGTTTCATGGCTTACTACAGTGTTTAAAGCTGAGTTATGTCATTGGGTTTTGTAGAAGTTAAACCATGAGTTCTTGTAGTTTTTAATCCTGTGTGTCTTGTGTTCTTGTGAGTTCTTGTCATTTATCATTGCGTTTTATCGTTCAAATCTTGTGATCAAACTAGTTAGTACCTACCTACCTATGTGATTGGGTAAGTATTGTAGTTACTCGTTAACTTTGCTCGTATTGCACCTCAATAGTTTTAACACAAAGTTGGGTACTTCTTCATTATCTGGTATACACCAGATTTTTTCAACTTCTTAGTTATATAGATTAACATATGCTTTATTTAAATTAAGTAAAGTAGTGTATTTCTACAAAAACAATTGATTCCACTTTTCGTTTACAATGAAGATTTTTGACTTGCCACGTACCGAAGAAGATGCCGTTGCGTTCCTCCAAGAGAAGGGTGTTTTGCTGGCTGAGCGAATTTGTCCGAATGGTCACAAAATGACGCTGTACTTCAGCACAAGCATATATATTGGAAGTGCAATACACGCCCGTGTTTAAAGAAGGTCGCCATCCGTAACGGTAATTGGTTTGTGGGTAGCCGCTAATGTACCAGTTAATGAAGAAGTTGAAAAAATCTGGTGTATACCAGATAATGAAGAAGTGCCCAAAGTTGTTAAAACGCTTCTCTTTATAACATTTTGGTTTATTATTTTCAATAATGAACCATTGGAATCGAGCATGGAAAAAAAAAAATTCTTCCTCAAAATTTGAGGAACGATACGAGGGGACGAAACGAGGTACGTAGAATCCAAAACTGCAATAAAAATATTTCTGTCTGTCCACCGTACGCCTGTGATATGTAACAGGAGGGTATTCTGTACAAAATAATAAACCGTTGTGCAGGGATTTGCAGCGTTTTTTAATAGTTTTTGCCCTTATTTTCTGTTTCTATGAGACTCGTTGAACACCTGGTTGTATAGGAAAGGAGTTCCTCCATCAGGCCAGTGTTAACTATAGTTAACAATCGCAGCATTTCAACTGGATGAATGTTATGTTTAATTTTCTGAATTTCCCCTTTCTTTGAGCCCCAAGAAGCACAAAAATAGGTGTGGGGGGGGGGGAAGCAAATTTGTCATTTTTTCAATAAGTGGCCAAAAGATGGCTTACCTATTTAAAAGTAGTGAAATAAGGTTTGTAGATCCCATTTTGGGTCTAGTTGGTCCGCGTTACTTTTAGTCATCTCTAAGGGGTGATAAACAGGGGTTGAATTTTTCAGAGCGCCGCAGCTCAAAAACTTTAAATAGAACGGTATGGTTGTTTAAAATTTTTTAAATTGATCTCGAACGTGTGGACTTTCTTAGACCACGCGGATTATTGTTCGTTCAACTGTTCGTTCATAGCGAAGCCCTCAATTATGCATCTAAAACTTCGTCAAAATACCTCCAATATACCTCCATGAGTGAACATACCTCCAGTGGATATACTTGTGAACAACTGATCATAATCACGTATGGCTGTACGAAATCGAACTGGTCGTTCCGTTATTTTATTTCATCTGAAGAACGATGCGGTTTTGGATTTCGTTGATGGTACTTTTGTAACTTGAACAAAATAGCATGAATAAAAACAAAAATAATTAATGGTAGAATTCTGGGATCCAAGGGCTTTTTGGGGGGGAAGCACGAAGGTAATTATTGACCACAGAAAACAGTGATCGATGCAGAAGGGGATGCTGAAGGATCCTGAAAGTAATAAGCCCTTGTGTAATAATGTGCAGCATTTTTCCTTCAGTTGTTAGACTAATCAATTGAATTTGTGCCTTTTTGTAGAAGGCGAAAACAAGTAGAACCCAAGGCTTCAAGGGGCCGTTCTAAAAAAACAAAAAATACAATATAAAGAAGCCATTGCTGCAACGATTATTATTATTGATCACGAAAGTACTCGTCTCGATCATGCCATTATCTATCCTGACATGATTGCTGAATGGCGTGTGATTGGAGAGCCGGATACACATTACAGGTTACCAGTTGAGCTCGCCCCCTCCATCACACCCCATAATTCAGTTGAGATACCTTTATCTTCGCATGCGATCGATCCAAACCCCCCGCGGTTGATGCCCAGTCATTACGGAGTTATATATCTTGCAAAAGAACCTCGTAGGTCATCAACGCCTGTAGACGTGTGTATTATCGTGTCTTGAATAAAACGCTAGGCCCCTATCCGCGATTTGTCTTATCGTCTTCGGTGATAAAATGTCACTAGAATTGTAGAGGCATCTCTGAGGGAAATCGCTGCAGTAATTTTTTGTAAATTAGACGACATTATAATTGATAACGTTAGATATTGAAAGTCACCCGCTGAATAGTCTGGTTATTCTAAGGCTTGACGTTTTGTTTCGTACTGTTCAAGAAAAGAGTCGGTTATGTGGGAACCAATAAACGGATTCCAATGTAGATCTTGAAATCCTCCTAAATTAACTGGATATGATTCAGGAGATGGCTATGTAATAAACCTCTCAAAGTTCGTCTCTAAGTACTCTCAAGGTTGTGTGCGACACGAGGATGGCGCTACGAGTCGACGAGAAGACGGGCCAGTTGGCAGGACGGAACTGCAAGAAAGGTGGAACAGCGAGGACGGTTGATTATTTTACATTTTAAATCGAGTATTGCAGTTAAAATGGGTGCTCTGAACGCCGTATTTGATGCTCTACAATTTTAGAATAACTCATTAGGAATAACCATTTTGGTTTATTATTTTCAATAATGAACCATTGGAATCGAGCATGAAAAAAAATTCTAACCCCCCTCAAAATTTGATGGTTTACGTTTCAAGGTATGTAGAATCCTAAACTGCAATAATAATACACTGCCAAGGTGATGGCACAGGAGCTTCCTCGTCACAATCAGAGTGACCCATTATAAAATAGAACAGACTCGGAAGCAAAATAACATAACATTACATTACAATACATAACATTACATAACGTTAAATATACATATTACATAACATTACATTACATAACATAACATTACATGAAATATACATATTATACATAACATGACTTCCATAATACATTACGTCCATTATACATAACTAGCCTGACCGCTCGCTTCGCTCGCTATCCGAGATTCGCTGTACGCAGTATCGTGGAACCAACAAACGACGGAAAAATCCCATACCCTACCGGGTATTTGTGCCCAATTTTATCAAAATCCGTCAAGCCATTCAGGAGTTGACCATGGTCGACCATATTTCCGCTATGGTCAGGGAATTAAAAATGCGCCTACGTTCAACTTGGGAGGCTACCGGATATTGGTGCCAAATTTGGTCGATATCCGTTGAGCAATTCGGGATTCGACCATGGAGGGGCCCATGGATGCGCTAAGGTCGACCGCGGGGGTAGTCCGAAGGGTCGATCGTAGATAGAATTTCACGTAGATTACGAATACGTGATAAAAAATAGGGGTTACCATTTCAATTAACGAAGTTGACCATGGTCGACCATAGTTCCGCTATGGTCAGGGAATTAAAAATGCGACGTTGCACAACTTGGGAGCCTACTGGATATTCGTGCCAAATTTGGTCGATATCCATCAAGCCATTCAGGAGTTGACCATGGTCGACCATAGTTCCGCTACGGTCAGGGAATTGAAAATGCGACGTTGCACAACTTGGGAGCCTACCGGATATTCGTGCCAAATTTGGTCGATATCCGTCAAGCCATTCAGGAGTTGACCATGGTCGACCATAGTTCCGCTACGGTCAGGGAATTAAAAATGCGACGTTGCACAACTTGGGAGCCTACTGGATATTCGTGCCAAATTTGGTCGATATCCGTCAAGCCATTCAGGAGTTGACCATGGTCGACCATAGTTCCGCTATGGTCAGGGAATTGAAAATGCGACGTTGCACAACTTGGGAGCCTACTGGATATTCGTGCCAAATTTGGTCGATATCCGTCGAGCCGTTTGGCCGTGCATAGAAGGACAGACAGACAGACAGAGCGCATGCGCAGGGCGAACCGCTGGCTCTATCATGTTGAAATTTATATGGGACCTCAATGGGCCCTACCCGCTTAATCCCTGAGAATTACATTGAAATTGGGTGAAATCTTTGGTTACTACGGCTGTAACAAGGAAATTGAATCTATTTCACGCCAGCGCATATGCAGAGCGCACCGAGGGTCCGATCATGCTGAACTCACTCATTCATACTGGAACTCACTAGGCCTTGTCCAAACAACCCTTGAAAATTTGAGCGAAATTGAATCAAAATTGTGAAAGTTATGCGTGTTTGTTGAATTTAACGTTAGCGCATGCGCAGGGCGTACCGCTGGATCAATCATGTTGAAATTTGTATGGGACCTCAAGGGGCCTTATCCGCACCATCCCTCAAAATTTGAGCTGAATCAATTCAAAATCGTGGAAGTTATGGCTGTAACAAGGAAATGCGGACAGACTCACAGACTCACAGATTCACAGACTCACAGACTCACAGACTCACAGACCGACAGACACGGAACCAAATTTGTTCAGTAGGCTTTGAAACGCAAAATGCAAGTGGAAATTTTGATTTCTGAAGACAAAAATTTTTTGGCTCACGAAAGTGAACACAAGGCTTCCGCTGCTTCGCAGACTCGGAAGCAATATTTCTGTCTGTCCGCCGTACGCCGTAAGGGCCACTTTTCTCAGTTCCCATGAAACAAAATTGATGAAATTCGGGTTATAGGTTCCGTTCGGGGTCTAGTTGGTCCTCGAAGTTCTACGTTACTGACAGTCATCTCTAAGGGGTTCAAAATAGGTGTTGAAATTTTCAGGACGCCGTAGCTCGAAAACTTCCAATAGAAGGGTATGGTTTTTTTTACGTTATTAAATTTGTCTTGAGCTAAACAATTTTTTGAGACCACCCGGAGCATCGTACGTCCAGCCGTTCGTGAGCACCAAAAAGCTTCGTCAACACGATCGTGAATCAAACGGTATAAATCCGGCCCGGATATCATAACTACGGAGCATCTGATAAATCAAGGATGGCTGTATGAAGTCGAGTTGTTTGTTCTGCGATATTATTTCATTTGATAAGTGATGGACAGATAGATAGATGGACAGATGGATAGATATTTCTGAAACTTGAACAACCGTTGAAGTATTATTGATGGGTGAATTATTACACAATGGCAAATTATTACACAACGGCAAATTATTACACAACGGTAAATTACTACACAACGGTAAATTGTTACACCACGGTAAATTATTACACAATGGTAAATTATTACACAACGGCTCATGTACCAAGAAGAGGCTAGATTTTGTTGATAGGTACTTTTGCAACTTGAACCACCGTTGAAGTATTATTGATGGGTAAATTATTGCACAACGGTTCATTATTCTATCTCCGTAGAGGGGGAACCTATACATGTAAATTATTACTCAACGGTTTAGGTAGGTACCTAGTAACGAGTACGGGGTTAGTTACTAACCTACGGAGGGTCCGCGATCTACATAATATGTATAGAATTTTACATATGTTATTTAGAAGGGTTATGTATACGGAGACCTGTGATATGTAACAGGAGGGTATTCTGTACCAAATAATAAACCGTTGTGCAGGGATTTGCACCGTTTTTTAATTAAAGGTGTGTGAAACTGAGCATAACACACTTCTCAGCAAAAAAAAAAAGAAAAAAGCCTGTTACTGACTGCTGATTCTGAACAGAATTTCGCGATTTTTCAGCTCCCAAAAGTTCGGCTCAACTCATAAACCGTCGCAAACTTATGTTAGTCTTATTTTGGATGCCCATTGTGGATGAAAATCATGTCCTGCTTTTGTCCGATTTAATTGATTGGTGGGGGGGGGGGGGGGGGGCTTTTTAGGCTCGACCTCTTAGAAGTGTCCGAGATCTTATGTTTCGTTTTTACAATTTTAAGACAATTTTCATTATTTTGAGGAGGGAATTGAGCGGATTTTCCCATTTTCGAACACACTAATCCATCGAAAAAGTGGAAATTTCAGCTCCTTTATGTAGATGAGTGTGTGTGTGTGTGTGTGTGTGTGTGTGTTTCCGCGCGTGTGTGTGAGTGTGTTTATGTGTGCGCGCGCGCGTGTGTGTACACACATTTCTGGGAACCACCATAAGTCACGACTCAAAATGGTCCAAATCTGTTCACATTTTGATGGTAGTTTAGGGTTAGGTCCCAGTTGGTACCATATGAATTTCGACGTATTCCTATCAGTCTTAACGACTGCGGACGCGCAAACGTGAAAAACCATTGAACCGCCATAACCCACAACCTAGTGGTACAAGCAAACCATATTTTTTTTTTTAAATCTGGTCCAACAGTCTCTGGTGTTCCATATATTTAGATCATTGTTCAAACCTTGTTAATGCGGGTGTCGTGGTTCCCCTCAAATCTCTACAATAATCACTCCTATGTAATACTGAAAGATTTAACCAGATAAACGAAGGGAACGACTAGCTGAGTGACACCGAGGGGAAAGTAGGAGAAGGGTTCCTTCCATTAACCGCCATCACGGTCTTAAAGGCCGGTTATTGGCGGGGGACGGGTGGAAAGGGCCCTTTATAAGCAGCCCTTCTAGCCCAGCTCGTCATTCGACCGATCACTCTCCGTCTTTTCTCTCTCTCCTATCCTTCTCCTGCACTCGCTGTGGTTCATCCACGGGGTATTAGCTTCCTACCCATCCAATCCTACCCTGCCGTTAGGGAACACCACAGCGGAGAATGCCGCTTCTTAATTTCACCGATGGCCCGGATTGTTAATTGAAAAAATCCTCTCTTTCGAACCATCCTAGAAAATTTCCTACAAAATAGTACCTATAATGAACATGGACAACTAATTCCGACCATAGTACCAAGGCCGAGCCATAATTCATGGAACACACTGGATTATTTATGTTTTGGTCTAATTTGACTGAGCTAAGGCCAGTAACATGATTTTTGACTCTGGTTTGGGCCCCCAGTCGCCACTGGTGTACACCCAGCAAACAGTACAGGGATAGGTCCATCTAACAGCAAGAAACTCTAATCCCCAGTCAGTTGAATGAATCGGAAACAACTTAGGAATCCGTGTCCCATCAACCAACCTAATTGTTCTTCCGGAACAGTTCCTCCCTAAGGTAGACTTAAGTACCCCCAATTAATTGTCCGCAATCAGAGAGACTCGGAGGGGCGGTGAGGGGGTGTATTAGAACGTGGTGTGGTGCGTGGGTTGGAGGGGGTTAATTCATTTACATGAAACTGGGAGGACTCCGGATCTCGGTTAACTTGTTTGAACTACGAGGAGAGTAAAAGGATCCTTTCTAAAGCAGTTCAACTCGTTTCCTCACACACCATTTAACCCTAATTATAAGCCATCAACGTCATAATGGGCGCTGGGAGGAGTTTTATACGCCGATAAATCCCTTCGCTATGAGTAAATTAACTTTGTTGGGGGGGGGGGGGGGGGGGGGGCTGGGCGAAACGCCCATTTCTACACTCAGGATTTACGGCGGTCATTTTTCGCCTCCCTAATGTTTACGAGCAATTAAGAATAAAAAGTTTTTAGTGCAGGAATTTTCGGAGTTTGCACCTCTCGAAGTGAACCTCGGTTGTGAATATAGTGGGGTAATGTTAGTATACCTATACCTACCATAATTTAGGTGAGATAGGGTATGGATGTCTGGTAACAATACGTTCCCATGTTTCATGGGACAGCACTTTTATCGACGGCCATGTCCCTTTTTCTCCTGAACGCCCCTCTAGTTCACCGTTTTATACCAGACTAGGTGAATTTTACTCTAGTTTTGGCATCTTTTCCAGTTTCTGCCGGATTTGAGCGATTTTGGAACCCCGAATACTCAAAATGACCCAGTGTCCATTCATTTTTGAAAATCTCTCATCTTTGAACTCGTCGACTTGCCATTGCTGTTCCGGCAAATTTTGAATTTTTCAAATGGCATAGCCAGTCTATTGCTAATTGTCGACAAAAAATGATGCTGTTAGTGCATGAAAATAATACATGAAGATAATTCAAATTCTCTTCCTTTCAGAGAAATCTGAATCGAATCATAGATTTTGACTTTATTTAGTTGTAATTAATGGAACCGCCGTTAATCTCATAGCCATGGTTCAATACCCTCTATTTACATGTAGGTACCTGTAATATAATTACTATGTGAATACTAATTTTAACTTAAAAATACTGCAATTAACGCATTATTATATCTCGGTATAGCCCTTCTGCGTAGATCACTGTTTTCTGTGATCAATACCTACCCTCGGGCTTCCCCAGAAAAGCCCTAATCCAGTACTGGAGCCAGCCAGGCATTTACTGTTTCATAATATATATGCGGCGAATTCAAGAATTCTGTAATTAATTATTTGTTTTTATACGTGAAGCATAACATGTAATTTTTAAAGCGCTGAACGAATATTCCTCCGTGTAGTGTGAAAAAAACTTTCTGGAAATCTCATAAAAATCGGGGCCATTGGTTCATGAGAAGTATTCGTATGATAGTGTTGGTTCATGAGACATTGAGTATTGAGTGTGACATGAGGATTTCGCTTTTGCGCGTGCGCAGTGGTCATACATCTTTTCGAAATTCATAGGGGACCATATAGAAGCCACACCCCAACTACCCACCCAATTTGAGATCTCGGGCAGGAGCCCCATTGCATCATCACCAAAAATTCGCTAAAACATAAAAAAATTGGTATCAATTTATTCTCATATTGTCTCTGATTCAAATGGGGCACTGATGAATGCCAAAATGGCCTGCCAGACGTAAGAAAATCGTAAAAAATGCGTTGCATATATTGTACATGTTATTATGCTACATTTCCAGGATGAGAGTTGAAAGTTCAAAAGATTTAAGAGTAATTATTAGGTACCTACTTTAAAAATGGCCTGAAATCGCAGTCAAATTACCATAAATGAGGGAGGGTAAGTAGTTGTTAGACGCGCGATGAACAATTTTGAATGAAAAACATGGTTTGAGGGAAAATTGTGTACAAATTGAATTCAGATTTGCATAAATGAGCGATGGTAGTTATTCTACGCAATGAACAATTTTGAATACAAAAACCGAATTGTGGCAAAAGAGTTTTAAATTGCAGTCAAATGAGCAACAATGAGGGAGGTTAAGTTGTTATCTGACACAGTGAACAATTATTTTGAATAAAATATATGGTGTGAGGTAAAAGTGTGTACAAATTGCAGTCACATTAGCATAAATGAGGGAGAGTACCTAAGTAGTTATTTGACACAATGAACAAGTTTGAATAAAAAACATTGTGTGAGGCAAACGTGTGTACAAATTGCAGTCAGATTAGCATAAATGAGGGAGGGTAAGTAGTTATTTGACACAATGAACAATTTTGAATGAAAAACATTGTGTGAGGCAAACGTGTGTACAAATTGCAGTCAGATTAGCATAAATGAGGGAGGGTAAGTAGTTATTTGACACAATGAACAACTTTGAATAAAAAACATTGTTTGAAGCCAAAGTGTATACAAATTGCAGATAAATTAGCAAAAGTGAGGGAGGGTAAGTAGTTATTTGACACAATGAACTATTTTGAATAAAAATCATGGTGTGAGGCAAACGTGTGTACAAATTGCAGTCAGATTAGCATTAGCAGTTATTTGACAAAATGAACAACTTTGAATAAAAAACATTGTTTGAAGCCAAAGTGTGTACAAATTGCAGACGAATTAGCATAAGTGAGGGAGGGTAAGTAGTTATTTGACACAACGAACAATTTTAACGGTTTGATTTGAACGGATCTTCTAACGGTTGGACAAAGCTGTGGGAAATGTTCGATAGTTTCGAAAATTCGCTCGCGGGGTCCCACTCCGAACTTCCCACATCCGGTTCCGGAGGTTCGACATTAGTCGGTTTCGGGAATTAGGAGCATGCGGAGACAATTTGCATCCCCCTTTCGTTGTCCGGAGCGAGGGGCGGTCCCGAAGCTACAGGTGATCACTTGAAAAGAACGATAAAGAGATTAAGTGAGCTTATTCGCCTCCTCGGCCGGAATGTGGGTGCTCCACCACTTAAGCCCCTCTTTGACTTCCCACCGTTCCACCACACGCACACACGCTCGCACACACCTGCCGGCATTTTGAAAAGGTGGGAGCTTATTGAGGGGGAGGCCTCGTGCAGAATCCCAGGGATCCCGACCTTCAGATACCAATCCCCTTCAGCCACTCAGTCCCTCGTAATGTACAGGGAACTGAGGGTCATTTCGCCGCTGGATGTCGTTTGACTAACAAACGGGATTCCGAGATTTACTTCGTCCGGATAAAAGCTCGCCAAGTTTGCTCCGCAACCAGATTTTCAGGTTCTGCAGTCGTGCGATTCAATTTGACAGAAAAGAACTGAGCTGTTGATAAGACCGCTAAACATCCGAATTTCCGCCAGTAAAAGCCAGTAAAAGCCAGCTTCTGCTCAAAGAAGGTAATCTTGAATGATGGTAGGCACCTGATTACGAATTTCGACCACCTAAAGCAATTACAGTAGACTTCGCTTATAGTGATCGAATTGGGACTGAATGGAAACAATGACTGTACGCGGCCAATCTCTAGAACCGACTTCTACTGTATATACTTTGTGGTGATTTGAGTCATTTTTACCGATATTGGCGAACTGTGACCACCAAAATTGACTTTTTTTTTAAAGGATATTTTTTATCAAAATCGATAAAGTTATCTTCTGTTTCGTGTCATCATTCAATACCGCTTGGTGAATATATACCTACCAGTTTTCGAAGATTCCAGCCAGTTTTACCTATTTTTTCGACTTTTTACCGCCAAAAATTCAAAAACTGGTCGCTATAACAGACCTTTTGATCACTATAACAGACCACTTCCCTGTGTGTTCACATACAGCCGATCGGGACCTGACTGTTCCTATCCTTATATCCGACTTATTCTTTTAACCGCCTTTCTACTAAGCGACTTATCTGCTCGAAGAAGGCATTAGCTTGTTCCTAATTGTCACGAACTGATCATTTACGGCCGGCTTCACCAATACTTCCTAGCTACGGTTAAAATAGATCATTGCTTTTATCGAATCGGAGATTTGAAACGTTGGACAAGTAGGTTTCACGAGTGTAATCAACAATTTATAATATTTTCATAAACGTTGTTTTCGTAAACGTCGTTTAACTTTTAAACGTCGGTTTGACGGTGCCATGGAGGCAATGGCCCGCCAAAGTGGAGGCATTGCGGGTGATTGCGATTGATAACGCAGTTTTTGACGTGCATTGTGAGCTCAAGTACCTACCCACTTGTGCTCATCTGGTTTTTGGCGGCTAAATATCGTTGAAATGAGTTGAAACTCAACGGGTCGATCAGGAATGATACTTTAATAGTTCCAAATAAATTTCATTGGAATCGTACCGTACCGATGGTCTGCGCATGCGCGAACATGAAATGTTGACCATTTCCTTGTAACGCTCCTAGCTATGCGAAAAACAGTCGTAGAGAGGTGAAATTTTGAGGTTACACGAGCGTTGGATCGCAGATGGTACCATTTAAAAATCATGGAAATTGTTGCGTCTGCGCATGCGCAAACGTGAAATACTTGAAATGCCCATAACTACTTCAAATATTGTTGAAATGAGTTCAGATTCGGAGAGTCAATCAAGAGTAATTCTTCGATTCCGTATGAATTTCATTGAAATAGTACTGTAACTATCGTCTGCGCATGCGTGAACATGAAATGTTGGCCGTCTCCTTGTAACGCTTCTAACCACGCGAAAAATAGACGTAGAGAGCTGAAATTTTGAGGGTTGATGTGGGTTGGACCGCAGATGGTCCGGTATCAAAATGAACCTACCCAACTATGATTTAAGTGAGGAAGCTATAGTGCCTACTCGAATTGGCAGACTTTTATTTATTTTTTTTAGGTACAACTCACCGTTTACGAGTCATGAGCAAAAATCCGAAAAAAGTTACCATTCCACCCCCCTTTACCCGTGTAGGCCCAATCGTAGCGGTGGTGACTTTTACTATGTTTACCTCCCTAACAACCCCAACAGATTCCCTAAGAGAAAAATTTTCTCCTTCCATGTACTCTACAGCCCTTCCTTGACTTTGTCCCAGGAGAAATAATTTTTTCCCGGACGCTCGCCTCAGGTGATCCTTCCCAAATCTGCCCATTCTCGATTCCCTGCAATTCCTCATTGCTGACTTGCAGCATCTTGAAGCCCCCCTCCCACCACCCATACCGACGACCCCCTTCAACTGTAATCAATTATTGGTTCAGTTAGCGGGGTTCACCGTTAACCTCCGCCCAGCCCGATGGACGTCTTCCTGGCGACACCCTAATTCTATAAACTCGCTCGTCTCCTCTAGGATGCTTCTGAAGTCGATGGTAACGAGGGGGGTAAATGAGGGGTTTTGTGGGGGGGGGGGGGGAATTAATTAACCCCTTATCTCCGAGGCTCCTGCGTTGCGGGGGAAACTTCTAAACAACCCTGCAATCCTTTCAGCCAATCGCGCTTTATCTCTTCCAATTGTTTTCAAAGTAAGGAGGCTTAGGGGACCGGAGTCTCGACTTGAATCCAGCCGGTGTGAACAAAAAACTCAGAACTCTTTTTGGTACCATGACGTCGATTTCCTTAACCATTCGGGCTTTAGAAGAAGAAAAGAACTGGATTAAGTACAGTATTAAACAATTACACCCTGTCTTTATCATCTATTAGCGAAATTTCGATAAGAACACTTTTTAATAAACGCTGCAAATCCCTGCACAACAATTTATTATTTTGTACAGAATACCCTTCTATTGCAGATCACAGTTCTCTGCATAGATAACCCGTCTATATAATAAAAAATGTACTATTCTATACATATCATGTAGATCGCAGGCCCTCCGTGGGTTAGTACCTAACCCTGTACTCCTTACCAGGTACCCATCTAAATCGCGAGTTAAATGTTGCTAAAATAATTCTGTCAATGTCAAGCAGTAACTAAAACGGCAAAAAGAAACGCAAATAATGAAGTTCTGAAGGAAAATTGTTGATGTGGAGTGAAATAAATGCCCCTTCTGGTGGATAGATCACTGTTTTCTGTGGTCATTACCTACCTTCGTGGTCGAGTATAATGAACCGTTGTGTAATAACTTGCCCATCAATAATACTTCAACGGTTGTTCATCGGTTTCCCTTCTTGATGAACCGTTGTGTAATAATTTACCGTTGTGTGAAATTTACCGTTATGTAATAATTTACCGTTGTTTAATAATTTGCCGTTGTGTAATAATTTACCATTGTGTAATAATTTACCCATCAACAATACTTCAACGTTTGTTCAAGTTGCAAAAGTACCGATCATCAAAATCCAGCACCTTCTTGGTAGATGAACCGTTGTGTAATAATTTACCGTTGTGTAATAATTTACCGTTGTGTAATAATTTGCCGTTGTGTAATAATTTACCATTGTGTAATAATTTACCCATCAACAATATTTCAACGTTTGTTCAAATTGCAAAAGTACCGATCAACAAAATCCAGCACCTTCTTGGTAGATGAACCGTTGCGTAATAATTTACCGTTGTCTAATAATTTACCGTTATGAAATAATTTACTGTTGGTAATAATTTACCGTTGTGTAATATTTTACCATTGTGTAATAATTTACCCATCAATAATACATCAACATTTGTTCATGTTTCAGAAGCACCTACCAACAAAATCCAATAGTCCATCACTTATCAAATGAAATAATATCCCAGAACAACCAACTCGACTTCATACAGCCATCCTTGATTATAATCAGGTGCTCCCTAGTGATGATTATCTGGGCCGGTTTTATACCGTTTGATTCACGATCGTGTTGACGAAGCTTTTTGGCGCACACGAACGGCTTGACGTACAATGCTCCGGGTGGTCTCAAAATTTGTTTAGCTCAAGACAAATTTAATAACGTAAAAAAAAACGCTGCAAATCCCTGCACAACGGTTTATTATTTTGTACAGAATGCCCTTCTGTTACAGATCACAGCTCTCTGTATAGATAACCCGTCTATATATATGTACTCGTCTATACATATTACGTAGATCGCAGACTCTCCGCAGATTAGTACCTAACCCTGTACTCGTTACTAGGTACCTATCTAAATCACGAGTTAAATGTTGCTGAAATAATTCTGTCGATGACAAGCAGTAACTAAAACTGCAAAAAGAAACGCAAATAATGAAGTTCTGAAGGAAAATTGTTGATGTGGAGTGAAATAGATGCCCCTTCTGCGTAGATCACTGTTTTCGGTGGTCAGTACGTACCCAATGGTCAAGTATAATGAACCTTTGTGTGCCCATCAATAATACTTCAACGGTTGGTCAAGTTGCAAAAGTACCGATCAACAAAATCCAGCCCCTTCTTGGTAGATGAACCGTTGTGTAATAATTTACCGTTATGTAAAATTTACCGTTGTGTAATAATTTGCCGTTGTATATTAATTTACCGTTGTGTAATAATTTACCTATCAATAATACTTAAAAGTTTGTTCAAGTTTCACAAGTGCCTACCAACAAAATCCAATAGTCCATCACTTATCAAATGAAATAATATCGCAGAACAACCAACTCGACTTCATACAGCCATCCTTGATTATAATCAGGTGCTCCCTATTGATGATATCCCGGCCGGATTTATACCGTTTGATTCACGATCGTGTTGACGAAGCTTTTTGGTGCACA
Organism: Leptopterna dolabrata; assembly: GCA_954871275.1. Classification (NCBI taxonomy): domain Eukaryota; kingdom Metazoa; phylum Arthropoda; class Insecta; order Hemiptera; family Miridae; genus Leptopterna; species Leptopterna dolabrata. The sequence goes on along the minus strand of OX940983.1, from coordinate 14,520,924 downwards.
CGAACGGCTGGACGTACAGTGCTCCGGGTGGTCTCAAAAAATTGTTTAGCTCAAGAAAAATTTAATATCCTTAAAAAAACCATGGTACCCTTCAATCGAAAGTTTTTGAGCTACGGCGTTCTGAAAAGTTCAACCTCTATTTTGAACCCCTTAGAGATCGAGCTTCGAGGACCAACTATACCCCGAAAGGAACCTATAACCCGAATTTCATTAATTTTTAATCATGGTAACTAAGAAAAGTGGCCAGTACGGCGCGGACAGACAGCAATTTTGGTTTATTACTTTCAATAATGAACCGTTGTTATCGAGCAAGAAAAAAACAATTCTTACCCCCCCCCCCCCCCCTCAAAATTTGATGGTTTACGTTTCAAGGTATGTAGAATCCAAAACAGCAATAATAATATTTCTGTCTGTCTGCCGTACGCCGTACGGGCGACTTTTCTCAGTTACCATGAAAGAACATTGATGAAATTCGGGTTATAGGTTCCGTTTGGGGTCTAGTTGGTCCTCGAAGCTCGACGTTACTGTCTGTCATCTCTAAGGGGTTCAAAATAGGGGTTGACATTTTCAGAACGCCGTATCTCGAAAACTTTCGATTAAAGGGTATTGTTTTGGTTTATTATTTTCAATAATGAACCATTGGAATCGAGCATGAAAAAAAAAATTCTTACCCCCCCTCAAAATTTGATGGTTTACGTTTCAAGGTATGTAGAATCCAAAACTGCAATAAAAATATTTCTGTCTGTCCGCCGTACGCCGTACGCCGTACGCCGTACGGGCCACTTTTCTTAGTTACCATGAAAGAAAATTGATGAAATTCGGGTTATAGGTTCCGTTCGCTGTCTAGTTGGTCCTCGAAGCTCGACGTTACTGTGAGTCATCTCTAAGGGGTTCAAAATAGGGGTTGAAATTTTCAAAACGCCTATACCATTTTTTTACGTGAATATTTTTACGGTTTCAAATAGTTCTTGAACTTGCGAGTTTTTTAAGACCATCCGGAGCGTCGTACGTCCAGCCGTTCGTTCACAGTAAGGCCCCGAAGTTTGCACCGACAGGCATTTTCGACTCCAGTGTGAATGAAATTGTATACAATTCAAACCAAATCTCGTAACCAGAGACGCGCCCACAAGAGGAAAATTGGCGGAGATAAAATCATTGCTAGGGGCCACCTGATTATATTGGCGGAGTATGAAGTCGAGTTGGTTGTTCTGTGATATTATTTCATTTGAAAAATGATGGCTCTATTGGAGTTTGTTGGTAGGTAGTGAAACTTGAACAAACGTTGAAGTATTATTGATGGGTAAATTATTACTACGGTAAATCATTACTCAACGGTAAATTATTACACAACGGTTCATTATACCATCTACGTAGAAGGGGCTGGAGTTTGTTGGTAGGTACTTTCGCAACTTTTTTCACTCCTCATCAACAATTTCTTTTCAGAACTTCATTATGTGTGTTTCTTTTTGTTAGGTACTGTTTGTCATCGGCAGAATTATTTTAGCAACATTTAACTCGTGATTTAGGTAGGTACCTAGTAACGAGTACGGGGTTAGGTACTAACCTAAGGAGGGTCTGCGATCTACATAATATGTATAGAATAGTATATATCATATTATATAGACGGGTTATCTATACATAGAGCTGTGATCTGTAACGGAAGGGTATTCTATACAAAATAATAAACCGTTGTGCAGGGATTTGCAGCGTTTTTTTTTTTTACGTTAGTAAATTTGTCTTTAGCTAAACAATTTTTTGAGGCCACCCGGAGCATTGTACCTCCAGCCGTTCGTGTGCACCAAAAAGCTTCGTCAACACGATCGTGAATCAAACGGTATAACTCCGGCCCGGATAATATCATAACTACGGAGCATCTGATTATAATCAAGGATGGCTGTATGAAGTCGAGTTGGTTGTTCTGCGATATAATTTCATTTGACAAGTGATGGACTACTGGATTTTGTTGGTAGGTATTTCTGAAACTTGTACAAACGTTGAAGTATTATTGATGGGTAAATTATTAAACAATGGCAAATTATTACACAACGGTGAATTATTACACAACGGTAAATTACGACAACACGGTAAATTATTACACAACGGTAGATTATTACACAACGGCTCATCTACCCAGAAGGGGCTGGATTTTGTTGATCGGTACTTTTGCAACTTGATCAACCGTTGAAGTATTATTGATGGGTAAATTATTACACAATGGCAAATTATTACACAACGGCAAATTATTACACAACGGCAAATCATTAAACAACGGTAAATTATTACAGAACGGCTCATCTACCAAGAAGGGGCTGGATTTTGTTGATCGGTACTTTTGCAACTTGAACAACCGGGGGAACCTATACAGGTAAATTATTACTCAACTGTTTAGGTAGGTACCTAGTAACGAGTACGGGGTTAGGTACTAACCTACGGAGGGTGTCGAATAGTACATATATGTTATACAGAAGGGTTATCTCTACAGAGAGCTGTGATCTGTAACAGGAGAGTATTTTTTTATTGCAGTTTTGGATTCTACCTACCTTGAAACGGTACCTAACCATCAAATTTTGAAGGGGGGGGGGGGGGGGGGGGTTAGAATTTTTCGTTCGTTTTCATGCTCGATTCCAAAATAAAATAATAGATGTATGACCTGAACGGGTGTTTCGTGCTCGCGACATGGCGGATGAGTTTGGATGAGGATGAAGTTGAGAGTTTGGATGAAGGCGGGTGAGGGCGGATGAGGAAGGATGTTCGCCGTAGCAGTCTTTTGACTAACGCCCAGCGGTTTTCACCACATCAGGTACTAGATGAGAGTTTGGTGTCCAGAGGTTTTCACCCTATCAGACAGGCGTCTCAAACCCCTCCGACAGACGGGAATAATTTTGCCCGTTGTCGTATTATGTTTTTGTGTTTGAATTTTAGAAGCCTTAAAGTAATAAACGCATTTTTCTTCTTCTACTTTTCTTCGTTGGGTTTTCAGAATTTTTTCGATTCTTTTCCGTTTCAGAGCGTTCTGAATCCATCACTGGTTTAACTTTTTTCGCGCGCATTTGGTTATGCATTTATTTAGTTGGTTACGTATGCGTCACGCTAGACGACATCTTCTGTCATTGGCTACTAGATGAAATAATTCCAAACTTTGCTAACATGTTTGCAGCATAATGGCAAACGAAGGTTCAAGTTTTTGTGGGTCAAAAATCGCTAAAAATTGGTAAAAATGTCTGATTTAGATGATTTCGGAAATTTAGGAAATGGAGAACATTTATTATTTTGACCCAAAAAAACTTCCTGAAAATTGCTCATCTTCGAACTCATCCTTTCGTTTTGTTTTAAGCACATTTTGGCGAATTCACCTCGTAGCAAAAATCAGATGATATACCTAGTCTAACAGAGCTGTCGCTATCGATAAAATAATATTTTATCGATGCCCCAAGTAATCAAAGCTGCTTGCGCGATTGGTGTAATTGATAACCTGAAGATACGTCGCATCGCTCAATTTCACTTCGCAAAATTTTGGGTCTTTGTCTATCTCTCTCCCTCGAGTTTCGAGTGCCACCACCAAACTGTGATATTGATCCGAACCGCCGCTGCTACTAATGATTTCTCTCATTCCGCTCTCCGAGATGGAAAGGGCGTTTTTGGCGGTAATGTGATTAAAATCATCGTTGCTCATTAATATTTTCATCGGGTGACGCTCACCGTTGAAAGCTTTTAAAAGTGGTGGCTGGCTGGCGAATGATGGTTGGCGAAGGGTCATGGACTCTCACAGTTACCATTCCGTTTAAACGAATTTTTCTTCAAGATTGTTCGTTTCTGATCATTCTGAGTCAATCATCAGACATAAACAAGAATATATATGTATGTACCGCATGTACCTATGTATTGTTTAACCTTGGCTGGCTACGAGATGATAAATGCCGTATATTTCGCCAAAATATTCGTATTGGCGACAGAAAGGACCAAGTTCGGAGATTAGCGATTTCCAAAAACACAAAGGGGGTCAAATTGTGGTGTTGGGGTAAAAAATAACTGAAAATTACTGCAAAACACCATATACTTATATAAAATCACAAAAAATTGTGACGAGACAAAAGTGGGAAATTAAAGTATTCACATTTTTCAGAAACATTTAATTTGTGAGGTCTACGCAGAAAGGGTATCTATGCAAGAAAATAATAAACCTTTGTCTAATAATTTGCAGCGTTTTGTGAGATGGAGTTGTTGATATTCAGGGTTAGTTATAATGCAATTTCGTTGTTACATACCAACTAAAAATTTTAGTATTGATCGGACGAAGAAATTGATCCTGCAGATGTAATATAGGTGCTTAGGTATCGATTTCATAAATTTGAATTCGGTAAAAATCGTCGAAAATTTGTGTAATGTCACCATAGTATTGGTTATTCGGTATTTAATAGGTACATATTAAATATTAAGTGCTGACAACGTTGTTACAAAACGTTTGTAAAATTTGTCGAAAACACAAAGTTGGTCGGATTGGAGTTTTAATGGATCAATGATGTATAAAAATCGGTAGAAATTGCAGAATTTGGTAGGTATTAAGTGGTTGAATTGAGCCAAAAGTTTTGTAGTGGCAGATAAAATGAGTTCAAATAATTATGTGCAATTTTTTAAATAATAAAGTTGGTCAAATTTGAGTTTGTTGTGGGTCAAAAATGGATACAAATTGGTATAAATTGCCAGAATGTGATGCCAAGTCACCATACCAATTGGTGACACCATGCGCCAAAATGTTTGTAATGTTTCAGTGGTTCAACGGTTCAACGGAGTGGGTCAGATTTCAGCTTAGTTTAATGTGAGTGGGTCAAAATGGGTACAAGTCTATAAACAAAGCCAAAATGTTTATAATGGTTTTAAAATCAACAAATCGGTTTTAAAAAACCCCCAAAATGTATGTAGTCACCATAAGTGGTGACGACATTTTGCCAAAATGTTTGTAATCGTAAACAGAAGTACTTACAAGCCCAATGATGGGCAAGCAAAAATATGTGTAAAATTTGAGATTTCTTGGGTCCAAGATGGCTAGAAGTCGGTTTAAAGACGTTGCAAATTATTACACAACGGTTTATCATTTACCTGTATGTATGCCCCTTCTGCGTAGATACTACCCCAGAGCTCCCCCAGGGCAGCCCTAAATCGAGTACTGGAGCCAGCCGGGAATTGGTTTCATAAAAATGCGCGGGATTCAGTAGCAATCATCAATTATTTGTTGCTATTCATGAAGCATACCTAACGTTTGTTCAAGTTACAAAAGTACCTATCAACAAAATCCAAAAGAGATTCTTCATACTTCTTCAGATGAAATAATATCACAAAACAACCAACTCGACTTCATACAGCCATCCGTGATAATAATCAGCAATGATTATCTGAGCCAGATTCATACCGTTTCATTCACGATTATGTTGACGAAGCTTTTTGGTGCACACGAACGGCTGGAAGTACAATGCTGCGGGTGGTCTCAAAAAATGCTTTAGCTCAAGATCAATTTGAAAACATAAAAAAACATACTCTTCTATTGAAAGTTTTCGAGCTACGGCGTTCTGAAAATGTCAACCTCTATTTTTCACCCCTTAGAGATGACAGCAACACCGAGCTTCGTGAACCAACTTGACACCAATCGGGGCCTACAAACCAAATTTCATTAATTTTTATTCATGGTAACTAAGAAAAGTGCAAAGTACGGCGGACAGACAGAAATTTTGTTATTCCATTTTCGGATTCTACTAACTTGAAACGGAAGCCATCAAAATTTGAAGGTTTTTTTTCATGCTCGATTTATAAGGTTTGTTATTGAAAATAATAAAGCAAATAATACACCTATGTATTCGCTCAGCAAAAGATTTGTATAACACCCCCTCAAAATGTTTTCCTTTTACGTTTCAAGGTGCGTAGAAAAAAAAATGCAATGTCCGTCCGCTGTACGCCGTATCACGTGTACCGGCTTCATTTTCGGTCTACAAAATTCGACCTCTCGCATACAGGCTCCATTTGGGCCCTAGTTGTGTCCCAAAACTTTGCAGTCCGATCGGAATATACCCAGGAGTGTTATGAGTGGAAATGGGTATAAAAATAGGTATTTTTTGTGTTTTAGTAACGTGCAGTAACATGAGGTTTTGAGGTATGTTATCCATGTTTTTTGGGCTGAGAAGACCGAATATGAAGTCGATTTTGACCAAAGAGTGGAAAATTGAGGTTCTAACGAAGTTTCAGCCGTGAATTTGCGTTAAATTTTGGTCTAAAATCGTCGTCCTTCCGCGCACAGTTTGGCTTCCCGTTTGGGAACACATTTGGCTCCTAGTCGTGCTCCGAAGCTAGGTAGCACGATCGGCATACACCTAGGGGTGTTATGGGAGAAAAGTGGGTGTAAAAACACGGGTTTCGAGGTTTTAGTGAACATGAGCTTGTGAAGTATCGTTTTCTATTTTTTTTTTTTTAGAGCGATAAGACCGAATAGTAAGTTGACTTTGACCGAAGAGTGAAGAATTGAGGTTCTAACGAAGGCTAAGCTCCCGAAATTCATTTTTCATGTGTCAAAAACATGGGAAATTGTCTGAAATCACCTTACATTTATATAATAACACTAGAAGTGGTTTCAACAGGTCAGATCAAAGATAATTTGTATAAAAATATGAGCCTAATTCGTGTTTATGGGGGCCAAAAGTGGTCGAAACCATCAAAAATTGCCATTTCAATAATTGCGCATGAAAGAAACAATAAATGAACAGCCAACACCGCCCGATGTGCAGATTACCGCGTGGGATGAACCAAGTGATGGACGTGTGCCCTGACAGATTTATTTTTTCAATCTCCTGTGGCTGTTAGGAGGAGAGTTCTAGTACAATTGAATAATGACAGACATTAGCAGTATCGAGTACGTACAGTCATATGCGGAAATTTTACCTGTTTTTTTTTCCTTCTTCTAATTATCATTATATTATATTTTGTACATGTGTATTGGGCATGCCCGTATTATTATAAATAAATAGACATTTCTGTAGGTTTTCCATTAGAATAATTAACCCATGTGACAAGGGCTTTGCAGCGTTTTTCAATCTCCTGAGGCTGTTAGGAGGAGAGTTCTAGTTCTATTGAACAATGACAGACATTAGCAGTATCGAGTACATACAGTCATATGCGGAAATTTTGCCTGTATTTTTCTTCTAATTATCATTATATTATATTTTGTACATTTGTATTGGCCATGCCCGTATTATTATAAATAAATAAATAAACATTTCTGTAGGTATTTCCAGTAGAATAATAAACCCAAGTGGCGAGGATTTTGCAGCGTTTTTCTCGTCGGTTCACTTGCCCTCAAGTGAGTCGTTGATGTCGGCGAACTGATGACTACCGCCGAGATACAGGTTACTGATTTATACCTCCCCCTCCACCATCGCCCTCTCTAACCCTCACCCTCGCTACATCCACATTCCCATCCCCGAAACCCTAATTAATCAATCCGGCGGCGATACCACCCTCCCCTCCCTTCAGGCCCTGGTGGCGAGCTGGAGGGGGGGGGGATTAGTTATAGAGAAAACTTGCATGTTTGCGGTCTGATCCTCAGGCTCAATCCGGGGTTTGATAATGGATGTGCGCTATTAGCATGGAGATTGATAGCGCCCAGGAGACCTCAACCCGCGTTACCTGCAAAACTTGTCAAGGGAAATGGCGGCTCGGGTCGGAGGCCCCTCAAGGGCTCTCTCTGCCCCTCTTCTTCATCGTCTCCTCCAGGTTGTTCGCGGGTGATCGATAAGGTGTAGTGGATTAACTAGGTGGGATTGGAGTACAGCTCACTACAGGATCACACGCTGGTGTTGGGGGGGGGGGGGGGGACCAAGGTACATCAGACCCCCATGACGTCACGAAGGATGTGGCCGTGGGCGGGAAGGGGGTGGTGATAGCAGTGATAAGTCAATTCAATTCAATTCAATTCAATTCAATTCAATTCTTTATTAAAACACATATTTAGTACATAATGAAGAATAAAAGTACAGAAACATGAGAAAACCAAGTTCATGAATGGGCCCCTAAGGTCTTGACGACCCGTCCAGGGGCTGGTTGTCACTGAACTAGCTTATTAGTTTGGATTGAGCGTGTACTTTTAGCTGGAAACAATATATTTACAGACAATACTCAACTTGGGTGAAAAAAAAAATTAATGTATATATGTATGGGTATGTAGCACCTATGCCATCCACATTCCAAGATAGTAATTACCTAAATACGTAACACAGTTACAATTACAGATCAAACCTGTTCAAGAAGTCAGTGTGCAGGTCAGATTTGTGCATTTGCAGCAGGTATGCGCCAATTCTTGTTTTGAAGGATTTAGTCGACTGATCTGATTGTAAGGTAGTCGGAAGTGAGGCGTATATTGTGGGAGGCAGCCATGGAAAGTGGAACCAACATTTGACCCCTATGTATAATGAATTTAATGTAGGTACTCAACACAAAAAAATATTCCTATTTGTACTCATGAATCCTGTGTACATGCTTATAAAACCATTCTCTATGCAAGCCTACTCACTAAGCAAAAGATATATCTATTATCCGTCCAACTATCTCTTTTGGCAAAAGAGCTTTTTATAGTATCCATGACGGTTATTCAGTAGCTTCCAAGAGAGATAGTTGGCGGACATCTTGGCATTTTCTATCTCTTTCAAAAGAGACACCTAATTAGGTGTCATTTTGGTTTATTATTTTCAATAATGAACCATTGGAATCGAGCATGAAAAAATAAAAATCTAACCCCCTCAAAATTTGATAGTGTATCTACGTTTCAGGGTATGTAGAATCCAGGGGCGTTGCGTCCATAAGGCCACTTAGGCCACTGCCCCGGCACCCAGAAACATAAAAAACTCAAAAAAAAATGCCAACCATTTGTTCAGTTGGCATTCGAATATCCCTCCGTATACTGTACCTAGCATTTTTCACGAAGTTCAACAGCGACTCGACAGAGTTCTCTGGCTATGGATATTCAATATGTGTTTCCGTCATGTTGGCTCCCCTGTAGCTCCATGGAGCATTTTATCGGAATATAGCTACACTAATCGATGTCTTGCAATCGAAATCGAAACCTACGCTTCTGAAACTGACAGGTCCTGGGACCTGGTGTCGCCATGGTAACCGAGAAAAGTGGCCCATCCGCGCAAGCTCAGTCGAGTAAGTAGTAGTTGGGCCCGGGGCCCACATTTCCATGCAAAAATCGTTTGTGTTCACAATCGATTGGATTTTTTCAATTCATCTTGTCATCTCGATACGAGATGCTTGTCCTTCGATCTGTCCTCCCCTAAAAATTCTTATCACTTTCGCTATTCTGTTCCTATGTTGAGTTTTCCTGCTTACGTTCCGAATTTTGTATGTTCCCATTCGAGTTCCCGGGACAGATTTGGATTTGCGATAATTAAGTGCGTTGTGTCCTGTCTGTGGTCTTGTGGATTTATCGACTTCAACATACACAGATAAGTACCTAGCTTCTAGTCTGATTCTCCATCCAAGTAGGTACCTACTGGCCGGCGGGTCATTACTTCGTTGTATTTTAGTCAAGTTCGTTGTTTTTAGTTGTTGTTTAGTTTATTTTCTTCTGTATTTTTGTAACACATGAATTCGGTGGCTAACTTACAGTCGAAATTTTCGACGTTTTCCTACGAGATAAATAGAGTGATGATTAAAAGTTTAGGAAGAGATAGGCCTTTGCTGAATATTAGTCAGTATGAAGCTATAGAACATTTAGCTTCTGGTAATCCCGGGTACTGGTCAGAACTATTGTGAACACAGTGCTTACATTCTGACTTGCTAAGAGCTGCGGTTGATTAAAATCCACCCATTTCTCATAAGAAGACTCCACTGTTGGAAAACATTTACAGGTATTTTGTAGAAAAAGCTGTTAATTTGTGTTCCGGTTTGGTGGCCCACCATTTTCAGAGCCCACGCACCGCTACTGGTAGAATCCGAAAATGCAATTTAAAAAAATTCTGTCTGTTCGCCGTACGCCGTACTGAGCACTTTTCTTAGTTACCTACCATGAAAAAAAAATTGATGAAATTCGGGTTTTTCTGTCTCGTCTCTCCACACTATAAACCTCCCGGTAATTTATTATCAACTTTTAGGGATTTTTGACTCCAAAACTCAAACTTGACCCGCTTTCTATTTTTCAAAGTCACCCACTTTTCGAACCTGTTCGTTGGATAGGTATAGATAACATTTCGGGAAATTTTCGATGTTTTTTTTTAAATCTCGAAGCCAATTTCATATCCCATAAAAAGGAATGGCAGTAGTCCTATGAAAATCGGTAAAATCCAGGGACGGATTCGGGATGCTATGAAACAGAAAACTTGATTTGCAATAGTTCAAAAACTGGAATAAATTTGAGTAAAATTGAATTATTCTCAGTGAACTAAAGGAGGCTGTTGTGAAGCGAGATCTCGATATTACCTACCTGAGGTAAACGAGAGCTTCTCAACGCGGGCGCAAGTTGTATTACATTGGTGATATAACTCATACATAACGGAGGAACGTGCTAGGAGACAATATGAGGATCGTATTCCTACTTGGTGGATATACCTCCCCACGCCGCCTTCCTCCGTTCTAATTCAAATCCCAATCCGCTTCCCCAAGAAGGTACACATACAGATCCTTTCCTACACCCTGCAGCAGGGCTGAAACCAATTATAACTTGCGCGATAACCCAAAGGTTGGTTGAGGGAAGAGGGGGACTGTATACGATATGGCGTTCCTTTGCTGTGCCTCGCCAAGTACAATTCGCCTTCCAAGATTCGCCGTATACGGCCAAGAGTTTGATCCTCAGTTTGTTAACCGGGAGTGTATGGCTGTAATCATTGTAGTGGGGGGGTTTGAATGGACAATCCGGGTTGCCCTTTGTTACCAGCAGCTTTCGTTCCCTATCTAAGCAACCCATGAGGCTATTCCACGAAGCTCGCCATTCAACTCGGTACCTACTGCTTACTCAGCATTCTCCAAATACGCTCCATCCCACCTTAAGGTCTCTAGTTTTATAGCATTATTCCCTCCCACCCACTCCTCACAATTTGAACAGAATCGATCGATTCGATACTCCGATCATCGTATTCAAGATTATACAGGACTTCACTTTTACATAACCTTTAAACTGCATTGAATCAAAACCCAACGAATACAATATGTGAATGAAAGCAGATGATACATTCGTGACTCCTCAACGATCCGGATGCTGTCTTGAGCATGCGCAGTCGTCTGAAAAAAGTTATTACAGTGAAGTAGATAAGAGAAATCGCAATGTGCTTTCGTGTCCAACAACACTGGTTGCTGCTTGTAGCGACCCAGACATGAAGGCTATTCCACGTCATATTGTTCCGCCATTCACATTCTACTACACCAGTAACTGTAAGGGTTTTCTGTTGATACAAAAAGATATGTAAATTATTACGCAACGGTTTAAATTTTTCTTATATAGATGCCCCACCTGTGTAGATTACTGTAGTACCTACCCTTGTGCCCTCCCCCCTTCCCACCCAGGAAAGCCCTAAAACTAGTACATACTGGAAATATGCGGTGGGTTCAAGAATTCTATAATTAATTATTTGTTATTATTCATGAAGCATAACTTGTAGTTTTTAAAAAGTTGAACGAAAATTTAATCCTCCGCGTACTTTGGAGAAGAGTTCCTGAAAATTTAGTGAAATTGGGCTATCGGCTCATGGGAAATTGAGTACCTCCGATAGATTTTGCGTTCGCGCATGGGTAGTGGTCACCAGTGATCTAAGTGTTTTGAAATTCATAGGGGACCATCGTACGAGTATATAAGCGTTCTGAATGAGCATTCAGAACTAATATGGAAGATAAAATATTTAGGGTTCGCGCAGAATTGTCCCATCTGAATTTCATCCGAAATCCAATGCAAAACCACAAATTTGAATATGATTTCGTGATTTTAGTTTAGCGTTCTCTGAATAATACACCAATGTATTCGGTTCGAAAAAAAATATTTCGGAACACCGCATACATTCTCTTGTTGTCAATTTTCAAGATGTGTTTAGATTCCAAAAACGATAAAAAATTATTACTCAACGGTTTATTATTTATCTATAGATGCCTTCTGTGTAGATCACTGTTTTCTGTGGTCACCACCTACCCTCGCCCTCCTCCGAGGGAAGTCCAAAATCGATTATTGGAGCCGGTTGGGGAGTGGCTGCTACATATGTACAAATTTAGTGGATTCAGCTACCATTGATTATTATTTGTTGTTATTCATAAAGCATAACTTTTGTTGGAGTTACAAAAGTAGGTAACTATCAACAAAATCCAAAATAACCAAATTCTTCAAATGAAATAATATCACGGAAAAACCAATTCGATTTCATGCAGCCATCCGTGATTATAATCAGGTGTTCCCTAGCAATGAAGTCTGGGCTATATGTACGAGTATACAGTTTCAATCACGATCGTGTTGACGAAGCTTTTCGGTGCAAACAAGTGGCTAGACGTACGATGCAGCGGGTGGTTTCAAAAAACTCCCAAGTTCGAGATCAATTTTAAAACATGAAAAACGATACCTCACAAGGTCATGTTCACTCAAATCTCAAAAAAATCCTCGAACAGTTTTAACTCTCAGAATTCTATATTATTTATGGGTCAGAAACCTGGGGAAAATGCTGTAATCACCAGAAATTGTATAATAACAGAGGAGATAGTATTAAAAACGCTGCAAATCCCTGCACAACGGTTTATTATTTTGTATAGAATACCCTTCTGTTACAGATCACAGCTCTATGTATAGATAACCCGTCTATATAATATAATATGTACTATTCTATGCATATTTATGTAGATCGCAGACCCTCCGTAGGTTAGTACCTAACCCCGTACTCGTTACTAGGTACCTACCTAAATCACGAGTTAAATGTTGCTAAAATAACTCTGCCGATGACAAACAGTACCTAACAAAAAGAAACACACATAATGAAGTTCTGAAAAGAAATTGTTGATTAGGAGTGAAAAAAGTTGCAAAAGTACCTACCAACAAACTCCAGCCCCTTCTACGTAGATGGTATAATGAACCGTTGTGTAATAATTTACCGTAGTAATAATTTACCCATCAATAATACTTCAACGTTTGTTCAAGTTTCACTACCTACCAACAAACTCCAAAAGAGCCATCATTTTACAAATTAAATAATATCACAGAACAACCAACTCGACTTCATACTCCGCCAATATAATCAGGTGATCCCTACCAATGATTGGCCGTATTCACAAATTCCTATTGTGGGCGCGTCTCTGGTTACGAGATTTGGTTTGAATTGTATACAATTTCATTCACACTGGAGTCGAAAATGCCTGTCGGTGCAAACTTCGGGGCCTTACTGTGAACGAACGGCTGGACGTACGATGCTCCGGATGGTCTTAAAAAACTCGCAAGTTCAAGAACTATTTAAAACCGTAAAAATATTTACGTAAAAAAATTGTATTGGCGTTTTGAAAATTTCAACCCCTATTTTGAACCCCTTAGAGATGACTCACAGTAACGTCGAGCTTCGAGGACCAACTAGACGCCGAACGGAACCTATAACCCGAATTTCATCAATTTTTTTTCATGGTAACTAAGAAAAGTGGCCCGTACGGCGTACGGCGTACGGCGTACGGCGTACGGCGGACAGACAGAAATATTTTTATTGCAGTTTTGGATTCTACATACCTTGAAACGTAAACCATCAAATTTTGAGGGGGGGTAAGAATTTTTTTTTTCATGCTCGATTCCAATGGTTCATTATTGAAAATAATAAACCAAAATTGAAATTTTGAGGACACAGAGTCTACCTATATAATAATGAATTATAGAAAAATCGGACTTTCGTCTGCGCACGCGCAAACCTTGAAGTCATGTTAAATGAATAACTACGATTTTAATAAACCAATAATGATTATTAGCTGTGTGCTAAATTGGCAGTTTTTTCATGTCTAGTTAATAGGTATACCTAACATATTTATTATGATTAGATGTGGTAGGTATCATATCGTGAATTATGTTAGTTCATTATTGAGTCCATTATGGTTATATATTTTTGGTTTATTATTTTCAGTAATGAACCATTGGAATCTAGCATGAAAAAAAAAAATTCTTACCCCCCCTCAAAATTTGATGGTTTACGTTTCAAGGTATGTAGAATCCAAAACTGCAATAAAACGCTGCAAATCCCTGCACAACGGTTTATTATTTTGTATAGAATACCCTTCTGTTACATATCACAGCTCTATGTATAGATAACCCGTCTATATAATATAATATGTACTATTCTATGCATAATTATGTAGATCGCAGACCCTCCGTAGGTTAGTACCTAACCCCGTACTCGTTACTAGGTACCTACCTAAATCAAGAGTTAAATGTTGCTAAAATAATTCTGCCGATGACAAACAGTACCTAACAAAAAGAAACACACATAATGAAGTTCTGAAAAGAAATTGTTGATGAGGAGTGAAAAAAGTTGCAAAAGTACCTACCAACAAACTCCAGCCCCTTCTACGTAGATGGTATAATGAACCGTTGTGTAATAATTTACCGTTGAGTAATGATTTACCGTAGTAATAATTTACCCATCAATAATACTTCAACGTTTGTTCAAGTTTCACTACCTACCAACAAACTCCAAAAGAGCCATCATTTTTCAAATTAAATAATATCACAGAACAACCAACTCGACTTCATACTCCGCCAATATAATCAGGTGATCCCTACCAATGATTGGCCGTATTCACAAATTCCTATTGTGGGCGCGTCTCTGGTTACGAGAATTGGTTTGATTTGTATACAATTTCATTCACACTGGAGTCGAAAATGCCTGTCGGTGCAAACTTCGGGGCCTTACTGTGAACGAACGGCTGGACGTACGATGCTCCGGATGGTCTTAAAAAACTCGCAAGTTCAAGAATTATTTAAAACCGTAAAAATATTTACGTAAAAAAATGGTATAGGCGTTTTGAAAATTTCAACCCCTATTTTGAACCCCTTAGAGATGACTCACAGTAACGTCGAGCTTCGAGGACCAACTAGACGCCGAACGGAACCTATAACCCGAATTTCATCAATTTTTTTTCATGGTAACTAAGAAAAGTGGCCCGTACGGCGTACGGCGTACGGCGTACGGCGTACGGCGGACAGACAGAAATATTTTTATTGCAGTTTTGGATTCTACATACCTTGAAACGTAAACCATCAAATTTTGAGGGGGGGTAAGAATTTTTTTTTTCATGCTCGATTCCAATGGTTCATTATTGAAAATAATAAACCAAAAGTAAATCAAGACAATTCAATGACAAGTGATCGAAGATAATTTGTCAAAAATAGGAGCCTAATTCGAGTTTGTGGGGCCAAAATTGTGAAAACCGTCAAAAATGCCATTCTGATATTATAACACATGAAAGAAACAATAAATGAATAGCCAACATTTTTGTATGTCCAATAGAATAATAAGCCCATTTTGCAGCGTTTTAACCTGACCCTTCAGGTTTTTGCGATGGGACCCCCCGCCGAAAAGCGACAGGAAAAAGTGAGACCAAATAGTGAGACAAAAGTATTATAACAATGATTTTCACTTACAACCAAGTAGTTGCTAGGGAAATGAAACTTCTTTCATTTTCATCGGACAAAAATCGTTTTCCATTCGTTGGAAAGCTCTTGATTTATCACGAATGTATTTCGTATTTGTTCTTGGTATTTATATCCTAGTTTCATAATATAACTATATAAATGAATGTTGTAAATGGATAGTAAACAATGACGCTTGTTTGGTTGTCACTTGGTTGTAGTAAACTACGCGGCTAAAGCATGTTTTAACCTGACCCTTCAGGTTTTTGCGATGGGACCCCCCGCCGAAAAGCGACAGGAAAAAGTGAGACCAAAAATAGTGAGACAAAAGTAGCGCGTATTTTATAAACCGAACGTTGCTAAGGAGATTTACTTAGATAAACGTACACTTACAAGTATTTTTATATAGTTACCTACCTACCTAATTATACATAGCGGTTTACTCGATCAATATAATAACGATAGCAATAGTAGTTGGGTACCTACATAATAATCCGTATTTATAAGGTGATACATAAAAATATATTTTTACTGAAAAACAAAAAAGGTGGAGTCTAGTATGAGCCGCGCGTGAAGTAAGGTAAGAAACAGCCGATCTTATATAATACAGCGAGGGGGACAAAAACCTGAAGGGTCAGGTACACCACATTTTAGCCGTCAGGCTTTAAGCGGAAGTCATCCGGGGGTGCAGCGCCGAGTTTTTGTCTGGCTACTACAATCTGTTTGGTTATTGTTTCAGATGGCCTTCCTGGTGGTTATCTGGAGCGGGGCGGTGGGCTCCTCTTCCTGCCAGTTCAACTCGATGTGCACGTGCAAGAGTCCGCCGCAGCATCCTACCAATTCTTCCAGAGATATTTCGTGCGTCGGAGTCCCGTTTTCCCGGCTACCAGGTAAAACCACTTTTTAACCCTAAGCAGAGACTGATATTATGTGCAACGCACTGATGACCATCCGGATTATCCATGGTGCAGTCGACTCCCAGTAATTAAAAATTTCGAAAAATCAAAACTCGGTAATTTGAAGACGTTCTCCGGTCCCTTTAAGTAACCTCGTTAAACTGAAAAATACCTGTGTGATTTGATACACTCGGTAAGTTGAAGTAGAAACGTAGATCCTTTTCTCGAGAACACGCTATAAATTGAAGTCAGAGGAGAGAGCGGCAAAGCATTAGTGTTTTAACAGGCATGACAATGATTGATAAGGCCTGGAGGAAAGTTTTGTCCCAAACAAAATATGAATTTGCTTCAAAAAATGAGGATTTGACAAAGACCTCATGCGGAAAACTGAAGTGTACAATGTTGCCAATGGGAGCCTCCTTCCGATGACCAAGACTCGACTTTTGAGGGCTTTGAGCGTATGGTCGATGACTGATGATTTTCAAGTTTAATTTCAATTTCGTTTCATTTGAATAAATTCTAGGTTTCCTGAGCTCTCACTAATTTTAAAATTTCCCTTGGCTTCTCCCGATAAATAAAACACCCTGTAATTAAAAACTCTCGGTAATTTGAAACTTTTTTGACGTCCCCATGATTTCAGTTTATCGGGAGTCGACTGTACTTGAATGAAGGTGCAAAACCGATGTCTCGCATCGCTCTTGTCAAATGCGCAATCCAAATATTTGCGTAAGGGAGCTTTCTTGACTAACTATAGTTTCGTATAGATTATTCTCATTCCATGTTCACCCAATAATGTTCTGATAATGAAATCGATGAGCCCACTTCCTGACCATGATATACCTATAATGTGTCCAAAGACTTAGTTCCATTTGTCAACTCTTAAGGTCTCCAAAAAAGTAACAGAATAAAAACGCGAAAATTTTTATAATTATTCTCAATTCAGAATTAAATATGACCAACTGTGCGCAAATATGTGATTGCTCATTTTTCTGGGGACAAAACCCGCGTTCAGATGGCTCCGTGATTGATGATCAGCTCTTGACAAACTAAAAGTGTCTACCTGCATGATGACATCAAACATTGAACTACGAAATCGTCTGAGTGAAAACTTGAAATTCGCTGATTGGAGATCTCAAATTAATGATCTTATTGGAAATTTGAGTTCTCAAACGATTGATGCAAAACTTGCTGTCTCTAAGCAGTCTCTACGCAGTCTTCGCTGTCTCTAAGCAGCCTCTAAGCAGATTTGAAATTTGAGCTCCCAAGTCAGATAAGTGGAAAATTAGTTTCCAAATAAGCAGTAGAAAAAGCATTTTTTGTTTTACATAGGTAGATAACTGCTGTCCTATGGCTGGGGTCCCGAAAATACGTACGTATACAGTAACTTGTCACCCAGGTACGTATTCAGCAAACTACCAAGTCCACCAAATGCTGAAATCACCCGTACATGTACTCAGTTTCATGTATTGTCTTTCGTACATGTCTTATGATTAATGGCGGCGATCCTCTTCAAATAGAATGAGGGTGAGATCTATATCTTATTTGGTGAATCTCCACGTTTTTGGTGTCTCTCTATCTCTCTCTTGGGTATTTGCAACGCAAATTCGTAATGAGTACATGGAGTTATATAGCAGCGCGACGTCCCTGTCAAGAAAAATTCCAAAGATATATTATTACGGCATTATAGTGAATAATTTACAATCCAAATAATATCTCCTATAAGTGCATTTAATATTCACTTATATCTCTCATTTCATATTCACTTATATATATCCTAAGTGCACATACTTTCGATATGAATTTACTAGCTACCTAAGGTTTGAATTATCTTATCTTCTTTGAATCTTCGAATCCACTATGTAATGTATATATTTTTGAAATTTTTATTATTAATAGAAAACAAACTCTTAATTTTGTTTTTAATTTAATTATTAATGACTGATTTAGTTTATTATTTGATTATAATGGTAAACATAATCGTGTTGTTAAGGTAGGGAAGACCAAAATCTCCTATTTGTAACAGGTGAATAAACATATTCAGTCATTCAATCTCATCTAAAATAGATAAATTTCTTCCCATCCCCGCTGGAGCGCCCCCTCGTTGCACACATGATCCTCCACGAGCCCATTCTCACCTGGTGTATTCCGGCTTCACGGCTGCTTTGCCACCTTATTGATGACACTCGAGCAGACCCTGATAGGTAACTGTTAGCGTAACAGATGATTCTGGACGTTTACTGATCAATTTCCGATCTCCCGATGCCTCCGGTCAATCGGCTCGCATCGCTTATGCTAATTCCGTTGTTAATATGTCCGCCACGCGGGTACGGGCCATCTGCGGCCTGTTACGATCAGACCTGAGGTCAGTTGGCCGCGAGAGGTCGGATATTATTTGTAACAGGTGGCTCGGGACGGACTTCGGTTCACCACGATATATACCGCTTTCCACGTAATGAACTCCCCTTCCCATTCATCGTCACACTTTATCAATTCCGGTTTGTGTATAACCACTGTCATATTCACCATGTGATGCTCCTCATTTTGTACACTGGCATCCGAGTAGGGCTGAATCATTAACCAGCAGAAGGTATACGTATGAGCGGGAAAAGCAATTTTCTGTACAATCCTACGCTATCTCAATACACACATCAATCAATCAATCATATTCCCAATTCAAATAGTTATCCGGTCGTCGTCTCTCGGCGTGAGATCAGAGGGGAAAGTTCATCAATCATCTAAAACCATCTGCATGAAAATAACCAAGAGTTCAAATTGTTTCAGAATCAACAATATTATTCAGATCATTAGTGAATTCCTCCTGATTCGAAATTGTCGAGTGCTTTCGAGGTAGATATGGCCGTGAAGACTCCTAATTTGCTATCGACTGTACCGAAATTACATTGATTCCCTTCGAATTCACGAGTTTTTTCAGGGGACCGCAAAAATATTTCAATTCATCATTGTTCATGCTGCGTTACTGGAACCTTTTCAAAAACGTTGCATATTAGTAGACAACGGTTTATTATTTACATGCATTTTTTGAGACCGCCCGCAGCATTGTACGTTCAGCCGTTAGTTCACTGTCAAGGCCCTGAAGTGTAAACTGAAAAGCTTTGTCCACATGACCGTGAATGAAACGGTATACATCCGGCCCAGATAAAATGGGAGAGTCTGGAGGATTGCTAATGCCACTTCCGAACGGGTGCGCATGCGCCAGGACTGTGACGATTTTCCTCTCCACTTCTGGTTATCTTCTAATAATACTACCCGTAGATCAGCAATAATCAGCGACATCGCGCTTATCATTATCAACTGTTCTTATTCTTTCCCTAAGTTCCGAATTAGATACTACACATTAGATATATACTAGATACACTCTTTCTACTACATTAATAATATACTAGATAAACTCCATCCGTAGGTAAACCTTCAACCATAACTACAACACCTGTGTCCAATATCGCTGCCTTGTAAACAATGTGTAAAAGGCAGTGGCAAGAAAAAAGTCAGCTTAAAAACCGTTTTACGTCATGGACATGTATTAAGAAGAACGGTGCATTTAATTATATTTATCAAATTCATCGAAAAGTTCGTAGATTGAGAGAAAAAGCTCGCAGGTTCGTTGGCAGATCTTAACTTCAGTTTGTGATTGGCAACACTGGGGTCAATATAGAAAAGTAGTCAGTGATAGCTAAAAAGCGCTTAGTCCAAGCCATTGTTTGATAGATACGCGAGGAAGCTGATCTGTGAGTAGTATTATAGAAGCTAACCAGTAGGCCAATTCACTAAAATAGATAGTGGAAAGAGATTATATATTTTGAAAATCTCCCGCGAGAGATAGTCTCCCCTGGGAGACAGTCTCTTCCAATGTCCCCGGGTTCGTCTATTTTACTGAATAGCTCCAGAGACCTTGAGAAAGAGATATGGATCCTAATACACGAAAATGCCATAGTATCCATAGAGTGCGAGATGTTTGAGCCCCCGGGAGTTTTATTCCTTAATAATGAACGCATTTCTTAGTAATACCTGTTCAATGGGTAATTGGGTACCTACCTACCTCAATCCAACTTGGACGTTTTTACTCACGAATCGGATAAAAGTTTAAATGAAATTGAAAAAAGTCTCAATTATAAACAGAAAAAGTCGAATTAGGGGGCTTAATGCTTGAATTATTATATCTACACCTAATTAACGGCCACTCTTAGGTAGGTGGGTACCTACCTCAACCCGCACTTGGACGTTTTTACTCATAATTCAATAATTATGTATATATTTTTAATTAAAATTGAAATGAAAAATTTAATCTTTATGAAATGAAAAAGTTTATGATGAAAAACTTTATGAAATGAAAAAAATTAACGATCAAAATTACCGATGTGGTTGTGGATGAACGAGGATATTACACGATCACTGTGAAACAAACGAGAAATAGAAATAGACTCTCTCTTTCGAGGAAAGACACCTAATTAGCTGTCTCTCTGAAAGAGATCGAGAATGCCAAGATGGCCGCCCACTCTCTCTTTTATAAGTTACTGAATAACCCTGTCATGGATACTATAAAAATCTATTTTGCCAAAAGAGAGAGTCGGACCTGAAAGAGATGTCTCTTTGGTTTAGTGAATAGGCCCCCAGATGTGGAGAGGAAAATCGTCCAAGGCGCATGCGCACCCGTTAGGAAGTGGAGTCGTCGCATCAATCCTCCACACTGAGATTCTCATCAGCTAATAAAATCATCATTGGTAGGTAGGGAGCATCGGATTATAATCACGCATCGCTGTATGAAATCGAGTTGGTTGTTCCGTGATATTATTTCATCCGAATAATGATGGTTATTTTGGATTTTATTGATAGATAATTATGTTGAACGAACAAACGTTATGCTTCATTTATAACAACAAATAAAATTTATGATAGTACTAGCCTGACCGCTCGCTTCGCTCGCTATCCGAGATTCGCTGTACGCAGTATCGTGGAACCAACAAACAACGGAAAAATCCCATAGCCTACTGGGTATTTGTGCCCAATTTTATCAAAATCCGTCAAGCCATTCAGGAGTTGACCATGGTCGACCATATTTCCGCTATGGTCAGGGAATTAAAAATGCGTCTACGTTCAACTTGGGAGGCTACCGGATATTGGTGCCAAATTTGGTCGATATCCGTTGAGCAATTCGGGATTCGACCATGGAGGGGCCTATGGATGCGCTATGGTCGACCGCGGGGGTAGTCCGAAGGGTCGATCGTAGATAGAATTTCACGTAGATTACGAATACGCGATAAAAAATAGGGGTTACCATTTCAATTAACGAAGTTGACCATGGTCGACCATAGTTCCGCTATGGTGAGGGAATTAAAAATGCGACGTTGCACAACTTGGGAGCCTACTGGATATTCGTGCCAAATTTGGTCGATATCCGTCAAGCCATTCAGGAGTTGACCATGGTCGACCATAGTTCCGCTATGGTCAGGGAATTAAAAATGCGACGTTGCACAACTTGGGAGCCTACTGGATATTCGTGCCAAATTTGGTCGATATCCGTTGAGCAATTCGGGATTCGACCATGGAGGGGCCCATGGATGCGCTATGGTCGACCGCGGGGGTAGTCCGAAGGGTCAATCGTAGTTAGAATTTCACGTAGATTACGAATACGCGATAAAAAATAGGGGTTACCATTTCAATCAACGAAGTTGACCATGGTCGACCATAGTTCCGCTATGGTCAGGGAATTAAAAATGCGACTTTGCACAACTTGGGAGCCTACTGGATATTCGTGCCAAATTTGGTCGATATCCGTTGAGCAATTCGGGATTCGACCATGGAGGGGCCCATGGATGCGCTATGGTCGACCGCGGGGGTTGTCCGAAGGGTCGATCGTAGATAGAATTTCACGTAGATTACGAATACGCGATAAAAAATAGGGGTTACCATTTCAATTAACGAAGTTGACCATGGTCGACCATAGTTCCGCTATGGTCAGGGAATTAAAAATGCGACGTTGCACAACTTGGGAGCCTACTGGATATTCGTGCCAAATTTGGTCGATATCCGTCAAGCCATTCAGGAGTTGACCATGGTCGACCATAGTTCCGCTATGGTCAGGGAATTAAAAATGCGACGTTGCACAACTTGGGAGCCTACTGGATATTCGTGCCAAATTTGGTCGATATCCGTCAAGCCATTCAGGAGTTGACCATGGTCGACCATAGTTCCGCTATGGTCAGAGAATTAAAAATGCGACGTTGCACAACTTGGGAGCCTACTGGATATTCGTGCCAAATTTGGTCGATATCTGTCGAGCCGTTAGGCCGTGGGAAGACGGACAGACAGACAGACTCACTCACTCACAGAGATTCCTTTTTATAATATATAGAGATTCTTGGATCCACCGCATATTTATAAATGAAACTTTAATTGCCCGGCCGGATCCAGGAAGTATAGTTAGCAGCTTTTCGTGGGGGGGGGGGGGGGGAGGTATTGACCACAGAAACAGTGACCTACGCAGAAGGGGAATTTATGCGTCAATAATAAATCATTGTGTGATCGTTTGCAGCGTTTTTATTCCGGTTAGGACTGCGTACCTTAAAACGAAAACCATTTGCAAATTGTCAAATTTTGTTTCATGCTCGATTCCAAGGGTTCATTAATTATTGAAAATAATACCAATAACCACACATTCTTCACATGAAACAGTATCACGGAACAACCAACTCGGTTAAATACAGCCATGATTGGTTTTAATGATTATTATTTATCAGCTGTTCCTTAGCAATAATGATAATCTAATCTGAATGTATCACGATCGATTCACACCATGTTGACGAAGCTTTTCGGTGAAAACTTCAGGCCTTATTTGAACGAACGGCTGGACATAAAATGCTTCGGGAGGTCTCAAAAAATCCAATCGAGATCAATTTAAAAACGCCGTAAAAACAATACCCTTCTGTTGATAGTTTTCGAGCTAAGGCGTTCTGAAGATTTCACCCCCTGTTTTTACTCAGAAATGACTGACAGTAATGCCGAGCTTTGCAGACCGACGAGACCCCAGAAAGTTTGAGAGAAAAATTGGTTTCACGACGACCTGGCGAACTTCACACGAATATATTACACATTACATAACCCCCGCCTGCAAGACCGAGCGGTTGAGCGTTCCATTGCCTACCCTAGCGCCTGCCCAGGTTCTTGAGGTGTCTGCACTACTTCCAGTTCGAGAAGTGGCACGAGAATACTACCAGATAGAGACATTTATCGCTTAGTGACACCTCAGCTCGATTCCTGACTATTACTGACGTTTTTGTTCGCCGGGGCTGTTCCTTACAACAAGTTACGGGTGTACAGTTCTAAAAATACAAGTGCTTTTAAGGCACATTACGAATGTATGTAAACAGTTTCACCAGCCAAAATTTTACGTGTTGATGAAATCGCTAAAAATCCACGCAAAATGGCTAAAATCACCGGTCTATATCAATCTACCAGGACATGAATACTTTTCGAAGGTCAACAGACTTTCTTATTAAAAAAATTGGGTCATATTCGAAGGCTGCAGATTGTCGAAATAGGTTGAGGCCCACCGCAAAAACGCCCCTACTAGATCAAGTCTTACACTAATAGGAATTCAGTGATAGACTCATAACGGTTTCCACTCAGTAAAATAGTAATCCGTCGTGTAATAATTTGCAGCGTGCTTTATTTATTCAAGTTTTTTTTCTAAAGAGTTTCATGGGTCTGCAAAAATTTGCCCCCAAAAAAGTGGGTTAGATTCTAGTATTTGAGGGTCATTGAACTCTACAAGCTGTCAAAATGTCTTGAGCACGTCCATGAAAATTTGCTCATTGATCAGCTGTATGCCGGAATTTGGTATCTTGGTGTATTCAAATATTTTCTTCCTGGAGATTTTCGAAGATCAACAAACTTTTTTTTTTTCAAAAAATGGGTCAAATTCATGTTTTTCAGTGTCAGCCATCGCTACATATTGACTTGAATGGCTGAAGTCCACAGCTTTGAGAATTTGCTCAAATGGTTATGCTCTGTGGCTGTAATATTGTTGTTCCTTCATTTATTTAAGTACCTAGTTTTAGTGGTTATTTAGTACCTTCCCGAAGAATGCTGCGGTGAATTTGAATTTGTTGAGTCACAACAATTTCACGCTGGATAAACCCCGAAAATATTTCGTTACTTCCCTCGTCGTGTGTGGTTATCCAGGAGAGAGAACCGTCTGTCAGCGGAGACCACACACGGCGCGGGCGCCAGCACTATCCCGTCGGTGTTTTCATTGCCTGTTGCGGGCGCCCGCAGTGTGCGAGTTGGTTGACCGTAGTATAATTGGGTCGCCAGATAACCATAAAATTCTTGGCATTGGGAGGGGGGGGGGGTTATTTTTTCCTTGAAAATAATAAACCAGTATATCGGGATCTACGAATGGTGTGGCTGTTGGCTCGGGAATTCATAGTTCCATCAGTGGGCATGTCCGCAACTACCCTACAAATCGGGGAACATTTGGCACATGCGCATATGAATCTGTCACGATCGTACCCAGACAGGACATTGACGTTCGGGGTTTGTTTGTGGTTCCGTATGGTTTACTGTCCATTGAACCTTTCCCTTCAGTTTCACTGCAATCAGGACCTTGTGAACTGTGGCTAGGCTTACCTATTCCTTATTTTTCACGCCG
Organism: Leptopterna dolabrata; assembly: GCA_954871275.1. Classification (NCBI taxonomy): domain Eukaryota; kingdom Metazoa; phylum Arthropoda; class Insecta; order Hemiptera; family Miridae; genus Leptopterna; species Leptopterna dolabrata. Next base: position 14,495,753 of record OX940983.1, on the reverse strand, counting down.
CCTGCGCTCGCTTAGCTGCAATAAATACCCCAAGAAAAATATTGAACGGCAGCAAACATGGAATGTTGTGCCCTCTGTAGTTAGGGGCGCCGCGCCGGGGATTTCAAGGGTTAGAATCTGATGAAATTTTGGCCGAACTTAGCGTAAAGAGAAACTGTGGAGAAAGAAAATTCCGAGATGAGGATTTCGACGTATTTCATTTGGGACAAACTCTCAACATATCACCTTATTAATGCCTTTATATTGTGAAGTTGTTCTGGGCAATGTATGCGTATTACGTACAGAACAATAACCTAGACAGCAGGGTACTTAATCAGAACCTGCGCCTACACAGAAAATGAAATAAACCGTCAGGTGCGGAAGAATTTGCAACTTCCAATTCTGTACACACCGGTGTTCACGAGTGAATTTTTCCAACAAATTAAAATTGTGGGGACGGAAATTGGATCGAATTGGATTGTTTTTGTGATGTGTTTGTACAGTTGGGTTCATTCAGTTTGGTCGTGTAATGGGGACGAGATGAAAACGAGCTTTTCTTAATGGGGCACGCGTGATTCGTGATTTGACCGCTAAACTGCCCTCTCGTATCTCCATACACCACCGTGGTGACCCCGTCATTGAACCACAATCAACATGAATAGCATTATTACCGTAGATTAGCGTTTCCCCCTTCACTGGACTACCTGCCGTAATGGCATAGAATCTTTATAGGTAGACGTAATACAGGTTGGAGGGCCACAGTTGTATTTCGCTTTTCCAGAAGAAAATTAACCCCTCCCCTCCCATTCGGTCGCCGTCGATAGCGAAACCCGACTCTGAACCCCCACGCGATCTGAGTGCGATACCGATCGAAAATTACCCTCAACAGGCATTTGAACCCCCAACCTCCCTCTTCCTACCGATTTATTGAGTTGAAGCCTGTAATTAAACGGCTCCAAACCTTTTTCCTTCGTTTCGTAGTTAGCTCGTTCTTTTTATTTCCTAAAGTGAAAATACTATTTTGCAAGGGGGAAAAAACACAGAAAATATCGGTTAACGTTAACTGAAATAACTGTTTATCGATTTTGTTGAGAAATGATGCAATATGTCGAAAAATGACCGATACATCATACCGTTTCTAAGTAAATCGGAATTCATCCTTATAATTTTTGGTTTATTATTTTCAATAATAAACCTTTGGAATCCAGCATGAAAAAAAAAATTCTAACCCCCTCAAAATATTATGGTTTACGTTTCAAGGTATGTAGAATCCGAAACTGCAATCAAAATATTTCTGTCTGTCCGCCGTACGCCGTATTTCGCACTTTTCTTAGTTACCATGAACAGAAATTAATGAAATTCGGTTTGTAAGCCCCGTAGGGGTGAAAAATAGGGGTTGACATTTTCAGAACGCCGTAGCTCGAAACCTTTCAATAGAAGGGTATGACCATCGAAAAGCTCCGTCAATATGACCGTGAATCAAACGGTATAACTCCGGCCCAGATACCGTCGGTAGGGAGCACCTGATTATAATCACGAATGGCTGTATGAAGTCGAGTTGGATGTTCTGTGATATCATTTAATTTAAACAATTATGGCTCTTTTGGATTTTGTTGATAGATACCTACTTCTGCAACTCGAATAAACGTTGAAGTATTATTGGGTAAATTATTACACAGCGGTAAATTATTACACAACGGTTATTGTACTATCTATGCGGAAGGGACATCTATACAGGTAAATTGTTACACAACGGTTTATTATATACCTTATGCTTCATCAATAACTACAAATAATCAATTATTGAATTATTGAATCCCGCGCATTTGTATGTAACTTTAATTCCCGGGCCGGCTGCAGTACTCCATTTAGGGCCTTCCTGGAGGGAGCTCGAGGGTATTGACCACAGAAAACAGTGATCTACGCAGAAGGAGCATCAATGCGGGTAAATATTAAACCGTTGTGTAGTAATTTGCAGTGTTTTTAAAATAATTGTATGTTGGCTGGGGAGAAGACAGTAATGAAAATGGGGTGTGGAACAGGAACATTCAGAATATTTACATGTTTGTACAAAGTAAATGCAACATAGGGAAAGTAGTGTCCTCCTTTTTTTAGCATTCTGCTCGACATTAGGCTATGCCCGTGTCGTCGAGCTGCATTTTCATCTGGACTTGCTCAAGTGTGGAGCTTTCTTCAAAAGGCCACATATCCCTGTTGAAAAATTTTCGGGATGCGAAAAAATTATAAGTACTACCAAAGAAATAGTTTTTGCAAATTTTTTGGTTATGAAAGTGAATAAAGAGGCACTGAAAATACGGATTAGCTAAAACCCCAATTGCTCGCTATGCCCAACAAATGTGCCAGTGACCTCCAAACATCTTTATGTCTGCCCCCGACTTGAGGGCATTAAAATAAATTTTGCAAACGACGAGACCAAGTGTCAGAATTTTCTGAACTTTACTGGGCAGTTCCGTTGGCAGAGCTGCTTTGACCAAATTCGGTGTATTAAAGAGGAATAAAAGGGCCAATGAAAATTATGTCCTAGAATGTGAACTAGGTATGTCCTATAAATGAGGTGGTTGGCACCTTCTGATCCAACACGTGGATTAGTTAGTGCCACTTTGATGAAAATACGAAATTTGACACAGCATTCTTCGGAGCAATATTCATATTTCGCTCTGAACTGATGGGATAAATAATAAATGTATCCAGTAATAAAAAGTCAAGTAAATTAATTTATTCCAAAACTAGTTAAAATATCAAAATTTAAAAACTCCAAAAGTACTGGTTAAAATTCTTGAAGTTGGCATTTTTAGTGAATGGTAATCAACTGCTTAAAATTCTTGAAAGTATTACATTTTAAAAACGCTGCAAATCCCTGCACAACGGTTTATTATTTTGTATAGAATACCCTTCTGTTACAGATCACAGCTCTATGTATAGATAACCCGTCTATATAATATGATATGTACTATTCTACACATATTATGTAGATCGCAGACCCTCCGTAGGTTAGTACCTAACCCCGTACTCGTTACTAGGTACCTACCTAAATCACGAGTTAAATGTTGCTAAAATAATTCTGCCGATGACAAACAGTACCTAACAAAAAGAAACACACATAATGAAGTTCTGAAAAGAAATTGTTGATGAGGAGTGAAAAAAGTTGCAAAAGTACCTACCAACAAACTCCAGCCCCTTCTACGTAGATGGTATAATGAACCGTTGTGTAATAATTTACCGTTGAGTAATGATTTACCGTAGTAATAATTTACCCATCAATTAATAATACTTCAACGTTTGTTCAAGTTTCACTACCTACCAACAAACTCCAATAGAGCCATCATTTTTCAAATTAAATAATATCACAGAAATACCAACTCGACTTCATACTCCGCCAATATAATCAGGTGATCCTTACCAATGATTGGCCGTATTCACAAATTCCTATTGTGGGCGCGTCTCTGGTTACGAGATTTGGTTTGAATTGTATACAATTTCATTCACACTGGAGTCGAAAATGCCTGTCGGTGCAAACTTCGGGGCCTTACTGTGAACGAACGGCTGGACGTACGATGCTCCGGATGGTCTTAAAAAACTCGCAAGTTCAAGAACTATTTAAAACCGTAAAAATATTTACGTAAAAAAATGGTATAGGCGTTTTGAAAATTTCAACCCCTATTTTGAACCCCTTAGAGATGACTCACAGTAACGTCGAGCTTCGAGGACCAACTAGACGCCGAACGGAACCTATAACCCGAATTTCATCAATTTTTTTTCATGGTAACTAAGAAAAGTGGCCCGTACGGCGTACGGCGTACGGCGTACGGCGGACAGACAGAAATATTTTTATTGCAGTTTTGGATTCTACATACCTTGAAACGTAAACCATCAAATTTTGAGGGGGGGTAAGAATTTTTTTTTTCATGCTCGATTCCAATGGTTCATTATTGAAAATAATAAACCAAAATGAAAAGTTACTTATTACATATTTGGAAATTCTTATCATCGTCATCCAGGCAGTTGCATCCACCATCATCGTGGTCATGCTTCTCATGGTGTTTCTTCTCCATGCAAAATCGGCTTGTGCCATTGCCAGTCTGGATCCTAGGTCCATTCATCCCTTATAATGAGGTTAAGAGTCGGCGAAGAACATATTTCTTATTTCGGTACCTAAATGTACGTCCCATACCCGCAGTCACTAGGAGGATTTTAGAATTATCAAGATATCAGTCCAATTTAATATTATCCCGTGCAACACGCGGGTAATCCTGCTCGTAACAAAAATTATCATTATTTTACATTCTACCTATTACCTATGTTTATATGTTTTTACATTATCATTACAAATTATTTTAGGGGTGCCTCACTTGTTACTGGTGATGTTATATTCTGAAATTTCATTTACCGCCCTGTTTCTCACGTTGGTTGCGATCGCAGCGTCGGAATGTGGAGACCTTCATCATGTGTTTTCATTACAGAACTGTCAGGGAGCTGGATCGAGAACATAGACGTAGTGGAAGGAGGTCTGGAAGTGGTTGAGGGCGACAGCTTGGCTCTCCCTCATCTCACTTCCCTCCGCCTCATCAGCAACCAGATTCAACTCGTCTCTTCCAAAGCCTTCTTGTGAGTAATAAACTGCTTTTTCTCTGTACATAATATACAGCTCTCTCTTCTCAAAGCGCAATTCAATTCTCACACGTAAAGCCGTCACCAAGCGATCAGTGTAAGAATACAGTTGGAACGACTATAATTCTGGTTCTGACTTTCTCCCTATGGATTCCATTGTAGACCATTTTTAGGGTACATTACGAAGCATTCGTATAATGCTCCATAATGGTAATGATCGTAATAACGAACCACCTCCAACAGTACCTATCTGGTAGCGTGGGTAAGTGTATATAGTTATAGAATTTCCATGCCGCCCCAATGCCCCACGTATGTATTAAATAATAATGAGTCATGAATGAATCACTACAATCTTGACTGTAGTACCAATTGTGTTGATTGTCTTTAAAATGGGCCATTCTCTTGAAACTCACCTGCGTCCATTATACTTCCTTCAAGGGCACCAAGAAGTTTTTCTTGCACGAGGATAAGATCGTATCCTAGTATCGTCAGGTTTTCGTAAAGTGTGCCCTATCCGTTTTTATTTCCGTTCTCTTACCTCAAGATGGATAGTTATTTGTCTACAGGTCTTCGTAAGAGATCTTTTCAGCCCACCAGATTCCCAGGATCCTTCGCGGGTACCGGTTAACAGAAGTTTGGGGTGATTGGGTGATAGCTTCAGTCGCGTTTCAAGTCTCACACCCATATACCAGGACTGGCTTCACATTGGAGTTGAAGAGCCGGAGTTTTCTTATTCTGGAAAGGTTCTTGTTCTTCCATACACCATTCAACCACCAATAAAATATAAAGATTGGTTTATGGATACCAAATGATTTTCTCGGTTAGGTTAGTTAAAACGAATTTTTTTTTTCAGCTTCTATATTATAATTCAGTTTTCCACCAAAATAAAAGGAACGGTCTCACCTCGAATGATCGTAGGAGTTGGCAGTCGTATTCCAACTAATAATAAAACAGGTAATTAACCCACCACACAACTTGTAAATAATAATGGCGCGTATATGACGCTCGCTGACAGACGCTAGACGGCGAACTGCCCTTATCGCCTTCATCCGGGCCTGACGATGGTGACATCAGCCGGAGGGGCCGGATTATTACCGGATTCGGATAGTTCATCCGCGAGGCAAAGGTGATCGGGAAACAGAAGACGAGCTATATATTGCAGATTTGCGTAGTTCTACGGGAAGGAGTCGGTAGCGGAATTTAGCTGGGGAAAAGGTCAATTAATAAAATGAACCCTTAACAAATTATGACCTCGAACGTTGCATTTATGAAATCAGTGTAAGATCTTTATGTATATTTAGTTTGTTAGTAAAATTTGATGAAAAACTTGAAAACTACGGACTACAAAATGAAAACCGACTCCCGCAAAAGGTCTATGGTCATTGCTGTAACTTGCAAATCCGTTGAATTATTAGTATTTGTACATATTCATTTTGATCTCTGATAGTACATGGATTTTTTTTTTCCTCTTCAATTCTGTCTAGGATGATATAAACGACAGCAAACTGGTTTGTATCTGTTTTCCTTTGAATTTTGTTTTGTGAATTTTCCATAGTTTTCTGCACCTCAAAAAAACCCTTGAAAGCGTAAAAGTAAGTTGAATAATTATATTTTATGTTAGGATGAACTTGTGTACCTGCTTACAACTCAGGTTCGCCCTGAAGATGGGCAAAAAATTCACCTTGGCCTCCGTAGCGCCTACCGTGGGTCGATAAGAGAGAAACTGTAGAAACCACATTTTGAAAAAACAAACTTGTCTACAGGTACATAAATAAAGTTCGTTAGGGAACTTCAACGAAATGAACACATTTTTATCTTGTTTGGCCTGACGGTGATTTTCATTCACCCGACATCATCATTCATAATTATATTTATTTAAAAATAATGAAAATAAAAAACCCGAAGGGTTGAATATTTTATGATTGCTGTTTCCAGCTAACTTAAGCCTTTTTCCATATAGCTCATGTTCATCAAGAGCTATTTTTGTTGGTTCAATATTTGCTCCGAACGGTCGTATAGCGGTCCCTGCCACAGTTCCCATTACTGTGGTAATGTTTTCCAAACATAGGAAAGAGAGGAGTTTTTTTCCCGTCCTTTTTCATACATTATAACGTAAAGGTTATAACGTAAGCCCCCCCCCCCCCCTTTATTTCTGGTCGAACGGCAACGAGTAGGTACCCGATTCTACGAAAACTAGGTATATAGGAGGCCTCGTTTCAACAAGAGGATGATCCACCTTCGGTATAATGGCTGCCTGCCCAATATAACTGGAGCATAAAAGGACGTCACAGAAACAAGAAGTTGATCAAAGGAAGCCGTCTCTTACCGGGAAGGAAAAGAAAAGGAAATTCGTTCCGCCTCTTTGATGGAGACCGAATGATTCGGTACGAGAAGGGTCTTTAAACCTTATTGGTAATCATCCGAAGTTGGCCCAAAGGAACCTCTTTCCGGGATCATCTAATGACTTTTAGAAGAAGTGTAGTGATATCGGGGAAGTTCCAGATGACACGACCTTTGGGACAATTTTCTATGCTTCTCATCTTAAAATGCGAACCTTACGATTTTATATTGTAGCGCGGGCGTTGCTTAGAAAACTGAAGCTCTGCCGCTTGAAACGTCACAGTGAATTACAATGATAGTGGAGTAGGACTGCTGGTATTTCTTCTGACTGAATTTCATCATCAAATTTTTAAATTTAGTTGACTTTGAGTTAGCAGCGCGCAACGCCACACGGTCGAAAAAGAGCGGTTTCCGCTTAAAATCGTGCTCCCCTCCATTCTGATTATAACCCGCGATCCTTCCTCTAAAACTACTGATTATCGCCGCAAAGTTCACAAAACCCTGAAATTCACTCTTTTGTCCACTGGTACCTCAACAACTGGTTTCTTTTCATCGAAAAAAATTTTCGCCGAATAATACCAATTCCAGCTCCCAAGTTATCGGTATTATTGTATTTGGTCTTTTTTAGATTTTCCTGTTTTTGTTTATTATTTTCAATAATGAACCATTGGAATCGAGCAAGAAAAAAAAAAAATTCGACCCCCCCCCCCCCCCCCCCAAATTTTGATGGTTTACGTTTCAAGGTATGTAGAATATGAAAATGCGATAACAAAATTTCTGTCTGCCCGCCGTACGTCGTACGCCGTACTGGCCACTTTTCTTAGTTACCATGAAAACAAAATTGATGAAATTCGGGTTATAGGTTCCGTTCGGGGTCTAGTTGGTCCTCGAAGCTAGGCGTTACTGTCAGTCATCTCTAAGGGGTTCAACATAGGGGTTGTCATTTTGAGAACGCCGTAGCTCGAAAACTTTCTATGGAAGGGTATGGTTTTTTTTGCGATATTAAATTTGTCTTGAGCTAAACAATTTTTTGAGACCACCCAGAGCATTGTACGACCAGCCGTTCGTGTGCACCAAAAAGCTTCGTCAACACGATCGTGAATCAAACGGTATAAATCCGGCCGGGATATCATCACTAGAGAGCACCTGATTATAATCAAGGATGGCTGTATGAAGTCGAGTTGGTTGTTCTGCGATATTATTTCATTTGATAAGTGATGGACTATTGGATTTTGTTGGTAGGTACTTCTGAAACTTGAACAAACGTTGAAGTATTATTGACGGGTAAAGTATTACACAATGTTAAATCATGACAAAACGGCAAATTCATACACAATGGTAAATTATTACACAACTGTAAATTATTACACAACGGTACAATATTACAGAACGGTAAATTATTACACAACGGTTCATCTACCTAGAAGGGGCTGGATTTTGTTGATCGGTACTTTTGCAACTTGAACAACCGTTGAAGTATTATTGATGGGCAAGTTATTACACAACGGTTCATTGTACTCGACCACGAGGGTAGGTACTGACCACAGAAAACAGTGATGTACGCTGAAGGGGCATCTATTTCACTCCACATCAACAATTTTCCTCCAGAACTTCATTATTTGCGTTTCTTTTTGCCATTTTAGTTACTATTTGTCATCGACAGAATTATTTTAGCAATATTTAACTCGTGATTTATGTAGGTGCGCAGTAACGATTATTTCAACAGAAGGGTGAATGAATTCGAATTGTATACATTTAACCCAATGTCTTCACCACGGACGCGCTAACAATTGGGAATTGGCCCGAGATAAAATCATTGCTAGGGATCACCTGATTATATTCGCAGAGTATGAAGTCGAGTTGGTTGTTCTGTGATATATTTCATTTGGAAAATGATGGCTCTTTTGGAGTTTGTTGGTAGGTAGGGAAACTTGAACAAACGTTGAAGTATTATTGATGGATAAATTATTACACAGTGGTAAATTATTACACAACGGTTAATTGTTACACAACGGGTCATTATACCATCTACGTAGAAGGGGCTGGAGTTTGTTGGTAGGTAAGTTTGCTACTATTTTCACTCCACATGAACAATTTCACTTCAGAACTTCATTGTTTGCGTTTCTTTTTGCCATTTTAGGTACTGTTTGTCATCGACAGAATTATTTTAGCAACATTTAATTCTTGATTTAGGTAGGTACCTAGTAACGAGAACGGGGTTAGGTACTAACTTACGGAGGTTCTGTGATCTACATAATATGTGTAGAATAGTACATATTATATTATATAGACGGGTTATCTTTACAGAGAGTTGTGATCTGTAACGGAAGGGTATTCTGTAGAAAATAATAAACCGTTGTGCAGGGATTTGCAGCGTTTTTGAAGTTTTATGGGAAAAATTTTCCTGTCTTTTGTTAAAAAAGCTTGAAAAAGTTGTAGTTGTGCAGCATGACCATTTGAGCCTATTTTCAAGCCATTGTTTAACTTTTTTATGATTGTAGCAATTTTCACCGATTATGTCATCCAAAATCTCAATATGATCCAATTCTATGAAAGTACCTACCTGTGGATCATTATCGAAACAGGTCGGTACTTAGTCTTTCTGTCTCAATATGACCCACTTATTATTTTGAGAAAAGTATGTATCTGTTTGACTACTGAAATATGTACCTAGTATTTTCCGCCCTAGTTACTATTCAGATAACCCTTTTCGTGATTTCATGTACTAGGTATGATTTAATATATTTGTACAGGTCTTGAGCTATTTGGACCACAAAAATTTAAATTCGACCCACTTCATTTTCGAACATTGCCTTTCTTCGAACTCACAGAGCCACAGTCTGGAATCACAAGTGAACATAGTATACATGGAAAATTTCTGTTGAATTTGGGTTTGTTTGATGGAATGCTCTGAATCCATAAAGAATGTAATTTTTTCAAAAATGTATTTGCTAAAAACTTTTTACCCATTGCACTAGCGTATTTTTAACGAAAATTTGCTGAAACACCAGAAATAGTGGCTGAAAAAGAGAATAAATGCGAAAATTGAGTTCCTTCCCTCACCGCAATCACCGCCTCTCTCACTCAAGGCAATTAGTTGTCGAGACTTGTTATTAGAAGGGAGAAACTTGTTACCTTATTACTCCCATCGGCCTGACAACTCCCCAACTTCTACCCCGAGACCTAATACCTGAAACGTAACCCAATAAGCTTTCCTCAGGTTTTCCTGCTCTCGACCGACTCCATTCTTGGGAAACAATGTATCGAAAGTTCTGATAACGGAACAATCTCGGAGGCGTTAACGAAGTTTCTGAAGGGATTACGTTGTTTTAAATGATTCTGATGGTGTGAGAACCTCCAAGACTTTTGCCTTTAGCGCTCGGCTGGTCGTTAACAATTAATCGGCTTATCGAAGTTGAGTTAGCAATCAGTTTGGGACCGGCGGCGCGTTCCGTTTCGACCTTTTGCTGTACCTATAACCATCGACGCGGAGTTCATTTCACGAAAACGGCGCGTTTGGAGTTTAGACTCAAGTAGAACAGAGTTTTGCAGGAATCCAGAGTCTGTACAGAGGAACGAAAGTGATGCTGCGTGTGCGCATTGAAGGCAGCGATAAGTTGGGCGTGACGCGTCGAAGGAAAACACCGGGAACTCACGGCGTTTTCGAACAACACTGATTTCATTTAATTCACTCTGTCCGTTATGGTCAAATCTAGTAATAGATTTTTTGCCCACTTCCCTATGTCCAATGGAGCAGAAATCGTGAATAGCCTTCTACGAAAAAGAATTAATTAAATAGGTGCATAGTCTTCTACGGCAGTATAATGAATAAATCATATAAAAGAAAAATCATTACTTAAATATGTAATTAAAAGAGAAGCTGAAATTTTGCAGTCATCTTCATTTGATGACACTAACCACATGAATCAATCATAAACTAACCTCCTTCAGAAGTTTAGTTCCCCTTTAAAAGTACCTAGCAAAATCTCCTAACGCCCCACGCTTTTAGTTTTAGTCATAAAAAATTCCGTTGTTCCCGGGTAGCGTAACAATTCATTCCAAGATTTTCTAGATATGTACCTATTAAAAACCGAAGAATAAATTCATTATAAATCTAAGCTACTTTTTAAAAACAAGCTTTTATTTCGAAATGATCTAGGTATATTAATAATAAAGTTATTTCTTTCTGCTACCCGGAAACGCTGGAATTTTGTATGACTAAAAAAAAAAAGCTTGGGATGTTAAAAATTTATTTAATATCTGCAAGATTGGAGTACTTGCAGTCGTAAATGAAATTTAAAAAACAACCATCTTTAAAAGGAAAAGATCTCCCAACGCCCCACGCTTTTATTTTCAGTCATAAAAATTCCAATGTTCCTGGGCAGCAGAAAGAATTTATTTATTTATTTTAGATCAGTTCGGAAAAACCGAATTTAAAAAAATTTATTTTCTTTGTTTTATTTGCTTGACAGTTTTGAGTTTTGCGTTTTTTGCGCTGCGTCCGTAGTCGTCGTTTCTAATGTTTTTCTTACAGTTAGTTGCTAATTTATTTTGTGTTTTAGATTTAGGAACATGGGATATGTATATTAGGTATTCACCATAATCTGCTTGTTCTTCAGTTTCTAATCAAGGACTGGTTACTGTATGTTACTATGAATACTTAATACCCTCTCATAGGGTTTTGAACGACTTGTGGATTCTGTATCGACTGAGTGTATCGAACATCAACCCTCCTTTTTCCATGTCAACTATAAAAGCGCTTTTCCTACTGTAGAAAAGAATATAAAAAACCTTTTAGCGAGTATTTCAGCCCGGGAAAAAACTATAGTTGACCCGCTCTCTACCGGCAAGCCCTGCACAGTGATGTTTGTTGCTCTTGAACGAGTGAATACAGGAAAAGGGCGGAAGTCCTTCAGTTCATTCTGAATGGAAATTGAAGCCTCGTCACGAACGTTTGAGAGGCCTAGCGGGATAGCGTGGAGCATAGCTTTCGAGATTCCGTCGAAATCATAGGGGTTGCAACCTCCCTTTCATTAACATTTTGTTTAATTTATATGTAATTAGTTTTCCTTCAGCTTTCAAAGAGAGGGATGGTCGACCTGTTTGTATGAATATTTCTTGGAGGATATGGGGATAGGCTGTTCCCAGCGCGTTTCACCGCCGGCCTCCGAAATTTTCATCACTGAAGGTCGTTACAGCGTGTGGAGGGGGCTCCAAAATTTTTTATTCATACACGTTGAGCGCTTCTGCCTCTTCAAGGGTTTCATGAGGAGGTCCGAAATTCTCTCTTCACCCAGAATAGATCGTTTTTATAGTTAAACACCTCTACACAGCTTTTCCAGTTCAGTTTACTTATTACTAACCGTACATGCTATGCCTACGCATAGCAACCTTCTTTGCCACCAGCAAAATTAACAAGAATTGGCGTATGCGATTAGAATAGATAAGATCAAGATTTATTCTTCCTAGGTTGTAACAGTGCATGTTGGTAGTCAGCTTATTTGCATGTTAATGCGATGACAGCTAAGACAGTACAGACAGTGCTGACAGCTACGTCGCACACTTTCGATAGCCACGTTCGACACACATCGCTGATACTTTCACCACTACCTGCTATCAAGCATTTCATATTTATATGCGTTGGCTTCATTTCCGTCATTCACTCCTATCTTTTTCCTCCTATCAAGAACCTTTCTAGCCGGAGCTCGATTCCTGTAATTAATCGGACTTTAGTTCCATTATTAAAATCAATGGGTGTCATTGAAATGGCTTAATTTGGCACTTTCATAAGAAATCGAATGCGAAGAAGAAAAAAAAAACCTGCAAATGATTACACAGCGGTTTATTGTTTACCTGCCCTTCTCCTTAGGTCGCTGTTTTCTGTGGTCAGCACCTACCCTCGAGTACCCCCCCCCCCCCTCAGGAAAGCCCTAAATCGAGTACGGCCCGGGATTTACAGCTTCATATAAATAAGTAATTCAACTCGGCCCTTCGGGCCTCGCCAGGGGGCAAGCCCCCTGGACCCCCAAAGGGGGCCCCGCCCCCTCGGAACGGCTTCGCCGTTCCTCACCCCCGAAGGATGTGTTCTTATACTTCGTATAACAAAGGAGAATTTGCTATGCAATTTACCCTATCACATTCCTCTTTGTGCTCATCTTTATCACATTCCTCTTTGTGCTCATCTTTATCACGTTCCTCTTTGTGCTCATCTTTATCACATTCCTCTTTGTGCTCATCTTTATCACATTCCTCTTTGTGCTCATCTTCATCACATTCCTCTTTGTGTGACGCGTTTTTGTGACAGGATATTGTGACAGGACATTTTTTTCACATGACCCCCGGCGTTAAAATTGCATAGCAATTAATATTAATTATTTGTTGTTATTCATGAAGCGTAACGTTTTTTCAAGTCACAAAAGTACCTATCAACAAAATCCGAAAGAGCCATGTGGCGGTGTGGCTGTTCTCGAGTAGTTTTTCGGTCCGGTGGAGACGGGGTCGCTGGGCGGAAGCCTAATCGATGATATCCCTTCGTAACCGGTGATAATCTCGCTAGTCTAGGAAGGGGACTGTCGAGGGTCCACCGTCACTCTTCTCACTCTGTCACATGGTAGCAGAGCGTGGTTTGGTAGTATGCGCTGAGTAATTCACCATACTCCATCCAGTTATTGTGGGCTTTCCAGAAGGATAAGCCCAAAGGATTCCAGAAGGATTCGTGTACAAACATCCTGTCCCGATAATACATAACTCTATTGGCTACCCCATCCCCATTCCATCCTTTAGAGTGTCAATATAATTAAAATATATTGAGCCCATTCGACGGTGAGTAATGCCGTGTCCCAATAGTTGTCCCATCCTAACGATGGAGGTTGATCACCTAGAGGTTGCCCATATGAGCACAATTCACTGGAATAAAACCTCTGACAGCATTTTTTCTCCGCCAGTACTCGTATGTAGGAGCTTTGTTCTCCACCAGGAAACTATTAACGAGGTAGTACCATTACGATGGAGGTTAGTCACCTTGAAGCTGTTCAGATGTCCTGTGCTGAACCAGAGCTTCATACTACTTTTCATTCCCCTGTTTCTCCCTGCGTAGCAGAAGTATGTCATGTGGGAAAGAGTGTGACGATGTGGCTGTTCTCGAGTAGTTTTTTGTACGGTGGAGACAGGGTCACTGGGCGGAAGCCTAATCGATATCCCTTTTTAACTGGTGATAATCTCGCTGTTACAGAGGGGGGCTGTCGACGAGGGTCCACCGTCACTCTCCTCAATATGTCACAGCCATCATCCGTCAAATGAAATAATGTCACGGAACAACCAGCTCGATTTCACACAGCCCTAGCAATGCTGTCTAGGATTCATACCGTTTCATTCACGATCATGTTGACGAAGCTTTGGACTCTTCCCAGAGGTGTCTTCTTGTAACGCGATCCCCGTATCAGTAGTCACACTGAACAACCAACCAGCTGTCATCCTGCAAATTTTGAACTGAGGTGAAGGATTTTGTTTTTCAGTAAGTCAAAGAATGCCTGTCGTTCTTCAAAGCTAAAGCGTTGCCGTTAGAGAGATTAGGGGAAAAGAGACAAAAGAGCCAACCGTTTAAAACCTCCCTGAGACAGTATGGCGTCTTCTGCTATAGAAGGAAAAAAAATCGTAGCACAGAGAGTTATCGCTCTTAACCCCTAGTTATACCTTGAGTTAAGGGACCCCCCCCCTCCCATCGCTCCATCCACCAGGAAACCCTTCGAGGTAGTTAGGTCGACTTCACTCTAGAAAAACTCATGAGGTTTTCAAGATGAGAGTCACAAGGGAAAGGGAAACTGAGAGAGGAATTTTCGGTAGATTCGCTCGACAAACGGCCGAGACTAAAGCACTTACATTAGTACACCCGGAGCGGAACAGTAAAGGGCGTGTTAGTTTCGGATGAACAAATTGAAGTTGAAACGGTAAATTTTCGTTTTAAACCGAGCAAACCAACCGTGGCATTATGCTTTGCTCGCCGATATCCACGTAACCGAATGTTTTACTTCGCTTCAACGATTAGTTCTAAGGAACTCGCTGGGATACTTTTGGAGACTTGGGCGTTTTGTCAGGTATAACAAGGTCAACCTGGCAGAGAAAAATCCAAGTAGCTGATGGGCCATAATTGCATCCTCACGTTGTAAGAGGGATTTATATATACAAACAAAGCGATCTGCCTTTGACAATTTGTTGATGCACCCACGATTATTATTAAACTTGACCCCACCTGAACTGATGCCGATTTGCCGACGAGGATACAGAGTTTGCTCCAGTCGCGATCTAGGGACCGGATTCGTAAGTGTGTATTTACATATATTTACTGAAGTTAGGTGTCGTAATATTCGTACGTTTGTAATACGTTTTAGCACATTCTGAACGACCCGAAACAGTTACCAATCAATGATATCTGGGCTGGATGTATAAGTATCGTACGACCCACGCTCATGTTGATGGAGTTTTTTAGTTCAAACTGCAGGACCTTACAGTGAACTGAGCGGGCTGGGCGTCCAATGCTCCGGATTGTCTCAGCAAATCCACGGAGAAATCTACGGAGTTTTGAAAATTGCAACCCCTATTTTCCACCCTTCATTCATGACTGATCGAACTTCACGGACCAGCTAGACTCCAAATGGGACCTAAAAACCAAGATTCATTAATTTTGGTTCATTTTAACTACGGAAAGTCCCAAGTACCTACGGCGGACGGACAGAAATTTTTTTAATTCCATTTTCAGATTCTACGTACATGAAACATCAACTTCGGTTTTTTTTAAATGCTCGATTCCATAGATTCATCAATGAAAATAATAAACCAAAATACTACCGTAATTGGAAGTTTGAAAATCGAAAAGGTTAGTGGAACAGAAATAGAAATAATTGGAAACTGAATACATTTGTCAAGAATTTATTGGTTTCCAACATTTTTCCGCCGGCGTTCTGGATTAATAAATGTATTCAAACGAACTGAGAAATGAATGTCAGACTAAAATGCCAAACAGTTCCTTCGCCCCGATAAAAGCCAACGCTTTATTACGCGAGTTGAAAACTTGACGGAGGTCATCCTCTTTTATGTTTTCGCTAGTACTTGCGCCAATTTTTTTTCTCTCGAGCTCTAAAACTGCAGAGACCTCCTCAAGAGCGTGAGATGAGATTCGAGAAGTCTCCTCCCCCCTCAAACTCCTATCGCGAGAAATGTTACCAAAAGTTTAAGACAATATTCATAAAAGTGCCCTCTCAGCGTTTAACATCTCGAGTTACGGCTTCATTCCGTATTTGAAGTAAATGGAAATTATAGGGAATAAAGCGATTGCGCCATCAAGATTTTCATGGAATTTTTTACGAGTTCCGTGGAGCGAAAGTACTCGTAATGATGTTCATTGGCAGCAGTTCCATTTTCCCCGATGCTCAGAAGCTGGTTTATTGGTCAATGGAGGTTTTCATTGCAGCCCTTTGTGGTAGAACACCATGCCTTAAATTGATTCACTTGATTTACTCCTCGAAATCAAGTGGATGAACAACCAATCAGAGAAGAGTGGAACTGAAGTAACTTACTCAGATTGAAAGCCTTTTGATGTCGCAATGCACAGGTACCTGATCAAGAGTATGGTGGATTCTCTGTCCTTACGTAATAGCATTCCTGCCCCAATTCATTTCAGTTCTTGTGTTCAACCTACTCCACCAAAGCTGGTGATATATTTTGCCAGGTTAGGAAGAACGCAATCATGCAGGTTGTTGAATAGTGGAAACAATAAACACTTATTTTTATTTTTCGAACTTGATTTGTGGTAACCCAATTTTGGGTGTCACAGTTTATTATTCAGTGGATTTTTTTTCTCTCCAACTTCATCTATTTTTGTTCATTCCCCACTGTTTAGTCTCCCTTCAAATGGAGCATATCGGTCTGACAGTCAAAAATTATGAGAAATCGGTTGGGGGACCGGCCGCCTTCATCCTCCTTGAAGCGGCACAGGGGGAGAATCAGTTCTCATCCAGCTTTCCTCAATGGAGGAAGACGAAGCGATTGCGCTGTGGCGCCTTCTTCGCAACAAGGCGAAAAAGAATAGGAAAAGGATGAGGGGAAATTTGTGGATTCACCCCATAAACGCTGAACGACTCGAAAAAGGCGTCGTGTGCTTGCTGTATCGCGAACTGCATAGTGACCCTCCCAAATTCTTCATCTGCCATCGGATGTCGCAAAAATTATTTGATGAACTTTTAAATAAAATCCGGCCAACATTCAGAAAGGAAGACACAATAAATTAATCAATAATAATTACTACGCGATTTGTCCCACAACGCAGGCTGCAACTGCACTCCCGTAATCAGGTTGTCGCCGTCAGCATCCATTTGTAATTAGACACAGAAAAAAAACACAACACATGCGAATTAACGAAACTTGGATGAGCTCAGGAACACATCTGAGGGGAGCGAGGACGCGGTCTGTCATACTCCGTTTGAATGATACAATAGGGGGGGGAACGCAACATCAGTCTACTTCACTTGATCTTTGAATGGATCAGTGGTGAAGGGCTAAGCTGTCAGGATATGAAAGCACATGCAAGTTTTTTTTGCACTTGTACTGGTACCTGGGCGAGGTTTGAACTCGGGTCATCGGGAACTTTTAATAATATTCTAAATGCTGCAAATGGTTCGTGTAAAAATAAATCTGACAGATAAAGAGTTGTTCACTTCATGTTTGTAACAACTGATAACATCTCGAGGGACCACCTCAGTCTTGGAGAAAGCACGAGGTAGGGTTTGGTTTGGGTGCAGGAGCGAGGAGGATTTTCCCCTTGGGAGTATTTTAGGATTGCTACCACCCCGCGGTTTTCACCACAGCGAGCGATAGTGGACGTGGCAGTACACCGCGGTTTTCACCACAGCGAGTATGCGAGAGAAGTCGCAGGTAGGAGTCAGATCGGTATAATGAAGAGCTGGGCGAGCCGGGCGCCTTGTAAAGGTGCCCTCCACTCGTCCCTCGTCTACCAACGGCCGTTGGGAGGTGATGGAGGGAACCCTTCCCGGGCTTCCACCGAGGCCACGCACGGCCTTTCTTTCTTTCTCCTTTCTGTTTATTGGTTAAATCTTAACATATTTACATTGGAGTGGGATAGGGGCCACGACAGACAGGTTTTCAGGTTTTGTAGGAACGTTTGTTACTATAGTAATTAAAACATGATTTTGTTTAATGGGGCTCCAAACTAACAAGCTTGGCCACTAGGAGCGCCACGGAGGTCAGTGCCCAGCTCAAGCCACTGTTCCTCGCCTCGCGGTATCACAGTCACATCACTTTCAAGAGGTTGTTTACTTTTTTAGTAATTTATTTTCAATCATACCTGTGTTCATGGGTACCCAGCAAAGATGGGTACCCATGAAACATGGTATATAAATGCTGCCGTGTGAAAGAAAAATGGGATTTTCCAGTACTATTCTTGACCCACTGTTTTTTATGGTAAAGTTGAATTTTCAAAATTCGATTCGGAATTGGGGGAAAATCGGTGGATCTTAAAGAGAAACGCCTCAAATTTTGGACTAAAATCACACAAACCATTTAATTTTAGGTATATTTTATTGTCCATAGGTAGTGTGACGGAGAAACGCCTCAACTCGTCATAAATTGATTTGAGGCGTTTTACCTTCACAAAGTTGGCCAATATTGGCTTAAGATTTAGGTTGGTACATTTAATCGAAATTCTTGAATGTTTCTCCACATTTTTACACAGCTGATCCAGCGTGAAGCCATTTTTCATTAAAAAAATTAGCATTAGGTATGGGACATAAAAATCATCTGCTTTTCCGAATTCCTAGATTTTGAGGCAATTTTCCTTAAAAAATAATGATGGGAACTAAATTTGTGGAAGTTGAATTGATGTCGTTATGGAAATTTCCCTTGCAGTAGCCTTATTTGTATCGAGACATTGAAAACGAACAAATCCAAGGGGGTTGCGATCCGAGTAAAGCCCTTTCCACCACTGCCTCACCTCCTCCCTTTACTACCTCTGCCACACTCACACGTTTCCTGCACCCATTTCCAACCCCCTTTCACAATCGCGTTTCTTTCGATTTCCAAACAATTTGCCTTTTCTCCCATTTTCTTCTCCCCTTTCTCCAGCGAAACGGTTGAAAATCTCACGCTTTGTACAACCTGTAACCCCCACCCCGAGAGCATACGACACATTGTGAGCGGACTACGTAATGGAGCTATCCAGGGCTGCCCCCGTTTCTACCTTATTGAATTCGCCTGTGAAAAGGGTTTCGTGGGTAGGAAAAGAATGGAAATGAAGGCCGGTGAATGAGGGGTTGTTCGCAAGACTTACATGCGGGGTGGTCTTCCATTGTCGTAGGCGATCGCCTCTCTGCATTTCGGCTCAATTTCACTGATATTGTCGGTATTTTTTGAGGTAAATGGGTGTAAAATGTAAGCGGTATTCAGAAAATGATACTATGCACGTTTTTTTACATCGATCGTTGGAATTCTTCTACGTATACTATAATTTTCGTACCATTTAGATTTAAATGCTAGTCCATATATGTTCTTTTACTCCTTTTGGGTCAAAGAAAAAGAAAAACGGATTTATTGAAAAGCTGTCTATTTCCACTAATACGCACAAAAAACGGGAAAAATACACTGTTGACACTGGTAACACTGTTAACAACCAGAAAACGCGTTTTTTGTTGTTGTTGTTGTTGTGTGTATTAGTGGGGCAACTTTTCAATAAATCCGTCTTTCTTTGAACTGCGTTTCTTCGCGAGTGATTTAGTTCGTATCCATTTGGGTGTACTTCTTATGCTGAAGCCTGTTCACAAGAAAACTTCGACTCAGCTGATTTGTGAGTTCATTTTCCATTCAGCTGGTTTGGTTGCTGAACGGCTCGGGGCAGCAAAGGTAGGTATCGAAGATGAGCTATTCCGTCACAACGGTCTTTTGAGTTCCTTGACGTGCTTGTTACTGATTCGGAACGAACAGCCACCAGCTAAAATATTTTTTGCATGTTTATTAATTCCAGTGGTTCATTATTGAAAATAGTAAAACACCGGCGGAAACGCAGAGCGCAGACGGTTGACACGGTTGGTAAGGCTTGTTGATAAGGGACAGATGGGCTTGTTGAAGAGAGTAACAGAACTAGGTACCAGTTCTTGAATGAACGGTTCACCGGCGCTCTGCTGGGCAGACTCCGACTTGATACCTTTTCTCTCCCTAGTCTCTCGTCAGTTAGTGATGGGCTAACAGTCAGGCGGTCGGGCTGGGTATCGGTCAGTAACCGGTTCCGATAACCGGTTACCTGTTTACTGATAGGGGTGCTGTTCACCCACGGAGTAGAGAGGCAGGTACGTTGTGTCCTTTAGCGTACAATACCATCTCATGTCAAAGGGAAGCGAAAGGTCCTAAGCTGACGGATAAGTGTAGGTTTACACCATGCGTTTTCATCCTTGAGTTGTTTCGCGTTCATCCCTCCGGTTAGCTGTCATTGAACAACACCTAATCCTTTATGGGCCTGTTGGAATTGACCGTTTTTGTTCCGTTCCCGTCATCCCTCCGTTTTGCGGGAAGGAAGTCACCGCACCATGCGCCTGGTGGAACGGAATGAGGGAACGTCAGAAAGCGGGAAGGAGAAGGGCAACAAGGAAGTTGTCAGTGTTGTTGCCTCGTGCCGTTTGCACTCCTCCGTTTCACGCTCCATCAACAATCAGTTTCATTTTCTATCACTTTCAATTTCATTAATTTTTCCATTTTTTTCACGACCACGATGGTCGTAGATAAGTTCATTTCCCTCATCCATGGAGAGCCTAGCCTGTGGGACAAATAGCCATCTGAATACGCAGATAATACTGAAGAATTTATCCTCGTTGTGATGAATTTAAATTTATCATCACGGTGGCGTGAAGGAGTGAATAGATGAGAGCGAGGGAATTTCACCTAGGCGGCGGTAATCCACCGATGTAGGTGAGAGGAAGGAAATTCACCCAGGCGGCGGTAATCCACCGATGTGAGTGAAGGAAGGAATCTCGTCTAGGCGGCGGTAATCCACCGATGTAGGCGAGAGGAAGGAAATTCACCCAGGCGGCGGTAATCCACCGATGTGGGTGAAGGAAGGAAGGTGCTTGTCTAGGCGGCGGATATCCACCGATGTAGACAAGAGGAGAAGGTAGGAGGTGAATTCCCAGAGCGGCGGATACCACCAGGCATCTGGGAGGAGGAAGGTAGAGAGAGAAGAGAGAGCTGGTTAGAGGAAGTGTCGAATGAAGCTAAAGCTCCAGGATCCGGGATTATATAGGACTTGAAGTCCTCTCCCTCCAGCTCCCTGCTGGGAGCTGGTAGTGGGGCACCAGGTTGTGTCCCCCGGATTCTGTCGCCTGTCTCCCCACTCAGATGTTTATTGACGGAAGGTAATTTCTACATCGGAATATTGGTGAGAGCTTTAAGGTTGTAGTGGAGTGTTCCCGGGAGGGACTCACGACAGAGGTCCCCCCAGTTCGAACCAATGATTGAGGTAGCTGAAGGCTCAAGTTGACAGTGGCTGAGGGCTGCGGAAACAAAAAGGGGAAGGTGAAGGCGCAAGGATACAGGAGCTGAAGGCTGAAACAAACAATTGTAGTGCTGAAGGCAGAAGAGTGACCGGAGGTGTCTTAAATCTAGGGTGATATACAAGTAGTAGAATAAGTAGGCATAAGTTGACATAAGTAGACATAAGTAGGGCTAAGTAGACAAAAGTAGACATAAGGTGACATAAGTAGATAAGTAGATGTAAGTAGATGTAAGTAGATGTAAGTAGATGTAAGACATAAGTAGAAGTAAGACATAAGTAGATGTAAGTAGATGTAAGTAGACGAAATTTGATGATGGGAAACATATGTACAAGGAGGGTGTGATGAAAAATTTGATGAAGTGACAATATTTACAAAGGTGATGAGTTCGATGATGATGATAAGAGGGGTGATAGTCAGATAGATAGCTAGATATTTACAGGTGCAAGGTATTTACAAGTAGCATTTAGAGGTATGTATAGGTATTTACAGGTATGTACAATTTTTTGGTACGGTTTCAGGGGAGGCAGATCGGAGCGGGGTTGTGAAATCCGCCGTTCCCTGGGTGTGGACAGTGTGCAGTGTAATGTGGTGAGTGTGTAATGATGGTGAGGTGATGGGGTGAGGGAGGCGACTCCCTCTAACAGTCTTCACGTTAGTGAAGACTGACAGAGGGGCCCCTTCACTGCCGGGGCGGTGGTGAAGGGGAAGAGCCGGTGGGAGCCGGTACCCGGGACGTCGCGGAGGTGGGTGGCGACGTTGGGGTCCGGCGGGCGAAATGGAGGTGATGTGTGGCGTGTGTGGTGTAGGGGTGGTCGGGTGAGTGGTGTGGGGCGAAGTGTCTGGGAGGACGGGGGCTGGTTTACATCGGGCGAGGGGTACAGTGTGGGGCTTCCCGTCAATTAACAGGGTAGCCGTGGTGTTTGTGGAGCGGATGACGTGGAAGGGCCCGGCGTAGAGAGGTGAAAATGTTTTGTGGATGCCGGGCTCCTTCAAGTACATGTGAGTGGCTGTGTAAAAACGTGTGGGATAGGTGGTGTCGTTGTGTGGTGTTGTTGTGCGGAGTGGTTCCCTGTTAATTGACGGGGTGGGGTGTGGGGTGAAGATGTCGGCTGGCAAACGTAAAGGGTCACGAAAAGCGTGTTGTGCGGGACTTGTGTTGTCTGAAGGACGGGCGGAAGTGCGGAGGCTAAGTAGAACGTAGGGGAGGGTTTTGGTCCATGAAGGGGAAGTGGCTGATGCGGAGATGGCTTGCTTGAGGACCGAGTGCCACCGCTCTATTTTCCCGTTGGATTGGGGGTGATAAGGAGTGGTGCGGATTTTCTGAATCCCGAGGGAACGGAGCAGGTCGGCAAAGTGGGCTGATTCAAATTGCCTCCCCTGATCGACCGTGAGTGTCCGCGGACAACCGTAGCGGCTGATCCATTGATTGAGGAAGGCCGCGGCGACGGCGTCCGCGGTAATGTGGGCGAGTGGGATACACTCTACCCAATTTGTCGCACGGTCGATCATGGTGAGGCAATACCTCTTCCCCTCGGAGGGGGGAAGAGGGCCGACCAGATCCAAGTGGACGTGTTCCCACGGGAGAGAATCGGGGATAGGTTGAGGAGGTACATGGGGGTGAGCCGAGACCTTGAATTGCTGGCACTTCTGGCACCCTAGAACCCAGGTACGTATATCCGTGTTCATATGGGGCCAGAAGTACCGCGTTTTGATGAGGTCCCGGCTCGCCCGAATGCCGGGATGATGGAGGGAGTGGTAGTGTAGGAACAACTGCCTCCTCAGCTCCGGTGGGACGTACGGGCGCGGTGTGTCGGCCGATACGTCGCACCAGAGATCTAGGGGAGGCAGCTGCTCCAATTTTGAGGCGGAGATGAGATGGGAAAGAGCGGGATCGGAGGTAGGAGTTTGATGGTTTTTGAGGGTTTGCGGGGAAGGGAAGGGCAGTAACTCCGCCACCGGCGCAGGGGTGGGGCGGGAGAGTGCGTCGGCGACGCAGTTGTCGGCCCCCGGCAAATAACGAATATCGGACGTGAATTGTCCGATAAATTCGAGTTGCCGGAGGCGACGGGGGGAGGCTGATTTTCGGTTTTGGAGGAGGGCGTGGGTGAGGGGCTTGTGGTCGGTTATGACAGAGAACTGCCTGCCCTCCACGAAGTCACGAAAGTGTTTGATGGCTTCGTGGATGGCGAGGAGTTCTCTGTCAAAGGTGGAGTAATTTTTTTGTGTGGGGGACAGAGTTTTGGAGAAAAAGCCGAGAGGTTGGGGGGTGGCGCCGGTGTGTTGGTGGAGTACTGCCCCGATGGCCCAGTCGGACGCATCTGTGGTGATGGAGAGGGGGGCATGGGGATCGGGATGGGCCAATAGAGCGGCGTCAACTAGGTCCTGTTTGCATTGTTGGAAGGCGGTAGTGAGGGCGGGGGTCCAGGAAATGGGGCGTTTATCGTTTTTCTTAGCCGGTTGTGGGATAGCGTGTATGAGTGGTTGTTGGTGTTGTGCCGCGTGTTTGATGTGTCTACGGTAAAAGTTCAACATACCCAGGAAACGGCGGAGTTCTGAGACAGTGTTGGGTCGTGGGAAATCGGTGAGGGTGTGAACTTTGTCCGGTAGGGGTTTTATTCCTTCGGACGAAACCTGGTGGCCGAGGCAGCGGACGGAGGGCTGGGCGAGGACGCACTTCGGAGTGTTAATGGTGAGGCCCTCGGCGGCGAAGATGTCAAGTACTTGTGTCAGGTGTGCGAGGTGTTCGGTTGGGTTTCGGGAAGCGATCAGTACGTCGTCCAAAAAACAGAAGACGAAGGGTAGGCCTCGTAGTATGTTGTCCATGTAACGCTGCCATGTTTGGGCAGCGTTACGGAGGCCGAAACCCATTTTGATATACTCGAACAGGCCGAAAGGGGTGATGATAGCTGTTTTAGGAACGTCAGGGGGGTAGATGTGAATGTGATGGAAGGCACGGGAGATGTCGAGTGTAGAAAAGATGGTTGTGTTGTGCAGGTGGGAAGAGAAATCCCTGAGGTGCGGGACGTTGTAAAGGTCTGGGGTTGTACGGGCATTGAGGCGGCGGTAGTCGCCGCATGGGCGGATATCCCCGTTAGGCTTCTGCACAATATGTAGTGGAGAAGCCCACGGGGATTTGGAGGGACGGATAATGCCGTCTTTGATGAGGAGATCAAAATGCTTGCGGGCCTGTGAGAGTTGGAGGGGGTGGAGGCGTCGTGCTTTCGCGGATATTGGGGGGCCAGAGGTTTCTATGAAGTGCTGGGTCTGTGAGATGTGGGCTGAGGGGCGGCGCTGGGGTTTGTAGTTGAGGAGGAGTTGTTCAAACTGGGATGGGGGCCGATCCACCGCATGGATGAACCCGGGGATGGGTTTCTGGGTGGAGGGGTCGAGCAGGCGCGCGTTACGGACGTCTACCTGGAGGCCGAAATATGCGAGGAAATCGGCCCCCAGGATAGCTTTCTCTACGTCCGCCACGGTAAATTCCCACTCGTACGCGAGCCCGCTCATATGAATTGATGAGCGGTACGTCCCGTACGAGGGGATGGTAGTACCGTTGGCGGCGTAGAGGAGTTGCCGGTAACAACGCGCCTGTCGCCGGAGAATATTATTGGGGAAGATAGAGAGCGCCGCCCCTGTGTCGACGAGGAAGGGGACGTGCGTCTTTGAACATTTCAGGAACAGGCGTTGATGAGCTGGGGCGGAGTGAGGTAAAATTGGCGAGGTGTTGGTGTCCGTCGGAGGGGGGGGGCTTGGTTCGTCCGAGGTGATGGGCGGGTGCGATGGCGGTGGGTGGTCCCCCGCGAAGGAGACGCGGGGTGATTGTTTGCCGTTCCGGGGAGGGGGAACGGTAGTGGCGGCGCGAGTGGCGGCCGGAGGGGTGGTCGTCTTGGGGGCGGGGTTGGAGGGGCCGTTCCGTGGTGGGGGAACGGTAGCGGCGGCGCTAGTGGCGGCCGGAGGGTTGGCTGCCCTGGAGGCGGGCTTGGAGGGGCCGTTCCGGGGTGGGGGAACGGTAGCGGCGGCGCTGGTGGCGGCCGGAGGGTTGGCTGCCCTGGAGGCGGGCTTGGAGGGTCCGTTCCGGGGTGGGGGAACGGGAGTGGCGGCGCTAGTGGCGGCCGGAAGGTTGGCAGCCCTGGAGGCGGGCTTGGGGGGGTTGACTCGGGGTGGGGGAGCAGTTGATGGAGAGGTGGGGTGTTTAGCGGCGCCGTCAGATGCGGCCGGGAGGTTGGCAGCCGTGGCGGCGGCGTAGGAGGGGTAGCGAGGCGAGGTGGAGGTGGTGTGAATGCGGGCGGGGAGGGGTTGGTGGTGGTCCCCCCCGTGTTGGCGAGGAGGGGGGCCCGCCGGATTTACCGGCGGGCGTCCGCGTTTCCCTGCTTGGAGGAGTAGGAGCAGGGGGGCTGGCATTTGCGGGCCTCCCCCCCGAAGTTCACATGGTAGAAACATCGGTGGGGGGGGTCCGCCGGGAGGTAGGTCCTGGTGGGGCGCGTGGAGTTGGAGTGGGGCGCCGTTTTTGGGGACCTCCCCCTCTGTTGCTGGGCGGGGGAGACGGTGCGGCGGTCGGCCGAGCGCTGGCGTCGGTGGTCGGAGGAGGGGGTCGGCCGGCGATCGACGGAGAGGGAGCGGCGCCGGTGGAGGGAGGGGGGCCGGCGGCGCTCTTCAGACGGCGATCGGTCCCTGTGTGGGGTGGGGAAGCGGGGTGCGGCGACCTCCGTGACGCTGGCGGCCGCGGCGAGGTCGTAGACCGTGTCGGCCAGACGGAGTAGCGGCTCGTCCGGTCCGTCGAGGTGGCTGGCGAGCGCCATCTGGATGGGGTGGGGAAGGGCTCGCAGCCAGAACGTCCGAGCGATGTCGGCCGTCACGATGTCGTGTAGCTGATGACGTAGGCGACGGTACAGGTGGGAGGGCTTCAAATCGCCGAGATGTTGGGGCTGGGATAGCGCTGCGATACGTGCGATCTTGGAGGGCTGGTATAAGTTGATGAGGCGGCTGCGGAGGTCGTCGTAGGCGGCCGTGGCGTCGGGGGAGATGTCAGATGTCTGCAGGAGGACCTCATATGGTAACAGGGAGATGATGCGGGAGTAGCGGGTACGCTGGCTGCGGATGTTGGCGGCAGAAAACGCAGCGTCGACCTGGAAGAACCAGAGTGCGGGGTCGTGCGTGTAGAAGGGGGGCAGTGACAGCGGGAATGACGCCGAGGCCGTCGTGACGTCGGCGGCGGCGTGTGCGGTAGCTGCAGCGGCGGCGGCAGCGGCGGCGGCGGATGCGGTGGAGCCGGGTGATGAGAGGCTTGTGAAGGGGTTGTCGGTTGCGTCAGATGTCGCAGCGGTCGGTGGCTGCAGCAGGGACGGCCGGAGGAGCGGCGGTGACGGCGAGTTCGGGTCCATAGTTGAGGTGTCTGGAAACAAAATTCAAATTGGGTGAGGTTTTGAATTTTTAAAATTCGCAATTTGCGGCAGCGGGTGGTTGCAGCGGAGCGTTGAGAGTTGTTTGAGCGGATGCGGGTGGGCCAAAATTGCGAATTTAAACTGACTATTTTAAATGTGAATTTAAAAGGCGGGACACCGAACTAGACTGGGGGCGACACATGAGGTGGTACGAAGGGAGGAAGGGTAGAAGGTTGGATGAACGTCGGGTTCACCACTGTGATGAATTTAAATTTATCATCACGGTGGCGTGAAGGAGTGAATAGATGAGAGCGAGGGAATTTCACCTAGGCGGCGGTAATCCACCGATGTAGGTGAGAGGAAGGAAATTCACCCAGGCGGCGGTAATCCACCGATGTGAGTGAAGGAAGGAATCTCGTCTAGGCGGCGGTAATCCACCGATGTAGGCGAGAGGAAGGAAATTCACCCAGGCGGCGGTAATCCACCGATGTGGGTGAAGGAAGGAAGGTGCTTGTCTAGGCGGCGGATATCCACCGATGTAGACAAGAGGAGAAGGTAGGAGGTGAATTCCCAGAGCGGCGGATACCACCAGGCATCTGGGAGGAGGAAGGTAGAGAGAGAAGAGAGAGCTGGTTAGAGGAAGTGTCGAATGAAGCTAAAGCTCCAGGATCCGGGATTATATAGGACTTGAAGTCCTCTCCCTCCAGCTCCCTGCTGGGAGCTGGTAGTGGGGCACCAGGTTGTGTCCCCCGGATTCTGTCGCCTGTCTCCCCACTCAGATGTTTATTGACGGAAGGTAATTTCTACATCGGAATATTGGTGAGAGCTTTAAGGTTGTAGTGGAGTGTTCCCGGGAGGGACTCACGACACTCGTAGTTTCGAATGTCATTGAACATCGCGTCGAAATTGTGTGGTTCATCTCGCTGTTCGTGTAAGGGTGCACCCAATATCTTATTTTTGTCGGTGGGGGAGAAAGCACACCCTCTCTTTCCAGACACATAATATACTTAGAACCTCCTCCTTCTTAATGCTTCGCTCTTATTCGTGCGCGAAATCCTCTCCGTGATTCAGACGAAGTGGTCGGTAGAGCAGACCGTAGATATAATTATGTACCTGGAACCGCAAATGAAGGAAAAATGACTCGTGAGCCTGTGTTAACGTAAGGAATCGGTGTTTTAATTGGCTTATGGGAGCCAATAAAGGCAAAATTATTAATATGTATGTTTGAAATTATTGTCATTATACATAAATTATTGATCATTATAGAAAATCGTAGGATTTTCAGTATTGGTTGGAGGGGTTAAAAACAACGAACGAAATCGAGTGAAACTAACGAATATCATCTCAAATCAGTTTTTCTTTCCGATTTCTTTACTTCCTTTCGAGATGAGGGTTTAGGGAATAGAAGCGCTTGTATTTTCTAAGGATGAAAAACATGACTTGTATAATAGGTAAAATTAAAATGAACAATGACTAAATTAAACCCTAGCTGTGACAAACCTAACGTGACATGTTTTTATGACTACGTACTTACAGCTTACTGCTACTATTAATATTATACAATGACTGATATACGTATTACTAGACTATACATATATTTCCTACTAAACATGGTTAAATACTAAATGAAACAAATTAAATCAAACATGATTAAATAATATAATTTTTTTTCAATTTTTGTCTTAATCCTAGATTTTTAGTTGCGTCACACATGTGAAAACTGAAAATGAACTATTTACCTACCTAGGAGGCATCACAAACAGGAAGGAGGGGAAGGAGTAGAGGTTTTCTTAACAGTTATTTTTCAGAGATGAAGGCATTATTCTTTAGAAGAGAATATATTATATACCTATATAATATATATACCTGGGGTATTTATACCTGTGGGTTTTCAATCTAAAAACGCTGCAAAGTCCTTGTCACATGGGTTTATTATTCTATGGACATACCTACAGAAATGCTGGCTGTTCATTTATTGTTGCTTTCATGTAAAATAATTGAAATAGCTATTTCTGATGGTTTCCACCAATGTTGGTACGCTCCTTTTTTTTATTTTATTTTTTTTATTATCGTTGATCATTGGTAGTGCCATTTAATTGTCTTGATCCACGTGTTGACACTTTTCCTAATGTTATTCTACAAATTGATGGTGATTTCAGACGATTTCGCAGGTTTTTGACTCATAAAAAATCGATTTTGGGAGCTGAACATCTGGTACAACCTCAATTTTCCACTCCTTGGTCAAAATCGACTTCATATTCGGTCTTCTCGTCCAAAAAAACATGGAAACCGATACTTCAAAAGCTCATGTTACCAACATGTTGCTAAAACGCAAAAGTACCTATTTTTACATACATTTTCACTCATAACACCCCTGGGTGTATTCCGATCGGGCTGAAAAGTTTCGGGACACAACTAGGGCCCAAATGGAGCATGTGTGCGAAAGAACGACTTTTTTAGACGAGTGTGGTGAGAGGGGTAAGAGGTTTAAAATTGCAAAAATACGATCGTTGAACGATCAAAATTTGATAGATGCAGCTGGTTCCTCAGCCGAGGTTGATAAGTCACCAGTGTTTACTGCCGAATTTGCATTAGCTCTTTTCCTCCAAGCCAAGATGACCAGGTTTCAGTACGAAACTATCAGAGCTGCAACTAAAAGTGCAGGTTTTAATATCTTCCCCTCCTACAAAAAAGTGGCTGAGGCAAAAAAAAATTGCTATCCAAGTGGTGTTAATATATCGGAAACCGGTGGTGGGGTTCCGCTACAGAACTTGCTTGATCATACCGTGGATAGAATATTTCAAACAATGACAGAGGAGGAAATTGATAATTTGAAGGACCATAATGTCACATTACATACGAAGTGGGGATGTGATGGGGCCTCAGGCCAGCAAGAGTTTTCTCAATCGTTCTCACAAGTCAATGAAGGAAAAACTGACGCGAACCTATTCATGACGTCTATCGTGCCTCTGCGAATCACTGCAACTGATAATGACGATTCCATTAGTTGGTTGAATCCAAGACCTTCGTCAACACTATATTGTAGACCACTGAGATTTGATTATGAAAAGGAAACGGATGTAGTAGTTAAGACAGAAATATTGAGAGTAGAAAATGAAATTAAAAATCTGCAAGATATGAGACTGATTATAGGCACTCGTGCAATTACTGTAAAACATGTATTGCATTTCACGATGTTGGATGGGAAAGTAGCCCAAATTTGTACTGATACCACGGCTTCTACCAATTGCGTCATTTGCGGTGCTCGTCCAACGGAAATGAATAATGTGCAATCAGTAAAACAGAGACCTCCAAATCGCGAAGCTTTTAAACTGGGAATTTCTCCTCTCCATGCCAGAATTAAATTTATGGAGTATATTCTTCATCTTAGTTACAACTTAAAATTTCAGGCATGGAGGACCAATGCTACAACTAAGCCAATCAAAGATGCCGAGAAGAACCGAATTCAAAGAGAATTACTGAGTCAACTTGGTATAAGAGTTGACTACGTGAAGCAGGGCTACGGATCGAGCAATACAGGGAATACCTCGAGAAGATTTTTTGCTAACCCCTCAGTTGTAGCTTCGATAACTGGTATTGATATAACATTGATTTGCAGATTAGGGACAATCCTGGAAGTGATCAACAGCAGCAGTCATCAGATTGCCGTTTCCAAATTCGCCACTTACACCCAAGATACTGCTGAATTAGCTGTGAGGTTGTACCCGTGGTACTATATGCCATGTACACTACATAAGATATTAATACATGGGTCCGAAATAGTTGAATCTGCTGCTCTGCCAATCGGTGCACTCTCAGAAGAAGCTCAAGAGAGTCGGAACAAGGACTACAAACATTTCAGAACTCATTACACAAGAAAAAATTCCCGATTGAACACCAACGAGGATATTTTTCATAAACTGCTAGAAACGTCTGACCCCTTTATCACTTCCTTGCGTCCATCTCCAAAGAAAAGGCTTGAAGATTTCAGCGCGGAAGCTGAGGCGTTACTTTCGTAAATGCAATGCGCTGTCAAATTTTGACTTTTCAAGGCATCCCGAATATGCTGATGCGCAAAAAGTGCAAAAATGAGTTGTAGTGAAGTTATTTATTTCATTTTTTTGTTATTTTAACAGAGGACATGAGCAAATTTTGAGAAGAAGCAAAATTTTCAGGTTGTTCCGAAGAAAATGTTCAGTTAAGTTAGATAATGAAACTCTTGTAAAACAGATAACATCGTTTTTTCTAATGTATTTTCCCCCTCTGAATCGAATGAAACCACTCCCAAGTCGATATCATTATCCGTTTTCGAGATTCGTAGTTTTTTCCGTATTTTGGCCATTTGGCCCCACTGTGCGGTGTACGGCGGACGGACATTGCATTTTTGGAATCTACGCACCTTGAAACGGAAAAGAAAAAAGTTTGAGGGGGTGTTATAAAAATTTTTTGCTGAGCGATTACATAGGTGTATTATTCACAGAATAAGAAACCAAAATTGGTTTGCGGCAGCTTTGGAGATATTAGTGTGTTACTAAGAGTTGCGTCTCATCGTACTATGCACCATTCTTGCCCCTTAAATTCGCAGGCTGGTGGGGATTCCCCGACCTGGAGGCTCGCTAAATCCACCTTTCCCTCTACGGCAGTTGCGTATCCAGGCATATATATCTATGGAGCAGAATAGGTGGTACTAAACGGGCAGCCCGCGGATTGACAAAACGGACAGTTCAAACAACCTATTCCTACCTTCAGTTTCTTGAAGAAAACGGAAACGTAACGGAACGGAGCAGAGCTGAGGGATGGTGTAAACCTACACTTACTGTCAGGAAGTCGGCAACCGGTTACGAGGTGAAGCGTTATCGGCGGCAGATAGTGACTCAATACCATCCCCACATCAAAGGGTGAGAGAGCCCATCTCTACACGCAATGGTTCTTCTGTTGCACCCCGGGTCAAAAGCGTTTCATTAAGCAAATTGACAGCAATAAAAGGCTTCACGTGTCCAGGGTGTTGTAACTTCATACGTTCGGCTGAGCGTCGTTCCATGAGCCAGTCCTGTAGGTTTGTGTCGTATATCTCATAGTAGTACGAATGGATGGACAGTGTGCACACGGATAGCACCCGCTTCATCGAAGAAATTCGCTTACCGTGCACCGATACCGCTACAAACCATCGTAGTAATCATTCGATTCAACGACTCATGGAGTGTTGCAATGCTATCAAGCTTTCATTGCCTCTGAATTCGAGGCCTCCCCTTCGAATAGCGAAGGAAAGTGAATATTAGCAATGCAAATCGGCTACTCAAATCTCAAAAGCTGGAGTTGTGAAGGGGAGGAGTAAAGTGAGTGGCTTCACCGGCACCTCGGAGTCAAAGGTTTCAGTCTTCAGGAGATGGAGCTCCTTCAGTAAACTTGTTATTGAGAAGTTTACAGTTTCCCCTCTCGCACTGTGAGCGTTTCCTGCAGAGTGCTGAAATAAAATGTTTAGATATTTACTTTCCCGATAAATAGCGACCGGAAGGTGACATGTGGTCGTTATTTGTTGTGTACCTACTTATTATAATAATTTAACAGACTCCCAAAAATAAGGAAAAATAAGGAATAATTTGCAGCGTTTTTATTCCGTTTTGGTTTATTATTCTCTGAATCGTACACACCTATGTATTCGCTCAGCAAAAAATTTGTAGAACACCCCCTAAATATTTTTTCTATTATATTGATTATTCTATTATATATTATCATTGATCACTGGTAATGCCATTGATTAAACCGTCTTGATCCACGTGTTGACAATTTTTCTAGTGTTATTATACAAATTGATGGTGATTTCAGACGATTTCCCAGGTTTTTGACTCATAAAAAATCAATTTTGGGAGCTGAACATTTGGTAGAACCTCAATTTTCCAGTCTTTGGTCAAAATCGACTTCATTTTCGGACTTCTCGTCCCCGAAAACATGGAAAAAGATAGCTCAAAAGCTCATGTTACTAACATGTTACTAAAACACAGAAAGTACCTATTTTTATAAACCTTTTCACTCATAACACCCTTGGGTATATTCCGATCGGGCTGAAAAGTTTCGGGACACAACTAGGGCCCAAATGGAGCATGTGTGCGGAAGAACGAATTTTTCAGACCGAAAATGAAGCGGACGGCGGACACATTGCATTTTTGAAATCTCCGCACCTTGAAACGGAAAAGAAAAATGATTGAGGGGGATTATAAAATTTTTTGCTGAGCGAATACATAGGTGTATTATTCACAGAATAATAAACCAAAAGGCAATGCCCGTCTGTCGTCCGCCGTATCACGCATACCGGCTTCATGTTCGGTCTAAAAAATTCGTTCTTTCGCACAATGCTTCATTTGGGCCCTAGTTGTGTCCCGAAACTTTGCAGCCCGATCGGAATACACCCAGGGGTGTTATGAGTGAAAATGGGTATAAAAATAGGTACTTTTTGTGTTTTACTAACATGAGCTTTTGAGATATCGTTTACCATGTTTTTTGGGCTGAGAAGACCGAATATGAAGTCGATGTTAACCAAAGAGTGGATAATTGAGGTTCCAACGAAGTCCTTAAATTTTACGTTAAGTTTTGGCCTAAAATCGCCGTTCTTCCGCACACGGTTTGGGTCCCCCATTTGGGAACACATTTGGGTCCTAGTTGTGCTCGAAGCTCGGCAGCCCGATCGGCTATGGGAGACAAATGGGTGTAAAAATAGGGGTTTCCGAGGGATTTTTGTGGTTTTATTGAACATGAGCTTGTGAGGTATCGTTTTCCACGTTTTTCAGGGCGGGAAGACCGAATGTTAAGTTGGTTCTGACCGAAGAGTGAAGAACTGAGATTGCAACGAAGTTTATGCTCCCAAATTCATTTTTTATGTGTCAAAAACCTGGGTGTGAAATCACCATAAATTTGTATAATAACACTGGAAGTAGTATCAATAGGTGAATCATTACAACTAAATGGTACTATCAATGATCAATGATAATCTCTAAAAAAAACTAGGCCGAGCCTAGTTCGTGTTTTTGGGGGCCAAAATTGGTAGAAACCATCAAAAATAGCCATTTCAATTATTACACATGAAAGAAACCGTAATGAACAGCCAACATTTCTGTAGGTATGTCCAACAGAATAATAAATCCATGTGACAAGGACTCTGCAATGTTTGTGTATTCTACGTACCTTGAAACGGAAACCATAAACGAAAAATTTGGTCCCGACTTCAAATATTTGTAGCAAGCGCAGAGGGGTTTCTGTATACAGGAAAATATTAAAACGTTGAGCAATAAATTTCAGCGTTTTTATTATGGTTATAACCGATTTTTTCGCTATTTGGGGTCGCGTTTCCAATAATTCTTATTTGAAATTATGTGCAGATTGATAAGTTTTGTACCCATCTTGGGTTTGCATCAGACATTCTTGGACATAATACTGAACATTCGTGAAGAGCCGACGGCCTCAGTGGTGCATACTCGGCAGATATGATCCATGACTCAGTTGTTGAAGGTGCATCCACGTAGCAACGATATTTCCGTTTATTATTAACGAGAGGTAATTAATTTTGGAGCGTTTTTAACAAGGTTGATGTCAATTAATTGTTTTCTTTTTGTCTAACTGAGTGGAGAAAAAGATCCTTAAAACCTGGTGAAAGTGGTTTGGGGAACTTTCGAGCTGTGACGTTGAAGGAGACAAATCTACCGTGTGACAGCTCTACAGGCCAGCAAATAATTTTTGGTAATCATGTAATTATATTATATTATTTTTCCTGACTAACAGAAAATTCCTAGGGGAAAATCAGCAAATTTCAGACGCCTCATTTGTGGTGGGTACCTACTTATTCAATTCCAACCACGTTTGCAACTTTATTTCAAATGACAACATAATTTCTTCTTCTATGAAAATGAAACCTCCAGTCCAAAATACTTTCCGGCTTCTTCCGTATTTCTCCCGCGAGGGAACCACTTTGGGAGAAACTCGATATTTTTTCTCCCACCATCGCGGTCGCCCTTCCGCTTCAGTCACTTCAACGGTTTCTCCATTAGCGTCTTTTTCTTTAGCGCACCTTTCCCTCCTCCCGAGTTATTTGTAAGCAAATTATGAAGAAAATACACCCAAAAAAAAGAGAGTTTTCCTGTTGGCGGATACGAAGAAGCCCCGGAGGAAACGGTTTGTTTATGGTTCTCAGCTGTATCTCATTTTCCTCCCAGATCTCCGCCGTCTCGAAAACCTTGAACAAGCTCGACGCAGTCTTACGTCTCCTACTGTTGGGAAGAGAAATTTCTCTTTAGAATTGATAATTTTCCTCTGTTGATATACGAGAAGGTTTTCAAAATTACAGATTGCATCATTTTCGTCATTTTCGTATTCTAATTTATTCATTTGTGTATTTTTTCTCTTCTTGTAAAACGAGAATTGTATGGAACTCATTTGAGCGATGCAGGCAAAACCTCTGCATCGACTGACGATACATTATTTCCAGGGCCTGGAGGGGGGGGGGGGGGGGGGGTGTCCTGTTGAATGCACCCAAAATACTTTGTTAAAATTCGAAATATGCTATCGCGAATAAAAACGCTATTATGGAACTGAAAATGTCTTTAAAATGGCGAAAATACGAGAGGAACAAAATTCCAGAGTTCGCTCATGGTCATATGAGCGGTTTTTGGGAATAATTTAAACAATGTGGGCCTTTGCCTGAATCGATGGAGGTGTAACGTAGAGTAAACAGCCATTCAGGAGGATCAAATTATTGATGCCTCACCGCCTGCAAATTGGGAATTTTTACTGTGTATTTCACGTTAAAAGAAAAACGCTTCAAATCCCTGCACAACGGTTTATTATTTTGTACAGAATACCCTTCTGTCACAGATCACAGCTCTCTGTATAGATAACCCTTTATGTACCTAACCCCGTAGTCGTTACTAGGTAGGTACCTATCTAAATCACGAGTTAAATGTTGCCAAAATAATTCTGTCGATGACAAACAGTACTTAACTAAAATGGCAAAAAGAAACGCAAATAATGAAGTTGATGTGGAGTGAAATAGATGCCCCTTCTGCGTAGATCACTGTTTTCTGTGGTCAATACCAACCTCGTGGTCAACTATAATGAACCGTTGTGTAAGAACTTGCCCATCAATAATACTTCAACGGTTGTTCAAGTTGCAAAAGTACCTATCAACAAAATCCAGCCCCTAATTGGTAGATGAACCGTTGTGTAATAATTTACCGTTATGTAATAATTTACCGTTGTGTAATAATTTGCGATTGTGTAATAATTTACCCATCAATAATACTTCAACATTTGTTCAAGTTTCAGAGGTACCTACCAACAAACTCCAATAGTCCATCACTTATCAAATGAAATAATATCGCAGAACAACCAGCTCGACTTCATACAACCGTCCTTGATTATAATCAGGTGCTCCGTAGTGATGATTATCTGGGCCGGATTTATACCGTTTGGTTCACGATCGTGTTGTATAGAATAGTACATAATTATTATATATAATATAAAGGGTTATCTATACGGAGAGCTGTTATCTGCAACAGAAGGGTATTCTGTACAAAATAATAAACCGTTGTACAGGGATTTGCAGCGCTTTTTTATTGCATTTTTGGATTCTACATACCTTGAAGCGTAAACCATCAAATTTTGAGGGGGTGGGTTAGAATTTTTTTTTTTTTTTCATGCTCTATTCCAATGGTTTGTTATTGAAAATAATAAACCAAAATTTGACTCCTTTATTTGGGCTTCCTTTGTGTCTATTTATGTGAAACCAATCAGTTGCGGTGGCGGCTTGATCGCGATGTTGTGAGAAGGAACGTTCAGGACGGCCACGTCCGCGTCAGACATGCGCGAGGTGGTTGTGTGAGCGTTTAGCTCGGCCTGATGAGTAATGCATACAACGTACAAAGCTTGGAAACAGCCGGAGTCAAAGATGACGGGGCGAATGCGCGTCCGTGCTCGGCCGCTCGTCGTGCTCACTCGGACAAACCTGTGCTCATTGGAACAGTAAACACCACCCGAGGTTCAAATGATCAAGTGAACCAAGCGAACCAAGTAGTACTACTTAGTGAGGATTTGAAGGGCAAAGGTCGCTGTTCCTACAACACTGGCCTTCCACTACCACACGTGAAGGTACTCAAATTTAAATTCAAAATTCCCTCTTAAAATTAATTTGAGGTATGAACACTTTACATGTACGGAGACGATCCCTCATGACGTGAAATCACAGCCGTATATGGCATCTGGTTGGTGGGGGGGGGTCAGGTTAACAGCAACTTATAACATTCATTGCTCCTATACTATAATATAACTGTTCTATACCTAGTTGAATATGAATTAGAGGATTAGTACATTATAAATCGCCCTATAGTAAATAAATTAATACTTGTATACATGGCAAATTATACTTATATGACATCGTAGCTTGGGCAGGTGCTTATAAAGCAATTTTAAAACCGATAGAGCTATCACAAAAACGTCTTCCAAGTTGGGTGGGCAGTATAGCTTCCTCACTTGTAACATATAGAATCTGTATAGAATCAATTCGTACAGGTAAAATTTCGATTTTTGATTATCTCCATTGTAGAGCTATTATTGGTCCGACGGCAATGAAATTTACAGGGAACAGTGCCTACACGCGCAATCCATCGAAATTTCATAAAATTGGTCTAGCAGTTCCGGAGTTTTGCTTGTGACAACAACGTCCGACGCCTAATCCGCAACAACCCTTCAAATCTCAGCGCATTATGACAATTTCTAGGTTAGTTATGAGCTTTACTAGGATTTCACGTTCGCGCATGCGCAGACGAGATGCTGTACTTTATCAATGACATTAATGTGGAACTATCAGTGGCCTAACCCCACCGACTCTCCGAACCTCATCGCTTCAGTAGTTGTGGGATCCAAAAGGAATTCACGCTGGCGCATGCGCGGACGAAAGTTACAGTACTTATTCAATGAATTTGATGTGGAAACTATCTGTGCTCCGACCCACGCCTACCCTCAAAATTTCAACTCACTACGACAATTTTTGGGGGTAGTTATGGGCGTTACAAGGAATTGGCGAACGTTTCGTGTTTGCGCGTGCGCATCCAAATTTTACAGTCCGAATTCGATGAAACCGATGTGGAACCATCAGGGTACCGTTCTGCATCCACCCTCCAACTTTCAGCTCTTTTCGACGATTTCTAGAGTAGTCAAAGCTTTACAGGATTTCCGCTTTTGCGCATGCGCAGACGAAATTTCTGTAACTTTCTGATGAATTCCGAAGTTCAACTCATTACGACCTATATTTCGTATAGTTTTACCCGGGACAAGGAACTGACCACAGACAGATAGAAAGACAGACGGAACCAGATAGGTATGTTCCTTGATGTCTGAAACGTATAATGCGAGTTGAAATATTAATTTTGGTGGACATAAATTTTTTCGACTCTTGCACGAATACAAAGCTTCCTTAAGATGGGTAATGAGGAAGCAAAAACGATTGTAAGAGTCGTGAGATCCTCGTTTTTCAGTCCATCACACTAGTTCTTCAAAAAAATGAAAGTACTTAGATTGGGACAGTTCGCACTTCGCATCTATGCTCTGCAATGGTATTCTCCATAGAGGTGTGGCTTGTGTAGCATTTCTGAAGAAGGCATTATAGAGCAGCTGGTTATACAGGCAAAGGAAGAGTTTTGTCACCAGCTGAGTAAAGAACAAGTTTTGGAAGTCAGCTGAACGAGTAAAGAACGAGGTTTGCAACTCAACGCGACTTTTGAAGCAAGTTTTGCGCGTGAAGGAACAAGTTTTGCTACATACTGATCTTACAGCTCCAAAATTCTATACGAAAAAATTCTATAAGAAACCACTGCCCACTCAATTTTTTCAAAAATTGGAAAGAACGAGTTTTGCAACTCAGCGCCTCATGTCTTCTAGAGTGATAAATAAATATATATACATATATGTATATAGGAATCACCCTCGTTCGTAATAATAAGCGTTTTGAATAAGATGTTTTAATTAACCGCACTGTTATCACAATAACGTTTTTTATAAAAAGCTCAAAACATATTAATAGCCCTAATCGATTGTGGAATCCTGCGATATATGTTCCATGCGTCGTTTCCATCTTATCACCTTCTTCTTCATTTTCCGCATTATCCACCCGCGCTTTCGCTTTCGCCACCAGGTTCGCTGCACTCTTTAGTGCGTCCACTCGAGAATTCCTGCGCCCACACGGCCAGCCTGATGCTGACCGCGCCCCTGTGGTCCTGAAAAGGAAGGACTGGCGCCAGTATCAATTCATAATGGGCCATATGGCCCAACAAAACACATGAATGGACCTTTGAAATAAAGAAGTCAAAAATAAGACTAGACCACTAATGTACCCAATACTTCTCATGCATGGTTAGATTCAGACTGTGATTTTTGTTATGTTCAGGATCGCATTCATAAGCTTTACTTCACTCTTCATGTGGATACACTTCAATACGGATACATTTCATTAACAGGTACCTGAAGTGCAAATCTCAAGAGGAAATTAATCTGAGATGAAGATCTAGGGTACCTACTAACTGTGTGTTGATAGTTTCATGCGCCATCACCTGTAAGTGCAACCTAGTGTTGTCAGGCTTCTTCAACTGTCGTAGTAGTGATATTTTCTCATGAAGTCTGTGGTACCCAATAATTATTGTGATCTGTTTCGTAGTTATTAATTTATTTTTAGATTCTATTTTATTTTTATTTTTATTTTTATTTTTTCAAGTCAGAATTAATTCAGTTTTATTTCGAATGATTCCACCTTCAGTTTTTTTTTTTTTAATGATTCCACATCCAGTTTTTTTTTTTTTTTTTTAAACAATGATTCACTTTTTTTTTTCTTTTTTTTTTGTTGAATGATTCCACATTCAGTTTTTTTTTCGAATGATTCCAGTCTTTTTTTTTTCGAATGATTCCACATTCTTTTTTTTTTTTTTTGAATGATTCCACATTCAGTTTTTTTTTTTTTTTTTTTTTTTTGAATGATTCCACATTCAGTTTTTTTTTTTTTTTAAATGATTCCACATTCAATTTTTTTCGAATGATTCCACATTCTTGTTTTTCTTCGAATGATTCCACATTCTTTTTTTTTTTTTTAATGATTCCACTTTTTTTTTTTTTTTTTTTTTTAAAGAACGATTCCACATTCAATTTTTAGTGTACAGAGTGAACCCATACTCAGTTTTCCCCAAGTGATTCCACACTTGATTCTTATTTGTTTGTTTATTTCCGTATATTATTATTATCTAGAAGGCCATCCCTTCTATTCCAATAAATTTATTTTTTTATTTTTTTTTTTTTATTTTATTATTATTTTTTTTTTAAATCATCCATATGTCATTCTCACACTGCTTTATAATGAAACTAATGTCAGCTTTGTGTGTAACTCTCAATCTGTAATTATTACCAAATATTATCATTACTGGTTCATATATTTATGTCTGTTGTTATCGTCATCTCTGTTTTCCTTCAATTCAATTACCTACCTTCAATTATTCACCTATCTACACTGAATGAAGATTAAATAGGAAAATAAATTATGAACCAGAAATAGGTGTGAAGTAACTTTGTATGAAAATGAAAGTACCAGGTTAAGTATTTGAGGAAAAAAAAGAGCACCCATCTCTAGGACGTCTAGCAATACGAGCAAAAGGTAGATTTAGTTCAATATACATAAATTCAAGCTAAAGCATGCAAACAGAAAAGCAAAATCATGCTTGTTAGTAATAAACCAGGAACAAAATACCAAATCATGCAAATAGAAAAGAAAAATCATGCTCATTAATGATAAACCAGGAACAAAATACCAACTCTGAGGTAGCAATCCTATAAAAATGCAACATGAAACTTAAGGGTCAATCAAATGGTAATCTGGAAAAAGTTCAATCTCCCTCTTCACTTTCACTGTCCAGCACTTGACCAATGTCAGAAGCAGCTGGCACCTTCCTAAGACGATCGTGCGCATATTTGTAAGACCTTCTCCCATCGATTGACTTTAGCTCATAACGCTCATTTGGCAAAACTTGAGTAACTTTTACTGGCCCCTTATATTTAGGATCCAGCTTCGACTGATTCCGCTCTTCTTGCTTAAGGTAAACCAGATCTCCCACCTGGAAAGGGACAATTTTAGCTTTACTTTTGTTGAACAGTTGCTTTGAGTATTCAGCCTGATTATAAATTTCAACAGCAGCTTGCTCCCTAACTCTAGGAATATCAATAGGAGGAACAGTAGTAATATCCTCGCCAGCAATTACCAATTCTCGGGGACGAGAGACTAACCCAAACATAAGTTCCATTGGCGAGACTTTGGTTACACGGTGGGGGTAGTATTCAGTGAAAGCTGGATATCGCCTATCGCATCTTGCCATGACCTGTTTTCATCCATTTCTGCTACTGTAAGCATGTCTTTTAAGGTTCCCATCACTCGTTCAACCTGACCATTGGCCCTACTTGACCCAGTGGCTATGAAATGCACTTCAATTTGGTAGCTTGAACAGAACTCCTGAAAATCACGTGAAGTGAAACTCCTACCCTGGTCAACTACAAGTCTAGTCATTGGACCAAAAATCGCAATAACATTTTTCAGGGCCTTGACAGCATTGGCCGCTTCAAGTTTGTGGGTTAGTGACAATAAACAGTACTTGGTGAAAGCATCAATGAATACAAATAAATAGTCACGAGTGTCCTTTTTTCCACTAAGTTTTCCTGAAATATCCAGGTGGACCGTCTTCCATGGTTCAGGGACTTTGGGGATAGGATGTAGTGTCACCTGTGATGCCCCTGAATCACGTTTAGCAGCTTTGCATACTACACAATTTTCGACAAACTTACGGACAAATTTTGACATGTGGTCAAACCAATAGTGGTTATACAACGTTTCCAATGTCTTTTCCCATCCTAAATGAAATATTGAGTTGTGGATATTGTTAGTGACCGACCAACGGAGGGAATGAGGCACTATAGGTAGGCACCGGTTGCGAGCGTTACGCTGTATTTTGCGACAGAGAATACCAGACCGAATTTCATATGAATCACACACATCCTCATCTATTTCATTGGCATTCAATCTAGAAATTATTTCACAAATTACTGGATCACGTTGTTGCTCCGCAAGAAGCCACTCTGAAGAGACTGAAGTTGTAATATTTACATGCTTGCGAGCATCCTGCGAATGTTCTGACTCTAAACCTGGGAAACCTACTTTTCTACGTCCATGGGGGCGAAGCTTATTTACTGACCCACCGTCTTCAGCTTGGACTTGGGAGGGTGGCAAAGGATCAGGAAGTGATGCAGTAATATGTTGTACCTTGCCCTCAGTGAGAGTTTCGTCTCCCAAGGGTATGTCTTCCACAGGATTTCTTGATAAGAAATCAACATGCTCCATTTTTGTACCTGCTCGGTGTTCCATCGAGAAATTGTAGCCTTGCAAAAATGCCCACCATGTTTGGACTCGTGGAATCAAATCGCGTTTTAGCTGAGACTCTTTTAATGAACGGCAGTCAGTGACCACGGTAAAGGGATAGTTCTGTAAGAAACTGTGGAAATGCTGGATAGCTTTTACCACAGCTATAGTCTCAAGTTCATAGGAATGATAGTTAGATTCTGCTGGAGTTGTGCGTTTGCTATAATATGCTACTGCACGGGGCTTTCGATCAATAATGTGCAGTAATATAGCCCCGTACCCCTCAGCTGACGCATCAGTGTGGAGTTGAATAGGGTGACGGGGATCAAAAATCATTAGTACAGGGGAACTGGTTAAAAGGGATATAATTTTCTGGCGAGCGGCTTCATGTTCTCTGGTCCAGTTTTCAATCTTACTTACAGAAGATCCACCTTTAGTAAGCCCATACAGGGGTGCCATGATACTGGAAAAACCGCGAATAAAACAACGAAAGTAAGAGGCTAGTCCAATGAAGGACCTGAGTGAACGAAGTGTCTGAGGAGGGGGTAATTTGGTCAGAGCCTCTACTTTGAGTGTATTTGGGCGAATCTCCCCATTTTCTACTTCGTACCCTAAGTACGTCACCTTCCTCACAACAAAGGAGCATTTCTTCAGATTTAGGGAAAATCCAGCAGCTGTTAAGATACTAAGGATATCATTGAGTCGAGCTAATGCTTGGTCGCATGTTTCCGATATCAGCAGAATGTCATCCATAAAAACGACAGCATAGCTATGAGCAAGAGGACCCAAAGCAGCCATGACGGCACGCTGAAAGGCACTTGGGGCATTGCGCAACCCGAAAGGAGTGGCCAAAAATTCAAAATGCCCATCTGGTGTCACAAAAGCAGTTTTTTCCACTGAATCAGGATGGACGGGCAACTGATGGAACCCACTAGCCATGTCAAGAGAACAGAAATACTTGGCTCCACGTAATCTTGCAATCTGATCTTCAATCAAAGGTAATGGAAACCTATCTGGGACAGTTAATGAATTGAGCCTACGGTAGTCCACTGCCATACGAAAATCACCGGACTTCTTAGCAACCAACAGTACTGGACTTGCAAAGGGGGACTGACTGGGCCGAATGACTCCCGCAGCTTCAAGTTCGTCCACCCGTTCACGGACCATTTCACGCTGAGCTGGACTCAACTTGTAAGGTCTTTGGTATACAGATAAACAAGGATCGGTTAGACGAATTTCTAGAGAGCCTG
The DNA here is from genome assembly GCA_954871275.1 of Leptopterna dolabrata. Lineage (NCBI taxonomy): Eukaryota > Metazoa > Arthropoda > Insecta > Hemiptera > Miridae > Leptopterna > Leptopterna dolabrata. Next base: position 14,452,198 of record OX940983.1, on the reverse strand, counting down.
TGGTAATTCTCGTTCTGGGGATACCTGTTATAAAGAACTCAGAATATCTTTCTAAGATTTGAATTAGCTCAGAATGGCGGTCTAGGGGGACATCTGTGACAATATCCCTAAATTTTTCATTTTTCGACAGATTACCAACAAATACGTTGCACTCAGCAATTCGTGGATGAGACTGACAACTATCACCCAGGTCATCAGGAGCTACTAGATTTCCAAGGCAGTTGAGATCATCCGATCCCAAAAACTTGTCACAAAACTCAGATAAAACCTCTATGTCATAAATAGGCATCTCAAGTCCAGAATCTGTTCCTAAAACATTTAACTGGTTGACACTGACACCATTCACTGTACAGACCCCTTTTGGACTACCAGCTTTGAGCATGCATTTTTTGTCAGTGATTACCATGAATAAGTCTGGCTTTAAAATCTCCCTACCAATTATAATAGGGAAAGTTATGGAATTATCTGGGACAATATGGAACATAATGAGGAGATCAATCCCATCAATCATTACTTTGCATTCAATCTGTGAGTCACATCTCATGGAGGAAGCTCCTAATCCTGTCAACATTATTTTGTTTGAATGGGATTGACCTACAAAGTTTTTACTAAAGTTTTCCCCCACTAGAGAGCATTCAGACCCACTATCAAAATTATAAGAAAAATTCTCACCATTGTGTGTCAAGTCTCCGACAGGGTTCACCTGACATAGGGCCACCTTCTTTTCTGGCAGGGATTGGCCCGTTGGTCTTGTATCTCCTTCTTTGGAGGGGCAACGAGAAGCCACATGGCCCCTCCCCTGGCACTTGTAACATATGGTAGAAGAATCCCCTAGAGCTTGCGACCTCGAAGAAGGCTGGGCCTTTGGATAAGCAGGAGTGAAGGCTGTGGCTGTTGATGGACGAAAATAGCAAGTATGTTCACTATGTCCCGCCTTTTTGCAGATGGTACATTGGGTTGAAGAACTGGGACGCTGGGGTCCTTGAAAACGGGTTCTTTTTGAAAATGTTGTTGAATCCTGAGTCAGCTCAATAGGAGGTTTGATATTAGGGAGGCTGTGTAGTCTGAGTTCTTTTAGGAATTTGTCTCGTGAAGAAATGTCCTCTTTGTAAGCTACTCTTCTAATATGTGGATTGCTTTGGCCAAGATGGCCTACTAGCACAGAAACTGCAATCTGCTCACTAGTTAATCCCTTCCAAGCTGATGTAAGCCTGTTCAACGTTCTAGTAGCAAATGTGACGTAGGTTTCGTTCTTATCACGGGGGTGAGAGCCAAGAACCTCCAATGTAACAGCTGAAGGATATTCATTTGCCCCCCATTGCTCTAAAAACGCATTCTTAAAATTTTCCCATGTAAGGTCGGGACTTACCACTGTGGTGAACCACTGGGTTGCTTCACCCTTCAATGCTTGGCTTAATGTAATCACCAAACCAGGCCCCTTGCGTTTATCCTCTACCAAACAGCACTCAACTGTGTTGATCCATGATTTGGGATCAGATCCTTCATTTGCTGGGTTGAAAGCAGGTAGAGTAACCGCACTGTTTGGTTGACACAGCAGATGGTTGAGGAGCGCTTGCATGCTTCGATTTTGCTCCTCCAGCTTTGACACCAGTTCGGGTAAGTTACGTTCACTAGTCATGGTTGAGCAGTCGATGTTCGTATCCCACTTCTGATATAGGAATCACCCTCGTTCGTAATAATAAGCGTTTTGAATAAGATGTTTTAATTAACCGCACTGTTATCACAATAACGTTTTTTATAAAAAGCTCAAAACATATTAATAGCCCTAATCGATTGTGGAATCCTGCGATATATGTTCCATGCGTCGTTTCCATCTTATCACCTTCTTCTTCATTTTCCGCATTATCCACCCGCGCTTTCGCTTTCGCCACCAGGTTCGCTGCACTCTTTAGTGCGTCCACTCGAGAATTCCTGCGCCCACATGTACATACACATATATAAATTTTTGTTAAATCTAGGGATGAATTCGGAAACGGATTTGCCTATTAAAAATTTCAAAAATTCATGTTATGAAAATTTTGGACCCATTGGTGTAGCTTCATTTTCCTCAAAAATTCGCTAACAGAACTCGTGGCTACTCCTCGTTACGGTACATTCGAGGTCAGCGTTAAAGTTCTACAGCGGAGCGCTGGTGCTATAAGCGGTCGGATTTTTGGCCGAAAGATGGCCATTTGGGCCCCGCTCGTGCGTCGCCGACTCGAGACTTTTCTCCGCCGTCCCAGAGAAAAACCGACTCCCGTTCGACCCTCAGGGAAACCGTCCGGGAGTTTCACCCGAAATGAAATGAAACTCCGGGAGAAGCGCCGAGATTGGAGACGGAAGCCCTCCCCCCCTCCCGTCACACCGTGGGGATTACCCCAAAGGCCCCACAACAACTAATTGCCTCCCGTTGTTTTAATCATCTCCCCCCGGCCTCCTGGAAACGGTCTTGGCTTCGCCTCTCGCCGACTCCTCGTCGTCTCGCCAACGCCATACAACGAATTTCCCCTTTCTATCACAGCGTTTCTCCTCTCGCTCCCGCACTTTTCCGCACCACTTTGTTTTTTCTACCAATTTTCTCCTCGGGCCGCCGACATCTAAAAAGTATCTACAAAGGGTCGTGGGAGCTCGGGGGAAAATTGCGTTTACCGCGTGAGATACGGAAAATGGCGTCGGAGTTTGTCTTATTCCGACCACTTACGGAATTGCTTTCCAACGGAATTAGAAACCTCCCAAAGCTGTGTTAATCATGGAAACACTTTCCGTACGCTTGACGTTAGGACGTAAGCAACGCTTGCATTTGACACACAGCGCAGCTTAAGGAAGACTTCCACGTAAATACATCCATCACGAACTGCTATGGTTTACACTGCTATATCTGCTCTGAATATACTTTTATTCGTTCAGATTACAACCTTCTCCTGTTTTTGTTAATTTTACGCAATTCATTAAAATTTTGAACTAATTTCAAGTTAAAAAAAAACGCTGCAAATCCCTGCACAACGGTTTATTATTTCGTACAGAATACCCTTCTATTACAGATCACAGCTCTCTGTATAGATAACCCGTCTATATAATATAATATGTACTATTCTATACATATTATGAAGATCGCGGACCCTCCGTAGGTTAGTACCTAACCCCGTACTCGTTACTAGGTACCTACCTAAATCACGAGTTAAATGTTGCTAAAATAATTCTGTCGATGACAAAAAGTAACTAAAACGGCAAACAAAAACGCAAATAATGAAGTTCTGAAGGAAAATTGTTGATGTGGAGAGAAATAGATGCCCCTTCTACGTAGATCACTGTTTTCTGTGGTCAATACCTACCCTCGTGGTCAAGTATAATGAACCGTTGTGTAATAACTTGCCCATCAATAATACTTCAACGGTTGTTCAAGTTGCAAAAGTACCGATCAACAAAATCCAGCCCCTTCTTGTTAGATGAACGGTTGTGTAATAATTTACCGTTGTGTAATAATTTATCGTTGTGAAATAAATTACCGTTATGTAATAATTCACCATTATGTAATAATTTACCGTTGTGTAATAATTTGCCACTGCGTAATAATTTACCATTGTGTAATAATTTACCCATGAAATATATTTCAACATTTTTTCAAGTTGCAAAAGTACCGATCAACAAAATCCAGCCCCTTCTTGATAGATGAACCGTTGTGTATAATTTACCGTTGTGTAATAATTTACCGTTATGAAATAATTTACCGTTGTGTAATAATTTACCGTCGCGTAATAATTTGCCGTTGTGTTAATTTACCATTGTGTAATAATTAACCCATCAATAATACTTCAACGTTTGTTCAAGTTTCACAAGTACCTACCAACAAAATACAATAGTCCATCACTTATCAAATGAAATAATATCGCAGAACAACCAACTCAACTTAATACAGCCATCCTTGATTATAATCAGGTGCTCTCTAGTGATGATATCCCGGCCGGATTTATACCGTTTGATTCACGGTCGTGTTGACTAAGCATTTTGGTGCACACGAACGGCTGGTCGTACAATGCTCTGGGTGGTCTCAAAAAATTGTTTAGCTCAAGACAAATTTAATATCGCAAAAAAAACCATACCCTTGCATAGAAAGTTTTCGAACTACAGCGTTCTGAAAATTTCAACCCCTATTTTGAACCCCTTAGAGATGACTGACAGTAACGTCGAGCTTCGAGGACCAACTAGACCCCGAACGGAACCTATAACCCGAATTTCATCAATTTTGTTTCATGGTAACTAAGAAAAGTGGCCCGTACGGCGTACAGACAGAATACTGCGTGATTGGAACTTTTTATTATACCAGGTTTTTGTGTTAACTAGCTTTCTTACTCCATCATCGATGGCGTCTTACGCAGTCATCTATCTTCAATGCCAATACATGAGTGAATCATGAAAACATGCTCATTTAATCAATTTCTTGTCCGTTTAGTCTCGGTACAAATCTTGTATAGATTTTTCGCTCACTTCCCGAAGTCCGAATGAGCTATTCATCCTGGTAGATTTCACATTACTTCTTCGTTTGAACAAGCCGAGGTGCCGTGAGCTTTTGTGTTGTGCTCACGACATGGCTGGTGAGTTTGGTTGACGATAAAGTTGAGAGGCTGGATGAAGGCGGATGAGGAAGGACGTGCTCCATCGGAGTCTTTTCACTAACGCCCCGCGGTTTTCACCACAAAAGGCTTTAGTTGGAGGGAAGATTAGCTCCCCTCGGTTTTCACCACAGCAGGTGCTTGAGGTAGTGGCCCCCCGTGGTTTTCACCACAGCAGGAGCCGGGGATCGTGGGAGCTAGTACCCCGCGGTTTTCAACACAGCAGGTAGTAGATGAGAGGAAGATGTTCCACGGTTTCCACCACAGCAGACACCAGGAAAGAGGGAGCACCCCACGGTTTTCACCACAGCGAGTGCAAGAGAAGGTAGGAGAGAGGTCGAGAGAGAAGTCGAAGGTTGGTCGGCCGGATGACGAGCTGGGCCAAAAGGTCTGCCGTTTCCACCCGTCCCCCGTCCACAGTCGGCCGTTATGACCGTTGAGGAGTGATGGCGGTTGGTGGAAGGAAGCCTCCTCCCTTGGCGCTACCCGGCTCGTCGTTTCCTTCGTTTATTTGGTAAAATCGTTCTATATTACATTGGAGTGGTTAGTGTAGAGATTCACGGGGAACCGGGACACGAGGGATTTTGGTTTATTATTTTCAATGATGAACCATTGGAATCGAGCATGAAAAACAAAATTCTAACCCCCTCAAAATTTGATGGTTTACGTTTCAAGGTATGGAGAATCCGAAACTGCAATAAAAATATTTCTGTCTGTCCGCCGTACGCCGTACGCCGTACGGGCCACTTTTCTTAGTTACGATGAAACAAAATTGATGGAATTCGGGTTATATGTTCCGTTTGGGGTCTAGTTGGTCCTCGAAGCTCGACGTTACTGTCAGTCATCTCTAAGGGGTTCAAAATAGGGGTTAAATTTTCAGAACGCCTATACCTTTTTTTACGTGAATATTTTTACGGTTTTAAATAGTTCTTGAACTTCGAGTATTTTAAGACCACTCGGAGCATCGTACGTCCAGCCGTTCGTTCACAGTAAGGCCCCCAAGTATGCACCGACAGGCATTTTCGACAGCAGGGTGAATAAAATTGTATACATTTAGCCCAAATCTCGTCACCAGGGACGTGCTAACAATCGGGAATTGGCCCGAGATAAAATCATTGCTAGGGATCACCTGATTATAAGCACGGAGTATGAAGTCGAGTTGGTTGTTGTGTGATATTATTTCATTCGAAAAATGATGGCTCTTTTGAAGTTTGTTGATAGGTAGTGAAACTTGAACAAACGTTGAAGTATTATTGATGGGTAAATTATTACTACACAGTGGTAAATCATTACTCAACGGTAAATTATTACACAGCGGTTCATTATACCACGTAGGCTGGAGTTTGTTGGTAGGTACGTTTGCAACTTTTTTCACTCCACATCAACAATTTCACTTCAGAACTTCATTATGTGCGTTTCTTTTTGCCAGTTTGGGTACTGTTTGTCATCGGCAGAATTATTTTAGCAACATTTAATTCGTGATTTAGGTAGGCACCTAGTAACGAGTACCAACCTAGGTGGTGGTGGTACCTGGGTGGTTAGGTACTAACCTACGGAGGATCTGCGATCCACATAATATGTATAGACTAGTACATATTATATAGACGGGTTATCTATACAGAGAGCTGTGATCTGTAACAGAACGGTATTCTGTACAAAATAATAAACCGTTGTGCAGGGATTTGCAGCGTTTCTTTTTCTTGTAGGTTAATGATACAATTTTAAATCACTTAAACTGAAATGTTAACTTTGGACATGTATTCAAATAGCGTATAGTAGATGTCCGTCTCACATTCTGCCCCAGTTGAGTCCAGATTGAAGGGGCACTTGATCTTCCCAAGTATCTTTGTGACGAATGGTTCCTGGGCGGCGTGGTGGGCAGGGCATTCCAATATTAAGTGCACGATCGTCTTGTCGGCTATTGCCGGGATAAAGGAGTGTGGCAGTTGTCAAATTTGTGCAGCCGGGGGGTTTATTCAAATATAAATCCAATCTGTAAACATGCGTCTTGTTCCAAATGTTACGGAACATACGGAGGGACATGAGTCTTACGGACATGAGGTCTTTCGGAGGGAATTAGTAGTGGGAAAACTACTTAGGGCAACCTGATTAAGTCTGTATGCTGTTTGGATCATTGTTTGTCTGTTCATTGTTGTTCGTAGTTTCGAACTTACGTGGCATGGTAAATATTCAACCGGTAAACCTGTGTCGCCTTGTTTCTCTCAGCCAGCACATGTTCGATCTATCTAGAACCTGCGGTGGGAAATGTTTGGAATTTTAACGGCAGCAGAATGCCGTCGTGGAGGCGATCAACGTGATCCTTGAATTTTGGTCAAAAATCTTCGTTATTTCGCACACAGGCTCCAGTTGGGCCCTAGCTGTGCTCCGAAGCTCAGCAGCTCCCTGTTCATATTTTCGTTTGTGCTCAGGCAATTCGTGAAGTGCCTGAGCATATAGGGACATTTTTCGAATAATATGATGTTTCGCTACCTGCCTCGGCACCACGAAGTGTCTGATTTCCCTACGTGCCTACCATAATTTAAAACATTTTGGCTAAGAGCAAATCAATGGCAATATCGTATTTTTCCAATAACCTCTAAATTTCACCGCGTACGACTGTAGGACAGTTCCAACGTTGATAGGCGGACATTAGTTCGTGGCTCGATGATGTCGCCGAACAGTTACAAGCTGTTACTGGTTACATTAAACGGGAGTCGATCACATTGTCAACATCTCGAGATCCGAGCTGACATCCTGAATATGAACCAACAGCGGGGCCGCCCTCAGCGGCAACAAGCGAGGGCTCCCGGTGGTTTTCGTAGTCCGTGTTTGTCATTGTTGTGTTTGTTGAGTTGTGTTTGTTCAAGCGGTCCAGAAGCGGTGTTTATGGAATCGGGTTCGGTCCTCCTTCGGATGCGTGGGTTTGTGATGGCAGCCGCTCAACGAGAGTTGCCCTTCCACTCGTTCTCCGAGGGATATCAAGCCGACTTACTGCAGGCTACTTCAAGCCGACCACGAAAATGTCATATTTTATAGTCTTCGGATGAAGTATCCCAGTGATATCGACTCTCTCGACCGCACTTGTCGCAACCCACGACGAGGCGGGAAACGACGTTTTTGCAATAATGTGTACTAAAGAGTTTTGGGTGCAACACATTTGAATTTCAGCCTGATATGACTAAGTTAAGTACCTTAAAATCCATTTCCCCTTCTACTTTCCTTTAAATCCGGAATTTCGTATAATTCGAATGAACGAGGAAACTGTTGAACTGTTAGTTACTACTCGTACTTGAATAATTTTCTTTTCTTAGGTACATTTGTCGTTACCAACGTATACTTTACCCTCTAGAGAGGCTTCAGACAGCGAATCTCCTAATTGCAGTAACCACCATGGAAAGTCTAGCGTTGTGGATTACGCCAAATGCTCGTTTTAGTTGGCACCTGTATATTACGCGCGTTTTCGACGAGCTTCTCTCTATACAAGCAGAAATTTATCCTAAATTAAATTCCCTGGTTCAGCAGCATACGGCACGATTTGTCGTGCTGAAAAAGCAGGATTGGTTGGACAAGTGGATCTCGAGACAAACCCATGGTGAAATAACTTTATACAAATTTGTTGAGGTAATTTCATTCAAACTGAGTCCATAGTTATTGCATCAATATTTACCAATTCTGACAATTTCATTAAATATGTTAATGCTATGACCGATAGATAATATTACATAAGTACGTCCCTTTACAGCTATGATTCGTTTTTACCTTTTGGGTATGAACTGTCCAACCCTCGGGTGTGAAACGGAACAGGGGTTAGTGAATGTAGGGTTTGCCGGGTGGGTATGAACTGTCCAACTCCCAGCAATGATATCTAGACTTGGTGTATCACCTATCAATCACAGTCGTGTTAACGAAGGCAATTTCAGGGTCTTACTGTGAACGAACTGCTGGACTTATAATGCTCCGGGTGGTCTCAAAGTATCCTCAAGCTAGAGATCAACATAGAAACATATAAGAACCAAACCCTTCTATTGATAGTTTTCAGCTACAACGTTCTAAACATTTCAACTCCTATCTGTATCAACTAGACACCAAATGGGACCTACAAACCGAGTTGCATTAATATTTTGGTAGATGTCAACTAAGGAAAAGTCGTAGCTACAGCGTACTGGGCCTGAAGGTCCACATGAAGCTCACACAACTCATTCGTTATAAGCGAGGCAATTGGCGTAAACCAAGAGTTCAAAGGCCCAGTTGTAAAACCAGCCACACCACGCGTTTTTCTTGTTATCCGCGACTGAGCCGACAACCGGCAATTACGAACAGGTCACCGACAAGCGCAAAAGTTGATTCTTGTTGTGTGGCGCAATCTGCCTACCTATCTCCCTGTGAAACTTTGTCTCGAGGAGTCTGAGAGGGCGTGTGACTGAGCGACAGCCTACTTAACTTGTCAGTCTCTTCGCCACTTGAGCCCTTACAGGTCTCTGCGACTTTGAACCGAGTTGACATTTTCCCGGTGGCTTTTGTTTGTCCTAATGCTATGCCGCACCTTCTGTATTTCATCTCTTCCCCTCCCACACTCGAAACTCAACTTTGATCTGTAACTTATCCCGAGTAACAATAAAGTATTATTAGTGAAGACATAATGACACGAAGCCCAGCTAGGAATGGCTGTTGCTTCCGCACTACCGAAGGTAGGGAAGCCTTGGATTCGTGATTGAATTAAAAAAATGCATGTCCTCCAAAATGAAAACACAGACATCGAGGAACTTTGGTTCCGTGTCTGTCTGTGGCAATTCCTTGTAATGCCCATAACTATCCGAAACATTGGTCGAAATGGGCTGAAATTTGGAGGGTAGGTGCGGGTTGGGTCACAGATCGTCCCATACCATAGTCATTGAAAAAGTACAGTAACTTCCATCTGCCTATGCTCAAATGTGAAATACTAGAGCCCATAACTACCTTAAATATTGTTGAAATGAGTTCAGATTTGGAGGGTCGATCAGGAATAATAATTTGATATTTCCAAATGAATTTCATTGGAATCGTGATGTAACGTTCGTCTGCGCGTGCGCAAAAATGAAATGTTGACCATTTCTTTGTAACCTCCTAACTACGCGAAAAACAGTAGTAGAGAGCTGAAATTTTGAGGGTCCACGTGGGTTGGATCGCAGATGGTCCCGTTTTAAAATCATGGAAACAATTTCGTCTGCGCATGCGCAAACGTGAAACACTTGAAACGCCCGTAACTACCTTAAATATCATTGAAATGAGTTCAGATTTGGAGGGTCAATCAGGAATAATACTTTGATAGTTCCATATGAATTTCATTGGAATCGTACTGTAACTTTCGTCTGCGCATGCGCGAACATGAAATGTCGACCGTTTCCTTGTTTGCGAAAAATAGTCTTAGAGAGCTGAAATTTTGAGGGTACACGTGGGTTGGATAGCAGGTCGTCTCTATCAAAATAAACCTACCCAACTATTCTATACGTCCATGTGATTCAAGTGAGGAAGCTATACTGCCTACTCGAATTGGCACTTTTTTTTTACTGTTAGTGAAAAGATCTGTTCCCAGTATTGACAACTGTAGGCAGAGTTTGGGAAAAACATAAGTTCAATTACAATTACCTACTTTGATCAATTACTGTAATTTGAAATCGCAGAAATAAAATTACAGTTACATAAATAGTAGTTGTAATTATTATAATGTAATTGTAATTCTATTTCTGCGATTCCAAGTAATTTTAATGCAATTTACTAGTAATTAGATAGGTACTTACTTAATTGAAAAAGGTTAAAAAAGAGCACAGTCATGTTAACAAATATTTATTGTTCATTAAATTACGTCTAATTTACCAAATCTTGCAACGATAAATAAAAATAGGAACGAAAAACTGGGGTTAAAGAGACTAAATGTCTCTTGAAATGTTTGCCAATTGTTAATGATAATTAGGAGATCGAATTTATTACTTAACCCAAGAGGTGGTTGAGTGGAAATGCAGTAGGGTTTACTTTTGTTCAGTTACTCAATTTTTTTGGTATTTGTAATTCTGTGATGTAGTAGAATGCAACTGCACATGTAATTAATTGGTGTGACTTAAATTACAGGTAATTGTAGTAACTACTTTGCGTTATTTCTTGTTTTAGAGTTTTCTGAAGAAATTTGGTTGATCCTTGTCACACACATAACTCCGTCAGTTCAGATCCCACTGCTCTGAAATGTTCAGGGATCATACGGGTTGGGTCCTAGATGCTCCTGCAGGAATTTCAGAACGATAGGATTATTGGTATGGCCACTGCGCATGCGCAAACGCTAAATCCGAGGTACTCGATTTCTCACGAATTCATCGCCCGATTTTGCACAAATTCAGTAGGGAGCTGGTGTGCAGCTCCTAGATGAACTCTGTACGAATTTCAGAACGATCGGATCATCGGTATGACGCCACATGCGCTAACGCGAAATCCGCGGTACTCAATTTCTTACTAACCAGTGGCCAATGATTTTATTAAGGTGTTCACTTATCGTTACGCATACTACATCTTATTTTGTAATATTATCATAAGTTCACATTGATCTACGGTCATGTTATCGATACGAGGAAGCTATTTGCCACTGAACTTGCTACTATAATTTCTCCTCCTATTGCTCCTTTTATAGCAATTTCCACCGGCCGTATCGATGTTATATCCTATATTATTTCCAACTGGGGGCTCCTGGTTGAAATGAGAACTCAACTGACTCCACAAGAAAGCAATGAAGCAAGGAAGCTATTGATACCTCCATGACTCGGCGTTTTAGATGTTTTCATGAGAAACCACCAAATAAATCCGATCCCTGATTGTAAGAGTAAAGTACATCCAAGTATTAAACAGTAGGTTCAGAAAGTAATTTATGTACAATCAAGTAGCGAGCCAGGTAGCATACCTGGGAAGTGTGACTGCCGAGAATGGGGGAGCCGACGCAGACATTGCGATGCACATCAAGAACGCGAAATGTGCGTTCGCACGGCGGTTTGGACAGCTAGCCATATCGACCTGCGTACAAAGCTCGGGATTTTCAAACCCAATGTCCTCTCGGTACTGTTCTATGGCCGTGAGGAACTGCAGCCTAACCGCAAACTCCAAGTTTTTATAAACCTTTCCCTTGTAGAGTACTTGGCGTCAGATGATTCGAAGTGATCTCGATTGAGGTGTTGTGGGGAAGAACCCAAGTGAAAAACGCTGCAAAGTCCTTGTCACGTGGGTTTATTATTCTATTGGACTTACTACAGAAATGTTGGCTGTTCATTTATTGTTTCTCAGAAACACGACTCCTATTGGTTTATTATTTTCAATAATGAACCATTGGAATCGAGCATGAAAAAAAAAAATTCTTACCCCCCCTCAAAATTTGATGGTTTACGTTTCGAGGTATGTAGAATCCAAAACTGCAATAAAAATATTTCTGTCTGTCGCCGTACGCCGTACGCCGTACGGGCCACTTTTCTTAGTTACCATGAAAGAAAATTGATGAAATTCTGGTTATAGGTTCCGTTCGGCGTCTAGTTGGTCCTCGAAGCTCGACGTTACTGTGAGTCATCTCTAAGGGGTTCAAAATAGGGGTTGAAATTTTCAAAACGCCTATACCATTTTTTTACGTAAATATTTTTACGGTTTTAAATAGTTCTTGAACTTGCGAGTTTTTTAAGACCATCCGGAGCATCGTACGTCCAGCCGTTCGTTCGCAGTAAGGCCCCGAAGTTTGCACCGACAGGCATTTTCGACTCCAGTGTGAATGAAATTGTATACAATTCAAACCAAATCTCGTAACCAGAGACGCGCCCACAATAGGAATTTGTGAATGCGGCCAATCATTGGTAGGGATCACCTGATTATATTGGCGGAGTATGAAGTCGAGTTGGTTGTTCTGTGATATTATTTAATTTGAAAAATGATGGCTCTATTGGAGTTTGTTGGTAGGTAGTGAAACTTGAACAAACGTTGAAGTATTATTGATGGGTAAATTATTACTACGGTAAATCATTACTCAACGGTAAATTATTACACAACGGTTCATTATACCATCTACGTAGAAGGGGCTGGAGTTTGTTGGTAGGTACTTTTGCAACTTTTTTCACTCCTCATCAACAATTTCTTTTCAGAACTTCATTATGTGTGTTTCTGTTTGTTAGGTACTGTTTGTCATCGGCAGAATTATTTTAGCAACATTTAACTCGTGATTTAGGTAGGTACCTAGTAACGAGTACGGGGTTAGGTACTAACCTACGGAGGGTCTGCGGTCTACATAATATGTATAGAGTAGTACATATCATATTATATAGACGGGTTATCTATACATAGAGCTGTGATCTGTAACAGAAGGGTATTCTATACAAAATAATAAACCGTTGTGCAGGGATTTGCAGCGTTTTTTTTTTTTTAATTATCTTTGATCATTGACAGTGCTATTTAATTGTCTTGATTCATCTGTTGATACTATTTCTAGTGTTGACATACAAATTTATGGTGATTTCAGACCATTTCCCAGGTTTTTGTGTTTTTGACTCAAAAAATTAATATTTTAGGAGCTGACAGCTGAACCTACCTTACAACCTCAATTCTTCACTCTTTGGTCATAATCAACTTCAAATTCGGTCTTCTCGCCCGAAAAAACGTGGATAACGATACCTGACAGAGTCCCCCTTCTAGACCAGCGAGATTATCACCGGCTTAGAAGGGATATCGACTAGGCTTCCACCAAAACGACCCCATCTCCACCAGAACAGTAAGCGATTCGAGAACAGCCACTGTCACAGGAGTGAAAGGAACGAATTGAAGTAGGGATCGTTAAATATTCATAAAGATAGCGTGAAAACGGGGCGGCGGGAGAAAACTGGGAAACAGATAAGGTTTGTATACGAGCGAGTACTAACCACTACCAATTTATCTCTTCCGCAAGAGGTCTAGTTTCGAGCTTTACCATCTCCAGTGCTAAATTGATCGATCCGATTGTCGTATCGAATCGACACCATCAGCACCGCTTGCTTGGTAGTTCCGAGATCCGCTAGGTTCGCTGTAAACCGGATTCAACCCGGACTGCGGATTTGGGCCAGGTGTCCACGAGTGGTACGACCTTACAGGTTCGTTCGGAGAAGCAGTCCTGGACTATCCAGAGCTGTAACAATCCTGGACTCGTGACGTCACCAGAGTAATTCCGGATCGTCCCGGTTTCGTGCCTTGTCCGAACGCTTTTTCTTTGTCCAGGACTGGAAGCCGTATTAGAACCTCCCACCATTTTGTTTACAAGCTGTCGTGCGTTCTCATCGATTTAAACTAAAACTACATTTACTACTACATCATTTAAACTAAAACGTTTTCAACTTTTTCAACAATGGAGAAAAAAAAGTCACTTCTTTGTCCTAAAGTCACTTTGTCCTTCCAATTAACGCCTCTAAAGTGTCGCATAGGTTTTTTTCTTGAGACTGATGTTTACCTGTCTCAACCTGATGACCTTTATAAAGTCATTCTCAGTTATGTGGTTAGTAATAAAATAAAAGGCTGTCATTGTTATAAGAACTTTATTTATTCAGAAGGCACCTAGAATCCAAATCACCACCACTCACACTCAGACAACATCACTTGACACAAATCAGACACCACTTGCTCAATATAATTTTGATTTTTGGTTTATTATTTTCAATAATGAACCATTGGAATCGAGCATGAAAAAAAAAATTCTTACCCCCCCTCAAAATTTGATGGTTTACGTTTCAAGGTATGTAGAATCCAAAACTGCAATAAAAATATTTCTGTCTGTCCGCCGTACGCCGTACGCCGTACGCCGTACGCCGTACGGGCCACTTTTCTTAGTTACCATGAAACAAAATTGATGAAATTCGGGTTATAGGTTCCGTTCGGCGTCTAGTTGGTCCTCGAAGCTCGACGTTACTGTGAGTCATCTCTAAGGGGTTCAAAATAGGGGTTGAAATTTTCAAAACGCCTATACCATTTTTTTACGTAAATATTTTTACGGTTTTAAATAGTTCTTGAACTTGCGAGTTTTTTAAGACCATCCGGAGCATCGTACGTCCAGCAGTTCGTTCACAGTACGAGTAAGGCCCCGAAGTTTGCACCGACAGGCATTTTCGACTCCAGTGTGAATGAAATTGTATACAATTCAAACCAAATCTCGTAACCAGAGACGCGCCCACAATAGGAAATTGTGAATACGGCCAATCATTGGTAGGGATCACCTGATTATATTGGCGGCGTATGAAGTCGAGTTGGTTGTTCTGTGATATTATTTAATTTGAAAAATGATGGCTCTTTTGGAGTTTGTTGGTAGGTAGTGAAACTTGAACAAACGTTGAAGTATTATTGATGGGTAAATTATTACTACGGTAAATCATTACTCAACGGTAAATTATTACACAACGGTTCATTATACCATCTACGTAGAAGGGGCTGGAGTTTGTTGGTAGGTACTTTTGCTACTTTTTTCACTCCTCATCAACAATTTCTTTTCAGAACTTCATTATGTGTGTTTCTTTTTGTTAGGTACTGTTTGTCATCGGCAGAATTATTTTAGCAACATTTAACTCGTGATTTAGGTAGGTACCTAGTAACGAGTACGGGGTTAGGTACTAACCTACGGAGGGTCTGCGATCTACATAATTATGCATAGAATAGTACATAAATATTATACTCGTATTATATAGACGGGTTATCTATACATAGAGCTGTGATCTGTAACAGAAGGGTATTCTATAAAAAATAATAAACCGTTGTGCAGGGATTTGCAGCGTTTTGGTCTCAAATTCGGAAAAAAAACCTCATTTCTTCTTCATCGCCGTCCGAAAAATTGATGTCACCCTCATTATCATCG
Source organism: Leptopterna dolabrata (assembly GCA_954871275.1). NCBI lineage: Eukaryota > Metazoa > Arthropoda > Insecta > Hemiptera > Miridae > Leptopterna > Leptopterna dolabrata. The sequence continues at coordinate 14,436,727 of OX940983.1, read as the reverse complement.
TCGGAATAATCCGTATCAGACAGCATAATTATTATCTAACTTAATCCGTAACTGGAAATTATTACACACAACAAAAAACTGTAATGCTTACACTGTAAACAACTGTAAAGCATACGTTAAAAAAAATACGGGTTTGGCGTGTGTGGGTTTGAGTTGTGCTTCGCGGGAAAGGAAAACATCGAAGTGAGCAAGTTAGAGGGGAGGGGTAAAAATAGACCGATGCGCATGCTCCGGACTTTCTACTCCACGCCAGAGCTGGAGTAGCCCCGGACGATCCCGGGCTGCCCGAATTCACAATCCCCGCTCTCTCCGAACAGCGGGCAACTCGTCCGGGATCGTCCCTTGTCTTCTCCGAACGGCCAAAAGTGGGGAGGGGGCAATCCTGGGCAGTCCCGGACGGTTCTCCGAACAGACCCGTAAGTAGCCGCCAAAAAACCGCTGAGGTGCCGCCGAAGTGAAACGTGAGCGGCCGAAGAACCTCAGTCACTGGTGAGGTCCCGAACGAGATGGACGGCCGTCACAGACGAGTAGTTTTTGCTTACCTTGTTCATAAAAGATACTTTATAAAAAGTGATAGGCGTTATTGGATTCATCTGTATATTGAATCACGTCTGCTTAGCCTAGAGTTTGTCAGGTGTTTTTGTAACCTGAGAGAAAATTCTGATAAGCATCAGTATATTTAACATCACGAACTAAATCACTCGCGACGAAATCGTGGAAACCCATTTCAAAGAAAAACGGTGTTATTGAAAAATAGTCTATTTCCACTAATACACGAAAAACGCAAAAAACACTGTTATACCAGTTTTTTAGTTATTAGTTTAGTTAGTTTAGTTATTGTGTGTTACTGACGATGGTTTGATCACCGAAACCGGTATAACAGTGTTTTTTGCGTTTTGCGTACTCCGACCTACTCGTATACAGTAGTAGGTATTTAGTATGTACTATACCTTTTATTTATTCGATATTTTTCACTGACTCAATAAAATGATAAATAAATACCTACATCAATATTAATGTAAAAAGGTGATTATAATAATAATTTCAATAATGATTATTAAATAATTGTGCTTTACTTATCAAGAGAAGTTTATAACCTAAAATAAAAACGCTGCAAAGTCCTTGTCACATGGGTTTATTATTCTACTGGACATACGTACAGAAATGTTGGCTGTTCATTTATTGTATATTTCATGTAAAATAATTGAAATAGATTTTGGCCCCAAAAACTTGAATTAGGTAGTACGCTCTTTTTTTTTTTTTTTTTTCAAATTATCTTTGATCATTGGTAGTGCCATTTAATCGTCTTGATCCACGTTTTGACACTTTTCCTAGTTATTCTACAAATTGATGGTGATTTCAGACGATTTTCCAGGTTTTTGACTCATTAAAAATCAATTTTGGGAGCTGAACATCTGGTACAACCTCAAATGTCCACTCCTTGGTCAAAATCGACTTCATGTTCGGTCTTCTCGTCCCCAAAAACATGGAAATCGATAACTCAAAACCTCCTTTTACTAACATGTTACTAAAACACAAAAAGTAGGTACCTATTTTTATACACATTTTCACTCATAACACCCCTGGGTATATTCCGATCGGGCTGAAAAGTTTCGGGACGCAACTAGGGCTCAAATGCATGTGTGCGAAAGAACGACTTTTTTAGACCGAAAATGAAGCCTGTACACACGTGATACGGCGGACGGACATTGCATTTTTGGAATCTACGCACCTTGAAACGGAAAAGAAACAATTTTGAGGGGGTGTTATAAAAATTTTTTGCTGAGCGAATACATAGGTGTATGTATTATTCACAGAATAATAAACCAAAACACTTATTTCTTTTTGTTTTTTTCTCTTCCACACCCTCGAATCCCTCGTTGAGAGTGCTGCACACTGTCATCCAAGCGGACCTTTTCTTAACTCTATCGTGATAAGAATCACTTTTTAAGTTCCATATTTCTGGGTACTTTTTGATTTCCCCTATGAATCTAGGGAATGAATCTTCCTTTCAATATCTAGGGTACCTAACACGTTGTTCACATCCATTTCGGAGGTAGGAAACCACTCATGTACACCACTTCACTTTCTACAAGGTAATGACTTACCGCTTGAGCGTCAACTTGCCACAGCGGTACCTACCTCCGGTGGCGGTTCCTCTAGCGGTGGAAAAATACGTCGCCAATGGAAGCGCGGCAACGCTGAGCCACCGCAGATACGTGGATATTCACCATTCTCTTTTGGGTATTCCCTAATCGCCGGGCAGAGCTGCAGAGGAGCCGCTCGTGGACACCGGGCCTTGGAGTTCAAGTAATAAACTGATTTTAGATGAAAAATCTTTCAAAAAGATATTATTTTTGCCGACTTTTTGTAGACTTTTCGGCCGAACGTGAGGTTCTTCTCTCATTCGGTAGTGAGGAAGCAAAAAGGGTCGCTATTCCTGTTGTCCAGAGATTGTGGAACTCGTACAAATTTTACGAGTAGGTATTTGGGTACCTTCTGCCGTTTCGTATCCTCAGTGGACCGTTCTGTTTCACCATGTCCAGTGCATAACAATGGGGAAAGGTCTGACAACATTGCCTTCTACCTCCATCAAGAGAATGAGGAGCACCTATTGTAATTCCAGTAGGCCTTCCTAGATACCTGATGTTTCAAAAAATATTCAAATTCGAGCACACGCCAAAAAAAAAGGAAGACGATTAAAAAAAATCAAAACTGGGTGTACAAACCTATGTTAGATGATACAGTTCATTAAAAACGCTTTACAAAATGAAAATCGGCCGAGCCGTTCCAGAGATAAGCGGAAGTTAATTTTCGTTCAGTTTGAAGCGCAACGTGGTGGAGACTTTTGAAACTAACCCCGGGACCTTTCACCTTGAGTTCTAGCACGGCCGGCTTCAGAGAAGCTTCTCTGAAGCCGGCCGTGGTTCTAGTCATCTTTTGTACTTTTCTTGCATGTCTCCGCAAATTATAAGTTTATCTTATATTAAAATCCCTATGTTAACTGTGTTTGGCGCGAATCGTTTACATCCAAATTCATCTCCCTCTACAAAGGTTACGCTACGTTTTGACGTTACGCTACGTGTGTTACCAATCAGTGCAGTTGTTGAATTCCCCGAAATCCGATTGGCTTCTCCATACCGATTTGGGTTTGTGGAAAAAATTGGCGTGAAGTAACATCCTGTAGGCATTTTCATGGGGGAATCGCGAAAAGCGGGGTTTGCGAGGTATTTCAATAGAAAGGCATCACCTGGTTGAAATTCAAGCGCTCGGATGGATGAGCACTCGCTCGGAGCGCCTCGAGGCCCGCGGTGAATCATTTAGTCGGCAGCGCATAAACGGATCTATTCCATTTTTATTCGGGAGTTTCCCAACCCCCCTCCGTCGAGCTGAATTGTAGAGAGGAAATTCATGTGAGGGCATACCAGGCCTCGAAGCTTGATAAGGCTGAGGTGAAATGATGACTGCCCACGTGAAAGCTGCCTATGCAGTTGAAGAGAATGAATGAGCACCTCAGGACTCATACGAACTAGATCACTACTGAAAAGTTATCTGTTTCCACAAGGTACAAAATTCACTGTTATCGTCCCTTATCGAAGATGGTTTGATCAACCAGACCGGTATAATAACAGTTTATTTTGTTCTTAGTTGAAATAGACAACGTGTCAAAAACGTCTGATTCCCCTCAATAGAATTATTTGTTGTTCCGTGATATTTTACACTGAACAGATACGAGCTACCTACAGCTTCGCCTCGCTCCAACTCGCCTGCCGTACGAATGCCTTCGTTAATAGTAGGTAGGGCGTTCATTGTTCATTCGACATTCTTCTGTTATCCTATTCTGTCGATTCATACTTACTTGTAATTCGTTTTCAATAATAATAGTTATAATGTTTCAACTACTTCATCTGTAATGCTATTATTTATACTAGCTTAGTAATAAAATATGACACTGTCATTATTTCATTTGAAGAATGCTGGTTTTTTGGGGTTGTGTTGAAAAATTTGCCCTACTCTATAATCGAATTTTGCGGAGTCAGATGAGAATGAATTTTTCCCTCTTCTGGCTCTACTAAAGATCCTAAGAGAACCTGAAATAAGACAGTTCCATAGAGAAGAAGTCGTTCCTAACGTCACCGACTGAGAGAGAGAGAGAGAGAAAGGAGTTACAAAAGAACCGTTCACGTCGCTCCTGTTCTTCACTAGACAGCATCAAAAGTTACTTGATGATCCTTATAGTGACGGGAGGAAAAATGGAAAAAGTTTGAAAGGAGCGGGCTCAAGGCGGAATGCAAGGAGAAACCATTTATATTTCACTTATATTCGAGTTTTCATTTCCGTTTCAATCAGTTTACTTGAGGATTTTTTTTCTTATTGTAAAACCGTCGGATTTTGAGGTGTTAACCTCGCAATTCAAAAACGTTATTCGTTTTCAATCCGATGCCATACTTTGAAAATGTAAAAAAAAGCTGTGAATTATTACACAACGGTTTATTATTTACCTGCATAGATACCCCCTCCTGCGTAGATCACTGTTTTCTGTGGTCAGTACCCTCGAGCTTCCTCCAGGAAAGCCCTAAATGGAGTACTGGAGCTGGCCCGGTAATTAAAGTTTCATACAAGTGCGCGGGATTCAATAATTCAATAATTAGTTATTTGTAGTTATTCATGAAGCATAAGGTAAATAATAAACCGTCGTGTGATAATGTACCTGTATAGATGCCCCTTCTGTGTAGATAGTATAATAAACTGTTGTGTAATAATTTACCGTTGTGTGATAATTTACCCAATAATACTTCAACGTTTGTTCAAGTTGCAAAAGTACCTATCAACGAAATCCGAAAGAGCCATCATTTTTTATATGAAATAATATCACAGAACAACCAACTCGACTTCATACAGCCGTCCGTGATTATAATCAGGTGCTCCCTAGCGATGATATCTGGGCCGGATTTATACCGTATGATTCACGATCATGTTGACGAAGCGTTTCGATGCAAACGAAGGCTGGTCGTACAATATTCCGGGTGGTCTCAAAAAATTCTTTAGTTCAAGATCAATTAAAAAACGTAAAAATAACCATACCCTTCTATCGAAAGTTTTCGAGCTGCGGCGTTCTGAAAATTTCAACCCTTATTTTTTTCCCCCCTTAGAGATGACTGACAGTAACGCCGAGATTCGCGGGCCAACTAGACCCCAAACGGGACCTGCAAACCAAATGTCTTTAATTTCGGTTCATGGCAACTAAGAGAAATTTGAACTACGGCGTACGGCGGACAGATTTTAATTGCATTTTCGGATTCTACGTACATTGAAATGAAAGCCTTAAAATATTGCGAGGGGGTTAAAATTTGTTTTTCATGCTCGATTCCGAAGGTTCATTATTGAAAATAATAAACCAAAATATTAGGAATCAAGCAGTTTCGCGGAAATTCTGCGTCCGTTGAAGTTTGTTATGAACGATTTCTACTGCGGCAGCAACACTCGTGATGCAAAGTTCTCTTAACGGGTTGTTTGGGGGGGGATACGTTGGACTCTGGCAAGTCCTAATGTCTCTCACAAAACCTCTGAAGAGCTCCTATCCCATTCCGCATTTCAGTACTATTTTTCTAGGTGCCTATATACCCATAATTGCTGAAATTCATTACGTTCACATATAAATTTACATTTTAATCCAAACCGACGGAACGTTCCAAACGTTTCTTACAACTAATACGTGTTCCCCACGTTTAAGCGGGTTTCACGCTCTATGAAACTCGAAAAGCTCGAGGCCACCTTTATCACAAAAGGCCCATACAAAACCCATAGCCGGGGGTTTTAATTATTTCTTCTTGACAATAGAAGGGGGGAAGTCGCTGTCACAAAGACAACCTTTCAAAAAATTGTGCGGGTCGGGAGCGAAATGGCTCTGTCACCTACGGACCTTTTTAGTAATGCATTGGTCAGCTCAGTTGGTATGATGAGGGCTCATTCAAACGTTCCCGACTTGCTACCTAATTCACTCTAATCTGGTTTGAAAACAAAGTCTGTCAAGTTGGTGGACATGATGGCATCTCGGCATCGATGGTATTATTAACATAATTTGTCCCCAACTTGGTGCCCATTAGGTAAGTTTGGGCGATCTTGAGACATCTACGAATAGTTCCGTTTTAAGATTTTATGTTTGTTCATTCAAAGTAATAAATAACACAATGGGAGTGTAATTCATTGGAGACGATCTGAGATCCCATCTTTATGACCCCTGAACCACATATAGTCAAAGGATGAGTAGTTATTATTACATCAGTTCTGCAATAGTCCCGGTACAAGTACCAGTTAAAACTTGGGTTCATTTGTAGGTGTGCACTGTTCCATGAAAAACGAATTGAAATCAAAATACTGACAGATTTTTCTATGATTTGTTTCAGGACTTCTTCTAAAGTCTTGAGGTTTCTAGACCTCAGCTATAACCAGCTAGAGAACGTTCCCTTGGACGCTTTACGCCACCTCAGAGCGTTGGATTGGCTCAATATCCACGGGTGAGTTCTTCACTTCACTGTTCATTCAATATAATCACATAATAACTACTCCTACCGAAGTACAAAGAATGGCTGCAATGGATATAAATTATCAGAATAATTTGTAGTAAGTACTTACTTATAATAACGTTCCACTTTTCTGCTGTTAGTTATTGGTTTGGACTTAAAAGACGAGTTAAGAGATGGTTCCAAGGTTATATTATATTCAGCTGTCGTGAATGTAGTCTTACGACAGGCAGAAATCTAAACCCATGCGATACTCAAACATAGTTATCGATTCCTCAGAAATCCAAGTATGGTCCAGTCTAGCTGCAGCAGTGCTCGAATGGTGCCCCTAAGCGAGGCGATGCTGGTATTTACGGTCAAACGTGAACCATTGCATGAACGTGCGAAGAATGGGGCTTCCGTGAAGCTGGGTTACGTGAATATTGGGTTATTGAACAGTCAGTTCAGCTATATCACCTCTCACACCAAACAGTCAGAAATCTCAACGTGAAGAACTATGAATAGCCCACCTAATCCACAAAATTCTGAATAGCCCACCTAACTTTCATCCTTCAAAGTTACCATTAAAAAAAAGCCCACAGTTCTGCTTAGGCTCCATTTATATCCGTGGGTTATTGATTTCTGTCATCCCCAGAATACGAAGGCGTTATACTGAGGGCAATGCTTCAGCCCAGTATATGATTCAGCTGTTTGCCGAGCTCTATTCTTCATTCCTAATGAATGTTGTACCTTGGACACTTTCTATGTTCCAATGCATATAAATTACAGTTCTGCGATAAATTTCTACGTCTCTTGTTTTACTGTTCCAGGAATAACATATACACGTTGGGCTTCGAGCTGGACTGGGGAGGCCTCAGACATACGCTCTCGAGTATCTTTTTGGGAGAGAACGATCTCAGGGATTTAGGCCCCGACTCGCCCCTAGTCCATTGCAGACGTCTTCAGTCCGTCTCATTAGATAGCAACAAGTTCATGATACTCGACGCTGGGACGCTCCCTCCAAACGTCCATACGTTAAGTGCTTCCCATAACATAATAAAGCGGTTCCCAGTCGAGCTGTTGGACACTTTGAGGTCACTGTCGTGGCTCTATCTGAGAGATAACTTCATCGAGACCATCAGCCCTTACAGCTTCCGACACCACAAGAACCTGGACAAAGTCGATCTGGGTGACAATCTCCTTACAGCAGTACCTCTAGACGTGTTCAACAGCACTATGACCATACGGGATTTGAATTTGGATTACAACTACTTCAAAACACTGCCAGCCGTAGCTTTCAAAGGACTGAACCTAGGAAGGATATCGATATCGATGAATAGATTGGAAACCGTAAATGAAAGAGCGTTCGAAGGGATAGAAAATACGTTGGAGTACTTGGATTTAGGAGGAAACAAATTACAGAAAATGCCGAGAGCTCTGGGTAGTTTGACGAAATTGAAATATCTCTATATACCGTCCAACAATTTGAGTGATGTCCAAGGCGATGCGTTTACATCTTTCGCTGAAAACCTTAGTGCTGTGTCTCTTGCGAGGAATAAACTAGAAGAACTGCCGTCTTTAGCGTTGAAGAAGTGTGTCAATATTGCGCATTTGAACTTGGGGTATAATTTTATAAGAGAAGTCAACGACGGTGATTTCATGGCGTGGAGTGGGAAGTTGGACACATTACTTCTTATGAATAACAGGCTTGGTCAGATCCACGCCCACACATTCAGGCACACGCCGAACCTCAGGGAGCTGTCTTTGTCCTTCAATAAGATAGCTGAGCTGCACCCAAGTGCGTTCACGGACGTCGCCATGAGCCTGGAAAACCTGGAGATTAGTTTCGGCCTCTACCAGGAGGATTTTCCAGACGAATCCCTTAGACCCCTGGGGTCGCTGATGTGGTTGGCTCTGGACAACAACAACTTCCGCACGATTTCCGAATACTCCCTGAGACCTTTCCGGTATCTGAGGTACCTGAACTTGGACGGCAACCGCATCCCTAAGCTGCCAGTTGGAATTTTCAATCCGGAAATCCACAAATATATCAGCGACATTAGAATATCCTACAACCATCTACAAGACGTGAGCTCGTACATGTTCAACGGCCTGGAAGAACTGAGAGCGTTGTCACTAGTAGGAAATCAGATCAGGCACATCGAACCCAACACCTTCAAGAATCTCACCAACAAAGTTTCGATTCTGCTATCCGAAAATAAGATTTCGAGGATAGATCATAGGGCTTTCTGTGACATACCATTCCTTGTGAAGTTGGACTTGTACGGGAACGAACTTCACGAACTGTCATTAGCGTCTTTTCATAATGTTACCAACGCCGAATTCCCTATGGCTCTTAACTTGTCCAGAAATGTGCTGAATATGCTAATCGTGCCTAAGAATAATGAAGTAGTCAATTCCTTATTCGTTCACATCATCGATTTAAGTTTCAATATGTTGAATGATGCCCCTAAACAGTTTTTTGAGTCGATAGGTACTCTGCTGAAACGAGTTAACCTTGGTTATAACAGCATAAATAAACTGGATGAATCTGCATTTGGAGCTCTGGACAATCTTGAAGTTCTTATTATAACGCATAACCGGATTGAGAAGCTGAGAAAGAGGGCGTTTGTTGGTTTGGCCAAGCTGCAAATTTTGGATCTGTCACATAACCACATTGAACAACTCCACATGGAACAGTTCAAGCATTTAATCAACCTTCGTGTTATCGATTTGTCTTTCAACGTCTTGAGGTCGATTCCGAGAGATGCATTTCAAAACACTAAAATAGAGAGGATAGACTTGTCGAACAATCTCTTCCTGGTGATGCCGAGCGCTTCTTTGGGAGAAGTAGGATTCACTTTGAGGATTTTGGACATATCGTATAACCAGATCGAGCGACTGGATAGTACAGTTTTCCCCGAAACTCCGCACTTGACGAATCTCAACCTCTGCCACAACCGGCTGACATCGATTCCGGATAACCTTTTCACGAGCCTCGGAGGTCTCCTGAAGCTGGATCTTTGCGGTAACAAACTCCGAGCGAACTTTAAAGAGGTCTTCCACTACTTGCAGGACCTGAGGCACCTCAGTTTGGCGAACACGGGGATCATGAGCCCTCCTATTCTGCCGCTGCCCAATTTGGTGTCGTTGAATTTGTCTCACAACGCCATAAACGAGCTTCCAGTGCCTATCGTGACTTTGCTTCCAAGTCTGCGGGTACTGGACATCAGCCATTGCAGCTTCAGCACCGTCCCTTCCAACGCCTGGGTCAAGCTTGTCGCTTTGAAGCACTTGGACATGTCATTCAATCCCATAAAGGTAAATTGCACTTCCAGTAAAACAAACTTTATTGTTATAGGATTTTTCTGTGTAATCTATGCATGATTCAGAAGGTCTTTATTGTTACGGAAGACCTCTCACGACTTGAATATTATTACGTGGTTTTTTGGTCTGTGAGTTGGCAACTCCGCTTATTCATAAGGAGAAAAACCAGTGATTTGTAATATATGCCTTTGTTTTACTGTGTACCTGTTTGAATGAGAAGGCCTCGTTTGTTGTGTAGATCAATGGAGGAAGAAGAGACCCAAAATGTTCGTCATCTCATTTATGAGCCGGAACCCTAATGCCAAGTTTTCCAACGATAATATTTTTTCTTTGAGTTCTGTAGCGGCTCCATCCCGAGCATGTTTCATTAGTCATGGGATCTCGAATAGCAAGGAAAAAAAATCTCGGTTGTCTTTCCCCTTTAATAAATAATGTTCCCTGAGGATGATGCCTCGCGACCAAGTTCGTGAGAATCATACCCAACTTTTCCTGCCTCCCTCAAGGGAACACCGCCGACTCTGGGGTTGAAGAAACTGAGAAGGTTTTCTCGCGGTGGCAAAACTTGGTCTTCGGAAAAGGGGGGAAAAGTTTTGGGTTTAAAGTGTATAACTCAATCGTTGCGGATTTGCCGTCGTTAAACACAGCTCTTGCATTGATGGTATCAGGTGACTAAGCTCAGAAAAGGATTTCGCGGAAATGGGACTTCAACTAAAACAACCCTCCTGTTCAGCTCTGACAAACAACAGAGCTTCAAGTAGGTGTGGCGAACTTTTTCATACATATTCCGCCTTGAATTAGATTTAACGGCAGTTTCTTGGTATTTCAAAAAGAATCTCAGCCTGCTCAGTCACTGTGAGTCTTACGGTAGTCATCCAGTCAAGGTATCATTGCTAGGGAATAGCTGTTATGCGCATGGCTTTAAGAAATCGAGTTGTTGTTCCGCGATATTATTTAATTTGAAGAATGATGTTTATTTTGGATTTTTTTATAGGTACTTTTTTTAAGCTATTTGTTTATATACCTAGCTATGTACAAATTTTTTGCTCACGACCGAAAATGAATCATCCCAATCAGGTGAAAATTTGGGAGTATGTCGAATGTCCTACTTCCGTTCAGTGACCACCACAATTTCAAAAATGACCGGGTGGGGGGGTTCGTGGGGCCGTAATGGAAAAATAAAAATATTTATTTTAACTGTAATTGCCGAACTATAGAGAGCTCTGATGGCATTTTTGTCGTGTGTGTGTCTGTAAGTGTGTAGGGTAGTCAGGTATTCACGACAAAAATGGCCTCACTAAATCTAGGTCTTACACTAATTGTAGGAATTCAGCGATCTACGCAGAAGGGGATAAAAAATGTGTTAAATAATTTGCAGTGTATCTCTTTTGAGTTGACATCAGAAAAGAGAAAAACTCGAAATTCCGTTGTAAAACGAGGTTTACTTACTTCCAAGTGTGATTTCACACCACAAAACTACTGTAAACGATCAAAATATCACTCGTTACTCCTGCTGATGAGACGAAGTTTCAATCGCGTTTTCAATTTTCTTCAGGTATTTTATGTGACATTTCGGCAGCTCCCAAAGATGGGTAGTTGAAAATTTCGGTAAATTGTGGAGGACATGTTGTTTCCCATACTTAGGTTCTGTGTACGGGCAAACTTGAAAATACGTGTTTCCAGTAAATAATTCGGTGAGGATTTCCCTGTTTGAAGCATTCTTCCTCATTCAGTACTTGGTTTTACCTTCAGATTAATAAAAGAATGAAAAATAAATACGTGATGAGGTTTTCACCCGTAAAACCGATCAAATTTTGGATCTAATCTGTTTCCACGAAATGGTGATGTGATCCGATTTATTGCTTTTACCTAAACAGCATTGAATAAAATAGATGGCCGTAGATGGTAGAAACTCGACAGTTTTCGGAGCACCCTTTGATCTAACCCCTGGCTGTCGTAACGGGGAATTGTAGCAGGGCGACGGGCATAAGCTAAAAAATCAGTCATGCAGCATGACTTAATGAGCGAATTTTCAAAGAAATATTCGAATTAATGGCTATGGTTTTGAATAAAGGAAAACTTCGGTCTAAAATTTGGTTTTCTATGTATATTCTCTTCGTATTTATTTTAATTTGTACGTTTTGTCCATCCTGATTCTACCGTTTGTTTATTACGTAATTGTACTAAGTGCTTATTTATTTGATCGCTGTGGGTAAATTCAAGGAGTTGTACTAATCGTTTGCCTCCCCCTTTTTTGCTTCGAACTCTCGTCTTCAATTAATACTTCTCACATTTTTCAATCTGACCACTCTAAGGGGGTGGGGGTAAGAGTTTAAAGATTATCCTAGTTTTGGGTAATTTTTGCGCACTTTAAATGCTCTAATTTAAGAACGGATTTAGATATCTAAAATCCGATTTCACTATCGTGTTCAGCGTGCAAAAACCTTTAAAATGAGGGGTCACTTGTTAGAAAATAACATTTTGGGGATTTTTGGGTAATTTTTGCGCACTTTAAATGCTCTAATTTGAGAACGGATCAAGATATCTAAAATCCGATTCCACCATCGTGTTCAGCGTGCAAAAACCTTTAAAATGAGGGGTCACTTGTTGGAAAATAACATTTTGGGGATTTTTGGGTAATTTTTGCGCACTTTAAATGCTCTAATTTGAGAACGGATCAAGATATCTAAAATCCGATTCCACCATCGTGTTCAGCGTGCAAAAACCTTTAAAATGAGGGGTCACTTGTTAGAAAATAACATTTTGGGGATTTTTAGGTAATTTTTGCGCACTTTAAATGCTCTAATTTGAGAACGGATCAAGATATCTAAAATCCGATTCCACCATCGTGTTCAGCGTGCAAAAACCTTTAAAATGAGGGGTCACTTGTTGGAAAATAACATTTTGGGGATTTTTGGGTAATTTTTGCGCACTTTAAATGCGCCAAAACCCTCCTTAGAGTAGGCCAATTTCGCCCATCTTCGAACTTAGCCTTTCGATTGCCAAGATAGATTTTTTGTGCAAATTTGAGCTGTTTATCTCAATTCTATCGAGAGTTATCGTCTGGAGTGACACATATATAAATAAATATATATATAAATATATATATATATATATACATATAAAAAAGTGTTAAATTTCAGGAATCGTTTTAGAATGGTCTGAAACGGATTTCTATGAAGAAAATTTCCAAAAATTTATATTATTTAAATTTCGAAGCCATTGCAATAGCTTCATTTTCTTTGAAAATTCGCTAAAAGGCACGTAATTTATTATCCAATGGAGGCGGGAACGTAAAGCAACTTGGTAATGTACGTTGTTCTGTATGCTAACTTTTTCGAGGAAAAAATAGGGACGAAAACTAGATGAAACTTCGAGGGGCCTTGTTGGGTGGGGGGGGGGGGGGGGGGATGCTGGGATCCCTCGTTTGAAGGATCAAAGCGTGCATGTATAATGAAGAAAGTGACGCGAAAAAGAAAAAATTTTCGCTTCGTTACGAATTTTTCTACTTGGCGGTATGGAACGTGAAAACAAGGATGTTTTGAGTGGAAAAAGTCGGTTGAAAGAAGAGGGAAAGAAGGAATTAAGAGGAAAGAAACAGTTTATTATCCAGTGGCCTAATGGTGGTGTAACTAGATCCCGTTTTCCCTTTGCCGAGACGTATAACAAACGTGGCTCTTTCGGTGGGTTTTACTAGGAAGAAAATAGGGTTAAAGGGCGAGCGGAGAGCGGTGCAGAGGCTGCAACGTGCAAAAAGGCCTATCTTCCTTCCTGAAACGTAATCTGTATTTTTATTATAGCTTTTTATGTCTTGGAAGAGCCTCATCTCCAGCGGGAGGCTGCGATGTATTAAAACAAACAAAAAAAAGCAAGGGCGAGATGTCGCGAGGTTTTTACAACTTTAGTAATTTGAAACAGGTGCAAGTCCAAACGCTCGAGTTTACCGCGGCGAAAAACGGGTGGTGCAAAGAACTACAAAAGACGACTCCGGTTTTAGCGACGCTTTATTTAAAATTCATACGGTGTCATTAACTTTTCATTTACGCTGCAAGAGAACGAACGCTCCAGAACTGGTTTACTCACTTTCATCTTGGAAGGTCTCTGTAAGATCTTCACTTGTTGTCTTCGTGAATGAAATTATTTCTTTTCATATGAAGATAACACGGCAAAGGAAATTGGAATGAAATGGCGTTTTCCTCGAAAGCAAATGTATCACAGTGTTAATTCGGTTGAGGTTTTTCAAATGGGGTCCGCGTTGTTGCCAGTTTAAGTTCTATGTGCTCACACATAGAATGCAATTTTTGATTTTATTCCGCCGATCTCGATTAAATGAGGGGGTTTCATGAAGCTTTCATGCCCTTCGAATTTAATAAACCTGTTCGGAGGGGCAGTAGTAAATAGTAAAGACTGCGCATGCGGAAAAAACCCCTTGTAAGCTGTAACGCTCGTGTCTCCAGTTCTATGCAATCCATGGTTTGCCATGGATTCCACCGATTTTGGAGCAGTTGCTTCAGTGCATTCGCAAAGTTGAAACCTTATAACTTCATATTTGTGTAACCAATTTTCGTGGACACCTCGCTTCGGTTCAGAGTTCTTGCACGCAACAACTGGTATATCCAGCTAATGTGTGGATATTTTGCAGGTTTTGCGAAAACCTTCGTCAGTTTGAAATTTCTAGAAATATTCAGAGTTGACATATTTTTCGTTTGTGAAACCCGAATAAGTTGCGTCTGAATCGCACAGATTTGACCAACCTCTGCGCTACCGTTCTATGCAGCTGGAAATTTCGTTCCAGGGTCGATGAAAGAAAACTAGATATTTTCAATTTAGCCCTATCTCCATAGGTATGAAGTAAAATCTAGCACTATTCGTATAGGAAATAAAATCAGAGCACTCTCATAAAATCTGGATCACTATAATTTGTATGCTGCTATGCAATAAATAAAAACACTTACGTAATAATAATATTAAAACATGGTGACATTAGTTGACTGATTGGTTGTAATGTACTTGTCTCCCAGGAGCTGACAAGGGAGAGCATGCTCGGGCTGAGTAGGCTCGAGTCTCTAGTGATGGACGGACTTACGTTCCTGGAGCGTGTTGAAAACCAGCCGCTTTGGGGATGCCGGTGGCTGCGCCGCCTTGTCGCTCAGACGTCACCTAAACTTTCGAGTCTTCTCTCACCTCTGCAGTTCCTCACAAAGCTGACAGTCACAGTCAACGAGAGACGTCTGACCAACCAGCTCGAGGGATTCCCTCCTAAGCTGGCACATCTCGAACTGAGGTACACAATGAAGACTTGCCAGAATTGTGTCTATTGATGTATTAGTTGGGTTCTGTAAGAAGCAGTAGGTACAGATTATTCATTAATTCCATCAGGCAGTGGCTTTGAGAAGACCTTTAACACATTTCTTAATTTACTGTCTCTGAAATGCCTTACCATGGTAACTGATCTTCAACTAGGTTTTGAACCTAAATATTCTAATAAGCACTAACGGAATGAATGTGACCACACTCTGAGGATAATTTGGACGAAACTGCAACAAAATGACATAAGTACTGTCCTTTCCAACAGTAGGGTCAAAAGACCGGAAATACCTATTATCCACAAAAACAGCATCACCTCGTCATCGGCACCCAACCCCTCTACAACATGCTGTGAAATGGAACAAGGCTCGTGGCTGCTAAGTAGAATGCCCAGGTCTGGGAAGCATTTTAACTGCACAGTTTAGAAGAGGCAGTGATGTTGAGAAAAGACGCATAACTGCTTTAGCGCTCACCTAAAGGAAATTAGAAAAAAAGAAAAAAAACCCTAACGAACATTAGTAGGTAAACTACTAGGTATGATTTTCAATTATTCTCATATTTTCTAATCAACTTCGATGTTGAGCATCAAGCCACCTCTAAGCAATACAAAGCCGGGTAATAATGGCATGTTAGGAGTCACCCAGACAGCGGTACATAACAGTAAGGAGCAAAAAAATATTCTCGAGTCTGATCATGTCTGCTTGTCCACTGAGAGAAGCACAAATTATTATATTAGTTTCCCTGACTTGTTGCTTGATAATCTCAGCATCCACGTCAAACAAATTTCAAGATTTAACTATGAGAACGTTGTTCGGATTTTCGAAGTCATCTTCTTTGAGCAGTTTTTATCCTTACAACAACCACTTTTTCTTTTCACTTCCACTGCAATAAGGAATCGCTTATCTGGCTGACCCATAACTTGTTTAGGAAGTTCAAAGATACGTTTTACGCGATCACAGATAAGTTATTTATGCCAG
The DNA here is from genome assembly GCA_954871275.1 of Leptopterna dolabrata. Taxonomy (NCBI): domain Eukaryota; kingdom Metazoa; phylum Arthropoda; class Insecta; order Hemiptera; family Miridae; genus Leptopterna; species Leptopterna dolabrata. The sequence goes on along the minus strand of OX940983.1, from coordinate 14,420,616 downwards.
TTTCAAGGTGGAGTAATCGGGTTGGAGCATCTTCTGTAGTGGCCAGGTAGTTCAACCTCAGAGGCCCGCACGATGGTGTCGGCGTCTAGCGGGAGATGGGTGAACTCGGTTCGCCCAGAATCACATTACCTGCCATAGACGAGCATTCTTTCCCTACGTTCTTTCCTTTTAGTGAAATCCAGGAGGAAAGCTGGCAGGATTCACAATCCTCTCGTCGCCGCTAACAGCAAACCCTTTCCTGCCATCATTCCTGTCAAGTTATCTCGCCGTTCCATCACGTCAGGATTCGTAATCCTGTCGAACCCACTAACGAAAAAAACCAATCCGTTAGGATTGTTCACTTTATTCATAACCGACGGGAAAGAGTGTACGTGTATGGGGTTTTCCCTCTCGGGTTTGAACGGATTGTTGTCCTGTGGGGGGAAAGCGTGTCCTCTCACCCTATCCTGCAGTTTTAAAGATTGATCGCAGGGAAGTCCGAGTCCCCAATAACGGCATGAAAACAAAACGAATTAACCTGCCATAGCATTCTTTCCCTACGTTCTTTCCTTTTAGTGAAATCCTGGAGGAAAGCTGGCAGGATTCACAATCCTCTCGTCGCCACTAACGGCAACACTTTCCTGCCATCATTCCTGTCAAGTTATCACGCCGTTCCATCACGTCAGGATTCGTGATCCTGTCGAACCCACTAACGAAAAAAAACCAATCCGTTAGGATTGTTCACTTTATTCATAACCGACGGGAAAGAGTGTACGTGTATGGGGTTTTCCCTCTCGGGTTTGAACGGATTGTTGTCCTGTGGGGGGAAAGCGAGTCCTCTCACCCTATCCTGCAGTTTTAAAGATGGATCGCAGGAAAGTCTGAGTCCCCACTAACGGCATGAAAACAAAACGAATTATACCGAACTGATCCGAGCTGACGGAAAACAAGTCTGGCACGCTTTCCTGGCGTGATCCATACACCAGCGTTCTTTCTGTACGGATTCATCTTTCCTGCTGGAAAGAATGTTCGTCTATGGCTGGCTTTAGCCAGCAATTGGCTGCCCCTTTCCGTGACAAGAAATTCCCCAGCAGAATTCCCAATTTTTCTCTGGCAATAATCAGTCGATTTTGGTGCTTCTTGTGGCATTCTTCCTATATTTATACTTTTCACTATGGACATTCGAAACGTAAATTTCAATATTGTACCTAAATTTGAAAATTTTAGAAATTTAAAATTTCAAGAGTCCATTGCCCGAGAGGATGGAAAAATTGGAAGAATGCCGCAGGAATCATCAAAATCGACCGATTATTGCCAAAGAAGAGTTGGAAAACCCGTTTTATACACCGTCCTGAACCCCCTAGGAGTACCTAGGTCACACGTCATACTCTTTTCATAATAAGTCGTACAAGCTTTCCGGCAATCTTGTAATCTTCGAATCCCCATATTCGAGCCCCTTAACACATTGTGGATCTTCTAAAACTTCACTTTATTCTCAAACAAAACTACGTTCAGCTTGATGATAACAATTTTGGTTTGCTATTGAAGCACGATGGTAGGTACTGACCACAGAAAACAGTGATCTACGCTGAAGAGGCTTCTATACAGATAAATAGTAAACCGTTATGTAATAACTTGTAGCGTTTTAATGCTGGGAAGTATAGAAAGAATTTCTTAGATGAATGTAACTTTCTTTAACTAGGTGGTAATATAAACTGTGGGGGTTTACTCGAAAGGCGGTTGAACCGTTGTCATTTGGCGTATATGTAAATAATGTAGACGTTTTTTATTTAGTTTGCTTTAATTTTCAAACGTATTTGATTAATTATTGGAAAAAGAATGTTACTGCTAAATTTTCTTCACACATTTTGGTTTATTATTCTGTGAATAATACACCTATGTATTCGCTCAGCAAAAAATTTTTATAACACCCCCTCAAAATTTCTTCTTTTCCGTTTCAAGGTGCGTAGATTCCAAAAATGCAATGTCCGTCCGCCGTACGCCGTACGCCGTCCGCCGTACGCCGTCCGCCGTCCGCCGTCCGCCGTCCGCCGTATCACGTGTACAGGCTTCATTTTCGGTCTAAAAAATTCGTTCTTTCGCACACATGCTCCATTTGGGCCCTAGTTGTGTCCCGAAACTTTTCAGCCCGATCGGAATATACCCAAGGGTGTTATGAGTGAAAATGTGTGTAAAAATAGGTACTTTGTGCGTTTTAGCAACATGTTAGTAACATGAGCTTTTGAGGTATCGTTTTTCATGTTTTTGGGGACGAGAAGACCGAATATGAAGTCGATTTTGACCATAGAGTGTAAAATTGAGGTTGTACCAGATGTTCAGCTCCCAAAATTGATTTTTGGTTTATTATTCTGTGAATAATACACCTATGTATTCGCTCAGCAAAAAATTTTTATAACACCCCCTCAAACTTTTTTCTTTTCCGTTTCAAGGTGCGTAGATTCCAAAAATGCAATGTCCGTCCGCCGTACGCCGTCCGCCGTCCGCCGTCCGCCGTATCACGTCTACAGGCTTCATTTACGGTCTAAAAAATTCGTTCTTTCGCACACATGCTCCATTTGGGCCCTAGTTGCGTCCCGAAACTTTTCAGCCCGATCGGAATATACCCAGGGGTGTTATGAGTGAAAATGTGTGTAAAAATAGGTACTTTTTGCGTTTTAGCAACATGTTGGTAACATGAGCTTCTGAGATATCGTTTTCCATGTTTTTGGGGACGAGAAAACCGAATATTAAGTCTATTTTGGCCAAAGACTGGAAAATTGAGTTCTACCTAATGTTCAGCTCCCAAAATTGATTTTTTATTAGTGAAAAACCAGGGAAATCGTCTGAAATCACCATCAGTTTGTACAATAACACTGAAAAAAGTGTCAACACGTAGATCAAGACGATTAAATGGCACTACCAATGATCAAAGATAGTTAAGAAAAAAAGAAGAAAAAAAAGAGCGTACCTAATTTGTGTTTCAAGAGCCAAAATTAATGGAAACCATCAGAAATAGCTATTTCGATTACTACGCACGAAAGAAACAATAAATGAACAGCCAGCATTTCTATAGGTATGTCCAATGGAATAATAAACCCATGTGACAAGGACTTTGCAGCGTTTTTATAAGTCAAAAACGTGGGGAATCGTCTGAAATCACCATCAACTTGTAGAATAACACTAGAAAAAATATCAACAGGTGGATCAAGACGATTAAATGGTACTATCAATGATCAAAGATAATTTGAAAAAAAAAGGATCGTACCTAATTCGTGTTTTGGGAGCCAAAATTGGTGGAAACCACCAGAAATAGCTATTTAAATTATTTTATATGAAAGAAACAATAAATAAACAGCCAACGTTTCTGTAGGTATGTCCAATAGAATAATAAACCCATGTGACAAGGACTTTGCAGCGTTTTTTTATTTACCTTCAAGTATTCGTATTTTCATTCATACATTCATTCATTTTCATTTGGGATCACTTAGGTAACGTTCAAATGGTAGTGTATTATTTACACTGTGACCCTGCGACATTTGAATCTCATGTCAGATAAGAATGGCGGTAGATTTGTCTTCGAAAGTTACAGTATACGAAATGAAATCCTTTGTGTGCGATTGTCCTTCAACTTTGCCTGATTTCACCGTTAACTCTTGATCACTCTGGTACGCGTATATACTTATATCGTTTTGTTGGTTTCTTCATGTCCGCTGAGGTGACAAAAATCGTGGCAGCGCGGTGGCACGAGGGAGAGAGAAATAGAGGACAAAAAAAGGTGAGCGGGATCAGTGAAACTGTGAACCCAACCGTGAGATTTCTGCTAAAAACCGTCGCTGGTTGTTTGTTCGGGGCTCGCGGATCGGAAGCGACTATTTCACGGTTCGTCGGAACCAGCTGGGTAATATGTAAAGTGGAACACGGGCTTCGAGGGGTCATAATTTTATTACGCGGTATTGAGTGTATCGAGCGCACTGTATTGGTCTCGAAAAGCACCACAGTCAATGTGAAGTGCGTTGTGTAGTGCTGAATAGACAATTAGGCATTTTCGATGACCACCAGTTTCCCTCGTTCAATCAAGTGGGAGATCACTGGATTTATACTTGTGTCCACCGAGTCCCACTTTTCGGGTTCCATTTTGCAATAACTAATAGAACCCGGTTTTAGTATTTGCCTACCTGGAAACCAAAAGCATTTTTTCACTTGATTTTATAATTATTGTCTCCCAGTTTTTATTGCGGATTTATATTCTAGGTAGGCACGCAAAATGAGATGGAAAAATGACCCTTTGCTCGATTTGTCCAGATGTGCACAGCTTACGTACATTTCAATGGTTGCTCGAAAATGCACTTGTCTATCCTCTACATACCACACGTAATAGTCTACCAAGATAGTGGAAGATTTGTGTTTTACATTTGAGAGGAAAAAATTGTTTGTTTCCGAAACCAAAATTTCCACTCGCGTTAAATACGTTTTAGAGCTGAACAAACGCGTAATCCACGGTACTCAATTTCTTACGAACCAATCATCAGACTTTGCTCAAACTGGGATTTATATCATACCTACGTTAATTTTGGATATTTATCATAAGATTAATAGATCAATACGGGGAAGCTATGTGCCTTTGGATTTGGCAGAGGTTTTTTCAATGCTTCAAAGCTTGAGAGCATGTTCGTAGAGTTGTTGACAACTGCAGTTAAGTTAGTTAAAAGACCTAGCGCCATGTTCTTTCGTTAGGAAATAGAATGATGAACATTCTTGTTCAGCACGGCACAAAACTAATCGATCTTTATACCTCAAACTGTTAAGCCGATATTGTTCCAACAAAAATTCATCGTTTGGGAAGTGAGGACTTGAAAGTTATAGGTAGGGGCGTTGCTTCCATAAGGCCACTTGGGCCACTGCCCCGGCACCCAAAACACTAGAGTAAAATTATGAACCAAAAATTGCAACCATGTATCATGTATCCACGCGACTCTCCACTATGCATTGTGCGCGAAAAGAATTGACGCTCAAAATTGACTCGCAAAATCGACTCGCAAAAAACGCGAGTATCCCAGGGCTCGTTTCCACGCGACTCTGCACTATGCATTGTGCGCGAAAACAAGCGTCATTGTTTACTATCCATTTATAACATTCATTTATATAGTTATAGTATGAAACTAGGAAATAAATACCAAGAACAAATACGAAATAAATTCGTGATAAATCAAGAGCTTTCCAACGAATGGAAAACGATTTTTGTCCGATGAAAATGAAAGAAGTTTCATTTCCCTAGCAACTACTCGGTTGTACGTGAAAACCACTACGCGAAAAAAATTGACGCGCAAAATCGACTCGCAAAAAATGCTAGTATACCAGAGCTAAAACAATCATGATACATGTTAAAATACCAACCATTGTTCAGTTGGCATCTGAATTTCCCTCCTACGCTGTACCTACCTAGCATTTTTCACAAAGTTCAACAGCCACTCAACAGATTTCTCTGGCTATGGATATTCAATATTCTAGAAGAGCATCCATGTTGGTTCCTTAATGTTAGCTCCATAGACCAACCATGTTATCGGAATAAAGTGAGAGGAATCGGTGTCCTGAAATCGAAATTGAAAAATACGCTCCTGAAACTAGGTAGGGGTGTAGGTCCTGAGACCTGTTGTTCCCATGGCAACCGAGAGATATAGTCCGTCCGCGCATGCTCAGTCGAGTAAAAATGTTGTTCTCCACGTCCACTTTGGGCTGTGGCTCCAAAATCTGATTTCAACCCCAAAATCGTTCATTTCACATTCGATTTGATCCCTTCGATTCAATTTGTCATCTCGATACGATTTGCTTCTTCTTCTGATTTGTTCTTGTGGTCTCTGAATCACATTCGCTTTCTCTGTTTAGTCTGTCAGTTTTCAATTTTTTTGCGTCAAATTTTGCGCGTTTTGCGTTCAGTCCTGTTCCGATGACAGATATGTATTTGTGGTACCTACGTGCGTTTTGTCCTGTTTGGTGTTTGTGGTTTGTGGATTGATCGGCGTCAACACACAGATAACTATCTAACTTCTAGTCAATAGCTTCTCCATTCAAGTAGGTACCAGCCGACGGCTCATTGTTTTGTTGTATTTTAGTTTACTACTTATATTTTTGTAACACATGAATTCAGTTGCTAATTTGCAGTAGAAATTGTCGGCGTTTTCGTACGGCGATAGAGTGTTGATTAAAAAGAGACGAGCTTTGCTGAATATCACTCAATCAGTAAATAAGGGCAGGGTGTTGTTGCCTTGGGGTATTTTGTAGACAAATCTGTTGGTTTTGTGTTCTGGTTTGGTGCCCCACTGTTTTCAGACCCCAAGCACCGCTACTGGCTATGGAACCTGTTATTGTTTACCCTGAGAGGTTTCGCAGTATAATTGAGATGATTTACACGCACCATTTACAGCAGCTCATTTACATCTTTCAGAGCATGTTTTCAAAGAGTTCGAAATGTATCATTCACATTTTCCATTGCCCAGGGGTGAAGCTCTGAGAGAATTGGAACCTTCGGCTCTGAGCGGCCTGGCGCGCGAGGCCTACCTCTCCATCCGAGGGACGTCCATCGAAGAGCTGCCTCTTGGACTCCTGTCAGGTCTTGGACACGTCACCCATCTCACGCTGGACCTCCGGGATAACAAAGTGACGTCATTGTCTCCAGACACCTTCTACTACAACCAGACGGGCTGGGAAAACGTGGGCACGATGCTCATCTCAGGTAAGCGCAACACAACCGCAAATCTCTAAACTCATAGTTCATTGTGAGGACGAGTATTTTCGTAAACGAAATCAATAACTGCTGGAATATGTGCACGATGGGTTTGTAGGTACTGTGTACAGGTGTGGGTAGTACAGGTGTAACAACTGTACTTGTATAACACCATCCAAAAGGAGTATCCAAACCGTAATGTCTACTACAAATATATTCGGTGTATTTTTAAGACCTACGACTGGATCTTTAAAATAGATTAATAATTAAGCCTTAGCGCTAATGCTAACCAGAAAGACGGAGAAATGCATAGAGTAGGTATTTTTTTAGGAATTTATCAGTGGGTACCACCAAGGATGCTGAAGAGACGTGGCAATATTGTGCTGCTTTTGCCTCAAGTTGCTTTACACCTTCATACTAACGGCAATTGAAGTTTGTAATTCGAAGTGTTTGCTGCAGCATTGCAACATTTTGTTAGTGGTGTGCATCTTTTAGTGGACAAGGATCTTTCGACGAGCGTTGTTTTCGGCATCTTAATATCTGACCAGTTTTCCTTTTTCGCGGTGAGGGTGAGATGAGGCGTCGATACCATCGATGTCAAAACATCATTTTGAGGTTTTTATTACTAGTGGTCGTTTTTTTTTAATTTATGTTTTATTATAAGTAAAAATAATTGTAACATTCAATTGCAATTCATCATAAAATCAATAATATTGATCAATAATAATTGAAACCATTAGGACTGTTTCCATTCGGCTTCATTACAGTGTCCTAGTGGTCTTGCAAACTCCCCTCGTTAAGTCTCTACTTGCGCTGAAGGTACGAGTCGTATAACAAATATTTTCCTTCCTTACTATAACAGTTTTTTATATTAATTGTTGATACCAATTATATATGTCGGGCTATCTAGATAAATATGAACATCGTAATATTAATATGAGATTTATTCTACATACCTCCGGTTTGTAGTCAGATGAGTTAGAAATAAGAAAAGGTTGATTGAACCCTCTAAGTATTTTTGAAATGCTATTAAGGCGAGGAGCGTAGATTACGGGTCGATGGAGCTAATCGAAGTGAGGGTAGCCAGCGCCTCCCGTTCTCAGGATGCGGATGTTTTGCATACTAATCATGCAGGGTTGCCCTTGTAGTGTGACTTCACGATCGTGGTGATGGATGGGAGATTGCCTTCCCGACAATATCTATAAAATGTATCTACAAAAACCTAAATTCATCAGTAGCAAGTGAATATAATTTTGTCATCTGGTGATCGTGATTAATATCTAGTATGCGTAGTCTCATATTTTACAATATAATCAACAATATATAATATAATATTATGGCACAGATAGGTACTTATAAAGCACATAGGTTTATACTTAACCTATATTATATTATACTTAATATAATGAGTTATCAATCATAATCTTTAACTTTTTTCTTAAAAATACTCACTTTGTCAACTGATTATCTCGGGTAACTTATATACGCTCAAGTACCACGTAAGTTACCGTTATCTCCAATTGGTGATATGGCCCTCTCAAAGACATGATTCCCAAACGGGGTCTTTTTTGCTCTGATTTGTTCTATCCTGAAGACGTTGCTAAATAAATAAATAAATTTCTTCTTATCGTACGACCTACCTTCTTACCTCAGGAAGAATGTAATCCAAAGACGTAGGTAACTCCGGGTCTTCGTCGACCACTCTTGAAATTATACATCATTCAAACCAAGTTTGGAGTTTTCAACAGTTTGTTGGTGGTTTCGTACCGTTGACGAACAAGGCTTTTTTTTTTTCGGAGCGTTGTTTTCGACATTTTTCCGCCCTGACAGTTTTCCCTTTTCCGCATCACGGGACGGGTTTTTTCGAGCCATTGATTGGCAACAAGTGTTGGCAGCATCCGCCACAAAGCAGTTGGGTGTGGATATTTGTGATTGACAGTCGGTGAGATTAGGGTTCTCTCCCATCTCAAGCCTCATCCCGCGCGGTTTCCCGGTTACCGCCGTATTGGTCGGATATGGGCCGTGATGTATGAACTGCGCCCACCAGAGAAATTTTTATTTGACGGTGAGATGTATTTTATTGTGTGTGAAACATCACGTACTGAATGCAAAATGGATGGAGGAGAGATCGAGAGATAACTACGCGTAATTAGATGAGTACATAATATATGTACCTTTTAGGAATTTTAGGCGAGTACGTATTCCTTTTAGGAATTTTAGAATGAAAATGCATAAAATGAAATCTTTGAACCCCAAACCTCGTTCCTCGTTCTATTTAGACGACACAATAACAGCCGAAGTTTACATTCGATACCTTGTCTATATGTATTGAGTTGTGTGGCAGGGATGGGATGCCAGGTTTCATCGAACTCATGAAAAGGGTGCCGTACAGTGTTGAGATTCTTATACAATCTGTTGACATACATTCGAGAAGTCTGTAGACTTTTCGTAGTACCGGCGACTTCAAACCGCAACAAGGATGTAGAGTAAGTTCTAAGCAGACTGGGGCGAAGTGATTTTACTTAGAAATACATTAGCGGGAGTCGCAGTATAGTTTCATCCCATAATAGACCCGCGTTCCTGTGGGTAAGCAAGTTAAAATAATGAAGTCTTCGAGAGAAACATCTTTGAAAGCTCTGGCGGGAGCCCTTAATGGCGATGTAGGCCGAGATAAGAAGGACCTTAGCACCCTCGCTCCGGCTCTGGTTGAGTCATGCGACCCTCTGAGTGGAGAAAATTGAATTCCCTCCAAACCCACAGCTAATAACACAGAATAAAAGCCAAGAGGTTGTAGTTGGGGCGGTACTAGCGCAGTGCACAACCAACCTGATTTAATACTAGAGTTGATCTCCTAGTTGGTTTGTCTATGGTGTTTCAGCTGGGTGGCTGTGAAAATTTGGAAAGTATGCGGTATGAACCCGTGGTATGAAAAACTTGGCATAGAAAGCTTCGTCTCTATTTTCTTCCATTGCTACTAACTTGCATCTCAAATGAAAAGGTGGAATATAAATGGGTAGGCTTTTGCTGCAAGGATGGAGGAGGGATGCAGGAAAAATAATGCTCATTTCAATGGTGGTATCGTATTTATTATTATGTGTTTCAACAGTTCAACAGCTCCGTCTATAACACTACTGAATACGAAATGAAAGTTGTCCAATTCTGACTAGGGACGAATTTCATAGTCAGGCTGTAATACCATTGGTAATTCCATTCAAACTTACGTAATACATTATATTTTTGACGTAGATCGCTTCAGCATTTGTCAGTTTGAATAGAAAAAACAAAAAACAAAAAAGTGCCAATCATGCAGCATGCCTACAAGAGCGAATTTTCTAAGAAATATTGGTGCTATTGTGTAAAAAGATGGTGTGGCGAGAATCCATACCGCTTTTCGTAAAATTATATCATTTTTCGGGTTTTTAGCCATTTCTACCGATTCTTGACCCTTATAAGATCAAATCTGACTTTTTTTTTTTTTTAGAAAAACATTTTTATTGTCGAAATACCTTATCCTGTCGTGAATCACCATCCCACACAACATCGGGTGAATTAATATTGATTTTAGCCCTTAATACCGATTATAAATGTAGATATATATACAAAAATTTATATACAAATTTAGGTGTTTTAGGTACCTACCTATGTAATTTATTTTTACAAATAATTTTATGTTCTATAAATTTTTGTTAAAATCTAGGGATGAATTATTCAGGGTGCTCTGAAATGGATTTAACTGTAACGAACTGCAAAAATTCACGTCCTGAAATTGTGGATCCTTGCAATAACGTCATTTTCTTTGAAAATTCGCTAAAAGGAAAGTTCGGAATGAAAATGCTTCGGTACGTTCGCTTCCATAAATGCAGAGGTTTTTCTCATATAGGATAGTGGATTTTCGCGAACAAAAGAATGTTTACAGAGAGCGAAGAATGTTTATAGATAAATTCTGCGTCTGGGATAGTGCGCTACGAGGATTATCCCTCAAAAACGTTATCGAATAAGGTGAACCTAGTTGGAATGCAGGGCTGGTCGGCGTGATCGGGATGTAAACGGGTCTAAGTATAAATCGGTAGATTATAGGATGGCGACAAGGTGGAGGGGGGGGGGGGATTGGTATTCCATTCGATAGCCCCCCCCCCCCTCCGCCACACGAACCCAGGGGCCCCACCATCAGTATCGGAGCTCCTTCTAATTCCCCACAGACGGATTGTGCCCTCATTCTTATGGTAAACCGCCTTTCCCAGCAACGGATCTTCTTGGTGGTAGATTTTCATTCCAGAGGTCGGAAAAGGCGTCTCAGGGTGTTTGTCGTTGGTCTTTATCTGCCGGGGGGTGGTCGGCAAAGTGTTCGTAATCGATTTCCTTAACGTGATTGGTAATTTGGTGGTCAGAATGGGAGTTGGAAGTGGGGTGTTCTATAATGACAACTCAATCCGTGGAGTAAAGCTGGGTTGACACTGAGGCAGTCGTCGTAAAACGCAAAGGCCGTAAAGGTTCGCGTAAAGCGCGTAACGCCGTGAAACCGTTCACATGTGCAACACTAAATTCGGACGTAAAGCGCGTGATCGTCGAGATATATTTCGTGCTTCAGCCTTCGCCTGCGCAGAACCTCACGCGCAGATCCGTAAAGCGCGTAAACAGCGTAAATATCTAGGTTTTTTGTTCTTGCTCTGGTTGAAAAGCTGTCGCGCGTAAAGAGCGCAAACCTGCTGGGCCAATCAAATTCAATTCCGCGTTTGAGTTTTACGTATTTTCCGTCGATTACGCGTCCCTGTGAACCCAACTTAACACTGATGTACCGCCGGCTGCCGATATTGCTGGAAAATGGCTCTGGGTCTGAAACTAGGTACAATACGGCGCTTCCGGTTCGTATCCGCGAACCACCTACATCCCTTCTGCCGCGTGTGCAAAAACTCGAGAAGATCCCAGATCCATTATGGACGACGGGATTCTCACATACCTTCGCAGTACTCGCCCCCATCAGCGGTTCGATTTATTTACAACCCATTCTCAATCCCCATTAAAAATGATTTTCGAGGGGAAATAGAGAGCAGAGAAAGAATTTTTGGCAGCGAACGATTTACATTTTTTATTGGGCCGCCGTTATGGGGATGGAAAGACCTGAAAAAGGTTTCTATTTTCGAGGAGAGCTTTAAGATTTGTCGATTCCTTTTTCTTTCTTTTTTCGACGTTTCTATCAAAAACCTTCTTCTCCGCTTTTCGATGGGGCACCTTCAAATTTCATTGGAGGCCTCGGCTACTTTCATTCTTCCTCGCTACACCTTTGTTAAGCATGAGACCCCTTTGCTTGCTGAGAGTTGATTGAATCTAGAAAACATTGTTGACAAAACAAGCTCTTGTTTGTGTTTGAGGCATCAACCAAAGACGCCAGCAAGCCTCCTCTCCCCTAAACCACCTTTAAAAACTCCCATCTCTACCTTTTCTCCGCCCTATTCCCTTGATAGAAATGCTTCCAGGTTTTTTCTCTGAATTCTTTTTTGTGGACATTAAAACGCAAAAAATGCACCGTGATTTAATGCCTCGACCATGGACGTTAACTAAGGGATATCGCAGGGGGTTCAATTTTCATCGGGCGGCTGAATAAACGAACCCCCTCTCCGCTTCATCACCAATTCAGCTTCATTCATCACTTGTTCCCCATTACCCACAAAAGCGTATTCACGCTCGGTTTTCTTCTTTCTTCTCAACTATTTTTTCTCTCTTCCGTCGGTCTCATTAATATAAAGAGCCTTCCGGATTTCCTTGGTCCTCATTTTTGATCGTTTGATGACGTTTCGAGAGATTCAAAAGAAACTAGTTTGATCTTTAGCGGAGAAGGCTGCCGATTCGGCCGTTCTGTTTTCGTAACAAGGCTCGACTAATCGATCAGAAATTGATGGCGAATTGGACGAAATTCGAGCAAACTATATTTAAAACGGTTTAATGAGCCATAATGTAGAGAACGATGTAATATAATATATTTTTTTAACTCTAAATCTACCTACAAGGAGTGTATGTTTTTTCATGTTTGATAAATTATTATTTTCTCATTATATATGCAGCTAAACAAATAAGTAAATAAATTATTCTTGAACAATATTATTAATTTTTCGCTTCACAGCGCTGTCGCACTGTGGGGACAACAAAACTGAGCTCTGTTGCTTGCCTGTAGGAAACTATGCGCTCATTATGAATATACCCGTGTTCTAATACTTATTGCTCATTAACGCCATGAGTCCTGAAAACCCCTTTAAAAGGCCCTTTATTACCAATTGGCACCAATCAACATGTTTTTTGTATCGTACGCTTTTAGTAGACATGTGTTTTGAAAGTTTGATGTGTTGTTATTCGCATAATTATTGAGTTACCTAATTAATTATTTTTAATTAATTAACCAAATGAAATACCAAAATGAAATTATCCATAAGCTTTCTATAGATATTTTGGGACTTGAGATACTTGAGATATCAAGGATGGTTGATTATTTTCATGGATATTAACCTTCATCCGCTCTTGCCCTTCAGCGTCACACTTCCGCTCGCACCAACGGCAATTTGGCCGTCAATGATTTTTCGTGATTTCCACAATTTCCCTACGTTCCAGTTGCATGTTTTTGAAAAATTAGTACAAATGAACTCAAATACAACATCGCAAGCTCATTTTGACGTAAAATGTTTATTAAAAAAAGTTTCAATTAGGAAAATGTTATGAACATGAGAAATTAGGTCACCGAAACAATCGCTCCAGTTCAAAACTTTGTAATCAAGTTCTTTTAAGTAGCTCTAAGCACAATCGAATAGCTAAGAGTTGCTAGATCTATGCAAATATTTGTACAGTTTGTTTTTCTACTTCCTGTTTTGATACAAATAAGTCAAAAGAGAATACCTAAACTAGAACCTAAACTCGACCTAAACTAAAATAGTTTACTTTGGCACAGTAAAAATTACACTTCGGTAAAAATAATGCCTCATTGGAACAAAGTAAAAATAAACTGAATAATAATGATTCCTTGTAACTTTGGAACTGATACAAAATCAGCCTTTAGTAAAAATAATGTCACATTGGTATCAAAATAAAAATGAAGGCGACGAACAAAACCCGAAGCAAAATACAAATTAATATCCAAAGTAATCTACTTCCATGTCACTGTTTCGTCTTCTTTGCTGTCAGTTATCGCAGGTAGTAGTAGTTCCATGATTCCAATGAAAGAAATAGAAAGGCAGGTAAGAGATAAGGGGGGAAAGTCATAACTCAGTCTATAGAATTGCACTATGAATAAAAAAAATTCCAATGAAAATAACGAAACATTTACTTTCAAGTTGGGCAGCTCTGATAAAAATCTGCATTTCCGCTCGCACTGACGGCAGATTGGCCGTCCCCAACTTTGGGTCTGTACTGAGCCTCCGGATGCGACTGACTTGATTGTTTTAGAGGCGCAGCTAGTTGGGGAGAGTCTAACTAGAGAATAAACTCTGTGAAGAAAGGCGTGCAAAAATTCCCAAATAGCGGTCAATCTGCGGCCCTTGCGATCGGATGAGGTTTAAACTCCCAAAGTTTCTGCACGGACGGTAGCATTACTTCTAACATCCATGGTTTTGTGACCGTGTGTGGTTCGCACGATAATTTGGCCCGAACTGCGACAATTTTGAGAGGTCATTACGATAATTGAGTCTCGGAGACCTGGCAACACTGTACGGTGCGCTTTTGAACACTTATTACTTTCAACATTCCGTCCAGAAATCAGCGCTTCTATCAGGGCTTCCACCTTGCGCTTCTGGCCTTCAACCTTTGTAAGGTTTAAATAAATTATGATACCAAATAGAGATGGGTAAACTGGAACGCCAAAAGGTCCCAATCGCCTGTTTTGGTTTATAATTTTCAATAATAAAGTTTTGGAATCGACCATGAAAAAAATTATAAATTTTAACCCCCCCCCCCCCCTCTCCAAATTTGATGTCTTGCGTTTCAAGGGGCGTAGAATACGAATATCGTATAAAAACATTTCCGTCCGTCCGCCGTACACCGTGCGCAGCTTTTTCCTTAGTTCCCATGAACCAAGATTCACGAAATCTGGTATATATGGGTCCCGTTTGGGCTCCAGTTGGTCCTCGAAGTACTTTCACTCAACTCTAGGGTGAAAAATAGGGGTTGAAATTTCCGGAGTATCCCTATCTCGGAAAATTGTCTTTTGGGGCGTGAGTTTTCTCGCATTTTTAAATAGTTCGATTTTTTTCTGAATTGTTGAGACCATCCGGAGCATTCTACGATGTTGCCATAAAATTTGCTATGCAATTTGCCGTAAGCAAATCAAGCTGTGTTGAGAGCGCACATCACTGATCTCTCGGCTAGCTGGGCGATATAGCGCAGTGGTCTACCTGACGAACTGATACGCCAAAGTTCCGGAGATCGAAACCCTACCAGGACTGAATATTTTGTCACTCCACATCAGCAGTTTCCCTTCAGAACTTAATTCTTTGTGTTTCTTTTTGCCATTTTAGCTATTGTCATCGACAGAATTATTTTAGCAACATTTAGCAAGTGATTTAGGAATGTAACTAGTAACGAGTACGGGGTTAGGTACTAAGCTACGGAGGGTCTGCGGTCTACGCAATATGTATAGAATAGTACATAATTATATAGCACAGAGAGCTGTGATCTGTAACAGAATACAGGTTTTCTGTACAAAATAATAAACCTTTGTGTAGAGATTTGCAGCGTTTTTGGAGTCAAATCTTAGGTGGGTAGCTGCTAAGCTGTTATCCACGTCACTCCCAATAGGTATCCACTCAAGTCCTACACCACTAGTAAACCGAGTACCTATTTCGTTCTTATTTCAATTACCGTCGGCAATTTCGCCGAGATGAGAGCCCTGGGGAGAAGGAGAGATTGGAAGCTCTCAACGTTAGCCAAGATCGAAACGGGATGCCGACGAACTATAAAACCGATCCTTGTTAGGGAGTTGCCTGAAGGGGTCGGTAGGCTGCGAGGATGGGAGCATTTTGAATAACTAATAGACCATGAATATGACATCAGGGCGAGCGGGCCCTTGTAGTGAAGACCGGCATAACAATGTGCTTCAACGTCGTTAGCCATTAATAAACAGCTTGGGCTACCTACCAGCCGGTAAACAGCGTTTCACGCCGCGTATAATCAGTACGTGAGCTGTAATGATTGTTATCGAACATCATTCTTGGCTCTCGAGTCGATTTTGGCCCGACGAAAGATTCGATCATCTGCTGAGCACCATTAAATAGGTGTACCGTCTCATAAACTACTCATAGTCGGCGTCACGAAATCGCCAGTTTAGCATGAAGGAACTGCAAGACCTATCCGATCAACTGGAGGCCCCCGACAAAGATCTCTTCGAAAATTCAATTAAACAGCGTGCGTCCCTTATTACTCTGAACAGGTCTCTAAAGGTCCTCTAAAGCTGCCATTTAACAGTTCTCTCCCTGATTAATCTCCGGCATTCACCATCCCGATTCTCTCGTAGAGTTGCCGCCCTCCCCTTCGAGTGTATTCAACTTCACGATCTCCTGATGCGATCAAATGAGCTATATTCGCCTATTTTAGTAGATTATCTCATTATCTCAATATGGCTGTCTTCCCCCTTTGATCATACCCTTTAACGGTTATTCCCATGGTTAAATACAATCAAGCAATCAATTCATCGTATTGGGAATATCATCTAATATACATAATATTAACTTCGGAGCTATATCGCATTTGATTTTTGATTGTAATAATAAATATCTCAGGTTGCCACCAAGTTATATTATTGCATCACATCTCTATAAATTTGCCTCTCATTCATTTATAATGAATACAATTATACGTAGGTACCTAGTTGAATTAATTGAATAATTCCAATAGTCTGGTAGCATGTACAAAAGCCGCCCAACTCATGGTATAGAACTGAAAATCATGTTAATTTGGGCATTCTATTTCAAATATAGCCATTCGGTTTCAATAAAACTATAAAACTCAATAAATTCAAAACTAAAACTTCAAACGACAGTATTTGATTAGTACTTGATCTTTTAGTAGATATGTGTCTGTTTGATTTTCAAAAATGGGTTGTTTGTGCTAAAAAAATTTCTTCTATTAAGTATTATTCTGATCAAAATTTATGTTTTACAGCAGTTGCCTCTATTGTTCATGGGTCCGCCATCCCATTGTAGGCAGGTGATCGACTGATAATGATAATGAAAGTCCAAAACTTACGTAATGATGTACATGTTCTCGTACACAACGAAGAATAATGTGGGCCTCTGCGTGATTCCTTCAGGCATTTCAGGTTATGTAAGAACTATAAAATATGGGAAAACTACAAAATATGAGAACAGTTAGCTCAATGAATTTAATGGCTCCCATGATACCATAAGCCGAGTTGTAATGAAATGAAAATGGTTTTATTCCAAGGAAAAAAAATCCAAGAAAATTTATAATTATATGAATTACATGGAACTAACCCATTCCAAGGCATCGAGCCCTTGTAGATTAGGGGAAATCTTCACTGACCTTATTAATAAAAATAGGTAAATAATTACGTAGGTATCTTTTGTTAGTAGACATGTACTTACCTGTTTAAAAAAATCTTTTCGACGTCAATTTTACATCTATTTATGATCCATTTGATAATAGGGATTTTGCAGGCTTTCGTTTTCATGCTATCAAAATTCGTGAGCTCTGACGCCAGTTTATTTACTAAAATTCATATAATGTAATTTGCATGTTTGGTGAATGCTGTAATGTTGATGTTTGGTGTGCGGAAAATAATAATTTCTGAAGGCCCTTGAACAATTGTTGAATAATTTGAGATTTGAGAGAAGAAAGAAATTTCTGGGATAGAAAAGAAGGCTCACTTTTATACAGGTACCTACAGCTGTCTGTCGTAACTTTGAATTTGTCGTAAGCGTATTCTTTGTGATAACATCTACTTTTATCTGCTTTGACAATAGAATTCTGTTAAATTCTTTTCTAAACCGCGCATGGGACGTAATCAGCGAGTGTCCTGCTGTCGCAGTTTTCCACCTCTCACTGAAACCGCTCATCGGGAAACTGCTCAAGTTGCAATATGTATCCAACTGTTCATATACCCCCCCCCCCCCCCCTCGAAAACTACCTAATCGAATTAATGGACAGCGACGTTTCAACGTTATTTCCATGCAAATTTACTCGCGAAACAAACGGAGTCCTGCCGCTGAAACTCGATTTTTTCCATCGTCGGGAGCGGAAGTTTTTTGTTGCAGCTTTTCCCTGTGTGCTGTTTGAGCGAGCAAAACTCGTGTTTGCACCTGCTCGTTCTTTTTCAATGAAGGAACCATACCCGGGTTCTTTTAGTAATTTTCATTTGAAATGTTGCAGTGAGTCATACATTTTTAGTAGGTACAAGAATTCTTGACTGTTTTTTGTCTCTTTTCCGTTTCAGAGCATTCTGAATCCATCCCTAGAATTAAACAACAACAATTATATTTACTACATATACCTTTGTATACTTACTTATATATTATATGTATTACGAATTATGTCATTTTCATTTAAATTCATTGATTAACTACAGTATTATTTTCTAATTTCGCTGGTGTTTTCTTATTTACATACTTGAACAATAATTGTTAATTATATTTTTTGGTTTTATTTATTTTTTTTTATTGAACGGGCATCTGCCTGTACAATAAATAAATAAATGCTTATATTGAACGGCCAAACGAAAGGATGAATTAAAAAACGGGCAATTTTCGGAGTATAAAATTGGGTCAGATCTGAGGTTTTGTGGGTCTACTTCTTTTGGTTCTGCAGTCCAATGTGAACATTGTTCCTTCGGTGCCTCCTCTGGATTATTGACCTGGAGCCGTCTCATTTTCTAGTTGGTGGGGGCGGGGGGTCCAAGATTCAGGTCTAAACGCTCCAACAATGGTTACCACTTGCAATGTGGAATAAACAAAAAATTCAACTTCAGCTTACTGTTAAACTGTTATCTGATAAGATGACTGTTATCTGTGTTTATGTGAGTACCTGATGATGCTCAGAATTTGAGCGAAAAGCTTTGTTTTAAAAATTGGTGGTAAGCTGAAGGTATATTTTTTGTTTATTCCACATTGCAAGATGGCTTACCACAAAACGTGTGTGATTAAATTCGTTGAATTAATGGTTACCGCTGTTGGGATGCGCTTAGAACAACCGCCGAGCGAGGTATTCAAGATGACCATAGTTTGGTGGAGAGAGAGTTAATATGCCTCGAATTCTTGTTTTTCTCACTTTTTGTTGGGGTATTGACTACTGTTGCTTTCACCTTAGGTTATTTCACTCCTTTTATTCATAACTGGGTCCTTATTTTTCAAGATGTAGATATATTTTATGTTTGAGGTTTGTAGGTAATTTATCATCGAGAACCGGTTTGTGGTTGTGCTTGCTACAACACGCTGGTCGAGTGGAGTCTTGTTTGTTTGTAAACAATACTGTTTTTGGTTGCTAACCCCTCCGCCAAGCTGGAGAGCCAGGTAATTCTAATCTGGAGTTTCCCTCCCGGCTGAAATCATTTGGAGAGACCTACCTACCCTCGCAGCGTCAAAACAGCTTCTGTCGATTGACAGGCGTTTTTAACTGTTCGGTTTGCAGTTCTGGTGAGTGTACGTATACCGCTAGTGATGAGCGCTGCTGCCCTCCAACACGGTCGCAATTTACCGTCATTCCCGGCACTGTGTCAGAGATGGCAATTTTCAAAGTTGAAAAATGGGTCAAACATGAGGTTTTATGGATCAACTAAAAATCTTTAAAATGCCTAAAATCATCAAAAATGGATATAAATTCAACAGAATTGGTATAAAATGGTGACTCGCGCTACAAAAATACAGATTTAATTATGAAAAATATTTTTCACGGAAAGAAGACAAATTAGAGATTTCAGGGGGGTCGTAAATCGCTAAACATAGAGAAAATGGTCAATGCGACGTTTCTTTTCCTTTTTTGCTCTCTCGGGTGTCATCCGGGAGTCATTCTAGCTAATGAGGTATTTTACATTGTTATTTCTTATTATTTTTTATGTTATTATTTATTTGTTATTATTATTTATTTGGCAATTTTCAAAGTGTGATGATTCTGTTTTCCGAGTTTGCAAGTTCTTGCATTCAAAAAGGGCTAAGTTTTCTTTCTAATTGCAAACAAGGTACCTACCTATAATAATATTATTATAGTGTTTACACTATTTGTACAAAGCACCTTAATTTTGTCCTCGACTGAATGATACGATTTTCTCTATTGGATGGTAATACTAGGGAATGGAAAGAATAAGAGGAAAAATCGTGAAGGGCAAAAGAAAAGTATTTTCCTCCGGAATGAGCAAACGTGACTGTCTGGAAAGGGGTCCGGTTAGAGCGAGGGGGGTCGGATAGAGCGAGGTTGCATGATGGCAGCGGGGGGGGGGGGGGGGGGGGTCGAGGATGTTTGAGCAAACGATTCACCTCCCGAGGCATTGTTGGATCGAGGGACCGACGGGAATGCGGGAACAGGCGAAGGGATTGTTGAGCTCTGCTGGAGAAAACCTCGTAAAGGACAACTACTAGTGGAAGGGAGAGAAAACGGCGGGCGGAGAAGGAAAATCCGGGTAAAAGGTAAGAAGACAAAAGAGGGCGACGGTCAAAGTTCGATAAGGCCGTTGAAGTAATCAACTAGGCACCTTACAATGAGCACGTCCAGTTTCTCTTAACGGATTCCTTCCACGGAGCGGCGGATCGTGCGATATTGAGGGAGAGAATCTCCTGTACCGAGAGAAAAGCCTTGAGGAGAAAATCTCCCATCACATAGAAATAAAAGAGAAAAAGAAGTGGGAGACGGGGAAAAAAGACTTTTCTCGCTTGCGGTTTTTCTCCGGGATTGGAAAAACAAGAGGAGTTGACTCATCGGAAAACAAGGCTCTTTGGCACGAGGAGTTTTCTCCAAGTCTTTTTGTGTTTGAGCAGTGGGGAGAGGAAAAGTTTCAACCTTTTGCCAGGTGTGTGTAGCGGGGAAGGGCTCATTGTAACAGGTGATCGCAGGATCTGATGATGTTAGGATTTCCTTCGTGTAGCAGGATCTGAATGAATGGAGTTTAGCCCTAATGGCGCCTGCAGGTAGGGAACTGGTTCAAGAGACCCTTCCATATGATGAGACCTTTACAAAACTCTGTTCCACATAGTTAGTCAACTCAAGACCTGAGGGTTAGGGTATTAGCCCAAGGTCAAAATGGATTTCAGGTTGTGAATCCAGGCTTAGGATTAGAGTGTTACCCCAAGGTCTTCAGGGTGATAACCCGAAGTCAGGATCAGAATTTTAGCCCCGGATCAAGGTTAGGCTGTTATCCCACGATCAAGGTGAGGATGCCCCCCTCCCCAGGGCCAGGATCATGATAAGTGTGTTACCTCAGAGCAGAGCGGTACCCCAGAGGCAAAATGGATTTCAGGGGGTGACCCGAGGGTCGGGAATTAAAGTGTTACCCCAAGGTCAGGGTGATAACCCGAAGTCAGGATCAGAATTTTAGCCCCGGATCAAGGTTAGGCTGTTGCCCCAGGATCAAGGTCAGGATGCCCCCTCCCCCTCCCCAGGACCAGGATAATGATAAGGGTGTTACCTCAGAGCAGAGTGTAACCCCAGAGGCAAAATGGATTTCAGGGGGTGACCCGAGGGTCAGGAATTAGAGTGTTACCCCAACGTCAGGATGATAACCCAAGATCAGGGTCAGGATCAAGGTTAGGCTGTTACCCCAGGGTCAGGGTTTTAATCTAGGATCAAGGTCGGGGTGTCACCTCCCAGAGTCAGGATCATGTTCAGGGTGTTATCTCAGAGTCAGGGTGTTTACCTCAGGGTCAGAAGGTTACCCCGAAAAAGTGGAGTTTCGCTCGACCAATTTCGGGAATGGACAACACAATTATTACCTATGCTTATTATGCTGAAGGTCGGTAATAATACCTGAAATTTTCGAAGGTGCTATAAAATGTTGACTCGAACCAAATAACGACAACATAATATTTCATCATCCAAGGCAAATTTACCCAATTGGAGCCATACCTATTTGATTAAATGGGAGCTGAACATTTGTGCCGTGCTGAACACTTTCATAAAATTGGTAACCTTCTTTGAGGCTGGCTCCTGGACTACATTACCTAATTTAGGTACCTACTTCTACCTAATTTAGGTATCTATTCCACATTTATGTTGCAGTCACCTTGCAACTACTAATTATTGATATAGTTTGGACTTTTACAATAATTATTGTTCATACAACAATAATAAATTATCAATTTTTTAAAAACGAATAGCCGATTTCATAAAAATAAATTGTAAACATATTATTCAATTTAATATGAATAATATTTTAATAATTGAATCATTTAATAATGTTTTTAAAACATTATTCACACATTGACATACCTAATCCCTCTATTTTATTTCAAAAAATTGGCTTACATAGTTAGGCGGTGCCTGCTCCCACCAGCCGCCTCTGATGTTAGTTGCTATTATATAGACACAGACAGAAGGAGAATGTGACTGTAGGTACGCGGATGATCGCACTTGGAAACAGTCGAGTTCTGCAGTAACATTCCGAGTGTTATGTTTTCTGTGATTCGCGGTATCACCCTGTTTGCCCTGTCTACGCTCTGGCAACTGGTATTTATTTGGATCACTGTGTCAATTCGTTATCGTCGGCTCTCGTTTCAAATTCGCGCTCAGGTGTTGGGCTGATGTTCAAACTTCGTTACTATGTTTGCCTTTAGTGGGAACCGATAACTCCGTCTTTCTTGACAAGCAGATGGTGATATTATAAATCATGGCCGAGGAATTCCTTCCGAGATAATTGTGGGTAATAGTGTGCAGATGTTGAGGTTTCCGACGACCACTATTTCCAACCAAGTGAGGGCTCGTTCCACAGAAATTGGGTCACCTTTTGGCTATGGTAACCGTGGTTAGTAAAGTTACTTTCAGTTTAGAGGTACCTAACCCAGCGTGTGTTCGATATTGTCGATATTTGGTCGATTAACCGTGAAAAGTTTTATTTTATTTATTTTTTACTTTTATTTTTAAATTCCATTTTCGAGTAGGTACCTAACTAACAAAAAATAAAAGTCGATTTTATGAGGTGATATCGAGGTAACAGTGATCCACAGAAAACAGTGATCTACGCAGAAGGGTCATCTATTTCACTCCACATCAACAATTTTCGTTCACAACTTCATTATATGCGTTTCTTTTTGCCGTTTTAGTTACTGTTTGTCATCGACAGAATTATTTTAGCAACATTTAACTCGTGATTTAGGTAGGTACCTAGTAACGAGTACTGGGTTAGGTACTAAACTACGGAGGGTGTGCGATCTACATAATATGTATAGAATAGTACATATTATATTATACAGACGGGTTATCTATTTAGAGAGCTGTGATCTGTAACAGAAGGGTATTCTGTACAAAATAATAAACCGTTGTGCAAATTATTACAAAACGGTAAATTATCACACAACGGCAAATTATTACAAAACGGTTCATCTACCATGAAGGGGCTGGATTTTATTGATCGGTACTTTTGCAACTTGAACAACCGTTGAAGTATTATTGATGGGCAAGTTATTACACAACGGTTCATTATAGGTATTGACAACAGAAAACCGTGATCTACGCAGAAGGGGCATCTATTTCACTCTACATCAACAATTTAACGAGTACGGGGTTAGGTACTAACCTACGGAGGGTCTGCGATTCACATGATATGTATAGAGTAGTACATATTATATTATACAGACGGGTTATCTATACAGAGAGCTGTGATCTGTAACAGAAGGGTATTCTATACAAAATAATAAACCGTTGTGCAGGGATTCGCAGCGTTTTTTGTATTCCAACAACGGACAGCCTTGGATGGTGGAGGGAGGAAAAGTCAGGGAATTCGCACTCTTGATTTGACGTCCACCCTGGTTATTTCCTCACCGGAAATTCACCAGAATCGCAGATGACCTACCGACCCCCTCGCGTGAGTGATGATAAGGGGGAATGTGATGACCGTGTGGGGGTGATGTAATAAAAACAATTTCGTACCCCTTGTTACCGGGTCCTAAGTGGACCCCTTTTCCCCCAGCTACCTCTTCCTATTCACCCGTAACCCGGGTACCCGAGGAAAAGAGCTTCTCCTCCGAAGATCCCCTTCCCCTTTTCTCGCCGAGCTAAGCCTTTTCTCTCCCCTCTCCACCGTTTTATTCTTTTTATTTGTATTTTTTTCTTTTTTTTTTCTTTCTTTTCTGTAAACTAATCCGATTCCTTGTCCGCTCGGCCACTTCGAGAGAGTTCTCCCGTTTTCTGCGGACAATCTCGAAGAAAGCGAAAGAAGTGACCGCGGAGTCACGTGGGGGACGCATAATACATTTTTCACCCGACCCCCCCCCCCCCCCCCCACCGGAAGATAAGCCCTTTTCTCTCGCCTCCTTTATTTATCCTTTTCCCCGTCTCCCTCCCCCTCTTGTACCCCTTTCAATGGGCGGGGAGGGGGAAATAAATCGTATTTGCCGAAGGGAAGTGTCCCATTCAATAGTGAACGAGTTGTGGGCTAAAGCTTCTCTTCGTAGGCGATTTGGACAGCTCTGTTATCGCGCCATCCTTTCAAGTACCGTTCTGTTTATATTTTGAGCGAATATTTAGTCCATCAAGCACCATGAGATCGGGAAAAATTATTACACAACGGTAAATTATTACACAACTGTTCATTATAGTATCTACGTTGAAGGAAGGTTATATTATCTACGCAGGTAAATATTACACATCGGTTTATTATTTGCCTTATGGTTCATGAAAAACTACAAATAATTAATGATTGACTTATTGAATCCCGCAAAGTTGTAGGAAACTTTAATTCTGGGGCTGGCTCCTGTACTTGATTTAGGGCTTTCCTCGGGGGGAGCTCGAGGGTATTGACGCAGAAAACAGTGATCTACGCAGAAGGGGCATCTATACAGGTAAATAATAAACCTTTGCGTAATCATTTGCAGCGTTTTTTATTTCATTTTCGGAATCTACATACCTTGAAACGTAAGCCATCAAATTTTGAGGAGGGGCGGTTAACTTTTTTATCATGCTCGATTCCAAAGGTTCATTATTGAAAATAATAAACAAAAAATAGAAGAAAAAAAAGGTCCACATGTGCAGCTATGTCAGGAAATTTTCGGAGCAAAAGATCCTAAATCGTCAAATTAGTTCGACGAGAATCCGCAAAACGGAAATTGGAAAAAGTTCAAGTCGTGGCCATTATAATATAATATATTAAATTTTCGAATCAACGAATCAACATTTGCTAAAAGCATGTAAAAGTTGTTGAAAATTCACCAACACTTGATAATACATTTAGCTACCGAAAATGCAAAGAGTGCAACTCGAGATAAAAGAATAAATAATTTTTCTGGACCTGGAAAAATTCCTCAAACTTGAGTTTTTGTGTGTCAAAAGTCGCAGAAAACCCTCAAAACTATCTAAATATCTCGAGTGTCAGAGTAGGTATTTGAAATTTATAGTATTGACACATTAAGTTAAACTTTTGAAAAATATATTTAAACTTTCGACAGATAAATTTAGATTTCAACCATTGACAGATAAATTTAATCTATTGACAAATATATTACAACTTTGTACAAATAAATTTCAACTTCAAGCGAAACGAAGAAAGAAATATGAAAATTAACGAATTCACAAAATTAACGAGTTATGAAAACGAATTTAAATGAAGTGGTCGTCCAGCGGCTGCGGATGGTAACGTTAAAAACATATCCATGACGTAATTGGAACAGCCATGTTGAGTTAACGAGGCCACACTTTGCAATATAACGTCCACCAGTTGATGTTCCCCTTGACCACCGAAAATTCTCTGGCTTTGTTCTCGATCTTGGAGAGTGCGTTCTCGCATGGGTTTAACATTGGAGAATACGGTGGTAAGAAAGTAATTTTCATCTGAGATGAACGCAGAAACTCTTGAACTTCAGTAGCCCTATGAATTTGAGCATTATCCATGATCAGCATTGTGTTTCGTCCTGAAGTATGCAGTTTGTTCCCGAGCTCTTGAAGAAATTCACGAAACTGTGAGGCCCTCGTAGTACCGGAGGTTATAATTTTGGTATGTACGACTCCCATGCAGTTGAGAGCTAGGATAAGGGACACATTTCGACCTCTAATAGTAGGCACTGTCATCACAGCTCTGGTTCCTCTTTTTGAGCGGGCTTGAGACCGTCTCAAGTGCACTTTCATCTATGAACACACTGTCTTCTGTAGGTAATGGTTGCTTCAGTATTTATCCTATCAATCTCAGTACTTGCCTTCTTAAGGGTTATTTTCAATTTTCGCAGCCCATTTTTTATGGTACTCTCGCTCAGCAAAATTGCCTGATTGCCAAGTTCAGCTTTTAATGCACGAACTGTTATGCCAGGTTCTTTTTCAACAGCAGCTTCTATTAATTGAAGGACATTGGGCATAAGTTTTTTTGGTCTGTTCCCTCCGCGTCGTGCACCACTGCGAAGTACGCACTGATTTTCTAAATACTTTTTGACTACTCCTCCCAGTGATCCATTTCACTCCCGCCTTTTCAGATGCATCCTTTACTGTGAACCCCTCCTCGTACAGATTAATTAATACCTTTTTCTTTTCTAAGGAAACACGCCCATACTTGCCTCTCCTTCTTCATACTGCCCCGCGTACTAATGGGAAGGAAAACGCACAACAGTGTTGCTAAAACAGTTGCGGATAAAAAACGAAGCAACTGTTTTCAAGAAAAGAAAATAACAGTTGTAAATAACAGCTTACTTCCACAGTGGCGTGACAAACCTCAACACTCATAACAGATGTAAAACTGTCGTCAGAGAACTGTTACTTTGGTATTTACCTAGTTTTTCCAGTTCTAAATAACTGTTGTATTATAAAGAATGACTCCCTGGAGATAACTGAATTTCGGTGTGTGTGTGTGTGTACGTGTAGATAACCCGTCTACATAATATGTACTAGTATATACATAATATGTAGATCGCAGACCCTCCGTAGATTAGTACCTAACTCCGTACTCGTTACTAGGTACCCACCTAAATCACGAGTTAAATGTTGCTAAAATAATTCTGTCGATGGCAAACAGTAACTAAAATTTCGAAAAGAAACGCAAATAATGAAGTTCTGAAGGAAAATTGTTGATGTGGAGTGAAATAAATGCCCCTTCTGTGTAGATCACTGTTTTCTGTGGTCAATACCTACATTCGTGGTCAAGTATAATTAACCGTTGTGTAATAAATTGTCCATCAATAATACTTCAACGGTTGTTCAAGTTGCAAAAGTAGCTATCACCAAATCCAGCCCCTTCTTGGTAGATGAACCGTTGTGTAATAATTTACCGTTGTGTAATAATTTACCTTTGTGTAATAATTTGCCGTTATGTAATAATTTACCCATCAATAATAGGTACTTCAACGTTTGTTCAAGTTTCACAAGTACCTATCACCAAATCCAGCCCCTTCTTGGTAGATGACCCGTTGTGTAATAATTTACCGTTGTGTAATAATTTACCGTTGTGTAATAATTAACCTTTGTATAATAATTTGCCGTTGTTTAATAATTTACCCATCAATAATACTTCAACGTTTTGTTCAAGTTTCACAAGTACCTACCAACAAAATCCAATAGTCCATCACTTATCAAATGAAAGAATACCGCAGAACAACCAACTCAACTTAGCCATCCTCGATTATAATCAGGTGCTCCCTAGCGATGATATCCCGACAGTTTTTATACCGTTTCATTCACGATCATGTTGACGAAGCTTTTTGGTGCACACGAACGGCTGGAAGTACAATGCTCCGGGTGGTCTCAAAAATTGTTTAGCTCAAGACAAATTTATTAACGTAAAAAAAACCATACCCTTCTATCAAAAGTTTTCGAGCTACGGCGTTCTGAAAATTTCAACCCCTATTTTGAACCCCTTAGAGATGGCTGAGAGTAACGTCGAGCTTCGAGGGCCAACTAGACCCCGAACGGAACCTATAACCCGAATTTCAACAAATTTTTTTCATGGTAACTAAGAAATGTGCTAAGTACGGTGTACGGCGTACGGCGGACACTGCGGACAGACAGAAATATTTTTATTGCATTTTCGGATTCTACATACCTTGAAACGTAAATAATCAAATTTTGAGAGGGGGGGGGGGGGGGGGGGTTAGAATTTTTTTTTTTCCATGCTCGATTCCAATGGTTCATTATTGAAAATAATAAACCAAAACTACGAACACAGTGAGACCTTGAAAGTGCTATGATTAGAGATTATGCCACCCACGCAGAAGAGACTCAAACCCCGCCCGCCCACAGGCACAGCAAAGCTTTACCTATGCGACGAACGTAGGTACCTTGAATAGCCAGAACGCCGCCCTGAAATCGCTATTATGTATAAATAGTTGAAATTAATTTTCCAAAGTTGAAATCCATTTGTCAAAAGATTAAATTTATCTTTCAATGGTTGAAATCTATTTGTCCAAAGTTGTAATTTATTTGTCCAAAGTTGTAATGTATCTGTCGAAAGTTCAAATTTATCTGTCGAAAGTTTAAATATATTTGTCAAAAGTTTAGCTTAATGTGTCAGTACTATTATATATCTAACTTCTAACTGGCGCCTCTGAGGAGCCTCGGATGCCCTCCTTCATTTGCTTCGGCAATTCATATCATTTACTCACGAATTCAGCAATTCGCTTTCGGTCATCGGTGCCCGGTGACGTCACCCAATTACCCAACATCTCAACCCCTCTCCGCCTCGCGTCTCGCCCTGCTCAACAAGTGCCGGAAGAATCCATTGAGGAAACTTTTCCCCTCCTCCCCCCCACCCGTTTCGAAGGAGAAAACTTGTTATTTTCTCCCGTTGAAGGGGCGGAAGCCAAAACCGCCAGCAACGAGCTAATCTCGTTAACTTCATGATAATTACTCTCTTTTTTGCTCACCGTTTTCCCAGCTTCCGTCCAACCATTTCACCCAGCAAAACACAGGAGTTGCAAATCATTTCGGGAGGATTTCTCCTTATTTTTCTTTATCCCGTACCAGACGTTGGAATGACCTCGGTTTTCTCCTTTAGAAAAAGACCTCTCCCGAATTTCTCCAACCGAGAAGTTTTTCTCCTTAAGGGCCTAATGAAGTTTCTTTATGCAAACTGAAGAGCTTCGGAGGTGCAATGATTTTGGGTTTTTTTTTCTCGTGCCCTGCCCGTCCAATTTCCGTTTTTTGTTGCTGATAATCGGAAAAGGCAAAACGAGATCGTCAATATTTGAATTGGGTTTGTAGCACTTGTACCGTATTTTATTACAGTTTGTTTCATCCCGTCGAGGCGAGTCCGTTGAAAAGTAAATGTCAATTAAGAAAGTTTGACAACTAAGGAAATCAGATTAGCTCGAAAAGAAGACCCTTTGAGTCTAAAAGTTAACGGTAGTTTTTATTTAATCGATACTTTCGAATGTAACGCTAAATGCGATTATCGAGAAACTGATTGAAATTCGCCCTTCCTGATTTGGATTTGATCTGCTGTGTTGAATTTGGGTTTATAATCCTTGTGGATGGATGTATGAGTGCCTGATTTTTCAAAATTTTTGTTTTTCAAATAAAATAACTAAATATGAATAACGAAAATTAAATTACAAATCACCTTTACCAAATTGATAGGAAATAGTATTACAATACAATTCGACACTCCTTGATGGCAAAGAAAAGATAGGTATAAGTTAAATGCCTAGGATAGGTATAAGTTAGGAAATTCCTTTCCTAAGTAAAATTACAAACAATATAGGTTTGTGCCAATATTGTGGTTTGGCACTGTACTTAGCTCACCACAACTACAATCACCAAAACAGTCTAAAATATAGTCTAGATGTTACATTATTTGACAGTACCGGACTTACCGAGCTTCGCTCGTAAAAACCCGTCAACAAAACTTTAGCACATAGAAGGTGTCCACGAAGTCATAAAGACAAACGAAAAAAGAATTAATGCACATCAATTCCAAATAATATTTTAACCCCCTGAACAAATTGAAAGAAAGTTTCTGCACCAAACCAAATTCTTCGTGTAGAAATTGAATGTTAAATTCTTGCCCAGAGTTGGTTTTTCCTTCTAAATTAATGGAAGGGACTTGTGGTTATTTAATTCGGTAATGATCCTCCTCGTTTTTTTCATGACCTCGTTTAATAGAGCGTCCATGAAGCATTTCGGTTTCCTATTTTCAATAGTAAACCTTTGAAATCTAGTATGAACCCCCCCCCCCCTCCCACCCCTCCCCCATATTTGTTGGTTTCGTTTCAAGGTACATAATCATTTCTGTCCGCCATACTTCGCACATTTCCCAGTTACCGTGAACCAAAATGAATTAAATTCGGTTTATAGGTCCCTTTTTGGGTCTAGTTGGTGCGCGAAGGACGGTGTAATTGTCATTCATCTCGAAAGAGTGAAAAATAGGGATTGAAATTTCCGGAAACCGTAGCTCGAAAACTTTCAATAAAAGGGTATGGTTTTTTTCATATTTTTAAATTGGTTCTGAACTTGGGGATTTTTTACACCACCCGGAGCATTGTACGTTCAGCCGTTCGTTCACTGGCCCTGATTTGGCTTACATGAGCGTAAATGAAACGGCATACATCCAACCTAGATATCGTTGCTAAAGAACAACTTATTATAATCAGTGATCTACGCAGATTGTACACCTGTACTGAATATAATAAAACCATGAGTATTTTGCAGCTTTTTGTAGAGGTATTGATTTCTACGTATCGAATAACAACTGGGGAGTCAGGTTGTTTGCTCGTGTATATGGATAGGCAACACCCGGATGACTGAGCGGTCTTGAATAGAGGATATAACCTCTGCGCCGTCTAATTGGTCCACGTTTTGGTTCTTTCAAGCACCTACCTACAGTATCATCCGATTTCAATTATCAGTAACTGGAAAGCGTTTGTTGCGAGAGTAAGAAGTTCGCTGCGCCACTTGAATGAAGGTTTTCCAAGTAAAGGGATCGGTGGGTTAAGCTTTAAGGAGAATTCATTATCCAAAATATTTCAAGTTGACTTGTCGATGAGTGGCATCGACGTGGAAGATCCTGAACTGCCTGAGGAAATGGCCTGATCATGCACGAAAGTGCTTGCTTGAAGCTTGGGTGATGAAAGGATTTAAATCCCAATATGAAAGGTTTTCCAAATTGTCTAACAATATTTTTGACGTGCCTAACTGTGGAGGGACAAAATAGTTCGAGGCTCCATTCATAATCGTTAGGATGGGTTTTTGAATTGCTTGCTAAAGCCAGGTTGAGGCACCCATCACTCAACGATAAATTCTGGCATAGGCAGCAGAAACTATGAAGGCACCAGGTAGAGATGGTGATGGGGGGGGGGGGGGTACCCTGAGGTGTGAAAAATAACGGAAAAAAGGCTGTTCGCTAATGGTCGAGCTACACGCCAGAGGTTTCCATCATCGCCTTCTTTTCGCGGATAAAAAGCTCTCCGGGGGTACCTCCCCCCCTCCCATCCAGCGACCTGTCGTTTCAGGTCTAGAAGATTTATTAGACCGTCATATTCCCATTATAATAATTACCGGTCTGAGCGATCTACCGAAACCCGTATGCGTCGTCCCCACTGCGAGACATGAAAAGCGAGCACATCAGGCACAACCTAATGTTTCCCTCGTTGAATGTTAATGGCCAAACCAAGTAGCTTTTTGGGTACATAATGGAATGGCATTTTCTAATAATTACGAAAACGTATGTACAGTACCAATATGCGTACCTACATAAACAAAGAAACAAGATATCTGCGATTTTTTAATCTACTTGAACTAGAGCTGTTTCTTTCAGTCCTATGTTCCGGGCTTTGAGTAAAGATGACATGGATGGCTATTTCTGTCTATTAGTTATATTGTCTTTCCCATACTTGTCTGGCGTACGTAGCATGGATTTATGTTGGTTAGGTAGGTAGTACCGTATTCTAGATATACGAACTTATTCAATGGCAGTGGTTGCATGACTTGTTTATGTAGGTACTGAAGAGATTCACAGCTTCATCACAAATAAGCCCAGTATTTCCGTCAATTCGATTTCACTGAACACATATAGCTAATTTTCGAAAACCTGTTGGGATCGGCGTAAAGGTTGCATTTAGCCAGCATAATCCAATTGAAACAACACTGTTCACCATGGATACCGCTCGATTTGCTACTCAAGTATGACAGGCGTCGGGAGTAGGACGCGTCAACGCGTTAGCTCGATCGAGTTATTGTTCTGAGGTGGCATTGAAACACCAATATTCCTTGTTTGAACTGTATATTTCTCTTCTTTTCAATAATAGCATTTATTTTGAAATTATAATGTATGCAGAAATTATATAAAATAAGAAATACTACTCCCTGCTGTAAGTCTAGGACTTGCGCTGTACAGAGGAGTTGACTTCACTTCCACAGCAATATTTCTGCTTAAAAAATAAATATACAAATGATGTGTACTGTCTAAATTTTCTACATACAACACACACCCCGATCCCGACCCTACGACGGTGGTGGACAAACTCGCCCTCTGTGTAGTAAAAACGCCATAGAAGGTGCTACCCATTTTGTGGACTTTTATGCACTGCATACGCTTACACGAACTAAATCCCTCGCGAAGAAATCGTGGAAACCCATTTCAAAGAAAAACGGACTTATTGAAAAAATAGTCTATTTCCACTAATACACGAAAAACGCAAAAAACACTGTTATACCAGTTTCGGTGATCAAACCATCGTCAGTAACACCCAATAACGGTGTGTAACGCACGTTATTGTGTGTTACTGACGATGGTTTGATCACCGAAACCGGTATAACAGTGTTTTTTGCGTTTTTCGTGTATTAGTGGAAATAGACTATTTTTTCAATAACTCCGTTTTTCTTTGCATACGCTTACGTTAGACGCAAACGGTTTGGTACTTCCGCGTTACAGAGTGCATCTGTCTGTTGAGACAGGCCGATGTGAACCACGCTAGGTACTGCAGGGTTGCTTGGGAGCTAAGAACAAGAGCGAGTATAGGCTATCAAAGGTATGAGTGTATGGAATTTAATCAAATTAGTACCTACACAATGATATAATAATAAAAATATATTATTATGTAAGATATAAAATATATAAGATACCAATATATGGTATACGTAAGATATAAATTATACCTAATGATAAGAAGACTTTTAAAATAGATTGAAAGGTTGATGCACAATAATTCCCACTTATTTAAGAATTTAAGTTTAGGAATAAAATTTAAGAATAGATTATTGAACTCACAGGCAACCCATGATGATTTACACATTACTCTCCGATCAAGTTTTGGTATACTGTAATTTTTTTTCTTTGAATAGAACTTTTTTTTCTTCTTCTTCGTCAACTGGAAAATTCCATGGGCTTACATACCTGAATCATGGTCATTACGTGTTTTATCCGTCCATACCAAACTTTTGACACTCCATAGCATCACCGATTGCATTATACCTACGTAGTTTGAATAAATCGAATCAGAACTCGTTTCTTTATTCTTCCAAGACTCGACTGCTGAGCGGCTCTTTAATTACCCTCATTCGCCCATTTAAAAATTCATGACAGCCATGACACCGTAGCTTAATGTCTTTTGTGAGCGTAAGGGGTGGAGACCATCATCCCCTTTGATTCTATTTAGGAAAGAGAGAACATTCAGCTCGACTATATTGAAGGGGGCTCAAACGCCCTGACCCCTCTCTTTAAGGGTTAATTAAAACTTCATTTGTATCTCCTTACCCCCTTCCTACATACAACAGTCTCGATGAAGACATTAATGAGATTCTTTGGACCATTTATAAAAGTACTTACTTCAAAGAGAAGGTATGTTGATTGGTTTCCCCCAAAAAGTAGTGTCGGCCAATAAAACTTTGACGGTGGAGGAAGCTTCCAGTAATTTTCCTGTCTGAAGAGGAGGAAGAGCCGTTTTAGTGAGATTCATTACGAGTTCAATAGAGGTTAGGGCTGATAGAGGCAACTTTGGTTTCAAAGGAAACAACATTTCGAAACGTGAAGTAAAAAATTTTATTGTCGATACCTGTGTAGCTGTTCAGTAATGCGCTTAGAATATGTCACAAATAGTGTCTTTTCTAGTTGCAAAATGTCTCAAAAATAGAATAAAATTGTTAAAATAAAATGGGGGATTGTGATAATTGTATACATAGGGAACAACCATTATTCTGATGTTAGTCAAAAATGCATATTTGTTGAGTTAAAAATTGTTCAAATTCGGATTTTTATGGTAAAAATTGAGGCAAATGTTCAATAATGTGAGTTTAAGTATATTAATTGAAGTAATTCGAAAACTCACATTGTATGACTGGAACTTTTGGTTTATTATTTTCAATAATGAACCATTGGAATCGAGCATGAAAAAAAAAATTCTTACCCCCCCTCAAAATTTGATGGTTTACGTTTCAAGGTATGTAGAATCCAAAACTGCAATAAAAATATTTCTGTCTGTCCGCCGTACGCCGTACGCCGTACGGGCCACTTTTCTTAGTTACCATGAAAAAAAATTGATGAAATTCGGGTTATAGGTTCCGTTCGGCGTCTAGTTGGTCCTCGAAGCTCGACGTTACTGTGAGTCATCTCTAAGGGGTTCAAAATAGGGGTTGAAATTTTCAAAACGCCTATACCATTTTTTATTATTCGTATTGGTCCCTAGAGAATACCATGAAATTAAAACTACTGGAACCTATCCTAGAATGACAGGTTGATTACACATACGTAAGTATAATGATCACACATGATTTCATTAATTTCATCCAGCAGTTAGCTATCAGTCACACAGGCTACTTATTTAGAGAGTTTTTGCAACACACTCGTGACGAAACGAAACGGAAAACGACATCGAAACGGAAATTGCGGATAGGGCGACCGAAGTCAGATGCTAACCTTTTGGTTTATTATTTTCAATAATGAACCATTGGAATCGAGCATGAAAAAAAAAATTCTTACCCCCCCTCAAAATTTGATGGTTTACGTTTCAAGGTATGTAGAATCCAAAACTGCAATAAAAATATTTCTGTCTGTCCGCCGTACGCCGTACGCCGTACGGGCCTCTTTTCTTAGTTACCATGAAAAAAAATTGATGAAATTCGGGTTATAGGTTCCGTTCGGCGTCTAGTTGGTCCTCGAAGCTCGACGTTACTGTGAGTCATCTCTAAGGGGTTCAAAATAGGGGTTGAAATTTTCAAAACGCCTATACTATTTTTTTACGTAAATATTTTTACGGTTTTAAATAGTTCTTGAACTTGCGAGTTTTTTAAGACCATCCGGAGCATCGTACGTCCAGCCGTTCGTTCGCAGTAAGGCCCCGAAGTTTGCACCGACAAGCATTTTCGACTCCAGTGTGAATGAAATGTATACAATTCAAACCAAATCTCGTAACCAGAGACGCGCCCACAATAGGAATTTGTGAATACGGCCAATCATTGGTAGGGATCACCTGATTATATTGGCGGAGTATGAAGTCGAGTTGGTTGTTCTGTGATATTATTTCGCTTGAAAAATGATGGCTCTTTTGGAGTTTGTTGGTAGGTAGTGAAACTTGAACAAACGTTGAAGTATTATTGATGGGTAAATTATTACTACGGTAAATCATTACTCAACGGTAAATTATTACACAACGGTTCAGTATACCATCTACGTAGAAGGGGCTGGAGTTTGTTGGTAGGTACTTTTGCAACTTTTTTCACTCCTCATCAACAATTTCTTTTCAGAACTTCATTGTGCGTTTCTTTTTGTTAGGTACTGTTTGTCATCGGCAGAATTATTTTAGCAACATTTAACTCGTGATTTAGGTAGGTACCTAGTAACGAGTACGGGGTTAGGTACTAACCTACGGAGGGTCTGCGATCTACATAATATGTATAATAATAGAATAGTACATATCATATTATATAGAAGGGTTATCTATACATAGAGCTGTGATCTGTAACAGGAGGGTATTCTGTACAAAATAATAAACCGTTGTGCAGGGATTTGCAGCGTTTTCGGTTCAGTTTTCGTTCAGCTTTGGCGTCTACCGGCTGGTGGAGTCACGCTAACGTTATGTCAACCTCTCTTTCATCCATTTTACTCCATGGTTAATACAAATCTATGTCCACACAAGGCGTCATGTCTGCCAAGACGCCAAGAATCAGCTGTGAATACGACGCTCAATATTTTTATTTTCCAAGGAAAACAGAAGAAGGTAGGTAGCGTTATACAGATGTAAGGTTAAATTACGTTTCGTCATATCAATACGACGAAAGCTGACACCGCGAGATCCCGGTATTTTTCGTCGACACGGTTCGTCAAACTTTTCGGTGTCTTAAGTGCGCATGCGCAGCACTGCTTTCGTTTCGTTCGTTTCGTCGTGAGTGTGTTGCAAAAACTCTCTAATAGCAATTAGTTTCGTTCGTTTCGTCGTGAGTGTGTTGCAAAAACTCTCTAATAGAGAGTTTTTGCAACACACGACGAAACGAAAGCAGTGCTGCGCATGCGCACTTAAGACACCGAAAAGTTTGACGAACCGTAACGACGAAAAATACCGGGATCTCGCGGTGTCAGCTTTCGTCGTGTTGAGATGACGAAACGTAATTTAACCTTACATCTGTATAACGCTACCTACCTTCTTCTGTTTTCCTTGGAAAATAAAAATGTCGAGCGTCGTATTCACAGCTGCTTCTTGGCGTCTTGGCAGATTTGACGCCATGTGTGGACATAAATTTGTATTAACCATGGAGTAAAATGGATGAAAGAGAGGTTGAAATAACGTTAGCGTGACTCCACCAGCCGGTAGACGCCAAAGCTGAACGAAAACTGAACCGAAAAAGGTTAGCATCTGACTTCGGTCGCCCTATCCGCCATTTCCGTTTCGGTGTCGTTTTCCGTTTCGTTTCGTCACGAGTGTGTTGCAAAAACTCTCTAGTATGTTATTGAAAGCTGGGAAATAATTTACAGTTGTATGTGTATGTTTTCTGAAATGAAACAATATTGCATTAAATTTTGTCAAAGTCAAGGAGTGTGTTTGCGCTTGCGCTTGCGCGCGCGCGCGTGCGTGCTTGTGTGTGTGTGTGTGTGTGTGTGTGTGTGTGTGTGTGTGTGTGTGTGTGTGTGTGGGTGGGTGTGTGTGTGTGTGTGTGTGTGTGTGTGTGTGTGTGTGTGTGTGTGTGTGTGTGTGTGTGTGTGTGTGTGTGTGTGTGTGTGTGACTGTGCGCGCGCGTGCGTGCCTGTGTTTCTGAAAAGGCTGGAACGGCTACACAAATTTCGTTGCGATCCCCCCCCCCCCCCCTCCTTCTTGCAAAACTATGGGTAAACTGTTTAGAGGCGAAGTATATCTATGTGGGTCCCCTCTCATCCTTCTCTTCCAACCAGAAAGAGACTGCTTGTGAAGGGAAGTCTGCTGGAAAGAACTTGACACCAGGACAACGACACCAATAAACGATTTCCGTACGGGCCGATCGAAATAAAAAGTCAAAATCTATACTGTTTTTTTCCACTGCCCATTCGATTTCCCAGGCATCGTCTTCAGGATTTGATTGACTACCATAATTATCTCACAGTAGATTGTTGAATCAGATGAAGTTGATAAAGATGCTTGTCTAATGAAGCCCTTGTTCCCAGAATTGATGCTTTATAATGGTTTGGCTTTTAGGTAGAAGATTGTGTCACCGAAACTATATAATGCCTAATGATAATTCGATATCGTCCTTTGGTTTGTAATAACTGATCATTAAATTCCTTTTCACAAGATGTTGATACTTGAATACTTTAAAGCTCAAATTTCTAGGGTCGAACTTGCCTCGTTCACTCCCCTTCATCCTATCGCCGGTCTCGTTATCATTATCGATCCTTTTTCCCGCTGCTTTTTGCTCTTCTCTTCTAACTTGTTAGTCAAATTATCTTATCTGGAAATTGAATCATGTAATGGAAAGGGGTGAGGAGGGGCTTTCCGTTTCCGAACATCAATCACGCCTTTCACGGCTCAAGAGACGACGCTTCCGAAGATATTCTAAACCAGCGTAATTATAAGGTATTTCCTCTGCTAAAGCTACACCGGGGTCTTACTTTCCCATAACGCCAAAGGTAATTGGAGAGTGGTGATGCCATCGGCACGGTATAAGAAATTTCTAAGGCCCTTGAAAACAAGGATCTTTACTCATTCCTAACGCATATTCTTCAGATCGGCATGTTTATTGATCACAATCGATATTTGGATCGACCAAGGTAGTAACTAGGAAAAGCCTACGTTCGGGATCGTACGTGGACTTCAAGTACGCCCAGGCTAACAAGAACCTCAGTCATATCAATACAGTCGACTCTCGATAATTTTAATAATTATTGTAATTGTAAACTCAATAATTATAAAATCGATAATTGTAAACTCAAGGGACCTTGAAAAAATTTCGAATTACTAAGAGTTCGATTTACTGAATAGTTCGAATTTTGAAAAAACTTTATTTAATGAATAAAAAATACATGTACATTTATGTATTATATATGTATGTAAATGTATTATATAGTTTTAGACTTGTTTAAGGTAGGTTAAGTTAAATAAAGAATGTATGTAGACAAAATAACTGCTTGGAATCTACCTACATACATACTTACATATATTTGTTGGTTGTAACAACAACAAAAAAAAAAAAAACAGAATCACCGCGAGTTGGGGCCGCCTGGCTTCGAATTATAGCAATATTGTATTCGATTAACGAGATATTCCAAAGGGACCGAGATATTTTTTCGATTAATCGGGTAATCAGAATCATGTCTACTGTTTTCAACTGTTCAAGGAGCGTCCAACACCTCCACAGCTCCATAGTTTCCTGTGCCAAAAGCGTTAAACTTTGGTTTTTGTTACATGAGGTGCTTTTCAGGACTTCAGAATCTGATGATGATGTGATCTAATGATCTGGTGTCTCTGATGCGTCAGGTGTAGATATGGCAGAAATAGGAACAGCACTTGGTAGAAGGCTCTGGAAGCGTTCTTGGACGATTCTTCAGATTCGCACCTTCGTTGTATTATTTGATTGTCATTTTCCCCATGGCTGGCAGTGAAATGGTACCTAGCTCAGCTCACTGAGTATATCATATTCACTCTACAGATATCTTGTGGCTTTCAAGGTGCCATTTCAAAATTCTAAATGCGTACTCAAACGAATTTTCTGGTTCCCACCATCACTGTAATCAATCATAGTTACGTTGTGTACCTCGAGTGAAATAACTCTACTCACAGAATTCGTTGGGTTCATTCTACCAAGTATGTTATAAAGGTTTCAAGGCCCCTATTAGAAGTCTCCAACTGCGTACTCAAACGAATTTTCAGGCTCGCATCTTCATTACATTCTATTTCAGTTATATTGTGTACCCTATCGTAAAATGATTACTCACAGCGTTCATTGTATCCATTCTACCAAGTATGTGATAAAGCTTTCAAGGCCCCTATTAGAAGTCTCTGAACCCTCAGGCACCTTCATTGTATTCATGTCAAACCCTCAGAAAACCTCCTAAATCCCCCTCCGTTCGCCCCCATCGATGAGTCGAGGGAGTCAATCTTCCTCCGCTAAGCCTGTACTCAAACAGATGAGCCTTTCGAGTCGCCTTCGCAGCTCATCACTCAAGTTCTCATATGAACCGCTTCATTCCGTGACGATATTAAAACCACGGAACGAATTCCTCCAAAATGAATACGAG
Organism: Leptopterna dolabrata; assembly: GCA_954871275.1. Lineage (NCBI taxonomy): Eukaryota > Metazoa > Arthropoda > Insecta > Hemiptera > Miridae > Leptopterna > Leptopterna dolabrata. The sequence goes on along the minus strand of OX940983.1, from coordinate 14,381,179 downwards.
AAACGGACGTATTTCCTCCTTTTTTTTCCACAACCGAAAATAAAGAAGGAAAGTTGTGGACGCCCGAAGAAAATCATTGGAGAGAAAAAATGAAATAAACATAGTGGGAGATGAAGTAGCGGGTTGTGAATAAAACATGTGTGGGAATAGGGTGATGCAGACACCTCGTGAGGCCTACGTGAGTGAATAACGTGAAGGAAGGGTTTTTTCCTGCTGAAAATATCACCTGACACATCGAATTTCCAATTCGTACGCTCCGTCACCAGTTTGGTTACATTCGCAGCGTCACGGATAATATTAATCAAGGGACAACATGAAATCAATATGAATCAATAAGGCATAGAAAATTTTAATTAGTAAGACAGAAAACCTTATTCCGGTGATTGACTACGTGTTCGCCAGACCACAATCAACAAAAAGCTTGAAGTTCTTCCGAAACAATTTCTTTCTAGAACATGCCCATAAATAACTACACGAAAGAGGTCTTGTTTAGGTGTAAAGTAAGTTCTAATAGTGAATAAGAGTCCTATTGCAAGTTTCGCCAGCAGATGAGCAAATGTATGTTTCTTAGACAACTTTAGAACAATGTTTAGTTAGAAGTGATTGCTGCCTCCTCTATTTGCGGCTTCACTCCAGTGTAAAAGGAGGTCCAAACACAACAACTTACCACGTAGACGCAAATACAACTTAATACGTAAATGATTTTCCTGCTCAAGTATATCGTTGCTGCTAAGAGAGCGTTTGGACGAGAAAACTGCCTGAATTCTAGTGGTTTCGGCCCTTGAAGAGTAGTCATTTTGGCTCTGATTTGCCTACCCAGAGTTTCTTGTAATTTTTCCTCCCTTTCCAAAGGGCATTGAGAAAGTCTTCAAGATTCACAGAGCCTCCAGGTTATATGGGAATCAAATCGCCCGTGAACCTCACCAACCTTTTCCCACGTTGGAACTCATCCAGGTACACGTTACAAAGGGTCCGATCCACGCCCTCTGTTGCCGCGCTCAGCCAAGGGGGTTTGATCAACTGCACCGAGATCCAAACCAACTGCACCGGTGATCAACAGCACCCGTAACGCCGTAACCCTTGACATATCGGCTGCACCAGAAGAAGGGCCTTCCTCGTCCCCACATAGATAGATCTATAAAGGACAGTCAACATATTGCCGGCTATGGCCATGCCCGTGCTGCCGACAAGCGTCACAACTTAGCACAATAAAAAACAAAACGCTGCAAAGTCCTTGTCAAATGGGTTTATTATTCTACTGGACACCTACAGAAATGTTGGCTGTTCATTAAATTGTTTATTTCATGTGAAATAATTGAAATAGCTATTTCTGATTGTTTCCACCATTTTTGGCCCCTAAAACACGAATTAGGTACGCTCCATTTTTTTCAATTTATCTTTGATCATTGTTAGTGCCATTTAATCGCCTTGATCCACGTGTTGATACTACTTACAGTGTTATTACACAAATTGATGGTGATTTCAGACGATTTCCCAGGTTTTTGACGCTGAAAAAATCAATTTTGGTAGCTGAACATTTGGTAGAACCTCGATTTTCCACTCTTTGGTCAAAATGGACTTCATATTCGGTCTTCTGGTCCCCAAACACATGGAAAACGATACCTCAAAAGCTCATGTTACTAACATGTTACTAAAACACAAAAAGTACCTACTTATTTTTGTGCACATTTTCACTCATAACATCCCTGGGTATATTCCGATCGGGCTGAAAAGTTTCGGGACACAACTAGGGCCCAAATGGAGCATGTGTGCGAAAGAACGACTTTTTTATACCAAAAATGAAGCCTGTACACGTGATACGGCGGACGGCGGACGGACATCGCATTTTGGTTTATTATTCTGTGAATAATCGCTCAGCTAAAAATTTTTATAACACCCCCTCAAAATTTTTTCTTTTCCGTTTCAAGGTGCGTAGATTCCAAAAATGCAATGTCCGTCCGCCGTACGCCGTACGCCGTACCACGTGTACCGGCTTCATTTTCGGTCTAAAAAAGTCGTTCTTTCGCACACAAGCTCCATTTGGGCCCTAGTTGTGTCCCGAAACTTTTCAGCCCGATCGGAATATACCCAGGGGTGTTATGAGTGAAAATGTGTATAAAACGCTGCAAAGTCCTTGTCACATGGGTATATTATTGTTGGACATACCTACAGAAATTTTGGCTGTTCATTTATTGCTTCTTTCATGCGTAATAATCGAAATAGCTATTTCTGATGGTTTCCATTAATTTTGGCCCCTAAAACACAAATTAGGTACTTTTTTTTTTACTATCTTTGATAATAATTGGTAGTGCCATTTAATCGTCTTGATCCACGTGTTGACACTTTTTCCAGGGTTATTATACAAATTGATGGTGATTTCAGACGATTTCCTAGGTTTTTCACCCATAAGAAATCAATTTTGGGAGCTGAACATTTGGTAGAACTCAATTTTCCCCTTTTTGGTCAAAATCGACTTCATATTAGGTCTTCTCGTCCAAAAAAACATGGAAACCGATACCTCAAAAGCTCATGTTACCAACATGTTGCTAAAACGCAAAAAGTACCTATTTTTAGACACATTTTCACTCATAACACCCCTGGGTATATTCCGATCGGGCTGAAAAGTTTCGGGACACAACTAGGGCCCAAATGGAGCATGTGTGCGAAAGAACGACTTTTTTAGACCGAAAATGAAGCCGGTACACGTGATACGGCGGACGGCGTACGGCGTACGGTGTACGGCGTACGGCGTACGGCGGACGGCTGACGGCGGACGGACATTGCATTTTTTGAATCTAGGCACCTTGAAACGGAAAACAAAAAATTTTGAGGGGGTTTTATAAAAATTTTTTGCTGACCGAATACATAGGTGTATTATTCACAGAATAATAAACCAATATTATTCACAGAATAATAAACCAAAATACTAGGTACTTTTGTGTTTTAGTAACATGTTAGTAACATGAGCTTTTGAGTTATCGTTTTCCATGTTTTTGGGGACGATAAGACCGAATATGAAGTCGATTTTGACAAAGAGTGGAAAATCGAGGTTCTACCAAACGTTCTGCTCCCAAAATTGAATCTTTTATGACTCAAAAACCTGGAAAATCATCTGAAATCACCATCAATTTGTATAATTACACTAGAATAAGTGTCAACATGTGGATCAAGACCATTAAATGACACTACCAATGATCAAAGATAATATGAAAAAAAAGGAAAAAAAGGAGCGTACCTAATTCGTGTTTTGTGGGCCAAAATTGTCGATCAGAAATAGCTATTTCGGCTATTTCAATTATTTCACATGAAAGAAACAGAAATGAACAGCCAAAATTTCTGTAGGTATGTCCAATAGAATAATAAACCCATGTGACAAGGACTTTGCAGCGTTTTTGGAATCTACGCACCTTGAAACGGAAAAGAAAAAATTTTGAGGGGGTGTTATAAAAATTTTTTGCTGAGCGAATACATAGGTGTATTATTCACAGAATAATCAACCAAAAGCTAATCTCTCATCCACGATACAGCTCTTTACAATATTATTGTTACCTACCTATGTATATTACAACATTCTGTGGTAGTCATTTGAAAGTGATAATATATTTATATGAAATTAGAAAATAAATAAATAAATAATAATACCTAACAATAGAATAAAATAAATAAATTAGAAAACAAAGTAAATCTTCAAACGTAGGCACTAGCTATAATATGATCCAAAGCATTGTAACCAATTACAATTAACCACGAGTTTGCTAATTTTGGTTTATTATTCTGTGAATAATACACCTATGTATTCGCTCAGCAAAAAAGTTTTATAACACCCCCGCAAAATTTTTTCTTTTCCGTTTCAAGGTGCGTAGATTCCAAAAATGCATGTCCGTCCGCCGTCCGCCGTATCACGTGTACAGGCTTCATTTTCGGTCTAAAAAATTCGTTCTTTCGCACACATGCTCCATTTGGGCCCTAGTTGTGTCCCGAAACTTTTCAGCCCGATCGGAATATATCCAGGGGTGTTATGAGTGAAAAGGTTTATAAAAATAGGTACTTTCTGTGTTTTAGTAACATGTTAGTAACATGAGCTTTTGAGTTATCGTTTTCCATGTTTTTGGGGACGGGAAGACCGAATATGAAGTCGATTTTGACAAAGAGTGGAAAATCGAGGTTCTACCAAACGTTCTGCTCCCAAAATTGAATTTTTTATGAGTAAAAAACCTGGGAAATCGTCTGAAATCACCATCAATTTGTAGAATAACACTAGGAAAAGTGTCAATACGTGGATCAAGACGATTAAATGGCACTACCAATTATTATCAAAGATAATTTGAAAAAAAAGGAGCGTACCTAATTCAAGTTTTGGGGTCCAAAATTGATGGAAACCACCAGAAATGGCTATTTCAATTGTTTTACATGAAAGTAACAATAAATGAACCGCCAGCATTTCTGTAGGTGTGTCCAATAGAATAATAAACCCAAGTGACAAGGACTTTGCAGCGTTTTTATAAGCATCTGTTTTATACTTCTCTGGTGATTTCAAGTCAGTAGGTAATTATTTATGCACTATATATGTAGCGAGAATTCTTGGTGTATAGAGTAGTTTTGGTAACGTCGAGCTTCGAGGACCAACTAGACCCCGAATGGAACCTATAACCCGAATTTCTTCAATTTTTTCTTGGTAACTAAGAAAAGTGGCCAGTACGGCGGACAGACAGAAATGTTTTTATTGCATTTTCGGATTCTACATACCTTGAAACGTAAACCATCAAATTTTGAGGGGGGTATGCATTTTTTTCTTCTTCCTCGATTCCAGTGGTCCATTATTGAAAATAATAAATCAAAAAATATGGAAATTAGGGTTTTTATACAGCAGAAAAACCGAAAATCGAGAGAAAAAAGACGCACGCTATCAGGTACACCTACACAACACAAACAGATACCTATTCACAAATGCCATGGAAGAAGGCAATCCATGCGCTGAGGTTTCCTTGGTGGAAGGTTAGTACGGGAAACGGCCCATACGACCTTTTGCTAGATCGGTTACGTAGACCGGTGGCATCCAACGTGGACGACCTAAGTTAGGTCGTGCCCACCCAAACGTGCGCATGTGCAGTTCGCACTTTCCTTTGTACGTAGGCCTTAGCCCGTCAACGAGCTGGAACCCAAACCTTTGCGAAAACTCTCTATTTTGTTCAAATCACGTTACTAAGGTTTGTAGTCTTCTGGGTTGTTCAGTGTTTACGAAAAGACGTTGGAATGGGCAAGAATGCGCTGCCTACAATGACTTAATGCCGCCTCCAGTGACAATATAGGCGACTGGATGCCGCCTTCAATAACAATAAAGAGCCTTTGTACCCCCATAAACCCGTCTCATAAACGTCGAATGAGGGTGGAGGGGGGGGGGGGGGGGGGAGCGAAGCTAATCGCGTAGATGCCAAAGGGTGTACCAGGGTCCCGGAAACATTCTAAAATTCATTCTAAAACCCCTCGACCGATCCGAGAGTCCGCCCTGAGGCTCGACAGTAAGCCTACGCGTAAATCATGGAAAGCCCGCTCCATCGAAGGATATCGGCTGGCCGTTATCACCGTGGAGGGGAAAACGCTGTTAGGAAGATGGCTTTGAACGGCATCGTGAGCGTTATTGGGAAAGATAACGGCTTCGATATTCCTCTTATCTTCCCACTCACCTTAAGGATTAACCTTCCATCGAGCAACTCTTAACCCTCGTAAAGCACCCGTCGATTGTGCGGCGCCGTTCATTTACTGCGGATTATCTTAAGGGTCGACCTTACGAAATAAAGCAGTGAAATAATATTGAATTACAGACTTAGGAGGTCCTTCGAGATGCTGATAAAGGTCGTAAAGCCACCCGATTATTCGACGATCCCTAATTGGCTAACGATTATCCGGCTATTCGAATTGGAAAATGTCATGATCTGAAATCGCTCCTATACCTACCACGATGTCTAACAAAATAGATATCCAGCTACAACATCCAACATTTTCTACCCGAGTTTAAAAATATTTTCTCCTATACTAGACTCCTATCTTACCTCCTCCTCTGATCTCCTCTTCTTAGGTTCAAGTGTAGTTGTTCAAAGTGTAGGTACCTACTTACCATAAAATGATCAACTTCTTATAGGTTAAAATTATCAACTTTTTATTATACCCAACAGGTTAAAATAATCATAACTTGTCATTGTCATGTTCAGTTTTGAAAAATCAGTTATATCAAGCACTAAGAAATTACTGAGTTTCTGGAGGAATGGGAATATACAACAAAAAACGCTGCAAATCCATGCACAACGGTTTATTATTTTGTACAGAATACCCTTCTGTTACAGATCACAGCTCTCTGTATAGATAACCCGTCTGTATAATATAATATGTACTACTCTATACATATCATGTGAATCGCAGACCCTCCGTAGGTTAGTACCTAACCCCGTACTCGTTACTAGGTACCTACCTAAATCACGAGTTAAATGTTGCTGAAATAATACAGCCGATGACAAACAGTAACTAAAATGGCAAAAAGAAACGCAAATTATGAAGTTCTAAAGGAAAATTGTTGATTTGGAGTGAAATAGATGCCCCTGCTGCGTAGATCACGGTTTTCTGTGGTCAATACCTATAATGAACCGTTGTGTAATAACTTGCCCATCAATAATACTTCAACGGTTGTTCAAGTTGCAAAAGTACCGATCATCAAAATCCAGCCCCTTCTTGGTAGATGAAGCGTTTTGTAATAATTTGCCGTTGTGTAATAATTTATCGTTCTGTAATAATTTACCGTTATGTAATAATTTACCGTTGCCTAATAATTTGCAGTTGTGTAATAATTTACCACTGTTTAATAATTTATCCATCAATAATACTTCAACGTTTGTTCAAGTTTCAGAAGTACCTACCAACAAAATCCAATAGTCCATCACTTATCAAATGAAAAAATAATATCGCAGAACTACCAACTCGACTTCATACAGCCATCCTTGATTATAATCAGGTTCTCTCTAGTGATGATTATCTGGACCGGATTTATACCGTTTGATTCACGATCGTGTTGACGAAGCTTTTTGGTGCACACGAACGGCTGGTCGTACAATGCTCCGGGTGGTCTCAAAAAATCGCTTAGCTCAAGACAAATTTAATAACGTTAAAAAAAAAACCATACCCTTCTATCGAATGTTTTCAAGATACGGCGTTCTGAAAATGATAACCCCTATTTTGAACCCCTTAGAGATGACTGACAGTAACGCCGAGCTTCGAAGGCCAACTAGACCCCGAATGGAACCTATAACCCGAATTTCATCAATTTTGTTTCGTGGTAACTAAGAAAAGTGGCCAGTACGGCGTACGGCGCGGCGTACGGCGGACAGACAGAAATATTTTTATTGCATTTTCGGATTCTACATACCTTGAAACGTAAACCATCAAATTTTGAGGGGGGGTTAGAATTTGTTTTTTTTTTCGTGCTCGATTCCAATGGTTCATTATCAAAAACCTTGTAGACAACCATTTTTGGGGGGCTTTGGAGAATAGACTTCTATTTGTTCGTTATTGGAGAAAATACATAATGGGGTGAAACGCAGAACCTGATCCTGACCTACCCAGTTGCAGTTAGAGCCGGAATTCCTTCGCAGGAAGCGACACAAAGTCAAAATTCACAGAAATTCCTCCATCACCTGTTCATCTTTCGGAAGAGCCTCAAAATTATTATTTTTAGCTTCGAAAACCACTTAGTGTAGACTAAAACAACAAATATTTGTGACTTACGCAAAAATCAATAAATTTATGGTGAAATGTAGTTAAGAAAATTTTGCAGCTTATTGCTGATTGCTCAAAAGGAAGTTGTCTGGCCAGTTAGTCAGCTCATACCGCTTATACGATGCACTGATAATTAGACCGGTTCCAAGCAAACCTAAGATTTTTTTGTGCACAATGATTTTATGTCAGGTACCTCCTGAAGGTATCTTCTGACCCGCGCCAACCCTCATTCCTTCCTTCTATCCTTGTTTCAAATTGGACCCAAGTGGATTTTTCAACCCTTTTTCCACCTAAGCGCCCTCAAGAGATTTAAAAACATTACCCCCGGCCGATCTCCATAACAGCTAGAAGCGTCGGGTATAACAAGCGTATTATGCTGCGAGGCCTGATACATTCGAACCTCCAAACCGCAGAAATGGGTCGGGCGCACAATCAAACGTGTACCCTGGAAAACCCGTATAACCGCTTCAAACCAATCGAAAGAACCAGCAACCTATTATGAGCCCCTGTAATTCTCGTCTCTACGGATTTTTGATTATTCCCGCCCCGTTTTCCCTGGTTATATCACTAATGAGACTCGGGTTTCAGTTCTATCGTTCTGACGGTGATGGGTAGATGAATCCGTTGCAAGTGGTGAAGGGAAACACCGTGGTATGAAACCAGAGTATTTACGTTCTCAATTAGTCTTGCAGTACTAAAGTATGTCCTTTAAGGGTTGAAGTATATTTCAACGAGAGCTGGGCAGAATCAGTCCAGTTACATCCATAATAAGGTGAACGAGTAAAACTGAAATGAATATCACTGTGCATGAATTCATTATTCAAGGAAAAATGTTTAACAGAAAAAATAATTTATAAAATTTATTAAAAAAACAGAAAACCGAAGGGTACAATATTGAAGGGTGTAGTGGGGTTTTTAGTTAACATTCACAATTTTTGTCGTATCGGCTTTGACTAAATTACGTTAGTTCCGCAAAATTATTTTTTACGTTTTAGTTTTATACAACTGTTGTTGTTAAAGATTTTTTTTTAAATTGCGATTAACAGATTATAAGCAATGTTTTTATTTTCGAAAAGGTGTTTTTGAATTATTTTATAGTGCGTTTTTCGAAGAAGGTATCTTCATAAAGTTTTTTTTATTACTACACTTTTCGATTCCAACTCCAATCAACTGACACGGTACTGACTTGATACTAGCCCAGTAATATAACTCATGATATCGAGTACTGATACCATCATTACTGGGGCATCCACAGTCTTTTGCAGGCTGCCGCTGGACAAACATAAAAACAGGTCGAATTGAGAAACTCCTCTTTTTTTTGGTCGTGAGGGTATCTTTTACAGGCTGATGTCATCATTACTTTAATCGAGGCTAAACTCGAAGAAGGTATATGTTGTTCGTCCTGCTGAGGCTAACTTGAACTTATCGTCGGGATACGGCGTCGAGTCTACTGTGGCCGAGAAGGTGGATAGGGAAAGAAGGGCCTATAATAGTTTTCACTATTCCTTAACCTTCGGTTTCCGATGCTGTCCTTGCTTTGGATGAAGATTTGACTGCAATGAAGCAGTCCTGCGCGTTTGGACCTGATGAGGCAGGTTTCGCGACTTGGAGCACGTAGCACCGAGAGTTAGTCCCGTGAAGTTGACATTTGACAGCTTTGCCTCTGCGACAGAAGTGTTTACATTAATTTAACATACATCAAAGCCTCCGGTCTGGGTAGCTATTCCGATAAAACTCTTACACAGCGGCGATATTTGGTGAACTTGAACTTAGTGCTTCAGGAGATAATTGCTCCAGCAGTCCAATCAACATTGTGTCCAGAATACCAACTATTGTGGATCAATTTTTCATTCTTGTTCTGTTCACCTACCAGGTACGAAATTCAAGAAATCGATAATATAAGCCTGTTCCACTAGTTTTCCTTTGGTCTGTTGTGGTCCAAGATACTGAAATCTGTGTGGGATCGGTTTCCCAATTTCACCAAAGCCGCTAACAGCCCTTCACTAACGTACAGAATAGTTTGTACCCTAAAGCGCCATAACATACGAGAACAAGGTTGAAATGGGAAAGTGCCGTTGAAGTGATATCCTCTCCAAATCGGTAGGCACTTACACCGGCTTGCGTTGGTTCCACCTCTCGAGAATACTACCGAAATGGAAAGGAAAAAAGAAGCAATCGTCGAAGTAAGGAAGGAGAAGTTTACCCGCTCGATATTGGTAGATTCCATCGAAAACGGTTCGAAATGACTGGAGCCCGAGTGTCAAGCACAGTTGAAGGCCCTTTCCGATGAAGGGGAAACTCGAGCCCTCGCATTCCGTAGCTCTCAACTTATTTAATATCAGAGCGAGTGAAACCAAAACTTATTTCTTGCTCGGAACCCAACAACTGTCTTACTTCGCTTCGCAGCACCAACAACAATACTCAATACCACAATGCCACGAATGCCCCCCCCCCCCTTCCGCAGCTTCGAATTACTACTCAGTTGATAGCAGCGGTTTCTTAATGATTGTGACAAGCAGCTGGCTCATGAGAACAAACAGTAGTTATTTATCCAAGATAAATACTCGTATACTGTCAACTCATAAAAGAGACATATTAAATTATAATACAACTAATTTCATGGTATTTTCTTGAACTCCTTGATCAACTCTCAGCTTGGATGATACTAGTGTATACAAACAATCTTCCACATATCAGTCACAATCAATGTCCATCGATCTCCCAAATTTAACATACTTCGCTTAAATGTCGAGCAACATCAAGTTGTAACATTTGTTGTGTAACAGTTGTAAGTAACAGTTGTAAGTTGTGTAAGTAATACACTTAGAATTAATTCATTCCCATCTTCCGTGAGGTACCTACATAACTTCACATCTTTTGATGTCTAAAATCTGATCTTTTTGCTCTCATGCAATCTCTACTCATCTACTATAGGGCAGTTGCTTAGGGCTCGACTTTCAAAACGCAACTCCAACTGCTCTTCGTTACTCGAAAGGCGTTGACCAAGACCTTTCTGAAGAAATCTCGGCGGTGTCCTAAAGAGATATGGAAATTTAATATACATTCATGTATGCACATTCACCGAAGAAGAGACGTGTATTAATCAGTTCACATGGGAAGCAAAAGAAAATAGTAGTTTTGAGGGTGAAAGTAAATTATTGTAGCAAAAAGGGAACTCGTGATTCTTGGCTTCAAGTTGGTTGAAGTGGAGGTAAAAATTGATTTCAAATGCTGCAAGGAGCTGTTAAACAAGTAGCTCTCCGGATGTCTGTTAATGAAGAGGTTTGCTGTACGAGGAAAACGATGAAGAGCTGTTAGTTGGAAGCGTGGGCAGTTGAGCTGATGGTTGTTCACCCGCTTCTCGAAGAGTGCAAGATGTGGCCATATGGCGACGCTTCTCCAAAGGTAGTATCTGGCGACAGGTTTCCATCGATAACTCACATCATGGATTCCGTGCTTAAATACGACGTATCGGAGGAACTTATTTTGAAGGTACCTACCTACTCTCTCCAGACTTTACAGGGTGTTCCGGAAACAGGCCTGCAAGAAGCCAAGAAACGATGTTTCAGGTGTCATTTCAAATCGAAAATATCTCCAAGCAGTTTCCATTTAAACCCTCAGTTTTCGTGTTTTTGGGCATTCAACCTTTTCTTGTCTTTTTTCGTATACCACGTTTTTTCCCGTTGGGGGGGGGGGGGGGGTCCGAGCGAGTTTATATCCCCATTTGGGATAAAAGTTCGCGGCGTCTGTGGTTCTCGTCTCGATCGGGCACCAGTACAAGCTTTGAAAAGCTTGCATGTGCATACCTGATAGCTGATACCTGATACCGATTAGCTCTTCACCTCTGATAATTACCATGTGAAGCCTACAGGGAATGAAAATTGAAATAACTAGTAGTCATATCGTTCGAGAAAAAAGTCCCCCTGGGATATGTCCAAGAGGTCAGATCCAGGTTTATATTAGAGAAAAAAATTATATATACATATTATTTACATTTAATAATTATAGACATTACGTTTTTTTCCACATAAAACTCGCCATAACACTCATTTATAAAATTACAATAAACAATCGGTGACTACGTTGTCGTTAAACTGCCTTTCAGAATAATGTGCTGATTTGAATAATTTTTCAGTGGAGTGTGTATCCCTAAATTTCTCGCTTGGAAATCGGAATTTGTCGAATCTCAGAAAATACGAAACATTTCAAAGCGCTCTAGCTCAGAGAGGACAACCCAAATTCCACTTGCGCTCAATGGAAAAAACTTCCTCAGAGTCTCAGCTTTGAAACGGTATGATCATTTTTCAATTTAACTGTAAATTGAATCTTAACTCAATTATAATACAATATTAACAACAGCAAATTATAATAATTACTGCTAAGACCAGCCTAACAATGGCTACAGCATCAGTCAGATGGAGATTTGTTCGAGGCGCCTTTAGGTGATACTGGTCCCCTCGTTCCAAGGAATTTTCGTCAGTGATGTCCCAGTGAACTAAATTTATCGGTCAGAATCCGTTGGTTTGACGTAGAAAAGTTTTGTTGGTTCCCTTTTAGAGCCGAATGCTCGGAATTCGTTTCCGACTTGTGTCGCCGAACGAATCGAACGGCCGTATAGTACGTGAAAAGCCAAAACATGGAGGACCGCCCACGACGCTATAAATCCCCGAGTCCGTCGCCACCACTGCCGTTTGAGCCCGTGTTTTGTTTAACACAGGAAAAAGGGCTTATTTGACTCTTCTATTGGCTCTATCCACGAAATGTTCGACTTTTACATTTCCACTTCCCGGTTTTAAATCCATTGGAAAAGAGCCGTGAACCACTATTAGATTGTTGGGTTAAATACTTGAGGCTGCTAAACGATTGAAACAACATAGAAGGGGTGGGGGGGGGGGGGCTGTTTAGTTTGATCCCACATGAAATCCATCGAAAGTGTCAGATAAATTCGATAATGCGATGTATGTGTTCATAAATGTGCAAACGTGTGTTCCTTGAGAAATCCATGGAAATGAATTAGCCTTAGTGCTCAGTGGGATTTGAAAAAAGTTAGGAGAAAAGAAGTCACGGAGCAACATCAAAGGAAGAAGTCAACGTAAGAAAAGTCATGTAAGTGCCTAAAATTGTCCGAGGGATAGGCTACAGTATCCACCTGAATCGATTCCCAGATAGGGAACTCAATCCTGTTATGCACGTAGATTCGTCCTGTTGGAGTCAAGCTTTGTTTACTTCATAAATTCAGGGTTCTTTTTCCCCTCTTCTTTTGACTTAACTGTTATCTGTATCGGTTCCTTCCTTTTTTAACTTTGGTCTCAGCCCTCGTAGAATTATAGATTGACATTCACGTAGTGTGATAGTATAAACGATCCTTTCACACTTAGTTACAGTGAAAACTAATGAAAAGAAAAGGGAATTCCTATAAGCAAGCAGCTACAGTCTATCCCTTTCGGAATTATATCCCTTTCGGAATTGGTGCAATTAGTGTCGCACCATTACAGTAAAAAATAACATTTTTTTATTGTTACTCAACTATATTTATTAAATATATTTCACAAGAAGAAATAATAATATTTTCGATATTTCAGTATGAAAATCTTGATCACAGAATAGTACAGTGTAGAACGGACTTGTTTCCCTCATGTACCTACTTCTCTGTCTCATGTTTTCACTATTTTTGTACTTCTATTGAAAATACAGTATTATAACGTATAATATACCTGCCTGTATAGTAATTCCCACAGAGTTCCGTCCAGGTTCAGCGCAGCCCCCTTCGAATTCTATCCCGGGTCACACATTTTCCTTCTCACTTTACACAGACTTAGGACTTAGAACTGAAATAGGAATTAGGACTTAAAACTAAAATAGGTACCTATACTTAGGCCAAATATTATGGTAGGTATGTGAGATTTTGTCGTCAGATCCTATGATTTTCCCACTAGGTACCTACCAGTTTTCAAGAAACGTTTACTCGATTTAACGACACGACGACGGTTGAGCGTCATTAGCTAGCACTTTATGGAAAAGAAACTTGAAACTGTTGAGTACCACCAGTCGGTTCCCTTTTGGTTTATTATTTTCAATAATGAACCATTGGAATCGAGCATGAAAAAAAAATTTCTTACCCCCCCTCAAAATTTGATGGTTTACGTTTCAAGGTATGTAGAATCCAAAACTGCAATAAAAATATTTCTGTCTGTCCGCCGTACGCCGTACGCCGTACGCCGTACGCCGTACGGGCCACTTTTCTTAGTTACCATGAAAAAAAATTGATGAAATTCGGGTTATAGGTTCCGTTCGGCGTCTAGTTGGTCCTCGAAGCTCGACGTTACTGTGAGTCATCTCTAAGGGGTTCAAAATAGGGGTTGAAATTTTCAAAACGCCTATACCATTTTTTTACGTAAATATTTTTACGGTTTTAAATAGTTCTTGAACTTGCGAGTTTTTTAAGACCATCCGGAGCATCGTACGTCCAGCCGTTCGTTCACAGTAAGGCCCCGAAGGTTGCATCGACAGGCATTTTCGACTCCAGTCTGAATGAAATTGTATACAATTCAAACCAAATCTCGTAACCAGAGACGCGCCCTCAATAGGAATTTGTGAATACGGCCAATCATTGGTAGGGATCACCTGATTATATTGGCGGAGTATGAAGTCGAGTTGGTTGTTCTGTGATATTATTTCATTTGAAAAATGATGGCTCTTTTGGAGTTTGTTGGTAGGTAGTGAAACTTGAACAAACGTTGAAGTATTATTGATGGGTAAATTATTACTACGGTAAATCATTACTCAACGGTAAATTATTACACAACGGTTCATTATACCATCTACGTAGAAGGGGCTGGAGTTTGTCGGTAGGTACTTTTGCAACTTTTTTCACTCCTCATCAACAATTTCTTTTCAGAACTTCATTATGTGTGTTTCTTTTTGTTAGGTACTGTTTGTCATCGGCAGAATTATTTTAGCAACATTTAACTCGTGATTTAGATAGGTACCTAGTAGCGAGTACGGGGTTAGGTACTAACCTACGGAGGGTCTGCGATCTACATAATTATGCATAGAATAGTACATATTATATTATATAGACGGGTTATCTATACATAGAGCTGTGATCTGTAACAGAAGGGTATTCTATACAAAATAATAAACCGTTGTGCAGGGATTTGCAGCGTTTTTACTCATCATTTCACTCGCGCTTGACATGTTCATGTTCACGCTGGCTACAACACCGGCACCGAACAAGGAAATCAGACGCTAGCAAAACTGAGAACATTTCGATACCGTATATAGTTTTATCCCAAACTCACAACAATGGAGGTGAAGAAAACAGCGTTCAAGAAAACAACGTTGGGACGGAACTTGAAGGCGACCTCCTCAACGGCAGGACGGAACGCGAAAGGATTAGTCGGTCTGCACAGAAATCGGATGTCCCCGAGTTTACAAAAGCCATTCCGAAGAGGCCTCGAGTGATTTTTGTCGGGGAGGTCATCGCAAGAACACGAACCTACGTACCTGACAAATCTTTAACTAAAGGTTTTTAGTTATTCATCTTGAGCATAACAACTCATACATTAATTCATCCCATATTCGGGGCTGGATTAAACATCTCCATCTGACTACATTGCGGATAAACCCGTTTTGAAAACCATATCTGGGACAGCAAACAGTCTGTGTGGCAGCTAAATATAAATAGGACTTTTTATGTTATAAACATTCGTTTCAAACAAAGGGAAGCGTGTTAATTGCGACGTTGCGGGAATTCCTCCCTTTACAAAACATCCCTGAGCGCCTTTTACGATTTCCAGGGGTCCTTTGATGTGGTTTGAGCCACGAACCTCACCCTCCGACCCCTCGCCGTCTTACAAATAGGAAAATTCGCTTCGTTGGAACCTGAGGAGTAAACAATTAGCTGATTGGTTCTCTCTCGCTTTTGAGTCGAAAGCTCCGTTCAGCTGGGGAAAACAATACCTTGAACGCCCCGACGCTCGTAATTATTTAGAGACTAAGCTCCTATCTAATAATCCCCTTCCCCTCTCACCACTCCCTTAGGTTCCTCTTAGAACAGTTTGAATGCACAATGAGGACATACCTCTATGCCATTACTATATACTTCCCTATGTTATTTACAATTTTATAAACGGCTACGAGGTACAATGTCGGGGTAGTTTATTCGATTAGTCGAGCTTAGGTAAGTAGTGTTCATCAGAATGCTCTTCCACGTCTTCTTACAAAATAGTACCTGGTGCATAATTAAATACAGAATTATGTACAACGAAGTGACATACAGTATGAATCCAAAACCAACCTAGAAATTATTACCAAGCGTTTTGTGTGTGGCTTCCAATATCCAACATTAATTTAATAACATCCCCATATTCTTCCCATTTCAAGTGTACAAAAGTGTTGACTTTTTGACTCAAGTTGGTATACTCCATTTTCGCGCATGTTAGTTATCATGAACAAAGTTAATGAAATTTGGTTTGTGGGTCCCATTTGGGTTCTAGTTGGTCCGCGAAGCTCGGCGTTGCTGTCGATCATATCTACGGAGTGGAAAACAGGGGGTGAAATTTTCACGACGACGTTATTTCCACTGAGAATAGAAGAGTGTGTGGTTATCTTGAATCTTTTTGAGACCACCCAAAGGTATGTCCAGCCGTTCGTTCACAGTAAGGTCCAGAAGATTGCATCGAAAAGCTTCGTCAACATGATCGCGAATGAAACTGTATACATCCAGCCCAGATATCATTGCTGAAGGAAACACCTGATTATAATCACGCATGGCTGTATGAAATCGAGTGGTTGATCCGTGATGTTATTTTTTCATCTGATGAATGATGGTTATTTTGGGTTTTGTTGAATCGTAGAATTCTTGCACCGCATATTTATGAAACTGCACCTAATTGCCCGGCCGGTTCCAATACCTACTTAATTTAGGGCTTTCCTGTGAGGAGCACGAAGGTAGGTATTTACCAAACAGTGATCTACGCAGAAGGGGCATCTATACAGATAAATAATAAACCGTTATGTAACAGTTTGCAGTGTTTTTATACGAGTGACGAGGAAAAGAAAAACTAAGATGTCTTTTGGGGATATTGCTATGATAGCGTTAGCCACACAAGGAGGACGGACGGTGCCTTCACTCCTGAAATATATTCTGAAACGCGTGCTCTCCCTACGAATATCCCCATAAATAAGACTCAGAGTGCTAGGCTCCTCGCAGTGACTAATGTCGGGAACGGCCTCTTGTAGATGCAGTTGGAGTCAATATTTTTGTACGGTATGTCGCACCATTTAGACATATTTCCCCAAGGAGTCCATTTATACTCGTATTTCCATGACTACTCACATATTTCAGCACAATTGAAATTTACAGAGAAAATGCTAATTATTTATTAGATGACCATTCAAGAGACAATAAGAAATAGCAGTGCAGTTGAGAGTATATAGAAGGATAACTCTATGAAACCCCCTATACTCTCCCTTACTTACTTGACTTCTACCAAACCTAATTGGCTATATTTCTTCGAAGCTTTCTATAAAATAAAATGAAACGCTGCAAATTATTTACTCAGCGGTTTATTATTTTCCTGTACAGATGCTCCTTCTGCCTAGAACTGAATTCCTGTTAGTTTTCCTATGCTATTTCTTTTTTAAATACCGCTAATTTATCAGGGGCACCCTTTCAAATACGTAAGCTAACGGAAAAGAGTCGCTGAAATATATATTTCCATCCCTGGCAGTGCTGAACGAACCAACGACCTCGTGTTTGATCATCTTCCACGAAAGACAGCGGACACTGGTATGCTGAGTAAACGTTTCATTGCGAACGACTTGTTGATTATCTTACTCGGAAAAAAACGGAATATGCTCAGACAATAATTTTCAAAACTGGCCCGCGAGCTTTTGTCTTGTTTTTCGAAAAGTATTGGGATTGTTTTTCAACTTTATTCCAGCAGTCAGAAGATGTCGGGCGCAAAGCAGGCGGAACGACGTTTTGTCATCGTGAAAAGTCTAGAATAGAGATCCCATTGTTGCCTATATGGAAAGCAACTGGAGAGGTGGCGGTGACAGTTTTGACCGGTTTCTCCATTGTTGGCAATTTTTCCGCTAGTGAAACCCCCCACCAACAAATGCAGTCGATTTTTTTTTTTTTTCCTTTTCAAAACGCTTTGATCGTTATGATGAAAACTGTACTCCGGTAAGAGACTGATTGTTTAGATAATTGGTTTCATCCGCGTTATAATAGAGGATAGAACAGACGTAATATTTTTCGTTCATCTCAACGTTTCATAAAGCAAGCCATGGATAACATTTTGAACGTATTACACATCGTCAACATGAGCCTGGCTCAAAAAGAAAAACTTCGGTACAATCAATATTTTCGTGGTGGGAACTGCTGATTCAAATCAATCGTTGGTGAACGTCATGAACTCAATTTTTCTGTTTTGAGATACTGTGAGCCCATATTATTTTTATTCGTACTGGTACTTATTGAAAGAGATGATGATGTTGCTACTTTATGTTCATTACATAGAAAACAATAACTTACGTTATTCTCCAAAAATTCGTTAACATCTGGATTAATCTATGAATTGCATGGGAAGAGCGGAGTTCAGTTGGAAAATATAGGAGACCTGAGTGAAAATCATTATGGAACCATCTGATCACCAACACTCGTTTAGCTCACTGAACCGATTCTTCTTCGTAACAGTTGGTTATGGATAGCTAGAAGTAGGAGGGTTCCATCAAACAACCCTCAAACACGTTGTTTCAGCTAAGAAATCGCGCTAAGAAATGGGAGGCAGTACTAAAGAACACCCAAATATTTGGACTGAATATTCGGAGATTCACAGGACATGCTTCATAACCATTTGAGCGAATTTTCGAAGTTCGCTAACGATTTTCGACCCCCAACGACTCAAATTTGGCACACCTTCTTCAAGGAGTCTATTTTTGGTCAGGTACCTACTAAAACAATAATTTTCTGTCTCCAGTCACCATTGGTATCAATGTGCTACAAACACGGAACATATAAAAGAGGTGTATTTTAAGTGTTCCGTGGATTCAGAGGTATGTCAAGGTGATTGTAGTAACTTTCACTGATTTTGTAGTATCTTACTCAAACTCGGAATTCGACCCGATTTTTGTTTCCGAAAATGGTCATCTTCGAACTCATACTTTCGTTTACCATTACAATAAACATTCATCCTTTCGTTTGCCATTACAGTGAACATTTAGGCGACATTTCGAACTTTTGATCTCGTAGCGTTAGGTAAGATATCGTCCGGAATGACAAATCCATGAATAAAACATACAATGTACAAAATGCTCTATAGCGGATACAAATTCGAAACCATTTTAGAACTATTGCAGTTTAGCATGGCCTCCTAATATTCACTGAAATTAGCTAATGCATCATCAGTTCACACCATCAGTTTCGGAAACGCCCGTCGCCTTCATAAAATGGGAAACGATCGTTGAAAATCCGCCAGTGAGAACTGAGGGGCTAAGGGGTTTTCAAGGACCCCGACATATGGAAATCCCAGCAATATACAGCTTGTTAGCTGAGCCAAGCAATATCCTCCGGAGACCGCTTTTAACGGGAATAACCGCAAAACGCCAACCTTTCCCAGCCATCTGCCGCAGGCCCCATTCAATAGCTTCGCGTAATTATATCAGGAACCGCTGGAGCAAGTTTCACCTGATTTATAAAGCGGAGTAATGCGATCTCTCACCAAACAAGGCAATCAGTCCGCTCCTTGTGTTGCGGAAGGCGGACCAAGTGGGATTGTAGGTGATTCTGGTTCAAAACGGGGTCCGAGGGTTATGAATTTATTGTGGGCACCGCCGAGCCGAGGTTGCTGTTTGTTCCGCACAATGAGCTTCTCTGCGGCGGTGGAAACGTTTTCGTTCATTTATCAGCGGAAAAGCTTTAGCGGTCGGTTTGTGCCGAGATTTGCAGGTGGTAAGTACAGTTCAGTTAGTGCAGAACAGTGCACGGCGATCGAACTGTACAAGAAGAAACTGTGCGCATGCTGACTGGCTCAAAACGCGAAATAACTTTGACATCAACCAAGATAACTAGGGAGATGCAGTCATGCAGCATGGCCATATGAGCGAATGAGAAATGGAAATCCCCCCCCCCCCCCCGCCGCCCAAAAAATTCGATTTCGGCACTTTTGGTGTTTTATTTTCAATAATGAACCTTTGGAATCGAGCATGAAAAAAACAATTTTAACCCCCCTCAAAATTTGGTGGGTATGTAGAATCCGAAAATGCAATGAAAAAATATCTGTCCATCCGCCGTACACCTTAATTCGCACTTTTCTTAACTACCATGAACCAAAATTAATGAAATTTGGTTTGTATGTCCCGTTTGGGGTCTAGTTGGTCTTTGAAGCTCGGCGTTACTGTCAGTCATCTCTAAGTCATCAAAAAGGCATCCTTTTTGAATTCGACAATTGACCGTTTTCCAATACATCCTTTCGTTTGCCATTACAATAGATAGCTTATTTGCTTGCAAATTCGCTAAAATTGTTGTAAACCAATTATTGTAGGTTACAACACTCGCGATTAGGTACCTACAAAATTGTGAAGACCAATAGAAACAAGGAATATAGAACTCAAAAGTAAATCTAATATTTTCTCAGCAAAATCAAAAATTTTGCGCAACTAACTTCGATCTGAAACAGCATAAAAAAAGGTTCTGAAATTTTCAGGTATGTGTAGGTATTAAAATTTTTGAATCTATCGCAATAGCCTGTATTTTCTTAAAAACGCGCTAGTATTTTTGAGAAAATCAGGCTAGTAGGTATTTTTGTGCAAATCACTAGTATCAATATAATGGTTGCATATCCTCAAAGTTCATAAAACGGAGCAACATGGATTTTCGTGGTGGAAATTATAGTACAAACTCACATATTTACCTATCAATTATTAATATTTACAGATCACGAGTCAGCATGTAGCTATAGATATTTTTGACAGTTTTGCTTGTATACAGCATGCCGAGATTTGTACTGATAAAAAATATTAATTTATCAACCAATTTAAGACTTTCAGACTTTCAACTTATAGTAAAAGTATAATTATTATACTATTCAACTAACAACTATCCAAATAAGCATATTTTTATGCATCATAATCTGTGAACACGATTTCACTGGCAAAGCATCGTGACTAATTCAAACTCTCATAACATGAAACCTTTGTATTCAGTGGATTTGAATATTATTTTATGGGATTTTCATCATTCAACCTTGATGCAATCACGAGTATTATTATATCAATATCAAACGGAATATTGAAACCCTCGGATTTCAATTCGTTTCACCCACAACTTTAGTCTTTAACGAACTCTCTTTGTAAAATCATATTTTCGTCGGAGCGAATATAAGCCGTGGAATTTTGCAGATTTATTGGAGTATTTCGTGGTTTGAAGGGTCAGGTCAGGACAAACCTTTGTCAATTCCCTGCAAAGGAACTTCGCTGTCTATCGTAAAGTGTTTGATCAAATGCAGAAATAATATTCTCCGACGGATTTTTATTTGTTGAGGGAGGCGTGCAAATGAGTGTTTTCTCTGACCCGTCCACCTCTGCTGGCTTTGAAACTCGAAAATCGTTTTCTCTCGTGTTTTCTGAGAGGTGTGTTCGTAGGGGTACCTATTTGTGAGCTGTCGTCGGGATGTCTTCGTTTCCGCAATGATCCAAGTAGAATGGGGTCACCGTATGATCTGAACCGAATGGTTCTAGTTGTTTAGCATGGCAATATGGGCAAATTTTCCAAGTTGGTGACTCATGGGTATCTTTAACTCCCAAAATCACAAATTTGACTCCAATTTTTTTATCAAAATATTCTTGTTCTGTCTCAAGTCTTCTTCTGTCTTAGTAGTTCTTCTGCTACCGATAGAAACGTCATCTCACTAATTAGACCTCAAGATGGGTATGTAAACCCTGGAACTGATCTCTTAAACACATCCCTTACCGCTGAGTCTATCTGTATTGCGAAAAGTTCTGAACAGCATCACGTTTGCACCATTAGCTATTCGAAAATTATTGTATTAACATGAGCGTCCGTCTCTTGTAGCGCCAAACAGGATAAATTCAACAGCTACTCAGATGAATCATCAGACGGGCTGTTATTGGTTTACGATACTGTCTAACCTCAACGGAATGTTGGAAGCACATTCCAGTGAATACAGTTTTCTATAAATACCTGATATTTTGTGATATTATTGAATACTGTTTTAATCCTGTTTAAAATTATAGTTTGTGGTAGGTACTCATCTTTGTTAGAAACCGCGACCACGCGTTTGTTGAATGGGACTGTAGACAACACACATTAAGCTCAGTGGAAGAAATGGGACAAGAAATCCTACAGAAGAACGTTGTTCCACACTGTTGAGGCTGTATAATGAGTTCGTTTTGAACTACCCTATCACTTAGTATAAGATTAGATCTGCTGACAGTTTGAATGAATGTCAGAACTCAAGCTTATCACTCAATATAGGTACCTACACAATTTCTTTCCCATCAGAAAACTAAGGTATTGCATGATGTCATGTACCTCATTCTATTTTATCAATAAAAAATGATATTTATTATTAGGTAAACCACCGCATATTTCTCAACAACCCTTTAAAAATTGCTTGTGTTCAATAACATAACAAGCAAAAACTTAAATGTTCTTCTCAGGTTACCCACTATTTTGCCCATCAGTTGGTTTAAATAATAGCTCTCACTGTATTCATGCAGTTACCAGTTATGCGAGAGTTCTATATAGCTGTCTGTAATCAAGCAATGGGTAACAACTGTATCACTAGTATACAGCTCTTGGTAAACAGTTAGTTTGGATAGATAGCCATCCAACTTCCACTCTACAGGCTGATTCCAATTTCCAACATTTTGCATTTTGCATGTAGCTATAACTACCAAGTGATGCACCTATAACTATGATATAGCTATAACTACCAAGAAAAGCTTGTTCATGCTCAAATGGAAATAAGAGCGAAAATAACTGCTAAAAGTAGTCTAGTAATACACAGGGTAAATCACGTGCTGCTACACATTACGATTCCTTCATGCAGTCTGGGTTTTTTCGCGACATTATTTTTCTTCCGACAGGGTTATTTTTCTTTCGATTACGAGGGAGATAGGAGTAAAGGTATGTCAAATACCCCGTTCTGAGGTCTGATAAAGTGTGTGATAAAGTCCCAGTGAAGTCTGTGGGGGTTTAATGGCTGAGTTGACACGTAGAACGTGGAGACCAGGCAAAGTACCTCTATTGTGTATTGATCGTTTGTCTTTGTAGTTTACAGCATCTACGATTATTACGATTAACATCGCCATGGAAACCGTGATTGAAAACGCCATTAGTTTTCGCCATTATTATTCGAGTAATCTTCACTTCCAAACTGGATCTTAAATTATGTATTATACAAAAGTGTTTGCGTATGTTACCAATAATTGTAGAAACGGAGCGTTGTTGACACCCGACACGACCAGGTGTTCAGGTTTTAATTTGTTTCCACACAACTGAAAAACGACAGAACTCGTTCTGGGGATGGGATATCGATACCTATTGATATCGATGAAAAATATCTATATTATATCGCCCCAAAAATATCGATATTCAATAAATCATGGACATCAAAAAATGTAATATGGCAACCGGTAAGTATTAGCAACGGCTAGTCAGCTATTAGTGTAACTGAAAATGTAACTGGGATATTGCTTACCCTAAGAAAATTGTTGCCCTGTTTTATCGATATTTTTTCTTCCAAAATCAAGAAATGGTGTTTTTGAGAAAATAACGATATCGGGGGAAAGAACGATATTCCGATATTATCAGAAACTGAATATCGATATTAAAATATCGGATAGGTACACAAAATATTTGGACACACTGGAAATGTCCATTTTTGCGGGGGGGGGGGGGGGGGGAGCATGGATACCTATGTTGTTGGACTTGGGGTGAGTTCAAAACTTTTGTGACACTTTATTTTCACCAAAAACGAAAAGGTATTTTTCAGTGGGTTTCACCTTTTACATACTACCAATCGAATCGCCAATCCCGAATAAGCTGAGTGGAAAAATTGAGCTCTCAAAGGTATCAGATGATAAGAAAGATGAGCTCCTGAATCAGCTGGATCAGTATCAATGATTCACTATTTTTCCGTGTAGCTGAGAAACTGAAGAACACTGTTTTGCTACTTGTTTCAACTCGACGGTTGGTACACAAGTCACAAGTAAAATTTCCGTGTCAGAGTTACGCAGTTTTGCTTTACCAGTTTCTCTGCTGTTGTGTTTATTTTGAACCGTTCGACTTACGAATCCTGACATGTTACGCGTACCTGCCTGCCTACCGCGGAGGGAGACTCGAATAATTGGCACTTGGAGATGCTGAAATGCAGGTTTGGTATCACATTTAGCCACCCAAAACCCGAACTCGTGGCTAACGTCCCGACCGCGGATTCCCATTACACTGCCACACAAGGGCGGATCTGATGGTTCCAGATAGCTAATCTCCCGCAGTCAACCAATCGAGCAGTAAGTCATCAATTTATTAGTATTCAGTCAATTTGCTGGTTCATCAGTTGGAGGGGGCTTCATTGGCATAGATAGGTTTCTGGCTAATGATTGTCGATATCGCGCTCCAAGCATCCATCTTATCGACTGGGTAGCAGGTGGATAGGCCATCACACTCTCTGAAGCTCTGTACATTACAATAAGCAGACAACATGCCTCCTCAATGGTGTGGTAAGTAGTAACACGTTTTCACATAATTCATTTCAGACACCATTGATGAGCTTGCAATGCTCATAGCAACATAGCAGTGCAAGTTTTACAAGACTCAAAGCGAACTATGAAACATTTACAATTTTCTACATTTCGGGAAGACAATTTACTAAAAATGACCAAAAGTGAATTATAAGTTTGTGTTTGATGGATGCTAACTTGAACACAGCTAATGTGAACCACTCTACAAGTGGATTTTTACCAGTTACAGCCCAATCTTGACGACTTGAAAACGGTTTTTCGCCCCTAATTTTCTATAATTATTTTTACAATTGTAGCAACGGTGTTAATTCTTCCATACTATTAACCACAATGTAAAGGGCAGTTGGGAACTGTGTCACTATAGTGTGTTCAATAATTTCTTGATTCAGCCTGCGTAATTCTTGAATTGCTGTAGACCCGACGATTTTTGAAAATCTTGAGTATCTAGAAAGAAATGCAGCAGAAACTTGACTGACCGACACTCGATTAACCAACGCCTCGACTAACTGGCAAAATTTCTGGAGAAACTGCCCCTCGATTAACCGTCAACCGACCGTCGTTTGCTCCAACGTCCAATCCCCAGTGAACGAAATTCAACAATGGGTGCTTAGTGACGATGAAGATTTCGAAATGACCGACGGTGAATTGGCCCAGTGAATAGAATCACGGAATACCACTGACCAGGATAGCTCTGACAACGACGAAGAACCACTGGGAATGATGCGGAAACCGTATCCTTTTCGAAAGCGTTTGATGCACTCGAAACAGCCGAGCTGCAAGAATCTGCATCTGCAGCAGATATATAGGAATTATGAAGAAATGGAGGGATCGGGCCGCTTTTGGGAGAGTGTCTGCCCTCATATAGAAAGAAAAACTTGACTTGAAATAATGTACATACGATATTTCACATATGAACATGCATGATCTTTCCCTTACATATTTTTGACAATAATACGTACAAATATAAATAAAAGATTTTGACTCCCCTCGATCATCCGACTTTTTCGGTTATACCTACATACCTACTCCCTCGGCCATGTCGGTTAATCGAGGTTGTACTGTACTAAATATTAGGTAAATGAATGTTATAAAATATACCATTGGAAAAGTAACAAGTTCTGAGCGGGCGCAAAAGTGAATCCCCAGCACTCCTGTTGAATGAGGACCTGGCCGGCAATACTTTTATGGTTCTTCATTACAGTGCGGACTGGAAATATTAATGTTTCTAATAAGCAAGTGGAGCTTGGAAGCAAGTTTGGAATTCAGGCCACGGTATATAGGTACACGTTCTCATTTCGAGTGATGTCACCGAGGACTTCAAATTAGCCGTTGAATTGCGGTAGTCATCACACGGCAGTTATTATAACTGAATACTTCACGCGGAACTAAATTACATCCTCCGTGATATGAAGCGGGCGAGGGAGTATCCTCACTACGACTGGAGAACTTGGGTTTTGGATTGACATGCAGCTTTATTGCCACTCGAGGTTCAAACATCGCCGGCGTCGATTTGTATATAAAACGTCGCTCCCGATGTCAGAGGTTGAGTGACAGTATAAATTAAGGAAGCAGAGTCATTTGTTATTGCTCCTGTCGATAACAACGTGTCCAACGTAAAGTATTTGATCCATCGAGTAGGGACATAAGCAGAAAAGTCTCAGCTACTTAACGGACTTGAAATTTTTGGTTACTACCGGACAAGCAGTTCGTAACGACTGAAAAACGCTGCAAAGTCCTTGTCACATGGGTATATTATTGTTGGACATACCTACAGAAATTTTGGCTGTTCATTTATTGTTTATTTCATGTAAAATAATTGAAATAGCTATCTCTGGTGGTTTCCACCATTTTTGGCCCCCAAAATTTGAATTAGGTACGCTCCTTTTTTTTTCAAATTATCTTTGATCATTGATTGTACCATTTAATCGTCTTGATCCACGTGTTGACGCTTTTTCTAGTGTTATTCTACAAATTGATGGTGATTTCAGACGATTTCGCAGGTTTTTGACTCATAAAAAATCAATTTTGGGAGCTGAACATCTGGTACAACCTCAATTTTCCACTCCTTGGTGAAAAACGACTTCATATTCGGTCTTCTCGTCCCCAAAAACATGGAAAACGATACCTCAAAAGCTCATTTTACTAATATTTATGTTACTAAAACACAAAAAGTTCCTATTTGTATACACATTTTCACTCATAACACCCCTGGATATATTCCGATCGGGCTGAAAAGTTTCTGGACACAACTAGGCCCCAAATGGAGCATGTTTGCGGAAGAACGAATTTTTTAGACCGAAAATGAAGCCAGTACACGTGATACGGCGGACGGACATTGCATTTTTGGAATCTACGCACGTTGAAACGGAAAAGAAAAAGTTTTGAGGGGGTGTTATAAAAAATTTTTGCTGAGCGAATACATAGGTGTATAATTCACAGAATAATAAACCAAAATGGGGCACCAGGTCTTGCCATAACATCTGGCAGGGTAAGTATCTAGAAACCAAGTTAAGGGGTACGGAGAATGAGGTCTCCTTCTCCGCAGATTACACATTTATAATTATACAGATAACCCGCGTCTTCAAAAATCATGTACTAATTCACAATTTATTTTCTGCCCTTGACGAGTAGAGGAATTTGTATATACAAATTCAGTGCGGAAAGGGCTTGTTCGGAATAGACGATAATGGCCCAATCGCTCATTAAGTCTTGCTGTATGGGAATTGCGTGGTTTTCTCTTTGAGTAGGAGAGAAGGTCTTGTTCAATTCCTAGTAGTGGCTCAAGAAAATCGTATAAATCGAAATGGCTTTGAAGGACTGGTTTATTGGAATTGGTATCACAACCCTTGCTGGGGGAGACGTCAGTTACGTAAGGCGATCTTCTACTTGTAGAAGACTGCGGGGAGGAGGGTGTCACTCCTCTTAGAACCCGGAAAACAATGGGGTGAAAAGGAGGGGAGAAAGGAACCCACGAAACGGTTATTGATTGCCTCGAACCAATTGCAAGGAAGTGACATAAGAGCTGTGAGAGGGAGGAAAAGTAATCTTTCGAATGAATGCCGGTCGTTTCCGAGCCATTGCACCTTGACAATCGTCATACGTCCTGGATGTCGAGTCGATATGCACTCACAGCATTTCACACGGTTCGGTTGGCAGATGGCGGGAGCGGCGTTCCTGGAGAGCTGAATGATGTGCGATGCCGTCAGGCCTTGATTCTGTAGGAAGGTTGAAAAATACCTACTAGACATCGGGGCGTGTTGTGAATGTGAATTTCCGAAGTAGAATGACCAGATTGTCCTCAGAAACAAATAGTTACCAACTTGTTGACTTATTAATTGGTTGTGTGTAACAACGTAACCACTCCGAACACGTAAGTCCAGAAAAACTATACCTAGCACACATTTTGCCGCATCTCCCTCATCTTAGCGGTAGCATCAGTAAAACCTGTTCGTGTTACCATTTATCAAATTGCTTGTTTCAACGGAATTTTGGTGCATATACCCCAGCCTACAACATTATGCTCATAGATGTACACATCTACACTCCTAGAAACGACCTGGTGATCAGCAGTCTCGTAGCCCATTTTCACGGTAGATGAAATACATGAACGCTGTTGGTAACATGAAAGATTGCGAAGAAGAGAAAGAAAGGTGAAGACGGAGGGGGACGTGAAGATACAGATAGAAGAGAATGAAGAGGTGCCTCCGGTGGCAGGGGCTATGGCAGTGTAGATGGGGATTCATTTAGGAATCGATGGCCCGACATAACTCAACCCTTCCTCATGGGCTTCTTTCAATTTCCTTGATTGACGCCCAGGCATTAGGCCGACTCTCCGTTTTGCCGGCGGGAGTTTCCCAAGGCTTTTTTTGGAACCTTTCGCCAAACCGTTCCCACCTGGATCTCCTTCGGAAGTCAACAATAAATAAAGTCGTCGTAAGATATAAATCTTACTCGTATTTTCCAACTAGGTACCACATGAATTTGCTCGTTTACTCCCATTCTATAAGTTTGGTACACGTGTATAAATATGTCCGCATGTGCAAATTCAAGGTTGTCCCAACAAATCCAAGGTTTTCCAAGTCACTAAGTGTACAGCAGTGAGCAGTGAGTAATGCATCCAAATGATGGTTATGGATGGTGTGGGATGGTTAGGAGTGGTTGGGGATGGTTGGGGAATCCATAATCATCCATCATCATCCATAACCATCATTTGGATGCATTACTCACTATTGTACACTAATTTAAGATTTTTTATTCTAAATTAAATGTTCCTGATTTGAGGAAAATTTAATTTGACATAAAAACCTTAAATTTGAATTGGGAAACCTTGAACTTGTTGGGACAACCTTGAATTTTCATTGGACATACATACGTGTACCAAACTTATAGAGTGGGAGTAAACGAGCAAATTCATGTACCTAGTTGTAAAATACGAGTAAGATTTATATCTTACGATGTCTTTATTTATTGTTGATTTCCGATTTATTGTTGATTTGCTAAACATTAAATAAGTTTGACAAACTTGCTTGAGTGTGTATATGCGTATGGCCTCGTTACCGAATGTGTGGATTGAAATTAATTTGAGAAACCATTTCAATCCACACTTTGGGTAAAGGCGCCATACGCATACACACTCAAGCAAGTCTGTCTAACTTACTTAATGTTCAGAAAATTTGGTGGTAGATGTGGCCCTATTGCACTGTCGACAAAATTCCCGCCAAATGAACTTATTTCATTGTGTTTAAATTCAACTCTCCTCGTCTCTTTTCCAGGATAGAAATGTTCGACAATCCAATGAACGGTAAACCAACGCGTTACTTAGTTGAAATGTTCGACGTTTATTCGATGAGTTTGGACGTTCAACAGTCGTAAAAATTGAAATTAATCCCGTAAAATCAACAACATTTGTGGAAGGTTTGTATTTTTTACAATGGGCTGTGATTTATTTTTCTGGCGGTAAAAAATGATCAAATTTGTGTGTAATGGTTCAACAGAAATCGGTCTGCCGAAGTTCGTCACGGGTACTAGTAGGTTTATTGTATTTTGAGTAAATTAATAAACAAAAAATTCAGTCATTAGTTCCTACTGAAAGACTGAAACTTATACCTTTTTACTTGGGTCTTAGCCATTCGTTTTTCCTTCCTTGAAAATATTCTACCTCTTGAAATTAATAACAAACTTGAACAAGCCCTTAGGTTTGAAAACCAGCGGCTACCTCAGTAGTCTGAAGAATACTCACTTTCAGGCTCCAGTGCGTTTTAAATCACATGACTTTCATGGCGAACAATTTGCCGGGTTTTTGTATTTAAATAATATGCTTACTGCACAGATAAATTTTAGATTCTTTCATTATACTTCCCAATGAAATTTGGTAAATGGCTTCTTCCATGGACTGAGCGAGCCAGATTCAAAGGAATATGAATGTTTGAGGGCGGAAGAAGATTTGCTGTTTTTTTTTTGTTTTTTTTTTTTGTGTAAAAATGGGAACTTTGTTATTTTTTCCGAGCGACCACTTGAAATATTAACCTCATTTTCTCCCTGAAGCTGCCTCGCTAAGAAAAAACCTCAAAAACGTGAAGGACCGCAGATGGAAGGATTTTTCTTCGTTTTCTCTGGGAAGCAAGGAAAAGGCGTAGCCGGAAAGTGGGAAATAGTGGTTGATGGAAGAGGAGTGGGGGTAATTGAGGCCTGTAAGGAACATTTTATCCTTAAAGTGGTTGTGGGGGGAGTAGGGAAGAAAGAAGAGCCCATTCAAACAAACAAAAGGGAAAACTCGAGGCTGTCCCTAAACGATGCTTATGCTTCAATTACGTTTCGTTTCTCGACTCCCACATGATTTTCGTGGGCCACAAACTGTGTGCTCAAACACACTATTTGACAAATTATAACCAAACAAGAGTTTAAACTTGTGGAAATCAAGACTCCGATAATTTCCATAATGTATTATTGGTTTTGAGGCCCTTAGACGTTTGTGATGTGATTTTTAATTCATGTTGAAATACTACTACACAGAAATGGTAGTTACACCAATGAGGAGTACCCTCGACTTCTGTTTATATTTTTAAATGAACTTGGGTGCCATTCTAAGAATTTTGAGACCAATCGCACTGTCCTACGATCTCTTTCTCTATGATTTTTCAAAGATTCCAGCACTACCTACCTCACGAAGGGTAAGGGAGGGGTGCAATGTCGTCACTCGTTGCCGAAATTTTGAAAGCTAACTATTCATCGTAGGAAAGTGCGGTTGGTCTCAAAATTCTTAAAATGGCACCTATTTTCATTCAAGTATGGAAAAGCAATATAAAAAGAAGTCATGGATACTCCTCATTAGGGAAATGGTAGGTAAACCTAATAAATAAAAGAAACAATACTATTTTTGCAAACTAAGATACGAGTAGTTTTCGTTACGTGCTGGAAAAAGTTGATAATGCGGTTTTATTCTCGGTTGGCACGCTTAGTGGTCGAGGTTGACAGTGTAGATATATATCTAGGTACTTGTAATCTACTACTTAGGGTATATACTCTTCAGGTGAGATATTCAGTATATCCAGAAAACCACATAGTCTGGTGTAATCCATGAATTACCTACCGACGGGCGCGCCTTAAATGTAGAAAGACAATTTATAAGACCATCACTGAGATAGTGCTCAGTTCGTTGCCCTTCCAGATTTGAGCACATTGTGCAGATTTAACGAGGAAACACGTGTGCATATAAGCTGAAGAACGTTAGCGTCTGATTTCGAGTAATCTCTAACGGCCAGTTTCATAATTAGTCTCAGGTTTGGAAAATATGCGACTGAGTGGGGCAGGTTCCTGTGCTACCATCTAATGGTTGGCCAGCTTGACCGGAGGCGGGGGAATCGATTCAAGAGGTCAGAATATCCGTTTGTACGAAGGACAAGCTCAGAGAAATTTCAACCCCCCCCCCCCCCCCCCCGCCTCTCATCTCCTAAACCATCAAAACTTGGCGGAATTCGAATCGAGAGAAACTGATGTTTTAACGGCCTACCTCCTTAGAAATTACTCTCTAGGAACCCCTCGGTACATCGCTCGGAGTTTAACTGGAGGTGATTCGAGTTAACTTCCTCAAGTTTTTGGTCTCTTCAAAATAATGATGTGACATCAGCTCGTACATAATCGCGTTCGATTGCACTGCTCGCTACAGGGTCAATGTTATACCGGTTGGCATCCTTCAGCTGATGACCAGAGCATAACTGGAGAACCATAACTAACATAAGACTGGACACCCGTTAGAATAAGTACCAGCACAACTCGAAGTAGAGTGATTCGCCTATGCGACTAAAGTCCAACCTAATGAAGTTTTCATTAGGTTGTAAGAGTGTTACTTTCTCGGGTCGCAAAAGAATATAACTATGTATAATAAAAGTGTCAATTACACCTGGTCAGAAAGATTTTGGGAGTGGATTCGATCCTGCAAGAAGAATTGTGTGCTATTGAGGTCGTGTAGATGGAATCATTCTGACGTTTTCTTTTTTTCTCTCTGTCCACATTATTCTGGTATAACATAGCTAAACCGCTCCATCACAAAAAAGAATTGTGTGCTATTGAGGTCGTGTAGATGGAATCATTCTGACTTTTTTTTTCTCTCTCTGTCCACATTATTCTGGTATAACATCGCTAAACCGCTCCATCAATTTGTGGTTGGCAATTGAGACGGCGAGTGAGGTCCGTAGGTTCCAATCCCAGTACCCCAGCACCAACCCGGAATGGTGAGGCTATTGGAAGCCTTCGGAAAGATCGATAACACCAGTTGGGAAGTCAGACGTAAAGCCTCAATGTTTACTTTACTATTGTCCTTTATTTTGTGGAAACTTACGCATTTTCTTTGCTGTTACAGGCGGTTTGCTGCTGGCTGGGAATCCTCTGTCTTGTGACTGCAGCCTGGTCTGGATCGGCCACTGGCTCCGACGCTGGGTTCGTGAATCCCTGGTGATCCACACTGCCGACCACGAAACGGGCCACAGACTTCTGAGAGCGGTTCGCGAGGCTACTTGCCGAGACCGCTCGGGCCGGGCTGTCCCGCTCTTCGACCTCCATCCCGAGCACCTCAGCTGCCACGCGTCTGCACTGTCTTCGGCACCAAGATCGCTTCCGTGGCCCCTGTTGTTCCTCCCAGTCGTACTAGCGGTCCGGTGATACTCATTCAGCGCTAGGGTCAGGTCGATCACTTAGGTGACATGCAAAAGATTTATTACCAGCCGTATCGCAATTATCAGACGGTTGGAATGTCTGGTCATTATCCTTGTCCATTGTGTGCTGGTCACTTAAGTGGCTTGCAGTTATCCGATAGATCATCTGAAAGGCCCGTGTCATTCAGTGCTTATGTGTTATCGATAACGAAGGCAGTTTACAAAATCATCGCAGTCAGCCATATCACTGGACTGAATTGCGATTATCAGATGAGTATAAATGGATTGAATGATTAGTGGTTGTCTATATATCGATGTTCTGGTCGTTTGCATGGCTTCCTGCTATTCCATGGTACATAGAGATAACTTATGGCATACTTACAGTGCGAAGATCAGATTGACCACTTGGGCGACTTTCAGGTTCTTTGGAATCAGCCAGATCACCGGAATTAGCCTGATAACTTGAGAGTGTTGTAATAAATCATCTTACGTATTACCAGAATTATCTCAGACTGTAAGATACATCCACGATTCACATTACTGATATATGAATCACTAGTGTGGCATCCCATGGATCCGAGCCCATTCTTTCACCTCTTCATCCCTCCCGGGGCACACCTGCCACACGTCTGCCCTGTCTTTGGCTAAGATCACTTTCATTGCCCAAGACGTTCCTTCCAATACTGGAGGTCCGGTAGTTTTCATTCATCGTCAAGATCAGGACTCAAACGGATCAGGATGCAAAATCATTGTAATCGATTTGGAGTGTCGTTCGATTAACTTGAGATTACCAGCTGCACCTGTGTCTTGCAGTTTATTGTGTTTGGATCTGGCTTACAGTTGTCTCGTGGAGCAAGCGGATCAGATTGTTCACTTCTGTGACTTTATACCGCTGGAACCAGCCCGATCACAGCGGTGAGTTGGAAATATTAGATTATCGGTATGACCGATAAACGGGTCACCATCACCCGAGACTTGCAAATATTGTGTGGATCACGAGAGTGGCTTGCATTCCATTTATGATTTTGATGACATTCTGACGTTACCGGACTCATCATTGTCGGATGAATCACTTCAGTAACCGGCATATTATCTGATCTATCATTTTTATGATCCCGTTATCCCGCACACGAGAGTAGTCGCTAGTTTACGGTCCTCCATGTTTTCGGTGCTCGGACTTCAAGTGCAGCACCCCGAAAATCCTCTTCATTCCCTTTCTCAGCGATCTTTAGCATACACATCCCTCATCTCCACACAATGCAAATATTCTCATGGACGAATAGCTGCCATTCTGTGAGCGATCTTCGAACCTTCCCCTTCGATGTTTTCAACAGCCGTGTTTCCAAAATCGATAATGGCAAGGCATTGAAAGGTCATACTCCAGACATCCGTTCTAGATCATAACCAAGATTGAGCTTTCAAATTACTATGCCCAAAATTGTTTTCTCTCATGCTGATAAACGGAGCTGTACCTCTCTTTGATTTAAGAAATTCTAGAATGAGAATTATAAGTAGTTGGCCGTTGCAAAAGTAAGGTTATGTTAGACGTATTAATTAGGATGGATATTTTGAACATTGAGTGGTTCTTCAAAAAAACTATGTGTGGAAGTATATACCTGCGGTTTTTGGGAAAGAGGAATATAGTGATCGAAATTGTTCTATTTTGGAAGTCGACTGCCTAATTAATGGTTTTTTGGTGATGACTAGGGCCAGCATATTGCGTAAGTGTGACCTGAACTACGTGTTGAACCTAAGTATTCTTCAAGGTTGATCAATATAAATTCCTGTATGATCATAATCGTTGCTTATCAATGAAATGATCAAAATCTACGAAACTATCAATGTCTAGCCGAAAACGGAAGTGGCATTTGGAACTTACGTCATTACGGACCACTGGTGTTTATACTGTTGTATTATCGTTGTATAATATTATTTATGATGCGAAATGTCCTTGGGTATTTTCCCAGTGTAATATTCACCCTTCTAGAAATCAACAACTCTCTCATGATGGTTCGAGAATAAATTCAAAATTAGGTAAAACGCCTAATATTGAATGAATGGCATGTCAATAAATTATGTGATGAGCACGTCTTCTTTATTCAGGTAATACACAAGTAAAGATCTTTGATAATTTTTTCAGCAATTTCATATTTCAGCCATTCATTCTAGAAAATCCAAATTTTACAAATCCCGATATAAATTTTCTGGACTATTGCCAGCTCAGAACTTTCATGACAGAGTTGTTGTTCGTCGATACACCTGTTGTACATAAAAGCTGCTGTTTACTATCGATTCAGAAACGAATTTAAGCCGATAAAGGCTCACCAAAAACTGGAATAGAAAAAAAATTTGAATACTTGGTAGAAAGTAGCGAACATATCTATATTTGTAAGAAGAAAAAAATAACGTAGAAATGGAATCTTGTACATCCAATAAAATTACGTACATATCTCTTGTAAATCTTGATTTTCTTCGTTGTTCACGGAGTTCAAATTGTAACATGGTGATTCTAAGACGCAAAACGAATGAACTCTATTTGATTTTAACATTATAAAAATAATAAATATAGTTGCCATTGTGGATTGTCATGAAACCTGTACCTTATTATTTATTATAATTTTAATCGCATCTGTTGATGTTTCATTTTATTATCAGTATTGTGTGGGAGATTTTCGTCAGTACATACCACAAATGTTGACTGTAATGTTTGGGGTGGTATATGTACTATTTGAAGGTTATTTCACACAAACAGAAACATAGGGAAAACTAACAAGTTCGGGACTTGCCTGTTCAATAATTTGCAATGTGTGCCGATATTTTTCCTATACTTGGTAGGTATCAAATATGTGTCCAAGCTCCATCCACATACCATCGTCGAGGTGTCCGTTAGGCCCTAATGTTGCTTATGTTTTCTGAGATGGAAGGTCCCATTCATCTTCACAATAATATTATTGTTTCTAAATGCTTCCTCCAAATGATTGTCCTTTTCGCACTCCTCAGTCGAACTGCTCGTCATCTAATGCTCCAAAAAATACAAGAGATTGGAGTTATCACATGCTGTATTGGTTATGTCCGTAGGAGTGGCATGATACAACCTGATAGTTGGTGGTATGTGTCAGGTTGGTATTTTATATCAACCAGAAAAATGAAGCTAGTCAGGCGATACCTAATCAATAAAGATCATTTTCCCGTTAGGAATGTGAAAAGCAATGCCTTTGATCCTGATTACACTTGATGAGGCGGGGGGGGGGGGGGGGGCAAGATTAGGAAAGTGGAAGAAAATTGAGTGTAAAGGGAAGTGAGAGGAATATAAAGGAGGAAAGAATAAGTTTTGAAGCGTGAGCTAATGACTTTCAAACGCCCTAGAGGAAGGAGAGAGGGAAGAAGCTAATTGTTCGGTCTTTGTTACTGAGTTTTTTTTTTTTTTCAGGATGGCCAGACTAGGAACGTGGGAAGATGACGGTGGAGGGTAAACCACATACTCTTTTAATTAAAAGGCACCTTGGAAAGAGGAGTCCCCTTCTGAATGAAAGGGGATCCCCTTCACAAAACCTTGGGCAGGTTCTACCCTGTCGCAACCCGCAGGACTAGCTCTCATCCCCTCCTGCTTTACAGTCTTTGTCCATAAAGACCACTACAGTCCCGTTTACATCTGAATTCTAGATTATTACTTCTGTTCATTCATTCCTCCACCCCCACGACTTCCTTTTCAACCAGATATTCTTCCCCCAATTCCGGTTAATTTAAAAAAAACATCTCTTTCTCATTGCTTTTCCCATTTTCTTTTCTTAATCATCATAATGTTTTCTTCTTGAGCCAAGTCAGATAATGTCAAAATAAATCGTAATGTGATGGCCATCTAAAATTATATTTATTCTATTTTTACTTGACCAAAAAATTGGAAACAACCCCTTTGTACGGTATCGAAATGATAATTTTTGTATATGTATATTTGGATGTGCATATCATTGATTTTGAAGATGTACATTATGTAAATACGAGTGTACCTATTTTATAGATAATTTGATTAAAAAACATATCAGCCATGTGCAATGATGTTTTCTTCCTCCCGCTTTCTCGTCTTTTCGTATGACACTACCTAATTTACAAACTTTTCAGGTGGACACGTTGTGACCCACTTTGGTGTTGAATTTGGAACGTCGTTTTCTCTTCGGGAGATACAGTTGTGTGTGGTGGTGGTGGGGGGGGGGGGGGGCTTTGTACAGGTACACTGGCACAATCGACCAAAAGTGCGGGATAAAATTGTTCAAATGGGCAGGAATGTTGGAAGGGTTGTAGGTCAATTCAGCGAGTTTTTCGAACTACTCTCATCTTGTTTCCCTTTAAGGTGATCAGTGGGATTATCACCGTTTTACTCGGTGTTGTTTTTTTTTAATTTTTAAAGCCATTTATTCACATGAGCATATTACAAAAACGCTGCAAATCCCTGCACAACGGTTTATTATTTTGTATAGAATACCCTTCTGTTACAGATCACAGCTCTATGTATAGATAACCCGTCTATATAATATGATATGTACTATTCTATGCATAATTATTTAGATCGCAGACCCTCCGTAGGTTAGTACCTAACCCCGTACTCGTTACTAGGTACCTACCTAAATCACGAGTTAAATGTTGCTAAAATAATTCTGCCGATGACAAACAGTACCTAACAAAAAGAAACACACATAATGAAGTTCTGAAAAGAAATTGTTGATGAGGAGTGAAAAAAGTTGCAAAAGTACCTACCAACAAACTCCAGCCCCTTCTACGTAGATGGTATAATGAACCGTTGTGTAATAATTTACCGTTGAGTAATGATTTACCGTAGTAATAATTTACCCATCAATAATACTTCAACGTTTGTTCAAGTTTCACTACCTACCAACAAACTCCAAAAGAGCCATCATTTTTCAAATTAAATAATATCACAGAACAACCAACTCGACTTCATACTCCGCCAATATAATCAGGTGATCCCTACCAATGATTGGCCGTATTCACAAATTCCTATTGTGGGCGCGTCTCTGGTTACGAGATTTGGTTTGAATTGTATACAATTTCATTCACACTGGAGTCGAAAATGCCTGTCGGTGCAAACTTCGGGGCCTTACTGTGAACGAACGGCTGGACGTACGATGCTCCGGATGGTCTTAAAAAACTCGCAAGTTCAAGAACTATTTAAAACCGTAAAAATATTTACGTAAAAAAATGGTATAGGCGTTTTGAAAATTTCAACCCCTATTTTGAACCCCTTAGAGATGACTCACAGTAACGTCGAGCTTCGAGGACCAACTAGACGCCGAACGGAACCTATAACCCGAATTTCATCAATTTTTTTTCATGGTAACTAAGAAAAGTGGCCCGTACGGCGTACGGCGTACGGCGTACGGCGTACGGCGTACGGTGTACGGCGTACGGCGTACGGCGGACAGACAGAAATATTTTTATTGCAGTTTTGGATTCTACATACCTTGAAACGTAAACCATCAAATTTTGAGGGGGGGTAAGAATTTTTTTTTTCATGCTCGATTCCAATGGTTCATTATTGAAAATAATAAACCAAAACGCTGCAAATCCCTGCACAACGGTTTATTATTTTGTATAGAATACCCTTCTGTTACAGATCACAGCTCTCTGTATCAGCGTTGGCCAATAGAATTGCAGAACCATTTCGGACCATGCCAATGCGCACCATACCAATTAGACAATTCGAAATGAATTCCAATTCAAATTAATTTGAATTCAAATTAATGAATTCCAATCCAATTAATGAATTCCAATTCAATTAATGAATCCCAATTCGAAATCGATTGAATAAATTGATTGATTGATGGAATCGAGCGCTTCCCTGGTGACGAGCGCACAATGCCAATAATTAGGCAATTCGAAAAAAATTCCAATTCAAATTAAAGTCCAATTCATTATATCTACCAATATTGACAATTCTAAGTGAATTCCTATTGCAATTGAAAAAACTTTGCCAATTTTGGCGAATGTGGAGTTATGTTTATATGATTAATGTGTCGGGAATTTAGATGGGGATGTTAGGTACATAGATTGGTGAGCAGTGGCCAATTGCAATTCAAAATCTAAGTGAATTCCAATTGCAATTGAAAAATTTGATCGATTGATTGCTCGATTGATTGAATAAATTGATTGATTGATTGAATCGAGCGCGTCCCTGGTGACGAGAGTGTATACAATTTCATTCACCCTGGTGTCGAAAATGCCTGTCGGTGAAAACTTCGGGGCCTTACTGTGAACGAACGGCTGGACGTACGATGCTGCGGGTGGTCTTAAACAACTCCCAAGTTCGAGAACTATTTAAAACCGTAAAAAAATTCACGTAAAACAAAGGTATAGGCTTTCTGAAAATTTCAGCCCCTATTTTGAACCCCTTAGAGATAACTGACAGT
The DNA here is from genome assembly GCA_954871275.1 of Leptopterna dolabrata. Taxonomy (NCBI): domain Eukaryota; kingdom Metazoa; phylum Arthropoda; class Insecta; order Hemiptera; family Miridae; genus Leptopterna; species Leptopterna dolabrata. The sequence continues at coordinate 14,342,070 of OX940983.1, read as the reverse complement.
AACGTCGAGCTTCGAGGACCAACTAGACCCCGAACGGAACCTATAACCCGAATTTCATCAATTTTTATTCATGGTTACTAAGCAAAGTGGCCCGTACGGCGTACGGCGTACGGCGTACGGCGTACGGCGGACAGACAGAAATATTTTTATTGCAGTTTTGGATTCTACATACCTTGAAACGTAAACCATCAAATTTTGAGGGGGGGTAAGAATTTTTTTTTTCATGCTCGATTCCAATGGTTCATTATTGAAAATAATAAACCAAAATCGAAGTATTTGATACTTCATTGCAAAATTAGAAAACAAAATCACCATATCTTGTAAAGAGGAACAAAACAAAACATGGCAATATACTGATCTCCAAAATTTAAGGAAATTGTCCGGAGATCAGGAGTTGCTAATAAAAAGTTACTAAAACTAATAAATCGAAACTGAAATTGGATTCACTAACTTAAAGAAATTTGACTTTTATAGCAGGAAAAAAAAATAAAATACATATGTGCTTACACACAAGTACCTAGTACAAATAACACAAACTAAAGAAGTAATCTCAATAAGGGAATATCAAAATTCAAATTAATTAGGAATTGCTGCGAAAGAAAGTAATTTAGGCAAGTTTTAAATTTGTTAAATATTTCAATGGTTTTAATATGAGAAGGTAATTCCATAAACAACCTAGGAGCCAAAAAAGAACATTGTCTCATGAAGAAGTCACATTTAGGGTATACGGGATTGGTATCATAACGCCATGGTGATGTCGGGTTACACCATGTAATCGAGGGATATATGGAAGCTGATACTTGAAATAGTACTGGAGCAGTTTAGACACATAAATGAGTCGGGGAGGAAGAATGTTAAATTTTAAAAATAATGGTTTACTGTGGCTTTGGTATCCAGCTTTGAATATAAGACGCAATACTGACTTTACCGCAATCTCAATTGAATTGAAGGACGTTTGATAAGCCCCACCCCAAACAGGAATACAGTAAGTCAGAATAGAATATAAATGCATGGAACGTCATTTTTAAAGCAGAGAAATCAGGAATTTATTAAGAAAAGAAAATATGAAGGAGGATCTTCTAATAGAATTACTTACGTGTAGAATATGGGATTTCCATTTTAAAAACTTATCAACTAAAACACCCAAGTACGTTTGGCAGTCCACCCGTTGGATACGAGGGCAATTACAGGGGTCTGAGGAGCAAGAAGCTGAGGGTACGTGACAAGGAATCTCAGAAGCGTCAGGTAGCCCTGCCTCGGTGATTGAGTGTGTAATATAAGATGTTTTGAGTTTGTTTGCAGTAAAAGCATTTTGCACAAACCAGTCCGATATAACTGATACTGCATGAACAGCAAGATTGTGAGCATTAGTCCACGAATCTGCGACAATGATGAGAGTTAGATCATCTGCAAAACCAATCAGACTACCTCCAGTGTTTATCTGAAAGACATCATTGATGTATAGAATAAACAAGATAGGCCCCAGAACAGAGCCCTGGGGAACACCCATTGATATATGAGCAGGCCCACTTCGATTACCGTCAACATCAACAAAATGGCATCTATTCCTCAGATAAGAGGAAAACCAACGTTCAACATTTGCGTCCAAGCCAAACTGTTGCAATTTTTTCAACAATCGATCATGATTTAAGGCATCAAAGGCTTTAGTTAGGTCAAAATATAAACTTATGTCTTTATCCCCTGAATTAAGGGCATTACATCACTAATCTGAGAACTAAGAACTGAGACCGCATCCTGGCAACTACGTCCACTACGAAAACCAAATTGTTCATTTGAAAGCAAATTATTGCGATCCAAATAATCAACTAACTGTTGTTTAACTAACTTTTCGAATATTTTTGAGAAGGTTGATAACAAAGAAATAGGACGATAGTTTTCAAGTAGAGAACGAGCAACTTTTTTAAAGAGTGGCTTCACTTTAGCTAGTTTTAAATAATCGGGAAAGACTCCAGTAGTAAGGCTCAGGTGTATTAGATAAACCAAAGGCTCCTGGATCCACCCGATAATCCTCTTTACCAAATCTGAGTTGAATACGTCAGGACCAGAGCCCTTCGCAGATTTTAGATCACCAATACACTTACGGACGTCCTCAAGAACGACTGGAATAAAACTCATCGTGCTCTTCACTGTAAGTAATTGTTGTGCTTCCACTCTGCATCACATCAAGTTAAGTTTGGAAAAAAACTCATCATTAGTTTTTTGTTTTCTATACCTATTTCATGTGAAATAAAATGGAACAAATCCCAGATATACTTACAGAAAATCCTATTGATTGCGTCTATAAAAGCAAATGTGACGGACGTTTAACCTTAGAGAACTACTTTTAAGCTGACTGAAGTTTTAATTTAATATTTCTTATCAGATACGAATTAATTGCAGTAAATTGTAGGTAAATCGTTCAAATCCTACCAAAACAACCACAGAAATATATATAACTAACTGTAGCGAGGTTTGTAGTTCAGCCTGGAAATCCCACGGAATCTTAAACATGAGAACAGTAATGAATAAACTAAGACTACTCAATGCAATTGCTATTGGTATTATTACATCGTAATTTGAACCAAATAATTGGGGCCGGTGTATCCGAGCGGTCTAGATGTAGAGCGTCTGATCTTTATGTCCCCGTTTGGGATAAAAGTTCGCGGCGTCTCTGGTTCTTGTCTCGGGCGGCCATCGATACAAGATGAAAAGATTGCATGTGCTTCCGACCAGCGGTTAGCTCTTCACCGCTGTTAATCATGCGAAGCCTACAGGGACTAAAATATTGAAGTAGGTAACGTTCGAGCAAAAAGTCCCCAGGTTCCCCAATGAGGTCAAATCCAGGATTATAAAAGAGTCTGAAAGAAAGAACCTAATTTACACCAATCTGTTTCAAAAGCGGCAAATTTATAATTGCATGACGAGATCTCGACTTGCTCTTATTCGACACAAAATTTGATTATCTACATAAATATATAAACATAGGTATTATTTTCTTTGGAAACCAGGTTGGTCTTGCATTTTTGAAATTGAGGTTTATTTTCAATAATGAACCTTCGGAATCGAGCATGAAAAGATCTAAATTTTAGCCGCTCTCAAAATGTGATAGTTTGCGTTTCAAGGTATACCTGGAATCCAAAATGGAATAAACAAATTTCTGTCCGGCGTTCTTTATCTCCTTATAACGTGAACCAAAATTAATTAAATTTATTTTTTTAGGTACCTACCATTTGAGATCCAGTTGGTCCGCGAAGCTCGGCGTTACTGTCAGTCGCATCTAAGGGGTAAACATTTGGGGTTAACATTTTCAAAACGCCGAAGCTCGGAAACCTTCAATAGAATGTTTTCAATGGTTATCAATGAAGAATTGGCGCAATATTTCCTATTAGTATGAAAGGAGAACATTTTTAGTCATAATAATTGTTGCTTCGGTCAATCAGTTTTTAGGGTCAGCCCCTTTGGAGCCCAACCCTTAGAGTTGTCATTTGTCATTTTTCGACATACTTGAATATTTTGATCAGTGAAACGTTTCTCCCATTGCCGACCATCCTGAGCACGAGTCTGACGATGAAAACCAGAAGAAGAAAATTTTAAGTAAAGTAACAAGGCATTTCAGGCATGGGCTTTACGTCTAACAGCTCTGCAGGAGGAGTGGACGTAATCGGGCCTTAATCCTTTACAGGAGGACCAGAATTTGATGCGATCGTTTCGCTCGTGGCTACGTATTGCCTTAGGTAGGTACGAGGGGCGTTGGGGTTCGAACCGACGTATCGCAGTCCCCATTCCATTCCCAACCGCCGGCTTGCCCTGTGAAAGTGAGCCACCGGCTTGTCCTATGAAAATGATAAATTCTAGATCCTTTGGATTGCTGAATAATATGCATTGCTGTGACTCCGTGTGGGTAGGTAGGGTTGGGGTTGACGTTGAGGAGAGAAAAGTAGTGGAGTGATTGGTTTGACGAAGGCGAGAAGGAAGGATGTGCTCCGTAGGAGTCTTTTTACTAACTCCCCGCGGTTTTCACCGCAGCAGGCGTTAGTTTGTATAGGAACTTAGCTCTCCGCGGTTTTCACCACAGTAGGTGCTATAGGTAGTGGCTCCCCGCGGTTTTCACCACAGCAGGCGCCTAGGATGTGGGTTTTTAGTACCCCGCTGTTTTCACCACAGCAGGTACTAAATGAGAAGGAAGTGCCCGGGGTTTTTCTCCACAGCAGATACCGAGCAGAAGGTAGCTAGTACCTCGCGGTTTTCACCACAACAGGTACTAGAGGGTAAGAGGTATCCCGCGGTTTTCACCCCATCAGATACCAGGACAGAGTACCCCGAGAGGGAAAGAGTAAGTCGGGCAAGAGAGAGAAGTTGAGGGTAAGAGCGAGATTGGTCGAATGACGAGCTGGGCTAGAAGGGCTGGTTATATAGGGACTTTTCCACCCGTCCCCCGTCCACAATCGGCCGTTATGACCGTTGAAGGCTGTAGCGGTTACTGGAAGGGCCCCTTTCTCCCTGGCGTCATCCGACCCGTCGTTCTATCCGTTTATTTGGTAAAATCTTATGACATATAGGAGTGGTATAACACGAAGAGGTTTTGAGGGGAACCACGGCACGCATGTGTGTGTTTGTAGGTTCTTAAACCTTGCAGGCATTATTCAAACTAGCCTATTATAACTACACACGAGAAGCTCAGTTTAGTGATGGTCTTATAGATCTTAGGTAACGGTAGCTTGATTTTTCAGGTTATCAAAAAAATTCATTGATGAAGGATTACATTATACCTACTAAATGTTTTGATCCAGGCTCTGCCGTATTTCTTTATTCAGACACACTATAGACGGTTTCACTGGCCTAAAAGACGAAGGGGTTACGACAGGGGGCGATACAGCGGAAGAGTTGGATCGATCTAGCACTGAATGCTTTGTAAAGGCGGATCAACGACTTGGAGTTGATCGCTGTGGAAGGTGGGAGAGTAGCGATGATTCGGCATGGGGGAAGGGGTCAGTAGAGCTCAGGGGTACTGTGGTGCTGTAAGGGGGGGGGGGGGGGGGGGTGTTACATCAATCTTCAACGGTTGTGTGGATCCCCCCGCCCTCATGCCCGTCTTCCGCAAACGTCGACATCATTTTTCTCGGTACCTCGAGGGTATAGAAGGGCATTCAGAAAAAAGGCAGATAATTTAGGGAACATTAGATTCCGCCAGTTTTGTGTCAGACCTTCCCCCCCCCCCCCCCCTCCCTTTTTTTCTAAATGGACTTTTCTGAGGGGCTGCGCGTCATTACTTTTCATCTTCTTCCACAACGTGTTAATCCGACGTCTCGAATTTTCTCTCAAGGGGTCTGTAAATGATTATACTGATTATACACCTTTTCATTCGGATCTGACCCTCATAACAGGTTTTAATTAATTCTGAAAAGGGGCTTACATGTTGTATCGGACCTCGAACGGAAGGAAGAATTATATTATGGACGTTGTCGGGATAGACTTTCTTTTGAATAAATTTATTGAAACTGTGGGTGTGTAGCAGTATTTTAATTTATTATTGTCAATAATGAACCTTTGGAATCGAGGCGGGAAAAAAATTAACCCTCCCCCTCAAAATTTTATGGTTTCCGTCTCAAGGTCAGGTGCAACATACAACCCTCCTTAAGCCCTACGAAGGACCTACTTAGAATCCGAAAACGGAATAAAAAAATGCTGTCCGCCCGCCGTAGTTCTTTTTTTTTTTTTTTAGTTACAATATGTACGAAAATTAATGAAATTTGGATTGCGGGTCCCATTTGGCGTCTAGTTGGTCCGTTCGTTGGGCGTTATGCTTGGGGTTGACATTTCCAGGGCGCCGTTATCTAGAATATTTTTCCGTTTTAAGCTAATTTCTAATATGAGAAATATTTAAGACAACACGGCGCATTGCACGCCCAGCCGTTCATTCACAGTAAGGCCCTGAAGTTGCACTGAAAAGCTTCGTCAACATGATCGTGAATGAAACGGTATACATCTAGACCAGAATTCATGGCTAGGGAGCAGCTGATTATAATCACGCATGGCTGTATGAGATACAGTTATTGACCGCATAAAACAGAGATCAACGCAGAAGGGGCATCTGTACAGGTAAATAATAAACTATTGCGTAGTCATTTGCAGCATTTCATTACTAATAGTCGGGTTAATTGTCACAATGAGTCAGGGACAAACTTAGTTAAATTCACTCCATAGTACATTCACTCCTGCCAGGCGTACATAATACATAATAAATTATTGTTTGGACAAGTGCGGTTTTGGTTTATTATTTTCAATAATGAACCTTTGGAATCGAGCATGAAGAACATTTTTGTTGACCCCCCCTCAAAGTTTGATGGTTTCCGTTTCAAGGTGTAGAATCCGAAAATACAATAAAAAAATTTCTGTCCGTCGGCCGTACGCCGTATTTCGCTCTTCTCTTAGTTACCATGAACCAAAATTAATGAAATTTGGTTTGTAGGTCCCATTTGGGGTCTAGTTGGTCCTCGAAGCTCGGCGTTAATGGCAGTCGGATGAGGGGTGAAAAATAGGGGGTTGTAGTTTCCAGGACGCCGGTATCTCGAATTTTATTACGCTTTTAAATACTTCTCGAACCTGGGAGTATTTTGAGACCACCTGGAGCAGTTTACGTCCAGCCGTCCGTTCACAGTAAGGCCCAGATGTTTGCACCGTCAGGTACTTTCAACAGCAGGGTGAATGAAATTGTATACATTCAGCCCAGATATCATTGCTAAGGACGCCGCAACAATTAGGAATTGGCCCGACATAATCATTGCTAGGGAGCACCTGATTATATTCACGAAGTATGAAGTCGAGTTGGTTGTTCTGTGATATTATTTCATTTGAAAAATGATGGCTGTTTTGGCTTTTGTTGATAGGTACTTTTTTAGTTTGAATAAACGCTATGTTTCATGAATAACAGCACTTATGAAATGTAATTCCCGGGCTGGCTCAATACTCGATTCAGAGCATCTATACAGGTAAATTATTACACAGAGGTTATCATTTGTAAATCATTACACAACGGTTTATTATTGTGTAAATTACTGCACAAAGGTAAATTATTACAAGCGGTAAATTATTACACAACTGTGTATTATACTATCTACGCAGAAGGGGAATCTATACAGGTAAATTATTACACGGCGGTTTATTATTTACCTTATGCTTCATGGATAACTACAAGAAATAATGAATGATGAATGATTGAATTATTGAATCCCGCGCATTTGTATGAAATTTTAATTCCCGGGCCGGCTCCAGTACTCGATTTAGGGCTTTCCTGGGGGGGAGGTCGAGGGTACTGACCACAGAAAACAGTGATATACGCCGAAAGAGCATCTATACAGGTAAATAATAAACCGTTGTGTAATAATTGGCAGCGTTTTGGTTATTTTCAATAATGAACCATTGGAATCGAGCATGAAAAAAAAAATTCTTACCCCCCTCAAAATTTGATGGTTTACGTTTCAAGGTATGTAGAATCCAAAACTGCAATAAAAATATTTCTGTCTGTCCGCCGTACGGGCCACTTTTCTTAGTTACCATGAAAAAAAATTGATGAAATTCGGGTTATAGGTTCCGTTCGGCGTCTAGTTGGTCCTCGAAGCTCGACGTTACTGTGAGTCATCTCTAAGGGGTTCAAAATAGGGGTTGAAATTTTCAAAACGCCTATACCATTTTTTTACGTAAATATTTTTACGGTTTTAAATAGTTCTTGAACTTGCGAGTTTTTTAAGACCATCCGGAGCATCGTACGTCCAGCCGTTCGTTCACAGTAAGGCCCCGAAGTTTTCACCGACAGGCATTTTTGACTCCAGTGTGAATGAAATTGTATACAATTCAAACCAAATCTCGTAACCAGAGACGCGCCCACAATAGGAATTTGTGAATACGGCCAATCATTGGTAGGGATCACCTGATTATATTGGCGGAGTATGAAGTCGAGTTGGTTGTTCTGTGATATTATTTAATTTGAAAAATGATGGCTCTTTTGGAGTTTGTTGGTAGGTAGTGAAACTTGAACAAACGTTGAAGTATTATTGATGGGTAAATTATTACTACGGTAAATCATTACTCAACGGTAAATTATTACACAACGGTTCATTATACCATCTACGTAGAAGGGGCTGGAGTTTGTTGGTAGGTACTTTTGCAACTTTTTTCACTCCTCATCAACAATTTCTTTTCAGAACTTCATTATGTGTGTTTCTTTTTGTTAGGTACTGTTTGTCATCGGCAGAATTATTTTAGCAACTAACTCGTGATTTAGGTTGGTACCTAGTAACGAGTACGGGGTTAGGTACTAACCTACGGAGGGTCTGCGATCTACATAATATGTATATAATAGAATAGTACATATCATATTATATAGACGGGTTATCTATACATAGAGCTGTGATCTGTAACAGAAGGGTATTCTATACAACATAATAAACCGTTGTGCAGGGATTTGCAGCGTTCCTTTAACCGCCTTGCTACGATTTTAGCATGGAACATTCTTCAGGCATGACCTAACTGCCGGAAAACGTTACAAAATTGTGTTACGAAAATGTGACACCAAAGTAGCCCATATTTTAGATGAATTTTTCAGTACAACCAAATCGTTGTTAGGGATATGTAACTCCTTCAATTTTCATCCCACGGAAATCGTTCTCCACTCGTTGGAAAGCTCTTAATTTATGCCAAAATGTTATGATGCCTAGACCGCTGTAAGAACGAAGGAAGCTGAATTATACGCGAAGTTGTTAATGAACACTCTAAACAACTTTCGTTTAAACCTACTATGACGGCTTGTTGTTGGCGAGCTTCGTTTATAGGTAGTACGAGGTCGTAGTTGACGGGTTACTATCGTTTGGAGAGGCTAGGACTGTTTCTTAGTTGTCACATTTTGTTTATCGGTATTTCTTTATATAAGATTGCGTAATATAATTTCTTCGAGACCCCAGAGCATCATTTACATAAATTCATCCAGTCGTGTTCGGGCCGCGCTCCGGTGATGTTCGTCTGCCCAGGCCCTGATTGCCCTCCTTCTACGTCCTCAGGTAAATGCACGCTACATTTTACCAATACATCTACGTCTGCAAGTAGTTCGGTATACAGTCCTACGCCCGATAGGCGTAATAAATGGATCACCGCCCGCACAACTAGCCCGGGAACGTAAGGCACTCTCAGCACCCGGCACAGCGTGGCAAACAACCTTTTCGCAGGCATTCAAAACTTGTAAGTGCTCGATATTTTATGTTAATTCTATACTATTCCTTCCTTTTTACTATTAACGCCCCCCCTCAGAACTGAATGGTTGGTCAGAAAGTGACTGAATATTGTGCAGGTTCCATCAGAACCCACTGAAGCCTCAGGCAGCTAAGAATCCAGTAAATATTAGATTTTATCAGGGACAGATCCCGGTTGCTGATGTACCTACCTAATGCGCTCTTCACTTCAAATATGGAAGAAGTGTCTGCAAACAACAATAAATCGAACGACAAATCCAAGTACATACTGCCCTTCTATTCTATATGGCACATCTTATTTTTCTGCACATTTTAAAAGCAGGGCGAGGTTTTGGCACTAGTTGAAGGTACTTCATTAATCTCTCATAAAATACACGTAATAAAGTTCCGAATAGGTTGTTGATGGTGAAAACCAATATCGAATGGGAAATTCAAGTGAGGGCAGACGATTCTTCCCCGCAATAAATCTCCCAGTTAGGATTGCTGTCGAACAATCGGTGGGACCGGCCAGGGTTGTTCCCTGTAAACTGAGCTTAGTGATGATGGAAGCACCGCCCGAGAGGGCGTGTGTGCATGTGTGCGAGGGTCAGAAGTGCTGAGAATGGTCTGGACAATCGGCGTGTCCCGCTACCCCGACCCTCGCTTGTTAATGTGAATAATGACCTTCAGCGGGACCCAACCAACTCCCGTCCGGTTCTCTGAGGCGGGTTCGTCGTCATTATCTTCTTTACTCAGATGGATGTGGACCTGTCTTCCTCCACTCGTCCCGCTTCACTAGGAACAAGCCGTGTCCATCCAAGTAGGACGTCCCTTCAACCTCAAAACAAATCACCTGAGGCGACCACATTATAACCGGAGAACATACCCTTACAGCACAGGAGATATGTAATCCATATCCAAAAGGCGCGAGCTCAATTCCCACCCGAGGAACATTTTAACATGGAACATGTTTTTACGGGAGTAAACCGGGCTGCAAAACGTCCGGTCCAGTCCAGGGGAACTCGGCTCCCCTCCCCGTCGCCCTTACAGTTCTCCCTCTACCCCACTCCTGCCACCCAACTCCGAGGAGAGCATGGCGAAACCCCACTCCGCCAAAAACTGCCGAGGGGGTTCTACCTACCCGAAAAACGCCAAAAGCAGCTGAGGACGTGTATTACATGACATTGCGTTAGGTCGCTGGTCCGAGGCTTGGAATTCCCACGACGTTTTTTTGCTTCCTCACTGCCGAAGGCAGGGAAGCCTTGGATTCGTGATTGAGTAAAAAAAGTTCATGTCCTCCAAAATGAAAATTTCCAATACCATTTTCCGTTTCAGACATCGAGGAACATATCTGGTTCCGTGTCTGTCTGTCTGTGGTAATTCCTTGCAACACCCATAACTACCCGAAATAAAGATCGAAGTGGACTGAAATTTTGAGGGTAGGTGCGGGTTGACTCACAGATGGTCCCGTACCAAAATCATTGAAAAAGTACCGTAACTTTCGTCTGCCCATGCGCAAACGTGAAATAATTGGAACACCCATAACTACCCTAAATATCGTTGAAATCAATTCAAACTTGGAGGGTCGGCCAGGAATAATACTTTGGTAGTTCCAAATCAATTTCATTTGAATGGTAATGTAACTTTGATCTGCGCATGAGCGAACATGAAATGTTGACCATTTCCTTGTAACGTTTCTAACTACGCGATAAATAGTCGTAGAGAGCTGAAATTCTGAGGGTATACGCGGGTTGGGTCGCAGATGGTCCCGTTTCAGTCATGAAAATCATTTAGTCTGCGCATGCGCAAACGTGAAATACTTGGAGTGCCCATAACTACTTTAATTATCGTTGAAATGAGTTCAAATTTGGAGGGTCGATCAGTATAATACATCGATGGTTCCGTATGAACTTCATTGGAATCTTACTGAAATTTCTCTCTCCGCATGCGCTAACATGAAATGTTGACCGTTTCCTTATAACGCTTCTAACTACGCGAAAATAGTCATAGAGAGATGAGATTTTGTGGGTACACACGGGTTGGATCGCAGATGGTCCCGTATCATAACGAACCTACCCAACTAGTTCATGTGATTCAAATGAGGAAGCTATAGTGCCTACTCGAATTGGCAGACGTTTTTCTACATATCTCCATTATCCTCTGCTATCATGTACCTATTCGAAAAAATGTTCCATGTTTCCTTGCTTTGATCCTTGATCTAAACTGGTATAATCCGGGGGTCTGGGGGGTGTCCCCCAGATTTCATTCAACAATAAACGTACCGTCATGAACTTTAAACCACTGGCGGCTAGACGCCCCCTACAGCAACGCATTTTCATTTTCCCCGCATTTTTCTTATTCCTATTTTCCTATCATTCTATTCATCATACTTTAACCAAGTAAACTACCTACAGATTTAGATGTGTAGAAAATATTATTTAAGCACTAAATTAATTTATTAGCGCATCTTCATCATAGATACTTCATAGTAGCTAAAAGCGTCACATTTCACACTAGCCGATATTTTCGAAAGGATCATATTTTGATTGTAGTTCACTGAAATGATTTTTTCACTTTTGGGGTATTTCATGTGCGTGATTAACGCCAAAAAATTATGAAATAAAACAATTCTCAAATTTGAATAGGTACCTAGGTACCTACCCAATGAGAAAAAACTGTCATTATTGACACATCCCCCCTTCTGCCTGGTTCTAATTTCTGTAAATGCACCATAATTATAATATCTTGAAACCCCATCCCTATCCGTTTTTACCACGCTTGCACTGCTTATACTCGCTGATAACAGGAGATAATCTATTCTCAGATAATAGATCGTAAGTAAATAGTAAGATAGGTAGTTTATCTTATGTCTCCGTCCATGTCTGCATCAAAACTCGATCCCACCGCCTCCAATTTTCTCGCTCATCCTAATGACACCAAAACGATTTCTGTGCGATGAGGCTGTAGGGATTGTTGCCTGGTGGGTAGGTGAAACATACCTGATGCTGGCACCCGGAGTTCTGCCTGTTCACCGTGCAATGCACCCAGGTATTGCACCCGTGCAATAACCCAGCTAGTATTATATAACTTGTAACTTATAAAATTGTGGTAAATAAACGCATGTTAAAATTTGAGGGGGAGGTACGAGTGGCCCTTTGGCAGTTTCGCAGGAATTTCATACAACTCTGGAAATAACACTCGTAAACTCAAGTCTTATTCAACCGATTAGGTGCTGTTCAAGGGGTTATTTCTGTTGAAGGCGCCGCATCAGCTCCCCTCCAAAGAAGCCTCTATGCAACCAGTGTGCCTGGAATCTTCAATACCCATTCTTAAGGTAACCGTTGCGAGCACTACGAAAAATCTCAGAGCAACACTATGGCAAGCCCACCATTCACCTTACCCCTCCATCCACCATTCAAGTTTCTTGCGTCTCGTTCTGGACACTCAGTTACCACCCAACACGGCACCCCTCGAGTGTTTGACGGAGTCTCTTCGTTTCATTATCTCAAAACAACGTAGAAAAAGAGTTTAGCCTTCTGAACTAACCCCTGTTGTGCCTCACTGAAAAACTAACAATATTTCGCTGCTCCCAGGGGAGTGTTAACGATGGCTTCGAGTGTGTTTGTAGAGCCCTCAAAGATCAGTTCGCCCACCGCCTCTCGACTCGAGGGCTTGGATCATCATAACACTGAGTCAGCTTTTCAAAACGTTTCGTATGAGGGTGTGGAGGTCGGCAAAAAAAGCTGCCGCAGCAGACACTCGTCTAGAAAAAACTCTGCGAGGCAAATATGGATTTAGTGCGGAGAGGTGGTCATTAAAATTGTCTGACGTTAAGGCGGAAGCTGCTTCCTAGAGTCTCAGGACAGCAAAATTACTTGAAGGAGATACACAGTGGTTACATTTTATTGATAACCGCAGACTTGCATGATAGATATTCTTGTAACAATGAAGTCGTAATCAATTCTGATGGTCTGCGAATTGATCGTCGCGTAATGTTTCATTTTTCTCATATTTTATGTGATTTAAGACGACTGGAATCATTGCCTAAATATCTTTCAGCTGCATATCTCTTTCTTTCTTTCTATGCAACTCAATAAAGCCCGGGATGGGCCTCGGCTTCCCTCACAATTTTGTGCCTTTCAGTTCTGTCCATTGTTTCTGGCACCCACAATATATCGGGCATTCGTTCCAGGGGCATGCCCAACAAAGAGCTTATTAGAGGCAGCAGTGCTCAGAACCCAGGATTCAGTGCCACACGTCACTGTTGTGCGTAGGAGGTTCTGTATAGCCGCGCCTTGGTGGTTCTGGAAAGCAGGGATGACCGAACCAGTCTCAGCTCCATATTTTTTGATAAGGCAAATCATTCGAATAAGATGAAACTGGTGACATCTTTGTAGACCATTAGTAGTATTGAGTAGTCCAAGAGTGGACCATTTTTGAATATGGATCTGTTATTAAAAACCAGACCTCAGCTATTTGTGGATGGCGGGAGGAATTGAAGTAAAACTGCCTCCAATCAATTCTACAAGCATGAAACTTGATGGCTACCTCGGATTTCAAGTCAGAGCTGGAGACGGAGGTGCTGGGTAGCTCCATTCGAGGTAGACGCCATTTGGTAGACCGACCAATTCAGCCCACGCCTACCCTCGAAATTACAGCTCTTCACAACGATATCGTTTCGTTCATTAGTATGAAAGACCACCAAAAGGACGTTGATTGCGGGACCATTTGCGCAGACCTGGCCCCAATCGATCATTCACAATGAACACTATTTTACGCTCGCCTCACCTCGGGTTGTCAGGAGGAAGTTTCAGAAAAGCATCTGAATACGTGAATAATTAAATAATTACTAACTCTAATAGGAATTCCTGGGAACCAAAACGCGGAACGTAACCATACACCCGATATTCCCTGCCAAGCGGTCCGGTGCTACACGTGAAGAGGACCTTTGAAGTGATTCATCATTTCGCGGTTTAGCTCAGACCTCCAAGGCTTGCGAGATCCACTGATTATGTTGTGTTTTACGGTTCAGAAATAATGCGGTGGAATATAAATATATTATAATGAGTAATATATAAAAAATAATGTTAATCAGATTGATATTAATAATTTATAAGAATAATTATTGGTGTTCAGTATTCCGGTAAGTACCCTATAATTATAATAGATGTTACTACTTACTGCCTTCCCATCGGTGTTTCAAGCTTTCCAATTCCAATAAATTCAGTCTTTGATGGCGATGTGTAAGATTTGTTCTACTACGAGTTACATCATCTTAGAAACACTCCAGGATCAGCTTAGGCATATACGCAATGTTTCTGTCAGTAGAAATTGGGCAGAATCGGAACTGAATGGACTAGAAAGGCAGAAATGGAACATTCAATGCACTCATGTTCCATTTCTGCCTTTTGAGTCCATTCAGTTCCGTAAGTGCATTGAATGATCCATTTCTGCCTTTTGAGTCCATTCAGTTCCGATTCTGCCCAATTTCTACTGACAGAAACATTGTGTATATGCCTAAGCTGATCCTGGAGTGTTTGTAAGATGGTGTAACTCGTAGTAGGACAAATCTTACACATCGCCATGAAAGGCTGAATTTACTGGAATTGGAAAGTTTTTGCGAACATCGGACCTAGGTAGCAAGATTTAGCGAAGTACGATGCAGGACCTAGATGTAGGTCTGACGTTTACTTCAGTCGATTTATACATTCTGTAAACCTAGGAGCATACTCTTGTATTGTTGAATGTTTTATACTTATGGAATTTCTTTGAATTTTGGTTTTCGCTAGCCTCGGGGGTTGAAGAACGACGACTTAGTGGTACCTATTAAGAAGCTGCAGATTATTGAAACATTACTGTTTCATTATAATGATTGGCTGTTGTTCTTTGACTCGGACAACATTAAACTTGAAGGGGGTTTTACAAGTTCGTTTGCTTCGAACAATCCTAAACGTTAACTAATATTCTGAAGAATATGGAGAAAACGAGTTTACGACATAATTTGACACAAAAAATTGTGTATATCGCTGTCAGAATCTACCAATGAACCTAAATGGTAGTTAACTGATACCTGTATACAGTGATACAACTCACGAATAACAAGCTTTAAACGAGCGATTTAATAAATAAGAAGTTATAATACAAGGTAGGCTCGTTTTGACTGAACCTTTAGAGACTAAGTGAATAGAGAAAAGCACTACATGCTGATATGCGCCAAAATTAAATACTAATGCTGAAGAGGCATAGGTATTCTTTAATACACTGGAATCTAGACCCGGTTTCACTGTATCTGTGATTGTGGGATCCTTGTAGTGAGATTGCAGCTTGTAACAGCCTATCGTCTGGATGGATTTTATTAATGATTGCTGTATCTTTTAATTTGTCCTGATAGGCCAGGTAAACTAGGATATGTAGTTTATCTTTATTCAGTTTTCCTTCGAACTATCAGTTTTCCTTCGAACTAACCATTTATAATGGCTAATGGCTCTCCTACCCTATTGGTTCAAGTTTATTTATTTTATTTTTATTTTTTAACAAAGTAGGTGTCGAGTGAAAATAGTTAACCAGCTTTCGGTCATCATCCAAAAGGAAGAATTTCACTGTTTAATGCCACTTGTTACCAGTAGCTAATTTTGAAAATCAAATATAATTATATTCTTTATTTTTCTTCCTTATTTACTCAGTTAACGGCGTGAAGCACGATTCGAGGAAGGAACAAATCAGCCAGTTTGAATCCCAAGTCGTAATTGGGTAAAACGTATTTCTGATGCTTACCTACTCCGAAAGCTACAACTGTGATTGCTCAAACATCCTGGCAAACTGGTAACAATGACGAGCTGGTAACAACTCAAATAACCTCAATTTTGCAATTCAAATGTAAGATACGCAGCGTAGCTCTGCTGCGGACTGTCCACTTTCACCCTTCAGCTCGTCGCTACGGAGTAACCCGAGACGGCTGTTAGCTCAGTGCTTCCGCAGCAGCTCATCGAAACGACCAAGTTGGAATCGAATTAGCCACAGACGGATAAACCGACCGAAATCGCAACTTCTCGAGCCGCTGTAGCGGAAGAGGCCGAAGTTCTGTCGCTCGGTTGGTTTGACTTGTTAAATTATAGATTGGGGCAGGGTGTTGATTGTTATGAAGCTCCTCAACCGGCGGTAAGTCGCTTTCATAATCGAACGCTCGCGATCTTTGCCAACTTTCGATACTGTTGCCCTCCCGAAATCTGGGTCGCAAGCGAATAATCCAGCTTTGTTCTTAATTATTATGTAGTTTAACATTACTCGTGACGCGAGTGGATAACACTAGTTAATTGTCCAATTGAAAGGTACCTAGGTACGTACTATTATAAACATAATTCTTGGCAAATGAGCACTCTCAAAAATCAGCACTTATTTAGCCAAGAGAAACAATGCAACCCTTAAAAAGGCACTCGGCGTTCATGGGATTACCCACAGAACATGGAGTAGAATATTCTGTCCTGTTAGATTACCCAACGGTTGTAATCCTATATGATGTCATAGGGAATCCTTTACCGTTGTAAAGTCGTTTTGGTACATCCAGGATCCCAATCTAATACTTGAACACCGTGAGTCCAAATATCCACCGCGGACAGATTTCATCTCTTTCTTTCGTAAGATTGTTTGACTCTTTATAATCAAAATTCGAAAAAACATCCTAAGTACCTACGCTTGTTGCGTTGATGGTTATCTCTTGATAATCATCATGTCTAAATTCAAAATTTTCGGTTTCTGGCTCAACTTCAACGTCCTTAGTTTTTCTTCTGCTAAAATGTTCCGAGTCGAATCCCATTTTCTGTGGCTCCATTGAACACTTTGTTAGCCACGATTTCCGGCTTGTGGCAGTGAATTTCCAAATTGCACCTTTTGGGCAACTTTTGGTGTGCTTCATCTTACCAGGACTCAGAGAGAGAACCAAATCGTTGAAATGCTGTTCCCTTCTCATCATTTCTGCGCCTTTCTGGCTTTCTGAGATTTGCACTCATATTTACAAGCAGTCGCCGGTTGCGTTTGGCAAGATAATAATATGTGCATATTAGGGAAACATTAATCAGAAAAGTGAGGGAGTCTAATGGGAATCGAACCCACGTCCTTTGGTTATCTATAAACCGCTACTTTCAGCCATCGAATTAAAACTAACTAATAAGTAGTTTTAATTCGATGCCTTCAACCACCGATGACCTTGAAGGAGAAAGCACTGAACTGAGCCAACACCCCCAAAGCACACTTTTCTGCATTTTATTAACTTTAATCAAGTGTAACCTTCAGCTAGCAGCCGCTAACGAGGTATCGGGAAGGATGATTTTCTTATGAACAAATACATTAGTCGCCGTTTACATCCGGCATAGGAATCGAACCCACGTCTCTGGTTATCAGGGACTAGTGCCTTTACCTGATCAGCCACTGAAGGAACTAGTACCCCCCCCCCCCCCCTCCCAACATGAGTCTGCATTTTATCAACTTCAATCAATTGTACCACTGCGTATAATAAATAATTATATTTATCACAGTAATTTATCGACCGATTCAATTTTTTCTTTGAATTGTCAAAACGGCAACAGTCTTCACACTAAACAACACGGAGAGGCGATATCTGGACTCATAACCAGTTAAAAACCTGGTTTACAGCACGTGAGCCCTCCAATTACCACATTTATTCAGCAGAGAGAAACACATTCAATATATCTGACCAAAGAATGACATATTATTTCTTAACAATAAAGCATTGTTTTCAACAGTTATCATGAAGGAGTTAAGTCAAATTTAGGTAGGTACCTATGGATTAGGTATTGTTCAGTTAATGCAACTGATCAATATGTCCAATATGCCCCCTTATCGTTAAATTTTTCCTTCCAGTGTTCTAACAACGTAGTAAAGCTGCGAAACAAAACTATACCTACAATATACCAGCCACCTATACCACTGGCATTTTACGTGTAATTCACTGTTTTGGTTGAATGATTCCTTCAGAACCTGGCGGATCTATTTCAACAGGAATTATTCCAAGACACTAACGCAATATTGTGAGGATAGAGCAAGATATCGCAGCAGCTGGGTAACTACTTACTGAGACAGAGAAATAGGAACCTAGAGAATTACAGGTTAGTGTACAGTGACACGAGATGAGGAGTTCTCTTGTAAAGGATTTTCTCGTTTCGCTACGTCAGACGGGAACCCTTTCTTTGAGCGAACTCGAGCGTACCTCCTCATCGAAAAAATATCTTTACGATTGAGTCAGTGCGTTGGATTTTTACCGGGAGTAAATAGTGATGATTCAGAAAAACTCCGTGGAAAAAGTTTTATTTCCTCTTTCCCCGGGAAATGTGAGATTGTATAAGCTCAATTGGATGGGTTCGCTTTCGTGAAAGGCCGCTTGAAAAAGTGAGTCGAGAGGGATGTTTGATTAAAAATTGCGCGATTATTATTATTAAAATTTCATATCATTGGTGAATAAAATTGGATTGCAGTCCTGGTAATAATTGATTGCTGATTGACTGGACTATCATGTTGAGTGTTAAGTACGGCGTACGTTAGACAGACACAAGAAGTGTTATTATTGCATTTCGGATTCTCCATACCTTGAAACGGGAACCGTCAAATTTTGAGGGGGGTTAAACTTTTTTTTTCATGCTCGATTCCAAAGGTTCATTATTGAAAATAATAAACCAAAATTAATAAAATTTCGTTTGTAGGTCCCGTTTGGGGTCAAGCTGGTCCTCGACGCTCGGCGTTACTGTCAGTCATCTCTAAGGGGTGACAAATAGGGGATGAAATTTTCAGACGCCGTAGCTCGAAAACTTTCAGTAGAAGGGTATAGTTTTTTTTTAAACGTTTTTAAGTAGGCCTTGAACTAAAGAATTTTTTGAGACCACCCGGAGCATTGTACGACCAGTCGTTCGTGTGCACCGAAAAGCTTCGTCAACATGATTATGAATCAAACGGTATAAATCCGGCCCAGATATCATTGCTAGGGAGCACCTGATTATAATCTCGGATGGCTGTATGAAGTCGAGTTGGTTGTTCTGTGGTATTATTTCATTTCAAAAATTATGGATCTTTAGGATTTTGTTGATGGGTACTTTTGCAACTTGAACAAACGTTGAAGTATTATTGGTTATTACACAACGGTAAATTATTACACAACGGTTTATTATACCATCTACGCAGAAGGAGAATCTAAACAGGTAAATTATTACACAGCGGTTTATTATTTACCTTATGCTTCATGAATAACTACAAATAATTAATTATTGAATTATTGAATCCCGCGCATTTCTATGAACCTTTAATTCCCGGGTCGGCTGCAGTACTCCATTTAGGGCTTTCCTGGGGGGAGCTCGAGCTGTGATCTATGCACAAGGGACATTTATACAGATAAATAATTAACCGTTGTGTAATAATTTGGAGCTTTTTTTTTGCATGTCCGATTCCAAAGGTTCATTATTGAAAATAATGAATCAGTTTTCAGTTTACCTACCAAAAACGGAAAATTGAACAATTTCGTATGAAACGAGTATTTGGTGGTAGATTTACATGACGACGTCTGAAGTCACATACAGACGGTGGCCTCTGCAATGGCTGGGCATTTGACCCTCGTTTTCCTAGTAGGTGAAGATGTTTTAGTCCCACGCAGCTGTTGATGCAGATGAAGTGACGGAGGATGACTTTTGAGTCGAAACCGGTGTCACACCACTAAATATTACGCCAACCCGAAGACGTGATTGTTATACAGTGGGGAACCTGCCGCTGGATTTGCCCAAATTAGTGCAGACCACCCAGCGAAATACCTATAATAATAAAACAGAACTTGACTTGGTTTCCGAAAATTTCTTTTGGCCAAAACTTTCCGAATACTGAAAAACACCTCCACATAAATCTGACTGGTTTTTGAGATACCGTTAGTGACAGTTTATTATTTACCAGAAACACGAATGTGGATATTATCTCTGCTCACACGTTATATTCTTTGCATACCTTTTCAAATCGCTTTACTAAACATTGGTTGATTGATTATTGTAAACAAACGGCCCTACAATGTCATTGATTGTTTGAAATCTACTTGCCTCGGCCGGAAACGAGTGGAGGAAAGAGCCCCGTCAAGAGCCGAACGATTTCTTTAGACTTGATGAAAAAAGCCGTCATGTGTAAATCGTTTCCAACAACTTTCAATATCAGCCCTACGTCGTCAAATAAGCGCGAAGGCCCGGAGAGAAAGGGCGTGCGAGTGAAAGGAATTACGAAACACCTTCAACCTATCAGATTCCCCCCCCCCCCCTCCTCAGGCAGTTCACCGCATTCTCGAAAGACTGGAGGGAAAACGCGCTATAAATCGTGCAGGAAATGAATGGGGATTTTACCTGCGACAGAATTGTGTTTGATCCTCCTAGCGGTTTCCAAAAAACTGGTTCCGTCATTCGCGCTAATAGACAGTTTTTGTACTTCCCGTTATCTTTACACGTTCAAACGTGGAAACGCTGATTCCGGAAGACGGACCAATGAGCTTGGAGCATTCTGCTCCCATAACGTGCAGTTCTTCGCGTACACGGGAAGAGCTACTTCTTTTCGTACACGGGAAGAACTGCGCGCATACGTGTAACTGTAGAGAATACTTGAAGCACATTGGTCTGTCTTCCCGTATCATCTTGGCGTAACAATCCCACGGTTGATCGTGTAAAGATCGCGGGAAGAACAAAAACAGTCTTTTGTATGCCTACGCGGAACTTGATCTTTTCACGGACATTGTAATGAATAGGGACTGTAGCGGAGCTGATAAATTGTTCATCATCGACCCCTTACTTGAGTCACCATTCGAAAAGTACCTAACCAACCTGACGCACACTGCTTGTTATCACTGAAAGGTACCGTATGCAGTACCTATATGTATATGCCTACTATGTTACATAGGTAGGTATGAGGTATGTACGTCACCCCAGTTTTGACTTTCTTCGGGGAGCTTCTAACTCGAAGAAAGAGAGAGAAAAAAATCCCACTTAATTTCTAACGTTGAAACTGAATCTGCTCACCACCTGAAATGCTATCAAACATCTAGAGACGCAGGAGCGTCCCGCCTACCAAGAAAACCGAAAACCTCCATTCCTACCTACAGCGACCAAGACACTGTTTACACGACAGAACAAGTAGCGTCCCCTCCCCCCGTAAATCTAAGGACTTCTAAAAACGTGTACCAAATTTCAACCCTCGGGTCTATCAGGTGCTGGAGTTATGGAAGATTGAAAGTAGCTATTTTTCTCGTATTCCAGCTCGAAGTCTTGTTTTTGTTCTTCTTCTTTGACAGGGCTGCAGACTCACAGACATAACGGATCGAGCTGGAATTTCGCACACACATTCGCTATGCTCCAAGGACTTTCTACGCACCCCCCCCCCCCCCCCCCCCCCATTTAAAAAATGTAGGTATGTTATGTGGGAACAGAGAAAAATTTTTTTAGGTAGGTACTGGGAAAAAATGTTAACTTCATCAATCAATGCAAAAATATGATTCACCTCCCCACGACTGCCGTGTTGTAAAAATTAACCCGCCGAAAAAAGTAGGTAGGTACTAAGTAGGTACTGAGTTGGTACTAAGCAGGTTCGTAGTACTGAGCAGGTACTAAGCACCTACTCTATACTACAACTTTACTATGTATTAAGGAGCAGGTAGTACCGGGTACGTACTATGGAGTAGGCCGTACCGAGTAGGTATAAGCAGTAGGTAATACCGAGCAGGTAGTTGTAGGTAGGTACCTACTGAGAAAATTTGTTTTTAGGTACTTACTGGGGGAAAATGTTTACTACACCAATGCAACAAGATGAGTTACATCCGCCCCCCACCAACCCTGTTGTAAAAATTTACCCGCCAATAAAACCTACTCAGCCGCAAAAATTGGGTATATCCATTTTGCCCACCAAAGTAGCATGATCGTTGCTTCGCACATCCCTCTTGGATGTGCATAGAAACCTGCCCCTTCCCCCTCTGTTGGATATGAGTATAGAAACCAGTTCCTTTCCCCAACCCTTGAAATTTCTTTCAACGCTGTTTGGCGCAGGGAGAAGGACCACGTTTCTATATGGAAATCCAAGAGCAAGGTGCGAAGCACCGGGCATCCTACTTTGGCAGGCAAAATGGATATCAACCGTTTTTGCGGCTGAGAAGGTTTTGGTGGCGAACAGGGATGTTGGGGGGGGGGGGGGTATGTATGACATGTTTTTACAATCCTTCTTGTGGCTGAGGAGGTTTTCTTGGCGGGTAAATCTTTACAATAGTTTGGGAGGATTTATTCTACTCGAAAGTACTCATCAACATTGGCTGAAATCGACAGAACTAGAAAAAACTCATTTGTTCCACCCTCACCTGGAATCGCTACTGGTATACGTATAATCGACCTTGCCGTAAGTCACTACAAATGACGAAAAATTAACCCATGCAACAATACAAACTAAGATCTCCAACGTAAATACGAAATAAAAAGCTTGAAAATTTTACAGACGGATTAGTACTTTTGCTTCCTCACTGTCGAAGGTAGGGAAGCCTTGGACATATCTGGGGGTCCCATTGGGAGCCCAGGGCGTACGTCGCAATGCAGCAAAGTAGCGTCCATGCTTGAGAGAATTGACAGAGCCCCCCTGAAGCCTCTACACGGCTGCATAGCACCACTAATGGAGCAGAATTGGTGAGATCACGGGACACCAGAGCCAGCACTGCATGGATCAGGAACCCGTCAGCAAGAATGCACGGCTGGAAATCCCTAGGTCTGGTGAAGGTCTGCCCCTCCATGGTGCGAACTAGGTGCTGCCCTGGACCTGTTGCATGTTTATGCACGACGCAAAGGATGGCCGGTGTGGCTTGAGCCCCACTTCAACCTAGTGGAGCGGAGCTATCGGCCAGATCTCTTGGTGGTGACACCGAGAGGGGCCTACATCATTGACGTCTCTGTGGTCTCTGGATCCCGATCCCTCGCTGACGTCAATACTGCCAAGATCCGTAAGTACCAGGTGGATGAGCTGCTACAAGCAGCAACAGGATTGGCAGACATCCAGCCTGGCCAGATAAAGGTGATTGGCGCAACCATCACCTGGCGCGGTGTGTGGCATAGTGGGTCAGCAGCAGACATCAAAAGGGTGGGCTACCCAGAGTTCATACTTGAATGGATGACCACGCGAGTCCTAACAGGAGGAGCGTGTATATGGTCTGCATCCAGGAGAACAGCTGCTCAGCGTGTGGCCGGCCGACCATGGGGGCGCCTTGTAACGCTTCTAACTACGCGAAAAATAGTCGTAGAGAGCTGAAATTTGGAGGATACACGCGGGTTAGATCGCAGATGGTCCTGTATCAAAACGAACCTACCCAACTATTCTATACGTTCATGTGAGTCAAGTGAGGAAGCTATACTGCCTACTCGAATTGGCAGACGTTTTTACGGTGTTTCGAAGTTGCAGGACACCGTTTTTCAACGATTTCTCGGGGAGAATGGGCTGTATCAAACGTTAATTTTGAACAGATAGCTATTCAGATTTTTGAGGGCGATCCAGTATATTTGTGACGAATTTTCTTCAAATCAATCTATTTTCTTCCAAAATTGACGTCAAATTTGATGATTTTGACTCTCGAAAGTTGTTTGGAATGAGTGTTTCTGAAACAAATGTGGTTTGAAATGAATTGTGAAAAGAAATTTGTTTGAAATGTGATGTTTATATGTGAGTTGTTTGAAATTGATGTGGAATTTGATGATTTTGACTCTCGACAGTGATGTTAAAGACCGAGTAGTCGAGAGGCAAAACTTGTCCAGAGGCTCAGCCACATGAAACGAAGTTTTACCGGGGTAAAAGAGCTGTGCGAGTTGTCATCGTGAATCGCGTTGTCGCCAGAGGTCAGTCGTCACTGTTTCAAACGATGAGTAATAGGTACTCTGTTCCGAGAGAGAAGTAGAGGTAGGTAAATGGCGTAGAATATTGATCTGAACAGGTTTGGTAAAGCTTTCGAATGTGCGTTTCGTTTGTAGTACACGACAGTCTAGTAATATCTGTATAGTAATAACAGTAAATCTAATAATGCGTCTAACATTAATAAATTAATCTAATCCATCAATAATTAATCTTTCTAATAAATTAATTTAATTGATCTAATATAATAATGAACTCCCAGTATTTTGAACAAAAAATTATAGACTGCAGTTTTCATATTGCCAGACCAAAATGCACCATATTATTTTCCCTCCGTCGTTTTCACACCGTCAATTTATTATTCAGCGCCCTCTAGGGTGCGCTCGCTCAACTATCGGTGGGCGGTTCAGCTCTGTCTAGCACCAGACATCATGGTTGAACTCAATTTAAAGTTGGTCTTTTTCTTTATGCACCCGTCTTTCCACTATGGCTCTTATTAAAAGTTTCCTTACTTCTCGAGTTAGCCCTGTCTTTCCCCTGCCAGTCAAGCTAAGAAGTATGGAAGACCGGGGGCTGAAGAAAAATTACTGGTAGATCCAGTCCCTGGAGCTGGAAAAATCAATAATGGCTGCGGCGGGAAAGTTGAATGGAGTTCGGTTTTTCGTTCGATCCGAAAATGAAAAAGTATTTTTGCGGAGGTTTCGCTCTACTAATTTGACAATAACTGATGATATTTATGAAGCACGTCATGTATTATCCCCATTGGCCTTCTCTTCAACCGACAAAGAGCGGACGATGAGCTTATACTCGAAAATGGGAAGATAGTGTCTCGCTATGCTATAATTATTTATACTTGTAGAAAAGGATACGGTTAGGTCTTGTGGGGGGGGGGGGGGGGAGGATTATTAACGTTTGAAGGTATGTTGTTTTGCAATTGGGACTGTCATGATTCTGTATCGTTCCACGTTTAATAATAAAGAAAATTGCCGTGCGAAAGAAAAACGCCTCAACTCCGATGTTCACGAAAATGAGATTTTCACGTATCCCCTCTCTATTTTTGCCTTCACAGCGGCATCTAATCGAAATTCTTGAGGTGTTTCTCCTGTACATGTTTACACAGCTGATCGAGCATGAGGCCATTTTTCCCATAATCATTGGCTTCCTACGGGACATGAAAATTAGCTGCTTTTGTGATTTTCAAGATGTTGAGGTGTTTTCACTTAAAAAATAATGATGGGAGCTAAATTTGTAGAAGTTGAGGCGTTTCTCATTCAAAAAACTTCTTAGCGACAGTGATTTATGTGAAGGGAATAGGTACTCCTCACAGTTGGTTGACGCATTTCAACTTCAAAACTATTCCAAAAAGTTATTATGAAATTTAAAAAAGCCTCAAGACGAGTAATCGATCAGGCAATCGATTTTTTTATTTGAAAAAATAAATAAATGAATATAAATAAAAAAAGAAGTAACTGAGAATTGAAATCGATGTGCCTCCAAAGAATAGGGGTGGCTAGAATCCTAAGAAATAGGTACTGCAGGGAACCTACAGCGGGGTTTCTATGAAAACATTTATGGCGAATTCCTGAAATGTTTTGATTTTGGAGTTGAGGCGTTCTTCCTTCACAAGGCATATTATATAGGTCCGAGACTCATTAGGATATCAATGTACTCTTCTCACCCTAAACGACGGTTTTCTAAACCATTTGTATATGATTCACACCTCTTTGCCAACTTTTATTTAACAAACCTCATCTTCATTGAAACCTTATCGTTCCATGAAACCAAAAGTTGACTATCTTTATGGGTTGTGATCTCTATGGCAGCCACTTAGCTTCATTTCGTATTATTCCGCTTTTCGTGGTCCTACGTATACCATATTATTGCTATGAAGGTTTTCCAGCTAGGAGGGCTTCCTTGGACCTCGTTTACCCCGATACCAAGGATGTTCTTTCAAATCACACTACCAGAACTAGGCTCAGATCGAGAAGAAAATCCCGAGTCGGAGGCTTCAATCTTAACTTCAATATTCAATTTTTATGAAAAAAAAATTTATTATTCGGTTCCGCTGCGTCGCCTGGTTAGAAATTGGTGTTTTCTGAACTTGATACTCCTAACTCAACCATGAAAAGCTGTTTTGCTTCCGAGTCTACTTTGGCTTCGTTTTCACTTTTGAGAGGAAAACAATGGTATTATTGTTTGTCTCTAAAAAAATAATTTCCAATCGCGTTTTAGAGGTTTCTGAACAAATTTGGCTCGGTGTATGTTTATCTGTCCGTCTGCTTCCGCAAGTCCTTGCCGCACGCTCAGTTCATAGCCGATCTTGCTGACATTTTAAGGGGTCGTGACCGTTGGGCCCTAGATGGTCCCCTATGAACTGCAGAACAATCGGACCATGATGTGGCAACTGCGCATGCGTAAACGCGAAAGAGGCCCGATTTTGTGAAAATGCTGTGGGTAGTTGCAGTGTAGCTCTTAGATGGTCCCCTATGAATTTCACGCGATCGGATGATCTTCCTGGCCACTGCGCATGAATAAACGCGAAATCTGAGGTAGTTAGTATATTTCTCACGAACCTATGGCCCGATTCCATTGGTTCGGGATTTAATTACGCGATACTGCTGGCCTAATAATTTTGAATCTGGTTAGTCCGTGTGGGAAAAAGTTGGTTCAGAATTTCTGAAGTTGTCTGTCTGGAATTTCTCGCTGATTGAGACTGAGGAACATATGTGTTCAAACGCTCGGCAACAAAATACAAGAGAAGTGAACAAAAATGCGGTGGTGATATTTATACCGGGTTGAATATCTCGACAGCGAGGGGCTTCCGTGTTTCCTAGCGACAACTAAATGACATACGAGAACGCCATCTACGGACTCAACTACACGCACGAGATCCAATCATAAAAAGGATCCTTCCAAGGGAAGACCCCAAAGGCAACCGAAATTGTCCCTGTTTGCTACAAGATACGCGGAAAAAGAAGAGCCGAGCATTTCTTACCAAAGCGAGAAACGGCGGGCGGAAAGGAGACAGGCGTATAAGATGAAATTCGTTTACTTTGTGGCTTTTCCGAAGTTATTTATGTATATGAAGAACGCCAAGTTATGTTAACATAGATAAACTAGAAGGAGCTTCACAGCGGGGGCAATATACCTTGGGCCCTGTGACAAGACGAGTGGCGAAATGAAAGTGGCAGAAAGGTATATTTGTGATTCAAGCCGTATCTGTGTTTGCTTCCCTCTTCCCCCTCCTCTTATTGGATTCCGGCATTTCCACCCCCAACACCTTCCTTAGCGTTTACCCTCCATTTCAATAACAGTGGCTCTCTTGCAACCTTCCCCCTTATTCCTTCTGGATAGAAGCCCAGTTCGAACCTTTCCCCACGATTTTTTCCTCCTTCCTTTTCTCCGACATATTCCCGAATGTCTGACCCCGAGGCCTCCATCACAATTTTCACCTTTTCTCCCGAGTGTACTGACCTTCTTTTTCTCCAAATATATTCGACACCTATATCAATTTTTTCGTGGTCCTATGAACTCCGCCCTATGCTTTCACGGTATGTGCTCCAACAAGACCCCCAAGAACCCCCATCCAATATTACTACCGCCCTAACGTCCCTTTGAACAGAGTTGTTCCTTCGGCTACCCACAGAAGCATAAAAAACCCGTTACTCTATATTCCGACCTCCTCTGGCAGACCAGAAGTTATACCTTTCACTTGCCATTCTCTCTCTCCCAAGTAGCAGGAACATTCAGAATTCCAAACCACTAAATGACTTGGAATCGAGAACAAAGGGAGAAAATATTCAAGCCTAGGTCAAAGAGTACGATATATTATTCACAGTGGTACTGGTAGTCTTGGTAAAGTTTGGTAGAAGTTAGGGGAGTTTACTACCTTCATTCTTCCAATATGCACTTTTTCAACTGAGAAAACCTGAATAGAATTTTTTGCGGTTGAACATTTAAAGAATACTGATGCGCTGAGACACGTTTTATCCTCGCATTGGAGCTTCACTCCACGTTTGTGCAAAATTAATGATCTCAGTAATAAAAAGAAAAACGGAGTAAAGGTTGTATATTTCCACTAATACACGAAAAAACGCAAAAAAAACTGTTATACCGGTTTCGTTGATCAAACCATCGTCAGTAACAAACAATAACGATATACTGAGAGTTATAACGATCGTCAGTAACCATATATTGAGAGTTGGTTTGTTACTGACGATGGTTTGATCACCGAAACCGGTGTACTAGCGTATTTTTCGCGTTTTTTTCGTGTATTAGTGGAAATAGACAGCATTTCAATAACTCCGTTTTTCTTTGAAATGGGCTTCCACGATTTCTTCGCGAGTGATTTAGTTCGTATCTCAGTAATATCTTTCCAAAAATTCGCAATGTGAATGGTGTTGGAAATAAGTGTTCCAACCAGTTTCCACGGTTTTTTTTTTTGGTGGCTAAATCGAGCGATTTTGGAGCTGATAACGCTGTAAAATATTACGCAAGGATTTATTATTTTCCTGTATTTTCCCCTGCTGCGTATATCACGATTTTCATTGGTCAGTGCCTATCCTCGTGCTTCCCCCAGGAAAGCCCTAAATCGATTCAGTCCTATAATCTCAGCCAAAAATCTGTTTAGCATGGTACAGCTCTTGCGATGACCTACCATCCGAAAATCGTCACGCTTCACGTGCCACAAAAAAGCGTTACAGGAAGTGTGTGGGGTAGGGCTTGCTCTGCGCACGCTCGCCATGGCTTCCCCCCACTTATACACCTTCAGCCTGCCAGCTTTACTGGTTTCCCCTTCGCTACCAATCTACTACCACCTCCATGATCTTCCCCACTCTAGAGCATGTACCATGTTTCATAATTTCATTCGAAGAGTAATGAAATGGGAATCATCCAAGGTGAGAGGGCGGAGCCCCTTGCGAGGCGCGAAGGGACTAGTTTTCAACAAAAATTTAAAAAATATTGTTTCACAAAAAGTGAATCAAATCTGATTTTTTGATATTTTTGGTTGGTCAGATCCAAAAGTTATGCCACCTTTATCTTTTGTTCTGGACGTAACTTGAAACACAATTTTATCGAACAACTGAACACGCGTTGATGTGTCTGTGCACCAAGTTCGTTTTCAAAACGCCGCCGTCCCTTCGTTTTAGTCACGTAATATTCATGAGAAGCTAATAGAAATAGTTAACATAAACGATGGAAGGAAGGGAGCCCTCTCGACCCTTCCACCGTGGAAAATATTTCCTTCCATTCCCAGGGTAAATACAAACTACCCAGATAGCTTACAAAACTGCTGGTCTCGGACCCTAACTAGGTTACTTAAAATGCATAACGCTAGAGAGCGGCAGTGACGGCAAAGGGATAGCAATTAAAAGGGCCACCCTACGCATACCGCTCGCATAATGCGATAGTACTGACCAACTCTCGTTTCTCGTTCTTTTTTTAGAGGATTTTTTTTTCCTTCAGAGAAAACGTACAGTTCGTCATTTATATACCAAATTTTGCTATTGCAAAGGTCCACAATATTGTTATTATGTACCTACATGCATTTTCGAAGAAAAAAAAGTTGTTTTCCGTTTCTAAGTAGGTATTCCATCCCTAGATTTTAACAAAACAGTTATGTGTATTCAATGTATACATGTATATAGGCCTATATAATATGTCTAAATTTCACCCTTAACAACAATAAGTACTTCACTTTGGAATAAGATTCTCTTCAATCATGCATCAGTTATGTTTGTTACTATTTATACATACGGCCAAATATGGATGTATCCAAGGAATCGCAGGGATCAATGTTTCACTAGAACAACATCATCACCACTCGGCACCACTATTACTTGGTACTTATACGTGTATGGCTCTACTCTCGCTACCTAACTTCGTTTGACATTCTACATCGTCATGACGCTATTTTGTCCACTCAACCAACCCCAGTGCAAGCGGTCCATCATGACAGCCACTGGGCCCTTCGCGAAAAAAGAGTGTCCTCTGTCCAATAACAAGAAGTGCCCTTTCGCACCGCCCGTCTGCCCGGCATTCCGATCTGAGGAAGACGAGTGCTACTGGCCCAAAATCAAAGGCATCATCGATCAGGGGGGATGCAAAGTCGTAGCGAACCCGCTGAGCCAGTTTGCGGGAGGGTGCTGCAGAGTGCAAAAATCTCAGATGCAAAATCCAGGCCAAAAAAGGTGATTTAGTGTTTAGTATTTATTAAGTTGGGTATATGCATGTGATTGTATGCTTTAGGTGGTATAAAAGAAGAGTAGATAATCAATATACCAGGAAAATTGAGAGTTCGAGAACGTTGTTGAATGTTGCAATAATTATTCATTGCATATTCTGATTGAAATCATTGACAATTTGACTAAAATAATTGTGGTGCTGAGTAGAATTATCTTGATAATCAGTGGATTAACCAAGCTTTGTGATGATGAATCGTTATAGGTACCTTCATGATTAACAGGAAAAAATCTACTTCTTATATATACAGTTACTTATCATGGTTGTTGTGTCATTCAGTTGATAACCCGGTCAGCATAGCCGGTTTTCTGTATAGGTACCTAATATTCGAGTCTCGTATCAACCTCGGTAGACAAGCTTATAGCTTGTTAGTAGTTAGTAATATACTTATATTGATCACGCTTTTTCCTGTCATTTATAAAATAAACATGTCTTTCATTCATCGATTCGTGGTTGTTATAATTTAGCTATCCTCCTGAAAACTGCGCGGAACTACCACCTTGCGTTCGCTGTCCTTTCGGCCATCCAAAGGAGAAAGAAGGGATTGAAAACACGAAGAAAACAGCAAAGAAAAAGAAGAACTCGGCAAGTCCTGCAAAAGATGAGGATACGAAACAAAGCGCTAGTCCCAGATACGCCAGGAGCTCGTCTGTTCGTTCTGAGAGCAATCGTTTGCCACACAATGGAAAAATAGTAACAAGAAAAAGCAAGATCGGAAGTCGCGTCTCTTGTTTCAAAACCAAGAATTCAGTGGCGAAAATCTCCCCCGAAATAACTAGAAAAGGTCAGTATTACCTACATATTTTAATAGAGAATATAATTATATGCACACATATCATGACCACTGTCATGGTACCCTTTAAATATCCCATTCCTGTAAATATTATATAGTTACCAATAAACACGGGGAGAAGTCTAGCTGCGTGATGATCTGTCTCCAAGCAGAGCCTTCTCTCTCTCTCTCTCTCTCTCTCTCTCTTACCTTACCTCATTCCTCTTCAGCTCACCCTTCTCCTCAACCCTACATTCTCAATGTGGTGAGAACCGGACGAGAATTTCTTTCCCAGCACTCAATGTGGTGACAACCGGACGAGGGCTTTTCCAACTATCCAACGTGGTGAGAACCGAAGGATACTTTCCTACCTTTCATTTCCGAAATCCAACGTGGTGAAAGCCGGAAGGATATTTCCTTATCCCAGTATCCAATGTGGTGAGAACCGGACGAGAATTTCTTTCCCAGCACTCAATGTGGTGACAACCGGACGAGGGCTTTTCCAACTATCCAACGTGGTGAGAACCGAAGGATACTTTCCTACCTTTCATTTCCGAAATCCAACGTGGTGAAAGCCGGAAGGATATTTCCTTATCCCAGTATCCAATGTGGTGAGAACCGGACGGATATTTTCCTATCCTCGAGGCATAGCCAAGGTGGTGAGAACCGTGCAGATACGCTCTCATACTCCTCTCTTCATCCAACCTCACTTTCTCAACCTTACCTCTTCAACCTCACCTTCCCGAACCAACCTCAAACTTACCACTCACCACAACCACTATCTGTAAGTTGAAGTTTTACAATTATACTTTTCAAATATGGTGGTGAACTAACTCGTTATATTGGCATGTGAGTCAGTAGTTGTAACTAAAAGAGCGAGACGCTGACGAAATGGTTCATGAATCACCATTTGCTAGCCAAGATTTATTGTTTTATTATTATTTAATCTGTATCGTTATTTATTATTGATTTAAGTCATCGGTCTGGAGGGTCCCAGCTTCAAATCTCAGGTTATCGATCCATGGGTATCGATTGGCTAGGACACTATTTAGTTACTTACTAATTACGTTTACTTTTTACTTACTACCTTCTTATTTACTACTTTCTATTTTTCTTCTGAATTGCTATATTGTACATCAGATATTTAACTGAAACCCCTTAGTTTTGTACTGTCTTCGTACCTCCAACCACTAGGTGAGGTACATAGAGCGATTCTGACACCAATAACTAACCGTGTTGGTAGTATGGTACATAAATGGGTGTTGCATAATTTCAAAAGTACGAATATCTAATGTACTCATTAACGTGTGTTGGCAGTTTGCGTACATGGCGGTATTTTATGCGGAGACAAGACTAAGTATGAATCAAACAAAAGATTAACACTGGTTTTTATAACACTGAGATGTAATAACACAATATAGGAAGGCAATGCAAATGTTACGAAAATGTTACAGACACCAAAACTGAAGAAGTGAAGCTGCAAAAATCTACTCGCCATCGTTCAAAAAAACCGAAAGTAGTCGAACAAAGACAGAAACAGACAGCTCCAGAGAAACGGGAAGAAATTTTCAGGAAAGCCGTCTATGATAAAGTAATTTTAAATTTCCATAAATGTAGGTGGTATTTGATTATGCGTCTCTTCCCTAATCATGCAATCAAATTTACGAGACTTTTACAGAGGCGCCTCAAGATATGTAAAGGTACATACCTACGTGGAAAATTGTTGTTCGAACTTAATGGATCCTTCGCATTTGGCCAATTTTGGTTCACCAAAGCGTTCAAGGTTTCGATAGGGGCGCAGCCTAAACCACAATCAACGAATAAACTGCCTCCGCTGCGTATCCCCCACCTTTGCCGTAACTAGTTGGCAAGGCCGCCGACTTGGCAAGCTCCCTGGGGCTGTATCGTGAACAACATGAATCTTAGGGGGGTTTTAATGTCAAACATAACAGATGCTTATCCCTCGAGCCTTCCACTCTAAATGTAATACGCTACCTACCCACGTAGTTTAACTTGGGAGGGGGGGGGGGATGCTCAAACACATGCTCTGACAAGAACTGGTGACTAGGGTTTGTAGCAAAAGAACTCTCGACAGTTCTGATTTGAGAGATCACTTGGCGTTGTTCTACGGATCGTCAGACACTGATGAAAAAGGTCCCAGGAGCAGCCAAGATGAGTTGTTCCGGCCTGCACTCGTTACAATGCAATCCCAGCCCACACTATCACAGATCCTCAAAAGATCCCATTAGACAAGGCGCCCTTGTGAATAATGAAATATCTGATTACATAACGGAACAAATTCTGGAGCAATTCATAAGGTATAAGTTTAATTCGAAGTACTGAACCTATTCTATGTTGTCACGCTAGCTGAAGGAATTCATGCACCAATTTGATTTTATTGCCTACATAACAATTTGAGTTGATATGATACCCACCTACCTACTCTCCACCTGTCCTAGAATTTGGAGCTGAGTAGGTTAGTGTTTAAGTTGTTTTAAATATACGTATTCTCAGAGAATGCTGCTGATTCGATCGCGTTGAAGTTGATATGGTCCTATGAACCAAGGACCTTCCTCAAGGACCTTCTATTTTGAAGAAAACTAGTCTTCCAGGGGAACAGAGTAAATGAGCATAATTGAAGATTATTTAAAAAATGATGAGGTACCTTCAATGGGTCAAAAGCATTATTTTTTGTCGAAAGTGCCGAAAAAAGTTGTTGCAAAAATTAGGACCGAAAATGGTTTTCCTCCTAAACCTCATGAATTAGACTTGGGGAATGTTCATATCTAAATATTTGTGTCGGCCAAATTCAACTTGTTGGTCGTAAGCATTCTTGTAGCCAGCAATTAGTTTAAGAAGTGCATACCATAAACCCAAGCCTCCAAATATCGCCCAATATTGAGTTCAGTTCACTCAGTATCGTTACGGTTGCGCATGCGCAGTAGGCTATGAACTTGAGTCTTTCTGTAGGCAACCTCCAGCAACCTCGAAGATTTTGTCGTAATTACCTGGATAATATTAGTAAGTACATACTTTAAGGTTGTAGTCCTTGGCCGAGGGTAGTCAGGTTCATCTCGTGGAGGTAACAGCTCTTTGCGGTGCTCCGTATTCGACAGCTAGGGAAAGTGGGTTAATGACCGAGTATTCACACAAATTTTGGCAGAGATCATCAGTACCGTAAGTACCTCAAGTATGATAAGTTATTGATCCAGTACGGATAGTGCTTGCCCCTTTTGAAGGGCATAAACCCTTAGGTTTCATGCCTATGAAACTAATCTAGAGCCCAATTTGGCAGTGTTAAATCGTGGGTGGGCCCCTTCGTTTCGATTATAAATCTAACGAAGGCTAGCCAAGATGACCGGTCCTAAGCACTGATTTGAGAAATTAATATTACGTGGATATTGCGTGAAGGAGCAGCGTCATCGCTGAGTTGGAGTTTTCGGGATCGAGGGCCTCGCTTTGTTTTGCTTCCGAGGCAAAACAAAACATCTTCACCGCCAAGCGCGGGTGACCCCCGCCTACCCACTGTTCCCCACATCCGAGCGAGGTAGATTTTTTTCTTTTTTTTTTTCTTCCCCCCCCCCCCCCCCCCGCGGAGTTTTAATCACTCGACGTTTACCGCATTTATTCAAATGCTGTTTCCGGGACACAGGTACATGGGACCTGGCAACCCACTACCCAACGGAGAGCCGGTTGATTACGATGATCAACTCTCCAAAGAACACGACTATGCCTACCACTATGCCGCCCGTTGGGAGGATATAAGGGAGGCAGACAGGAGGATTCTTGCGGGATTCGCGGCAGACACTGTGGTGAATGGGAATATTCACTCAGCTATTGGAGCGGCCTGCATTGGCGCTAAATACGCAACTGAGAGCGTTACGGGGCCCATATACCCCCGTAGATTCCGCAAACATCCGCGACAGAATCCCCTAGAGAATTGTGCAGACATTGGTTGGTACCATACCAATTGTGACAATGCCAGGCTGGAGACAGAGAATAAAAGAGCCAGGGACCTTAATGTGCTGAGATCATACCACAAGGGGTTAGACCATGGTAGAACACTCAACTCCCAATGTGGGACACATGGAGCCAGCAGGGAAATAATCAATGCCAACAACCGTAGATATGTCTCAGCAACGAGCAACAAGCTCCGGAGCTCAGATAATCGCTATTCCCCACGCCAAACAGGGGGTTACTGGCAGAAGGCCGCCCTCAGGGATGAATTCTACAAGTCGTGGAACGCTCCTACAGGCTACAAGGAGAGGCCAACCTTCCCAATTGGGGTGGAAGATGGGGGATCATGGATGAACACGAGCGATACGGCGGATCCCTGGATGCGCCCAGGTCCACGGTACCAGCAAGGAAACAGGTCTGAGTCCCTTGCACAGGAAGCCAAAATGAAAGATGCCCAATGCGCAAGCAAACCAGAAGCTAGTGCTAGAAGGGACAAAAAATCCTGCAGAGGTGTCCCCGTGATGACAGTAAAATACGAAGGTGGTGTCTCATTAAGCAGATCAGTGCACTTCAGGGCCTGTGGGCGACCAGACTGCCCGAGCCAGCACTCAGAGCCGGATGAGAGCAGCTCAGAGATGTCTGAGTCAGAGTCTGAGATGAGCGAGACAGATACTACTGCATCAGTGCAAGCCAGGCCAAAGACAGCAGCAGACGACAATTTCGTTTGGCCCACACTGTCAATGGGAGATGCAATAAACCTTGGTGAGACAGTGCTGCCCCATGATACGGACAGACTAGTCTACGTCTTTCCAGAGATGAAACTTGCAGGTGCGACACCGAGAGTGGTGAGAACGCCGCGACCAAGGCCAGAGACAGGAAAGGTGGACTCCAGGACCCAGGAATCGGAGAGGCTGGCATGCAGATGGCGGTCAATCAGTGCGCGATGGGAGACATCTGGTCTCGAGGGGAACCCGGATGAGCGGGTGCGGCCCAGCAAAGAATTGGCGTTATTCAGAGAGCTCGAAACAGAAGTCTTGGCGCCACTGATGAGAGCACATAATGATGCATTGTTGGAGCTCCAGCACTCCCGCCGCCTGGTACTAGGAGTTGACCGCATGGCCACAGCGTTGGAGGATATTGAAGAGAAAGTGTCCAGTCTGACAGATAGCTCCAGAGGATCTGTTGTGGAGGAGAGCCTCACCTCACTTGGAGAAGTCGGCTGGGCTGAGGCCTTCAGGAGGATGGAAAGACTGATCGAAGAAGGGAACGAGACAGTCCTCAATCGCCTAAGTGTGCTGGAGGACAAGACGGACAAGACACGAGGCCAGCTCGAAGCTCTGAAGAGGGATGACATTATCCCACTGGGCAGGAAGATTGACGTATTGTCCAGAAAACTCAAGGAAGCGGAAAGGACCCTTACGGAGCAGCCAGTCATGGCTCCCCAACCCAAGCCAGCCCCCAGGAGGGCTGAGGGGTTGGAGCTGAGTAAGAACCTACCAGCAGAGGGCCTAATGGTGGTGATGGAGGATGGAGAGGGAACATTGGCGGAGACTCTCAGGAGGCCTCTGGTGAGCAGGGTGGCCCACGGAAGAGCTGGCCCCTCACCAAAAGAGAGAGGACCTGCACTGAAGCCACATGAGGCAGAACTGAGGAAGGAGAATTATAGGTTGTACTCCGATCTATTAAAAGAGAGCACAGGAAAGGAGAAGAGCCCAGTCCCACCGCTCATTATCAGTAAGAGCTCAGTTGACGGCTCCCGGTTGTCCCCCACTTCGGTGAGAAGATCAGTGGCCCAAACAGTCGATTTGGGCGAGCTGGGCATCGGGCTGACAACCTGCAAACCCATGGTGAGTAAGAGTGCAATCATGGTTGTGGCCAGAAATCAGGAGGAGAGTAAATCTCTGGCTGCAACTTTGAAGGACCATGGTTTCTCGGTGACAGAGGGTGGTACCCCTGGGAAACAGCTGTTGATAAAGATTCACAGAGTCGACAAAGGAATATCCAAGGAAGAGCTCCTAGACATCATCTGGAGTCAAAACGCTACCTTAAGAGGCATGATTAAACGGGTAGAGCTGGAAGAGGGCTTTAAGCCAGCTTTCATGAAGGGGGCACGACGGTTTGATGACGTCATCTGGGTTATAGAGGTTTCCCAGAAAGTCAGACAAATCCTCATGGAGATCAGTAGCCTGAATATAATGCTGCAGAGATGCAAGGTGGCGGAGTTTATCGATGTCTCAAGATGCTTCAAATGCCAGGGCTTTG
The DNA here is from genome assembly GCA_954871275.1 of Leptopterna dolabrata. Taxonomy (NCBI): domain Eukaryota; kingdom Metazoa; phylum Arthropoda; class Insecta; order Hemiptera; family Miridae; genus Leptopterna; species Leptopterna dolabrata. The sequence goes on along the minus strand of OX940983.1, from coordinate 14,304,717 downwards.
GTCATGTGTCCACCAAATGTCAGGCTACGAAGGACACCTGTGGGTACTGTGCTGGGGAACACAGAACCCGAGCCTGTCAGCGTCAGAACAAACCCCCAGTCTGTGCAAACTGTCACCGAGCAGGGAAGCCGGCCGATCATCAGGTCGACGACCCTCAGTGTCAGGCTTACAGGAAAGCCATGAGGAGATTAGCTACGGCAGCTAATAATCTGCCGGCTTGATTAAAGATTGGTCAGTACTGCAGGAGCGCGGGGAGTGCCGGATTTGTGTTAAAATCACGGCTGATGTGAGCTTGCTCTACCGAAGTGCTCCTGTGGTTCTTGATCTGAGACCAGCCCCTTCGGGCCGTGATCTGGGAGTGTACATTGGTTGTGGGGTGTCGGACCCCACTCTGCTCCGGGCGAGCGCCAGGATGTCGGTATTTCCGGACTGGTAAAGCGAAGGTTGGGCCTCAGAGTACTGGGGTAGGATAAATTCCGAGGGTATACCCGTTCCCAACTATTTCGGCCCGCCCCTCTGTACACGATGCGCTGGTTAAAACACAAAAATGAATTCACCTACAATAATTATTAACACAACTAAAGAGTCAGAGACAGAAGAGGTAGGGTGCAATCCACTGTTACCCACGAACATAAATCAGCTCACCACAATTTATGTGAAAGAGGCAAAAGAAATGGCAAGGTGGAAAACAGTACTAAATAGAATGCTGGACCTGGCAAAGTCCCAGAAAACTATGCCACGGGGCATAAAGAAAGGCTTGGCAGAGTTTGTAGACATCTACGATTCGCTGCAAGATCTGCAAGGAAAGAGGAAAAAATTGACCACCCTAGAGCAACCAGGTATGGGGGGCCCCAGCACTCCTGTTGTCCACAGAGCTGTCGAGACCCCAAATGCACCTGGGAAGAGGGGAAGAGAGGAGGACAGCAGTTCTGATGGAGAGTCCTACACCCCAGAGGAGACCCCTAAGCGGAAACTGAAAAAGAAGAGGAAGGATAAAGTGCCAACTACAAAGCCTTCGGTTTCCGAGTCTGAGTCCCCATGGAAGGAGGTAAAGCAGCGGGCACCTAAGAAAAAGAGGGTGAGATCGCGCCCGGAAGCTGTCATGATCAAGGTGGCAGATGGGAAGACCTATGCAGATGTCCTTCAGAAGGTAAGACAGAACGTAAAGCCAGAGCAAATTGGGAAGGGTGTACGCGGAATGCGCCGAACTGTGAGAGGCGATCTGCTCATAGAGCTCGACCACGATGAGGACAAACTCGCCTTTAGAAACCTTCTCAAAGGAGCAGTAGGCGACGCAGGGGATGTCCGTGAGCTGACGCCGCAGGCCTCAGTGGAGATCCGAGACCTGGATATCTTCACCACAGAAGAAGAGGTAAAAGAGGCCCTAGCAGAAAGGCTGAAGGGAGCAGAAGGGCAGATGAAGGTTTTTGTCACGCAACCCAACACGCGACAACAGCGACTTGCCATCGTATCACTGGATATGAAGGGTGCTAAGGAGCTGTTGGTAACGGAGCGCATACGCATAGGGCTCATGAACTGCCGAGTACGCCTGCGCACCCAGGTAGTTCGATGCTTTAGATGCCTTGGTTTTGGCCATCAAGCCAGAAACTGTAATGGGGCGGACAGAGCAAATGCCTGCTTCAAGTGCGGGGAGCGTGACCACAGAGCCTCAAACTGCAGCCAGCCTGCAAAATGCGTCCTCTGTGAAGACCTTGGGGAGCCATCTGACCATTCCCTTGGCAAAAAAGGGTGCACTGCCTTCAAGCGGGCACTGGAGGCTGCCAAAAAGAGGGGATGATACACATCCTGCAGGGAAACATGAACAGGAGCAGAGTGGCCCACGCTCTAATAGAACAGATACTATTTGAAAGACCAGCAGACATAGCTCTTCTCTGTGAACAGTACCGTCGGAGAGACAACCAGCAATGGTTCTCAGATACCCTCGGTACAGCAGCAATTTGGGTAACAAACCCTCAAAAGCTGGCAGTCACGGAACATGGGGTGGGGGAAGGATTTGTGTGGGTGAAGGCAGGGGGCACCACATATATCAGCTGCTACTTCTCCCCAAACGACCGAGCTGCAGAGTTTGAAAGAAAGCTGCAGGTCCTGGAGGACACGATTAGCAGGTTATCTGGTGATGTACTCGTAGCTGGTGATCTCAACGCGAAGTCTGTAGAGTGGGGGATGGATCACACAGATAGTAGGGGCAATGCCATCGGTGAAATGGTGGCTCGACTGAACATGATCATTCTCAACAGAGGTAATGTGTCCACATTCAGGAGGCCCGGTTGTAGAGGTACCATCCCAGACATAACCTTTGCAACAGAGAGACTGGGAGGCCAAGTTAAAGACTGGCACGTTTCGGAAAGGTACACAGCAAGCGACCACCAGTACATTGAGTACGCAATTGTAGACCACAACACCCAAGCCCCACCAGGGCCCCCAAATCGTAAGACAGCTCAGTGGAACGTGGAAAAGATAGATGAGGGATTATTCTCCACCATAATCGCCATTGGAAAGGGTTCCCTTCAGTCTACCACATACCCTACAGCAGAAGACCTGATCAAGGCCACCATGAAACTTATACAGCAGGCCTGCAATGCAGCTATGCCTATGAAAGGAAAGGACCAAAGGCGACCTGCTTATTGGTGGAACGACGAAATTGCAGATCTCCGAAGAACATGCCTCAGACTAAGACGTAGGGCTCAAAGGACAACCAGGGACTCCCCGAACTTTCCCACCAGAACTGCTGAGTTCAAGGCAGCTAAAAAAAGATTAAGGCAAGCTATAGCCAGAAGTAAAGCTGCCAAGTGGAAGGAACTCACCGAAGAAATAGAAGAAAACCCATGGGGCCTGGGATACAGGATTGTGACCAAAAAGCTGAAGGGCATGTCAGGTGGGGCCAACCTGGATGCAGCTTTCCAGGACCGAATAGTGGATGGCCTCTTTCCTAATCACCCTGAACGAGACGGAGACCCTCCATATAGCTGTCATACATGGCAAGAGATCCCATTATTTACTAAGGATGACCTGACCAGAGCGGTATCATCTTTTAAAAATAAGAAGGCGCCAGGGCCAGACAGAATCCCTGCAGAGATCCTGAAACTTGTGACCAGAACCGAACCGGATATGCTGCTCCGAATGTACAATAGATGCCTAGTGGACGGAGTGTTCCCTTCCCAGTGGAAAGTCGCTCGCTTGGTCCTGCTCGATAAGGGAAAAGGAGATCCATCCTCTGTCTCAGCTTACAGACCACTATGCCTGCTGGATGCTGCGGGAAAACTATTTGAGAAGCTCCTCAAGCCCAGAATCATGGAAGCCATCGCCCTTGCAGGGGGTCTTGCCAGTAGGCAATATGGCTTTGTCAAGGGAAGATCAACCCTGAGTGCTATAAGGGAGGTGGTATCAGCTGCATGGGATACCGAGCATGGAAACCACCGTACAAGAGATATGTGCATGGTAGTGACCCTAGATGTGAAGAACGCCTTCAATTCTGTGAGATGGGTGGATATCATCAACACCCTCCAGAGGCGCTTTGGGCTTCCATCTTACCTGCTGGCCGTCATATGTGACTACCTAAAGAACCGCAGCTTAGTGTATGAGTCCGAGGGGAAGGTGTGCAGAAAGAAGATCACCAGCGGGGCGGCTCAGGGGTCTATATTGGGGCCCGATCTGTGGAATGTGAGCTATGATGGGATCCTCCTGCTGGACATGCCAGAGGATGTGTTCCTGGTGGGCTATGCTGATGATGTAGCGGTGGTGATAAAAGACCATACTCTGGAGGGCCTCCAGTGGAAGCTCAACCAATCAATGAGGCGAGTCATGCCTTGGATGGAGGAGCATGGGTTGCAGCTTGCAGTACACAAAACCGAAATAGTGTTACTGACTAAGAGGCACATCAACCGTGTCACCCAATTTCAGGTGGAGGACGAAACCATTGACTCATCTCATTCGGTGCGATACCTGGGAGTAACCCTCGACTGCAGGCTGACCTTCTGGGAGCACATCAAGCGAGCAGGAGAAAGAGCAGCGGCAGTGACAGCAAACCTGAGCAGGCTAATGGCAAACATTGGTGGACCATCGCCCAAGAAAAGGAAGATGCTCATGACCATAGCTGAGGCAATCATGTTATATGGAGTGGAGGTGTGGGCTGAGGCTCTACAAGTTAAAAAGTACCGAGACCACCTTCGGTCAGTGCAGAGGAGAGGAGCCCTACGAATAGCAAGTGCTTACCGTACCGTCTCCTTCCCTGCCATTGGGATCATTGCTGCCACCATCCCAATCGACCTCCTAGCAATGGAGAGGAAGTGTATCTACCTCCGGCGATCCGCACAGGAGTCAAGATCCCTTATCAAGAAAGAGGAGAGAGAAATAACCTTGCAGCAGTGGCAAAATGAGTGGGAAACTGATGACAGGGGGGCATGGACACGCTTGCTTATTCCACAGGTGCGCCCATGGCTTGACAGGAGGCATGGAGAAGTCGACTTCTACATCACTATGTTCCTGTCGGGCCATGGATACTTCCGGTCCTATCTGCATAGAAGGGCGCTAGCAGACACCACAACGTGCTGGTACTGTAAAGCACCAAACGACGACGCCGAACACACGTTTTTCCACTGCTCCAGATGGAGCAGGGAAAAGGAGATCCTAGAAGAACAGGAGGGCGAAATCACACCAACTAATGTGATCGGGAAGATGATCTCCAGGCAGAAAACCTGGGAGAGGATTGTGTCCTACATAGTCCGAATCCTCAAGGCAAAAAAGCTGGACGACCCGATCCTCAGATGAGCAATAAACTGGAGACCGCAAGAAGAGATCAGAAGAGGGCGTGACTCCGCCCAGTGATCGACCCCACTCCGAAGTAATGCTGAACAAGTGATTCCGGGGTGGATTAGGTCAAGAGGATCAGGGTTAGTGGGTTTTTAGTGAGTGAAACCTCACACGGCTGCGGAGTGCGGACCCTCCAAAGCGCAAGTCTTTCTCAAGATTTTCCTACTGTTTCCCTCGTAAAAAAAAAAAAAAAAAAAAAAAAAAAGTCCTTGGCCGAAATGTCTTTCGACTTGCCAAATTTAATAAACTTACCACAAGGTTCGGAAGAGACACTCAGAGCGAACTCACTCGGGAAATTTAATCGTAAATGTTCAGCTGAGCGCAAACATAATTATGCAAACGGAGATGGTAATCGGATAAAAACGCCGTTCGAGGAATTCAATCTGAAATGGAAATCAGAATAAATATTAGGCGAAATATATGTGTTCGCGTATTTTAGACTACAACGATAATCATCCAAAACGCGGGGTATTTGTTGTTAATAACGGTGAAAGCCAACATGCCCTGGGCATCCAATCCTCAAATACTCGCTTCTGATACAAAATACTCGCATATTATGTGGAAATTTTAACTGTAAAGTGAATTATATTGCAGTCAACTCTATTTGATGTGACACATCACAGATTCAGTCCAGTCCGTTAAATGCTAAATTCCTATGGCTATGGGTAAATTCAGTTTTGAATATGAAATTTAGCACCGCCTCCTGATATGTTGACAAACAAGGAAGGTACGTAAAAAACCGAATGTATCAGTTCAAACTTGATATTAAAATAAAGAACAGTATAAACTATCGTATGAAATGACTTTTCAACTTTTTTCACGCCAGCAAGTCATCGAGGTATTGTACAAAACAAGCATATTTTCAATCACAATGATTGTTTGCCGATAGTACAGAGGGCTGATCTGATCGGGAATAGTGCCGAATCCTCTGCTAATTTATATTATTTACTTTAAGACTAGTTTCGGGCTACCTATCTCACCAATCATACTTACGGTAGAATTGTACTTGTGGTTATACGCAGTTAACATCTCTGAATGATGGCGGGTGATATAGCCCAAAGCTAGTTTCAAATGAAGAATTTAAATTAGCAGAGGATTCTTCATATCTATTCCCGACAAGCAAGTTTTGATTTATTTACTAACAAAAGAGTGAACCTATATTTCTTGTTTGAATTAATATATGCTCCAACTTACAACACCGCCCTCACGAGGAATTGCATGTCCTATCAGCGTGTCTGAAGTCAAAACTGGAATTACCAGAGATTATCTGCCCCTTCCGTTATTTTCAAGTTAGAGGTCCTTTATTAAAGTCGGTACCTATCTTCATCACATATCTATACAGTGTATGCTACCTACTTATAATAAAGTGATATATTTTTTTATTTCTTTATTAATAACAACATATTTGCACATAATAAAGAATATAATTGGATTCTGTATAATTGGAATGCAATTGGATGCTTATGGGAGTTGCACTGTTTAGGTATATTTATATGTGAACTAGGTATGTAATATGATTCTTTAAAAATAAACGCTTTAATAAAAAATAGTACTGGTATAACTTCTTATAATTTTTATATGTACTTGCATAGTCATTCGGTGGCGGTCCCTTGCAATACATACCTTCACGACTGTATACGTTTTTAATAGGTAAATAAGCTTCAGAACAGGGAGCATTTGCTGGTGCCACAATGCAGCTCAGCCTCGAGGCAAATTATGCCCTGCACGAGCTGCTTGATCGACTTGCTTGGTACTCCCGCCCAGAACACCGCACCCTCGTGGACATCCAGTACCCGCGAAGAGTCGGAAGAACGATGTCGCATACAGCGTATGCTGAACACCTGCACGGCCTTCCGGGTCACGTCCGTCTGCCCCGGAGGCTGCCCCTGCACGGAGGTCCCTCTCTTGGAGGATGAAGAGGTCGACGACGACTGTCCGTTCCTACAGCGTCCGCCCGGTTCCGCTCCGCCGCCCGGGTGTCCGCTGAGCAGGCTTCCAGACCACCCGTTGGTCCAGGACCCGGGCAGGGTTTCGGCTCGTGGCGCTGGCTTTGACCCCTGCAAGTGTCCCATCATCCCTGGCAACTGCTGCTACACGCTCCCAGGCTGTCCTACCCACACTATGCGAGCTGTCATCGACTGTCCCACACTGAATCGAAACATTTAAGTTGACTGAAAAAACGAGTAAACTTTCACCAAACGTCTAAGGGTGCTTTTTTGCGCATCAACACCCTACAACTATCAACTCTGTCAACACTATCAATAATTGAGCTTCCTACCCTAACAACTGGAGGCCTCGTGGGTTTTCGGCCATGGCTTCCTCTTCTTGTAGTCGGCGCCAATTAAGGTGGCATCTACTGCAAATCCATTTTGTATTCTGAAACCTTTAATGGCATTACAGTATCTCTATCCAGAGTATCCCACAGGGATGGGTCGACAAGTCAGTACCAACTACTTTGTCACTGGAATGCCTCGTCACAAATACGCTTTACCATGGAAGAAGAACAGAAAAATGAAAAACGGAGTTATTGAAAGGTTGTCTATTTCCACCACTAACGAAAAAAACGCGAAAAATACACTGTTATGCCTGTATCGGTTATCAAACCATTGTCAGTAACAAACAATAACCGAGTGACTGTTACTGACGATGGTTTGATCAACAAAACTGGTATAACAGTGTATTTTTCGCGTTTTATATTCAATAACTCCGTTTTTCTTTGAAATGGGTTTCCTGGATTTCATCGCGAGTGATTTGGTTCGTGAAGAAGAACATTTCTCCCATGCATCTAGCTTTCAGGCGTAGCTAGTGCTATCTACTCCAAGTTCAGTCACAAGTTATTTTCGATCAAGTTCTAACTACTCCGACTCGATGCAATTCATACCTCTAATTCTGGTTTCAAACTGAGGAGAGCTTGATATATCAAAGGAAAAATTGTGAATGCTGAAAAAATTCTTCATCGACAACAAATTAATCTTGAACTTGAACGTGACACTTTAGTAGTTCACCCAACGATTTTAGTGAATGCTTTCCATTGAGTTGTTTCGTGCTAGCCTGGGTGACCCATAACGCCGCTACAATATTTCTAACGTTTTGGGCACCTTCCTCTCTTTTTTGGCTAAAACTGAAAGAAAATGTGTTAAAAATCTATTCGAATGCGAAAAATCTATTCAGTGAGCTAAACAAATTTCGGAGGGGGATGAGTTTGAATCCCATGATTGCTGAGAGAACCCCTCTTCAGATTATTCCCTTGTTCCTATTGAAATATTGTTAGATGCGACGGAAAAAGGGAACAAGCTTCAATTTCCGAGGGGTCGGGGGAAAAAAATCATCGACCCGGAAATATCGGCTATTTCTTCAACAATATTTTTTTTCTTCTGTGCACTGTACCTTATGCAAAAAGAGATTGCGCACGGTTCAATAGCTGCCAGATCCATAATGTGGGTGTGTGTGTGCGTGCGTGTGTGTGTGTGTGTGTGTGTACAGAAACCAATAAGAAAGAAAATAATGAAAGTTTAGTAATTAATGTGAAAACGGAATACCACATCCACTTCCACATACCTACTGAGACATTTAAAGCTCTACTTTATAAATAAATGTTGAGACACATTACAGCGAATTAAGTATGCTTGTTTCCAGGAATGTGAAATAAAAAGTTGTTTGTACATAGGTACCAATACAATATAGTGCAGGTATGTATTATACTAAACGTTAAGCCCTTCATCTAATGTTGGCCCACTAACCTGCTACTTTTAGGACAACCCTAATCCGTTCGGTCACCCTAATCCTGGTCTTCTCCAGCGGGAGGTGAATTTTTATTCCTTGAAATAAGATGGAAAATCTCACTTTAGATCGAAGGGCGGGATAAGTTAAAGGAGTCTCGACTCACAATTAAGAGCTCCTCTTCCCAGCAGCTCAACGTAAAGTGAGTTAAGAAAAAGAAAATCCCTAGTAAACAAATAAATGGGGAAAAGGAAAAAGGCTTCAAAACCCTTACCAAGGCCAATAAATACTTCGGATCTCCCATCGTCCGAACCTTCTTAATCTTTGCGAATAACGGGAGGGCAAACGATAATTAGATGGTTTTATCCGATTTCAAAGTAGGTATTATGAAAGGAGGCAAAAATGAGAAAAGTTTACTTAAGCGGGTTTAAAACGAATATATTATTATTAATGCCCCAATCACCAAACTGGCGGATGCTTGCAAGAGATAAGTCACTTTGATGTTTATGAAAGACGCTCATTACATTGCAAGCCGAATAATAAATTGTTACGTGCACGAGGGTGCGTAATTGACGTGAATTTCTGATAATTTACAGCCCTCTTTCTTTGGATGAAGACGGGTTAATATTAAAAGCCCTTTGGAGGGTATAATAATTTCTCAGTAATATTTAAGTAGACCTTGACTGGTGTTACGGTTGTGTTTTTCATTTAGGGCTCTCGAATTATGAAAAAGCGGGGGTGGAGCATTGTAAAAATAGCTAAAACGGCTAAAAATTGCTTTTAAAAGAATTGTCAGAAAGTCATTTCTTCGAAAAATTATTCATCTGGTCATGCTGCATTATACGAACTTTTTAACTTTAGCCAACACGAACCTTTTAACTTTAAGCTTAACTTTGCCAAGTAACCTTAACCATCCTGAAGGGTACCTAACAGGAAAGTATTGCAGTTACCTTGAGAAAAGAAAGCAGTTTTTTGTGAATCATCCAGTTTTTTAATATATAGATTACATATCTATATATGTTTCTGACAAATTATTTAGGTATGTGCCAATGTGTGTAAGCTGCGTACAATTCTCCTAAACAATTTCCGGTTTTGAGGCATGATTTCTATATAACTTAAGGACACTCTGTAGATAAATCAGCTTTCAAAGTCCTTTATTAGGTTATAAAATAACAATTCCGGTAGGTCGAAAATGGGGTAGAAATCGCACTTTTGACTTTTTTCCTCAGAAACTTTCATATTGAAAATTTTTAGGTATGTAGGTACCTACCTACCTACCTACTGACGATTTGTTTTAATTACTGGAAAAAACGTTTATATTTATCATCAATGCAAAAAGATGTGATATCCCCCCACAAAGACAACCCTGTTGTAAAAATTTACCCGCCAGAAAAAGTAATAGGTAGGTTCTGATTAATTAGGTACTAAGTGCGACTACTGAGTAGGTACTAAGTAGGTAGCAGGTAGTAAGTAGGTACTGAGAAAAAATTTAGGTACTGGGAAAATGTTTATTTCATCAATGCAAAATGATGTAATACCTAAAACAATCCTGTTGTAAAAATTCAGCCACCAAAAAATCCCCCTCAATCTCAAAAAGGATTGATATCCCGCCAAAGTAGCACCTCGCTGTTGGATGTTCATATATAAACCTGTTCCTTCCCCCTTTGTAGATATGTGTATAGAAACCTGTTCCTTCCCCCTTTGTAGATATGTGTATAGAAACCTGTTCCTTCCTCCCAAACCTTGAAATTTCTTTCAACGCATTTTGCGGGCAGCTTTTTACTCCCTAATTTTTTCATGCTCGATTCCAAAGAATAAAATATTTTGAAAATATTAAAAATTAATATTTTAATTAATATGAACCAAAAAACTATCTCCTATTCCTAGAGAATGTGATTACGATGATATTATACTCTACGGTGATAAATCAAGAACTGCATCACACATTTCAGATCGGGGAATTTCACGCTGATCACAAATATACCCTATTTTCTCCCACTTGGGTTCCTGAATTGATCTCACCCAAAAAGACAAAATCTCCTTACCATAAGCACAAAAAACCAATCTTATCGACGTTTCCGGGTGTTTGTGGGCGAATAAACCAAAAGAAACCGTCAACTCGAAAAACACATCGAAATAAACGTTATCTGTATGAAATTAGGTTCTGCGTCAAATGAGACCTCAAGGTGTGTTGTTAAAATTTTTAATGAATTACCATACTTTCTTGAAAATCTAAAGAACTTGTTATTTTTTAAGGGAAAAATATAATCTAAAGGTTTCTTGTGGACGGTGGAATTCAACCATTTCAGAAATATAATTCCGATGTGCAACAGTTCCTAATGCACTATCAGACAAAACTGTTACTCAGGAACGGTTGGCGCCCCAGAGTAGAAGGGAGAACGGACTCACTCTGTTTCCTACTTAAAACAAGGTAAGGTCGCATCTCCGAACTATTATTTATATATTTTCGATATTATAATCATTCAACCCCTTTTAACGTCGGCGGTTACCCCAAAAGGTTACCACTTCATTTTTCACCCCCCCCCCCCCCCCCCGACCCTTAATAACAATTTTCTTTATATATCCTCTCGAAATAATTTCTTTTGGAACATCATTTCAATTCAATAAATATAGGTACTCATTCCATAATATTACAACCAACTGACTGGTATATTAGCACCTAAATTAGAATTAATTATTTACAGCAAATTTGGGGAGTGTCCCAATTAGTACAGAGGTGAACTACAGTAATATTACATACTCTGTCACAGATGTTACCGAGACGATCAAATCTTGTGAAATCTCGTCATAAAAAAATGACGAATTCCAAAATTTGTATTTTATATTAATGACATTTTGGAAATTGGTTTAAAATTCTAACCACAGAAATCACTCAACATGTAAGCGCTCAGTTTGGTCTCGTATTTTGATCTTGTACTACGAACAATTTAATTGTCTACGGTTATTTGTAGGTATTTTTAATCTCAGCTTTTCTTTTGGGTTTTTTTTTCCAAAAATGCTGCAATAAATGTCGACTTAAGTTTTTATGATTTAGGACCATCCTGTATTATGTTGAGTACCACGAACACAAACCGAAACCCCTTGGCTGAATCCAGCTCAAGTACAAAGTTTTTGTGTTACACGAGCAGTGGTTTGTCGATGTAACGAGTCGATAGATGAAGATGGAGGTTTAGGGATTTATTTTTGTGAGGACTGCAGAGGGTACCTGGGTACCTATAGATTCCTATAATTGGCGGTTAACTACAGCTATAAAAGTAAACGTCTACTGCCGGAGCGCTATGTTCATCACAAAAACCAACTACCAAAAAAAAAAAAAAAAGGAGAAGGAACCGTTGTACCAGCTTCTTCTCACTTAACACGATATTTCAGAGGTTTAGCGCTGGAACAGGGCGATTTATTGAGGTAGGTAATACATTGCTTAAATAAGATTTGTTTAGTCGGGGAAAAAACAGGGTAGCAGTGTTGCTGGTGGGGGTGGTTTCAGGGGATAGGGGTAATTCCGGTAAAGGATACACGGTATCAGAGAGCCTCTAAACCGCGAGGATCGCACCTCCCTTGATTATACTGGATACCCCCTCCCTACTCCTAACTCACTTAGGTATTCTGTCGTTCAAAGTTTCAGCCCGTTGTGTAACGGTATTTTATAACGGCGATGCCTTCGGGAAAAGTTGTACCATTAGGACAACAACCAACCCGGTTTCGACAATGATATCCCTCATCTTCAGGGCACGTGGTGATCCGAAATTAAACGTAGGTATTTCATCGATATCCATTGATGCAATCGCGGAATCCTCTTCGCAAGGAACCCGCTCGTTCATCCGACTCTCGTAAGAATTTGAAACTCGTATTTTGGTTTATTATTTTCAATAATGAACCTTTAGAACCGAGCATGAACAAAAAAATTACCCCCCCCTCAAAATTTGATGGTTTACGTTTCAAGGTATTTAGAATCCGAAAATACAATATAAAAATTTCTTTCTGTCCGCCGTACGCCGTACTTCGCACTTTTCTTAGATACCATGAACCGAAATTAATGAAATTTGGATTGTAGGTCCTGTCTGGGGTCGAGGTGGTCCGCGAAGCTCGGCGATAGGTACTGTCAGTCACCCCTAAGAGGCGTTTTTAAATTGATCTTAAACAAAACAATTTTTTGAAACCACCCGGAATATTGTACGACCAGCCGTTCGTTTGAACCGAAAAGCTTCGTCTACATGATCGTGAATCAAACGGTATAAATCCGGCCCAGATATCATCGCTAGGGAGCACCTGATTATAACCATGGATGGCTGTATGAAGTCGAGTTGGTTGTACTGTGATATTATTCCATTTGAAAAATGATGGCTGTTTTGGATTTTGTTGATAGGTACTTTGCAACTTGAACAAACGTTGAAGTATTATTGGGTAAATTATTACACAACGGTAAATTATTACACAACGGTTTATTATACTATCTACGTAGAAGGGGCATCTAGGCAGGTAAATTATTACACAACGGTTCATTATTTACATTATGCTTCAGGAATAACTACAAATAATTAATTATTGAATTATTGAATCCCGCACATTTGTATGAAACTTTAATTCCCGGGCCGGCTCCAGTACTCCATTTAGGGCTTTCCTGGAGGGAGCTCGAGGGTATAGACCACAGAAAACAGTGCCCTACGCAGAAGGGGCATCTATACAGGTAAATAATAAACCGTTGTGTAATAATTCGCAACGTTTTGTTTTTTAACCGTGTGTTTATACCAAGGAACTGGTTCTAGTGCCCCAAAGATACCAGTAAATCTTTGAAGAATTATTGGTAACTGGTGAAAGAAATATGATTTGAAGGGGACTTGAACCTCCAACTCTAACCGATTGAGCCACGACATGAAATAAGCAGAAGGGATGAGGACCACTTGGTAGGAGGAAGGAATATTACCATGCTTTCCGGAGGAATCCTTCGTCAATAGCTGGTCGAGTAGTGGAGGCGAGAACCCTTTAGATTTAATACTGGGGGAAGGAAGTTGATATCAACCGTCCCTACAGCAAAGCCACATATCTGCTGTGGTACTTCAATATTCGATGGATGAGATATTCGTCAACTCTCAAATTTTGCCCTTTCATTACAGTGGACACCACTTATTTGGGACAGTACCTACTCTACATATCCCAAATAAGCGAGGTTGGAAAAAAACATAACCTTCCACCTTATTCGTTTAATTAGAACACAACGTGTATGTGTCAAGGAGTAGGTAGTATGGGGTTACCATGTTCGTGTTCACTGGACGTTGTCATTGTTAGACGTGAATGGTTGAATGGGCGAATCCAGGTTATTTTGCAGCATCTTCTTCCTAGCTGTGATTCAAATAAGATCAACACATTCATCCAAGGTAGGACTACCTACCTTGTACTTTCTGCATCAGGAAGAGCTCAAGTCGCTCGACGCTCATTTTCCGGCCTGAGGCCTAACCTTAACTCTGGGAGGAGGAGTAGTTCTCCGAGATCATTCCTCAGCTATATCGTCAATAGGTGTGTATCCAATCCGACCTCATCTTGGCATGTAACTCCATAATCAACCCCATACAGTAAAAGGGAGAGGTCTTTACGCGGCATGTCGAAATGAATGAGGCCTAATTCAATACTGATTGGTACGCAGAAGGTCTGAGATAACAAAACTGAAGGTAACCTTCTGTTTTGTATACGTATTTACCTATACTTTTATCTCGATTCAAAGATGAGTTGACTACTAATCTGACGCTCTTATGTACCAATAAACCGATGATGAGCTGTCCCAAACAAGCGGACCGATTCCCTCTAGACACGCCTGTTCGGAACTGGCATAATAGAAACCCAAACATGAATATGAACAATAACAAAATTCCACTATAGTCAGCGTCATATAAATTGCAAGCCCGGGTAACCTGCAGTGCAGGAAAGCGTTCAATGTTTTGCAGGCGCTCATCTTAGGGTAAGCGTTTGTAGCGAATTTTCGGTGATAAAAATGGGGGGTCTCGCGGCCCCTTCCTCCAAGCTTGCAACTTGGTGGCATTGTTTAATAAAAATGCTAGGATTATCCAAGGGCTAGCAGCATTGGATTGAAATATTATTGAAATATATTCCACGGACAGTTAGTTCTGGATGCCCTCGCCAGGTGCATCCATGCAAAATCGTTTCACCGCACACGCGTTGGGTGACTCGTTGGGTAAGCATTCCTTTTCCTTATTATTTATTACCAGGTTCACGTGTGCTAAGTTGTGATTTTCATCATGAGCTAGCGCTCTTTTTGCGAGATTTACAGTCACGTTTAAGGTACCTATTTATCTGGTCTTTTGGCAATGCGTCGATGTCATAGCCATCTTCATGTAGGGATATCGTAATTATCAAGGTAATAGACCTGACTTATTTTACGACCATGGAGCTGGTGACTATTCGAATACAGATACCTACTGTCAGGAATGATTTTAAATCCGCCAGGAGAGCACACAGATAAAAGAGATTAAATTGTCTCAGGAACGGCCGAGCTCTCCGAAGGCTATCGCTGTTGGTTACGGATTAATCTTAGCTCTCCTTGTTTACTGCTACGAACGATGAGCGGGAATTATTCTTCGAATTATCTCTCCTCCAACCGTCCTCAGAATTGCCCTTAGGAACGATCCAGTGCCTTAGGGGAAGGGCGCCGTTAATTTTATTGCCTCCAAACGAAGGGTTTTTAGAGTTTTAGAAGGTACACTCGGGCGAGGGATCGACGTAAGCCGTAAAATCGGCTTGGAAATTAATAGTCTTTTCCGAGGGTTCCTCTTTTAGTTTAATTGTCTTTAAAAGCTGTGAACCTGACCTGAATGGATTACAGGTGATAGGTTGAGCTGGTGGAGCTGGACGTCTAAGCCTACGACCTAATGTTTACTAGCTAAGGCTTATCTTTGTAGGGAAGAACGTTACATCTTTGTGAAGTTTGATGAATTTGCACATCTAACACAAATATCAGTTATGTTTTCTTATTTAACGAGGAACCCCCAGACAGATAATTCATTATGAAACTGCAATGGGTTCAGAGCTTGGACCACTGTTTCTTTATATGTATATGTTATGTTGATAACCAGCTAGGTTACCAATGCGTGTCACTGATAGTAATAATTAATATTTCTTGACAACATCCAGAAACCCTCCTAGTGCAATTGCAATTCCACGTTGTAGTTCAGTGGAGCTTTACTCCGAAGTCTCTAAAAGCAAACGAAATCACAAAAATTAAACACCTCATAATCCTCCAGCCCAAATATCCATCCATCAATTTTAGTTTTATTTCCATATAATAAGTAGCAGAAATGAAACAAATTAAAGCACGGTATGACCGGAATTATAGAAAATACCCACCATGTTTACCAGTTAAATATAATATTATTTAAAGTGTTGGGAATAAACTGCAGCTTCAGTCAAACTGTAAACGGTAAACGGTTAAAACATAATTATATTGATTCTGCAGCTTACTAGAAGACACGTGTTTTATTGACTAATTACAATTCCCACTTTAGAAAAATGGACTTTTCTCCGCGTTTGCCCCTCTGTACGGCAGCCCATCTGTGTTCGATGCGAATAGCGAAAAAAATTTCTGCTGATTATTGCAGTTGATCACCGCCTGTATCACTGACCATTTTCCCGGTAGGTACCCCTCTATTTTTAACTGACAAAAACATAGAACCCGGATTCGATAGAAGTTTCACGTAGCTGAAATTAATACAGAAATTAGGTGGGTACCTCTGAGATGATCTCAGATTCATACCTCAACTGCCCTATTATTGAACTAATGGTGCTAGCCGTCTTCAAACAACAACAACAAAAACATGAAACTTCATTATTCTAACAAACGGAAAGAATGTTTTGTGATTTTATTGATATCGATTACACGGAGGCCCAGATAGGAAAGACGTGATGAACTAACAGTTATTCCAACATGGTGACTACTAACGGCTAGTACATGTACTTAGTGAGTAATCATGTTTCTTCTCAATATGAATATTTCGTAATAAATTCAAACTTACCTAGCTATAATACTTCTGTTCTGCCAATAATATTGCCAATAAAATCATTTATTTTTTAGTCTGAGTAATTCAGCTATCATAATGTTAGCTAAGCCGGTAAGGCTGTATTTGGATTATGGAGCCAGTGAAACAGTGACATTCGTCGCAGGTTAAACGTCTATCTTTATATCAAGACTTCTTGGAGAAAGAAAGAACTCGGAAAAACCTTGGATGGGAAAAGTAGCAGCAGGTGGAAAAAGGAACAGAGCTTGGGTGCGAAAAGTAGCAGCGGGTGGAAAATGAAACACAGCTTGGGTGCGAAAAGAAGCAGAGGGTGCGATAAAGGAATAGAGTTTGAGCGCAAAAACGCAGAAAATCCGTACACAAAGGTTTATTATTTTGTACAGAACACCCTTCTGTTACAGATCACAGCTCTCTGTACAGATAACCCTTCTATGTAATAATAATATGTACTATGTTATGTAGATCGCAGACCTTCCGTAGCTTAGTACCTAACCCTGTACTCGTTACTAGGTAGGTACCTTCCTAAATCACGTATTAAATGTTGCTAAAATAATTCTGTCGATGACAAAGAGTAGCTAAAATGGCATAAATAAACACAAATTAATAATAAAGTTCTGAAGAGTTAACTGTTGCTAAAATTATTCTGTCGATGATAAAAAGTAGCTAAAATGGCAAAAAGAAACACAAATAATGAAGAATTGTTGATGTGGAGTGAAAAAGTATTCAGTTCCGTTAGGGATTCGATCTCCTGAACTTTAGGCTACCAGGTAGGCCACTGCACTACATCGCCCAGCTAGCCGAGAGACCAGTGATGTGCGCTCTGACACAGCTTGATGACTGCATACACCCTGCTCTTTACGGCAAACTGTATAGCAAATTTTGTGGCAACATCGTGGAATGGTCCGGATGGTCTCAAAAATTCAGGGGGAAAAAATGCGAGAAAGCCCACACCTCAAAATACAATTTTCCGAGATAGGGATACGATGGACATTTTAACCCCTATTTTTCACCCTTCAGAGTTTAGAGAGAGAGAAACGCCGAGTTCGGGCCAACCAGAGCCCGAACGGGACCCACACACCAAATTTCGTAAATTTTGGTTCATGGGAACTAAGGGAAAAGCCGCGGACGGCGGACGGACGGCTTTTTTTGGATATTTGTATTCTACGTCCCTTGAACCATCAAATTTGAGGGGGGGGGGGGGGGGGTTACAAATTTGTTTTTCATGGTCAATTCCAAAGGTTCATTATTAAAAATAATAAACCAAAAGTAGCGGCGGACATTATAAAAAATATCTTAGGCCACAAGACGACACTAACTTGCAGCACTGTGAAATAAAATGTATCAAGTTTTCTACAACTTTTACAATAATCGACTTGAGCTTTCTTTCTTCATGAAACAGGCTTCTGTGCGTCAGTGCATACACGGTTTTGTGCGCGATCATTTCTCGCGCCGCCACTGACTCCAGCGTGTCGGAAAGAAGTGAAAATTAATTAAACTGGCCACTTTCGGCTAACGAGAAACGAGAACCCCCGTGAAGAAACCTCGTTTTTCACCCGCGTCAACAAACAGGAGTCGGCCTATCAAAAACAATCCCATCCCTCCACCGGGGTCCGTCCGGGCCGCGCAGCAAAAACACCGCAAGTTCCCCGAGTCCGAATTGTTGGCGTTTAACCTTCAAAATGCAAATTACCTCCCTCGAACGACCAATAAATTAATTCGTATAGCGTTGACCGGATAAGGCCGCGGAAGGAAAGTTAATTAGAAAAAAAAAAACCGGAAAAGAATGAAAACTGCTATAATAAGAGTGGAGAGCGAACGTTCACGGGGGAGAGCTGTATTCATCATCTTAATAGTCGTGAGCAATTATTGCTTTCATCCCCTGTGAGGTCCCGGAAAATTGAATTGTTTTTCCCCCCCACCTTTTAACGCTATAATTATTTTTGTTTCCCGGAATCATTAGCGCAGTTTTGATCATAACAGCAGACCTTTTATTAGGGAGGAGGAAATGAGGGAGACGATATTTTTGCAATTATTCCGTCTTGTTTGGAGCAAAGGACCGCAAAAGGCCGATTCATTGAACGGCATCGCATTATTAATACTTATAAATATCGAGAAAAGGGGGCTCAAGCGAGGCGAGCGAAAATAATTCGACTTTCTTTTCATGAAATTTCTTGTACAACCCGTGTCCATGGTAACGCTGAACAGATATAACAATGATTTGTCAATAATAAAATTCGGAGATAGGTAGGCAGGTATTTATGCAGATTATTGTAGTTATATATTATGCAGCATGAGCATTTGAGCGAATTTCCCATATTAGTGGTAATTCAACAGCAATTTTTGGTGATTGTAAGCAATGTTTACCAATTATAGGCAATTCCTGACTCCGATTTGACCCACTTTTCATTAATTACCCCTTGGAAAAATTTTGCTTGATACTGAAACAGCCGTTTTCTGTTCCGAGTCACCATTTAGTATCTGAAATATTATGTATTTGTCGTTTTTAATGGTTTTGGGCATTTAAAAATTGGATTTTGACCCAGTTTTATAGAATTTTTTTGACTAAAGGAACAGTATTTTTATTTTCAAGTCACCAACCACTCCACAACGCTTTTGGCGATTTTTTTTATTAAGGTGCGGTGATATTTAGCCATTTTATCGATTTTATATATTAATATTTAAATTATTTCCCATCTTTGAACTCATCTTTTCATTTGCATTGTGCATTTTTCAGTTATAGAAGGCGCTTTAATCACAACAGGTTGCAATCAGATATTATTGGCACAGATATTAATGTGATTTTACCAGTTTAAAAACAATATTTTTCGCGATTTTGACCCCCCCCCCCCTCCCCCAATTGCGTGGAAGCTATTTTAAGTGACTGAAGTAGTCTTTCTCTATATTGAGACACCATTTTATACCAATTTTGGTGAATTTATATAAATTTGGGTGATTATTGATAGGTTTTTTTCTTTTAATAACCCTCGATTCATACTTGAATCATTCATATTCGACTTCATCGACTATAAGACACTACTTTCAATCTTTAGTACGATTTTGTTATTATTTTTGGAAATTGCTCATACTTTAATCTGCCATTAAAAACACTTGGAATTTAGCCATCACAAATATTCGGTGAAAGCCCCAAATATTGTGCCCCCCCCCCCGCAGTCAAATTGTTGCCTACTGGGACAAATTTGAGGTTTTGTGAGTCAAAAATTGGTAAATTGTAGGGAAAAAAACAATAAAATTCTATACTAGGTCATCGAAAGTGGGAAAGAATGGTGACTCGTCAAACAGCAAGGGTCGAATTGGAGCAAGACTATTTCAACACTAAATTATTTATTCTGAATTTGGCGGGTAAATTCGGTTTATAGGGGTCAAAAGTCGGTAAAAACTGCTAGAAACTACCAAAAATTTATATTAAATCACCAAACATTGTGTACCCGAGACAGATGAGGACTTGTTCACAAGTCAATTTTTTTCTTTACGTTGGGTCAAATTTGAATTGCTGGGGGTCAAACTCGCTTAAAATAAAAATTAAAAATTGATTTTAATTGCCCGAGGTGGCTACACGTTTCCAATTTTGATACCTCGTTTATATTGTCAGGCTGCATGAGTGGAATTTTTTTAACCTTGAGCAGTTTTGATTTGTATAAGGTATCAGTAATGTGTCCACCTCACTGCCATAGCGAAGGAATGAATTTCACGGTGCTGGGAGTGCACTGGAGCGAAGCGAACCATGAATAAGAGATAGGACGGAACCTGTTGGCAGAATCGTGTTGTCTTTTCTCCCCGGATACAAATCCGAATAAGAATATCGAGTGACGGAGAAAACATGAAAGACAACAAGGCGAGAGAGAGAAAATAAGGAGGGGGGAAACAAGCGGAAAAAGGGAGTGGCAAACAGAAGGAAGATTTCTGAAATATTGTTAAAGGAACCGTGTAAACAGAGGGTGTGAAAGGATCCCAGGCAAACAGACTTTTCGAGATACAAATATGCTGGGGGGGGGGGGGGGGTTACCCCCTCCATAACCCCTGACAGAGTCCTGAACTAGCCCCCCTCCCCACATGAATAAAGGGCCAGTCAAGGGACCCCGTATGAATAAGGGACCTGGAGGCCTCGACGCACAAAGATATCCTCAAGGATGTTCCGCTATTCCTTTTATCGCGAGGAAAACCCTAAGGAAAGCCTCCCTTTCTGTATTCCTAAAGAGTTTCCCTCGTTGGTGCTCGGGGGGGGGGGGGGGGGGGCTCGTGGAAAGGCCCTTTTTCCCCCATACTAAAGGGGGGGGGGGGGGATATCCGGACTCTATCCGTCAAATTATATCCGAACGTGGTCCCCAGGAATATGAAGGTCTCCGCGCATCATCCTTCGATAAATATTTATGGGATTTGAATCCTGAGGAGGAACACGAGTTTTTCTCCGAGCGAAAAATTTTTGTCTCGTCATCACCAATTTGAAGGATCCTAAGTAGATTTTTCGTTTTCAAAGTACTTTCTAGATAAATTTGTGAAGATTTCTAGGATTTTTGACCCATACAAACTCAAATTCGACCCACTTATTTGAAGGGAAAAAATGGCCTGAAGCGCCTAGTCTATCTATAATATAATTAGTACTTACTCAGCACCTACTTACTTTTTTTGGCGGTTAAATTTTTACAACAGGGTTGGAGGGAGGGAATATCACATATTTTTGAAAGTAAACTTTTTTTACCATTACCTACCTACTTGCCTAAAATTGATCAAAATGTGCGAGGGGGTACACAAAAAGCACTTCGTTGGAGCATAAAAAATGAGAGCAAAATTTCAGCTCGTTCCGTTGTTTGTGAGGCTGTATACCAGTAAAACTTCAATTTTGCGCGCACATTTTTTATGATCCAAGGAAGTGCCTTTTTTTGTATTTTGTACTCCAAGTGCCTTGTGTACTCCAAGTTTTTTGTGCCTTGTTAGGTACTCCACGGAAGTACCATCCTTACACTTAAAATTTCAAAATCGGGGGGGGGGGGGGGGGGGTCACAAAAAGCACTTCCTTGGAGCATAGCGAATGTGTATGCAAAATTTAACCTCAATCCGTTATGTCTGTGAAGCTGTAGCCCTGTCAAAGAACAACAACGACGACGACAAGAAGAAGTTGCAAATTTTTAAAAATATAGATAAGTACTCAAAGTTCCATAACTCCGGTACTTGATGGCCCCGAGATTTGAAATTCGGTACACGAACTGAGGTGCCCCCAGAAAATGGGTGTATGAAAAATCATCACGGGAGACCCCCAGGGGGCCGAGTTACGGGGGGGGGGGGGGGGGGGGTAAATACTTATGTTGTCGTGTAAATAGTGCGTTGATCGCTGTAGGCAGGTTTTTGGTTTTCTTGGCGGGCGGAACGCTCCAGTGACCCTATAGATTCTAAGTACACACCACTTCTGGAGATCTCAAATCTTTTTTTGTGGGAGTTTTAATAGTTTTTTTGTGGGAATTTTGGGAGATGTTTATCGCTAAAAATTGATATAAAATTTGGTACCAAAAGCGAAAAAACTGCCAACTTGAGACAGAAATTAACATGACAACATCCAAACAAATTTATCGCAAAAAATGTATCAAACATCCTCTACGCTCCGCGGAGCACCGTCCGCTCCATTTTTTCCGCCCTCGATTCCGAAGCCTTGATTCCAAAGATGTGATTCAAACGACACACTTTGAGCGTACATTAGTGGACGTTGAAACTCACTTAATGTTTTATGGTTTAGGGTCAATAACAAAATCGGGTTTTTAAACGACGTTCATTAACGAACGATAAACCCCCCCCCCCCCCTTCCATTCCCATTCTTGAGCTCATATTTTCGTTTCCCATTAGGTACAGACATTTTGGCGGAATTTTCAAATATCGAAGCTCAGATGTCATGTGATGTGTCATGTGAGTTGAGCGTGAGGCGTTTCCCGTTTTGCGCAGGCGCAGACAAAAGTTGTTTCCGGTTTTGGTGGAATTCATCTGGGACCATCGAGTGGCCAACCCCTGCCTACTCTCCGAATTTAAACTCATTACGACTGTTTTTCGTATAGTTATGAATTTTGAACGGATTTGCGGGGCCCACAGGGGAACGAAATTGGTTCAGAGAGGTTTACAACGCAAAATATGAATGAAAATGTTAAGTTTGGAGATGAAAGTTGATTATTAAAGAGGTTTATTTGCCCTGCTCAACTGCTGAGTGAACCAATCCATGGATTACCTGTAGTTGCATACCTACCAACCAATCGAAAACCAGTTGGTGAATTATCAAATAATATTGCAACGGCTCCAAACATTTTTAAAAAGCACAACTTATTTATGAACAATTTTTAAAACCATTCTGAATCCATCGCTGGATTTTATTTTTCTTTATCAGATGTGTTGTTGGTTTTTAATAACTAAAAATAGCTTAAAACGACCAGAAATTGATATTAAGTCGCACAAAGAAATCACGTCTGACGTCACATCACGTCCGTTTCTATAGAGAAACTATTTTTCCACAAAGACTATGTCAATTTTGAGTTATGGGGGGGGGGGGGGGTCAAAAATTGCTAAAACTTGTCAAAAATTGCTACAAGTTTCCAACTATGAAAATTCGCTCATATGGCCCACCTGGATGAATGGAGATTTTTTCAATATAAATTTTTGGAGAATCAGGAGCAAAACCACTGATGTTAGAAATGTTGACGAAATTATTTATATTCCATTGAATACTCCAGCTCCTCAGGTAAGTTTTGTGGAGCAGCTCGTGAGATGTAGTGTCAAGTGCCTGCTAGGAAGGTAGACGGGCGAAAACCCGCCTGACTGCATGTAGTAGATATTTTGCGGAGTTTCTTCTCTCTGAATAACCATCGAGAAAAACGAGATGTCAAGAGAAGTTGCCTACCGAGAGTTTCCTCTTTCTTTTTACGCTCTTTCGCAAAAAGCTTAACTCGGTGAACCAGAATTTACATCGCCCACCGTCTGAAATTCCCCTCCGGCCTCGAATAAAACTAGTTAGAAAAGCACAAATCCCGGCCTGGGGATGCGGTGTTCAGTTGAAACGAAGAACGGAGAATTATGTAAACGAGGCGTCATTACCTCGGTGGAGGGCTTTCAATTTATATTTACCACTCTATCGGAAAAAGTGGGAAGACGGAGAAGGGGAAGGCGGTGAGGAAGAAGAGGAAGACGAAGAACACGAAGAAGACGAGAAAGATGACGATCGGAAGTTATCGCAAAATTTTGTTCTTTCTAAATATTCAGAACTCTTAGAAAAATGGTAGTTTTCTATATAAGTAGCGTAATTTTGGTTTATTATTTTCAATAATACCTTTGGAATCGAGCATGAAAAAAAAAAGTTATCCCCCTCTCAAAATTTGTTGGTTTACATTTCAAGACGCGTAGAGTCCGAAAATGCAATAAAAATTTTCTGTCTGCCTTTTCTTAGTTACCATGAACCAAAATTAATTAAATTTGGTTCGTAGATCCCGTTTGGGGACCTCGTTTTGTTGGTCATCTCTAAGGGGTTAAAAATAGGAGTTGAAATGTTCAGAACGCCGTAGCTCGAGAACTTCCTATAGAAGGGTATGGTTTTTTAACGTTTTTAAATTGATCTTGAACTAAAGAATTTTTTGAGACCATCCAGAGCATTGTACGACCAGCCGCTCGTGTGCACCAAAAAGCTTCGTCAACATAATCGTGAATAAAACTATATAAGTCCGGCCCTGATATCATCGCTAGGGGTCACCTGATTATAATCACGGATGGCTGTATGAAGTCGAGTTGGTTGTTCTGTGATACAATTTCATTTGAAAAATTATGGCTCTTTTGGATTTTGTTCATAGATACTTTTGCAACTTGAACAAACGTTGGAGTATTATTGGGTAAATTATTACACAACGGTAAATTATTACACAACAATTTACTGTACTATCTACGTAGAAGGGGCATCTATACAGGTAAATTGTTACACAACGGTTTATTATTCACCTTATGCTTCGTGAATAACTACACATAATCAATTACTGAATCCCGCGCATTTGTATGAAACTTTAATTCCGGAGCCGGCTCTAGTTCTCGATTTAGGGCTTTCCTGGGGGGAAGCTCGAAGGTATTGACCACAGAAAACAGTGATTTACGCAGAAGGGGCATCTATAGAGGTAAATAATAAACCGTTGTGTAATAACTTGCAGCGCTTTTTAAATGAGTGTGATCAAAAGTAAAAATACGACAAAACATTCCATACAGTAGTGCATACATCACAGTGAACATCCCTTATGGTGGTGTATAGATCACTCACTCATTGCAGATCGTCGGGAAGTGTGTGAGCAACTGATCTATGGTGATGATGAATTCATTGCGCAATTTAATTACCTACCTAATTTCGTGACTAGTGACACGATATGTACAGCTTACGTACATGTTTGACTACCTATGTTTATAGTAGGTGATGTTATAATCGTAAAATTGCCCCAAGAATATTGTGAATTAATTGATTGATTGATCTAAGATTAGGTTGCTACCTACCTGTTGTCTCTTATATACCAGTGCCATATGGCAGCTTCAACGTTAACCAAAACCAAATCAGGATTTTCTGCTTAATTTGAATTGAAAAACCTTCATGGGGCCTATTCACTAAGCAAAATAGACATCTCATTTCTGTCCGACTCTCTCTTTTGGCAAAAGAGATGTTTATAGTATCCTTGACAGGGTTATTCAGTAACTTCTAGAAGAGACAGTTGGCGGTCATCTTGGTATTTTTTATCTCTTTCAGAGAGACACCTAATCAGGTGTCTTTCCTCGAAAGAGAGATTCTATTTCTCGAGTGTTTGACAGTGAAAAATCGTTTAATATCCTCGTTTATCCGGTACCACATCGGTAATTTTGACTGTGTATGTTTTTTTCATTTCATAAAGGTAATTCAATTGTTCATTAAAAATATATAGGTACATATAATCGATTCATGAGTAAAGACGTCTAAGTGCGGGTTGAGGTAGGTAGATACCTACCTACCTAAGAGTGGGCGTTCATTAGGTGTAGATATAATACAAGCAGTGAGCCCCCTAATTCGACTTTTTCTGTTTATATTTGAGACTTTTTTTCCATTTCATTTAAACTTTCATCCGATTCATGAGTAAAAACGTCCAAGTACGGATTGAGGTAGGTAGGTACCTAACAGTGGGCGTTGATTCCAAATATAATATTATAAAGCATTTTGCCGCAAAATTAGACTTTTTCTGTTTAATTTATTTTTTTTTCAGTTTTCATTTAAACTTTTTTCCGATTCACGACTAAAAAGTGGCCAGTACGGCGGACAGACAGAAATTTTTTTTATTGCAGTTTTGGATTCTACCTTACCTTGAAACGTAAACCATCAAATTTTGAGGGGGGTTAGAATTTTTTTTTTTTTTTTTCATGCTCGATTCCAATGGTTCATTATTGAAAATAATAAACCAAAACGACCAAACGGGGTGCCGGTAAAATTGTTGAAATACGGAGAAAGTATTAGCAGATAGGTAGCTAAGTACCCAGCCAAGTTATCATTGGTAGGTAAAGGAATTTACTGGTAGAGTTTAGGTACCATAGGTATTTCTTCCTAGCTGTTAGTCGATTGGGAATGTAGGTACATTCATGGGATTTCTAAGAACGTGCGAAAGTATACCTACCCACCTATCAGGTAGATACGTGTTGTATTATTGTAGTTCCTCCGTGAATGAAAAAGGAGATGCAACGGCACACACCACGCACACGTAATAATTAATTTGTACCTACCCATTGAATAGGTATTATTAAGAAATGCATTATTAAGGAATTGAACGGTGGTGGGGGGGGGGGGGGGGGACAAAAAATTAGATATGAAGATCTCGCACTTCATGTATACTATGGGATTTTCATATATTAGGATCCATATCTCTCTTTCTCAAGGTCACTGGAGCTATTCTGTAAAATAAACGAACCCCGGAGACATTGGAATAAGAGACTGTCTCCAGGGGAGACTATCTCTCGCGGGAGATTTTCAGAATAGATAATCTCTTTCCACGATCCCCCTCCACTAACCCACACACACACGCGCGCACGCACCATATTACGTTAACCAATGCGGAGTGCGTGGCCGACAAGCTGCGGTATGAGCGTGATTGTTTAAATAATAATTGTTTACACACAGGTGATCATTCTCAATAATTTATATTGTGAACACGATTGCAAGCTTTATATAAGTACCGATGATACGGAACTAAGGATCGTGTAACCTGGTGTAACCTATGAGCAGTCAATATATCAGTCGAAAAAGGTTTATGTGAAACGCGTGAGCTAAAACACATTCTGTGTTTCTATAATTTCGTCCGAAGTATGTAAATAGAGGTAACCGGGGGTCCAGGGGGCTTGCCCCCTGGCGAGGCGCGGAGCGCCGAGTTTTTACTCAATTTCAATTGTTTTGGAAAAAGCAACTAGTACTTTTGTAGCAAAAAAATCGAAGAACAGGATCGTTTTCAGGTTGAAAATCGGATCATTAGATCTAACGGCATCTGGGAAAATCACTACAACAATAAGGGCCTATTGTTAGCCCTGTAATCCTCTGGGGGGGCTCCGCCCCTAGGCTGGTGCGTTGCACTTCTACTTCCACCTGGTGAGAGACCTACAATCTGAAAACGGATTTGGATTCTTCGATTTTTTCCCTATAAAAGTACTAGTTGCCTTTTTTAAGAAGTTGAAATTAAGTAAAATAATGTCGGAAACTCCATGAAAAAAAAATTTAAAATTCAAAACTGAATGTCGCCACTTGCGGTTGCTCATAAAGATTACAGAACACTTTACAGATTGAATACACTGCCAAGGTGATGGCACAGGAGCTTCCTCGTCACAATCAGAGTGACCCATTATAAAATAGAACAGACTCGGAAGCAAAATAACATAACATAACATTACATTACATTACATTACATTACATAACATTACATAACGTTAAATATACATATTACATAACATTACATTACATAACATAACATTACATAACATTACATGAAATATACATATTATACATAACATGACTTCCATAATACATTACGTCCATTATACATAACTAGCCTGACCGCTCGCTTCACTCGCTATCCGAGATTCGCTGTACGCAGTATCGTGGAACCAACAAACGACGGAAAAATCCCATACCCTACCGGGTATTTGTGCCCAATTTTATCAAAATCCGTCAAGCCATTCAGGAGTTGACCATGGTCGACCATATTTCCGCTATGGTCAGGGAATTAAAAATGCGCCTACGTTCAACTTGGGAGGCTACCGGATATTGGTGCCAAATTTGGTCGATATCCGTTGAGCAATTCGGGATTCGACCATGGAGGGGCCCATGGATGCGCTAAGGTCGACCGCGGGGGTAGTCCGAAGGGTCGATCGTAGATGGAATTTCACGTAGATTACGAATAGATACGCGATAAAAAATAGGGGTTACCATTTCAATTCAGCTTAATCCCTGAGAATTGCATTGAAATTGGGTGAAATCTTTGGTTACTACGGCTGTAACAAGGAAATTGAATCTATTTCACGCCAGCGCATGCGCAGAGCGCACCGAGGGTCCGATCATGCTGAAATTCATACTGGAACTCACTAGGCCTTGTCCAAACAACCCGTGAAAATCTGAGCGAAATTGAATAAAAATTGTGAAAGTTATGCGTGTTTGTTGAATTTAACGTTAGCGCATGCGCAGGGCGTACCGCTGGATCAATCATGTTGAAATTTGTATGGGACCTCAAGGGGCCTTATCCGCACCATCCCTCAAAATTTGAGCTGAATCAATTCAAAATCGTGGAAGTTATGGCTGTAACAAGGAAATGCGGACAGACTCACAGACTCACAGACTCACAGACCCACAGACCGACAGACACGGAACCAAATTTGTTCAGTAGGCTTTGAAACGCAAAATGCAAGTGGAAATTTTGATTTCTGAAGACAAAAATTTTTTGGCTCACGAAAGTGAACACAAGGCTTCCGCTGCTTCGCAGACTCGGAAGCAAAATCGGTTGACCCATTCAAGAGATAAATCGAATATTGGATTGGCTCTTTTTGAAGCACAACGTGGTGGCGGTTCTTGGAACTAAACCCGTGACATTTACCCTTAATGAGAAACCGTCCGGGTAGTAGATTGTTTTAATACTTTTTGTGGTGCAGGACTCGACTGAGCACTGAGAAGACTTACAAAACTCTTTGAACCTGGTAGGTTTGTATGTCTACTTTGTGTAGGTACAGTCTCGTAAGAACTCGAGTGGGTCCCAAAGTGACCTCTAAATGTCCCTCGGAACAAACCCATAAATAGAGAAAGTCTACTGAAAAGGAGGATGAAGAGGTAGAATTACAGCTGCTGTAGAGACTGGGAAGGAGAGGAGACTCTTTGAAGAGGCTGATTAGAGGGCCTCTCCCCCCCCCCCCCCCCCCTCCCGTGAACCTCCTCTATAAAGGTGATCAGGGTATTAGAAGTCGAGGTCCTCGAGGGTGTAGAGACAAGTCGAGAGAGAACTGTAGAGAGGAAGACAAGAGGTGCCGTGGAGGGGGGGGGGGGCTGCCCTTCGCCGTTACTTGGCAATCAAGACGGACCTCGGGATGGCCCCTCCCGTTGATTTAGAGCGGCTAAGTGGGACTTAATCAAGTCCCGGACTTAACTTGTGGGTAGGGACGGACGGCGGCGGGCGGGGGGTGAGGGAGGGGTGTCTCCCTCCTTAACCGCCCCTTCACCTCGCCTGGCTTGAGCTCTCAATCCCTTAGTTAACCCTCATTATCATTTCCGAATGTTAGCCTATTTCTAACAGCCTGCCAAGCCTTTCGAGTGGCGTTCGACCGGTAGTTTGTACCTTAACGGCTTCTGGCACTTCGAGTTTTGACCTCAAATCGATTCAAACAGTTGTTATCTTGCTCTCGACTAGTGAGTCATAACTAGAGTTCGGATCGATATGCAAAAAAATAGCTGCAATATGCAAATAAAGTTAGCAAAATATGCAAAAACATGCAAAAACATGGAAAAAGATACCTCAACAGCTCATGTTACTAACATGTTACTAAAACCCAAAAGTACCTATTTTTATCCACATTTTCACTTATAACACCCCTGGGTATATTCCGATCCGGCTGAAAAGTTTCGGGACACAACTAGGGCCCAAATGGAGCATGTGTGCGAAAGAACGACTTTTTTAGACCGAAAATGAAGCCGGTACACGTGATACGGCGGACGGCGGACGGACATTGCATTTTTGGAATCTACGCACCTTGAAACGGAAAAGAAAAAATTTTGAGGGGGTGTTATAAAAATTTTTTGCTGACCAAA
The DNA here is from genome assembly GCA_954871275.1 of Leptopterna dolabrata. NCBI lineage: Eukaryota > Metazoa > Arthropoda > Insecta > Hemiptera > Miridae > Leptopterna > Leptopterna dolabrata. The sequence goes on along the minus strand of OX940983.1, from coordinate 14,274,813 downwards.
TACATAGGTGTATTATTCACAGAATGATAAACAAAAAAATTCAAAATAACATGCAAGTTGAAATTTTGGTCCAATTTTTTCGGTTTTCAATTTTTTATTGAGAAGTCTAATATGAGAATGAGCAATGTAACCCCAAGCTCTTAATCATTCATCTCTATTTTATAAAATGACAGCAAACAAAACTATACAATATTAAATAAAATTTACAATTATTAAAATTTCAATGTGTAGATGTAGGTACAGATTAATTTCCCTGGACTATCAACAATTTTTCGAGGTTTTCAACTGTGAAATTCCTCCGTCGGTCTGATAGTCATTTTCAGCGCGGAAAAGGATCAGTAGGTGTAGGTATCTTCCCCCTTTAAATATAGCTGAGACAGTTTTAATTGTGCTCCATCCAGGATTGCGGGCTAGTAAAGCATTCAGCTTCTCTCACTTTTGGTTTATTATTCTGTGAATAATACACCTATGTATTCGCTCAGCAAAAAAATTTCATAACACCCCCTCAAACTTTTTTCTTTTCCGTTTCAAGGTGCGTAGATTCCAAAAATGCAATGTCCGTCCGCCGTACGCCGTATCACGTGTACTGGCTTCATTTTCGGTCTAAAAAATTCGTCCTTTTGCACACATGCTCCATTTGGGCCCTAGTTGTGTCCCGAAACTTTTCAGCCCGATCGGAATATACCCAGAGGTGTTATGAGTGAAAACGTGTGTAAAAATAGGTACTTTTTGCGTTTTAGCAACATGTTGGTATCAACTTCATATTCGGTCTTCTCGCCCTAAAAAACATGGGAAACCATACCTCGCAAGCTCATGTTCACTAAAACCTCAAAACCCTATTTTTACACCCATTTTTCCCCCTAACCCCCTGCGCGTATTCCAACTTCGGAGTACAACTACATAGGACGAATTTTCCAGATAGAAAATAAAACAGATATGGACGATACGGCGGATGGAGGTCGTCGTAGGCGGACAGACATTGCATTTTTGGAATCTACGCACCTTGAAACGTTTACGAAAAATTTTGTATTTTTCACAGAATAATAAACAAAAAAGAAATGAATATTTATATTTTGATAAGCCATTCGGTCCTCATTGCATAAAACTGCTGCGGGGGAGTTCATGGTAGCCTTGGTCCTTGTTGGCCCGGATAATGATACTATGTTTTATTTATGTAATTATGTGCACATGTTTGTCCTCCAAATCAAAATTTTCACTCGTCTTCCTATCATTTCTGAACGAATTTGTTTCCGTGTCTGTCTGTACGTCTGATATTCGCTTTTTTTCTTGCTAGGTGCATCACTGATAAATATCTGGATCCACAATAAGTCCGCCATCACAAACCGTCCGCTCTCGAACTCAGCCAGCAATACGACTTCGGTTTCGCTCTCCACCGTCTTCCTCTCCAAACCGTTTCTGTTCATTCCAAAAGAGAAGTTAAATATTTGCCCAAGACCCCCTCCCCCGCGTTGAAGCTTTGTTTCAGGTACAGCTTCCCATCTCTTTTTAATGGAAAACTCACAAAGAAGAAAACAATGTCTCCCCGGTTCATTCATTTTCCACGGAGGCCCCCGACGGTAAGGAAATTGCCTTTCAAGTCGCACTGACATCTTAGAAACGTTCAGGCTCTCTTCTTCGTAATAATAACAATCGTCGTATCCCTTTCAAATGTTTTCTTGAAATCACACGGGACACGCGGAATGAAACCTGAAATCGATTGAATTTCCATAGACAAGTAATGAGATTTTAGTCAACATGATCGTGAATGAAACGGTGTACATCCAGCCCAGATATCATCGCTAGGGAACACCTCATTATAATCAAGGATGGCTGTATGAAGTGGCTGTGATATTATTACAATTCAAAAATTATGGCTGTTTTGTATTTTGTTTATAGGTATTTTTGCAACTTGAACAAACGCTATGCTTCATGAATAACAATAACAAATAATGTTATTGATTGAATTTACTGAATCCTGCGCATTTTTAAGAAACCAGTACTCGATTCCTGGAGCCGTCTCGGCTACAGGGCTTTCCTGGGGGGAGCTCGAGGGTAGGTAATGGCCACAGAATACAGTGATCTACGCAGAAGGGGCAGGTAAATAATAAACCGTTCTTTAATAATTCTTAGAGATTTAATTTTACAGTGTAATTTAACGGAGTTATGGCCATTTCAGTGGTAAAAGGTCGAAAACCCCAAAAATTAATGTGAAAAAACTCACAAAAACAAGGTGTTAAAAAAAAATTGAGAAAGAGGAACTTTTTCTTGGAAATTAGTAGTAGAATCGATTGCTAGAAGGTTCTCAGTCCTAAGTGTGAACACCCTGTATAATATTTATTAACTCTTGGGACGAGTTCAAGATACTCCGAAACGGAAAAGAATCGTCATAGAAAAATTTGTCCTATCGTTTGAAATTTTCAGCGGAAGACAACGAATACGCCTGGAAGTACAATAACCATATTCAAATCCGTTTGAGGCCATCATAAATCCATTAATGAACCAATAATATAGGTGTGCATCTGCGTGATCTGATTACGTGTGAGATGTCCAGATCGCTATTTTCATCCAGTTTTCATCCGATCAGCCATTAGCCTCAGCAGTCAGAACTTATATTTCCATTCGTTTTCTCGTAATATAGGTTATAATATTTTATATTCGCGAATAAATAGTCGGAGGAAACTACGAATAAAATACAACGGGGAGGTGTGTAATTTATAATATACAATGAGCTGTGTAATTTATAATATACAACGTTCAAGCTTCCTCATTAGACTCGTCCCACGGGGAGGAAAGGCACGTAGAAACTGCAATTAGTGTGAGCGAGCGGCGCTTTCTTCACCATTGGATTCCGTGCTTTTTCAACTTTCCATTTAATGAAGGCGTCAAAAACGTTTTGTCTTATTAAAAAAGAAAAAAACTGAAGTTACCTACCTCTTATAATATTCTAAACCGAAGCGGAGATGTTGTTGAATGTAAATATTTGAATTTAAAAAGTTATTTTCATTAGAATTTGACAGATCTATTCATTTTTCAAAAAGCTCGTACTTTTGAGGCCACCTTATGCAAGGGTTTGAGGAGACAGAATTCTTTTAATAGTGTAATCTGAGGAAAACTCTCTTTAGCCTCAGCCCACACAACGGGATTTTGTTTGTTTGGTTGGTTTTTTGTTTGTTGGTTTTTTTGTTGTTGATTTAGGTTGGTTTTAGTGCCATTGATTCATGTGCTGACACTTTTTCTAGTATTATTATACAAATTGATGGTGATTTCAGACGATTTTCCGGTGGATCAAGGGTAGTGGGTTATTCATGAGCAGGCAGTTACCTATGTTGTGCCGTAGATATTTGAGGGTGTACTTGTTTGAAGCGATGGAAAACTTCCTTCTCGCTCCAGGCGTCGAAGTTCGGATGTCTTGTTCTGATCCGATTTCTCCTCGGTTCCCTTATTAGTCCCAGGTTGGCGAAGTCGTTGTCGTCCTCCTCATCATCATTCACGTAACATTTATAATAATGGTCCATTACAACCCGAAAGCAGGAAAACCCAGAACAAACGGGATCACGGAGCGCGCAAACAATGAGCTGCCATCTTCGTTCTGAGCACAGTTCTGAGAGTTAACCATGGTTAACTTCTCGTAACCATTCAAATCCCTCATGGTTAAGTTTTCGATGTATCGCAAAAAAAATCGATTACTGTCTATTTTTTAACGCCACTTTTGTTTACGCTCCATCAGTTAGCCTAGATTAGATTGTTAAGATGTCAACAACTCGCGAATCTCCTCGGCTGCATGCACACCAAGTTCACCACCTCCACCTGATCCATCTACACCCCTACTACTTTCTGGAGCTTCTCCAGCGACGTCCAGCATTCACCATCCATCTTCACAAACAATTGCGTCTCCACCATTCCTCCAAAAAGCCTAGCGAGGTCTTCAGTATCCTCCAACTATATCAACCTCCTGAATTTGGGTCCTCAGTCATCCCAGCCATCTTCGTCGAATTCTACCAGAAAGGACAGGGAAACCTCTCAATCCAAGAGTTGGATCTCGCGTCTCGTCCACTACCACCTACTCTTCCTTCGTTATCCAGAGCCGAAATTCGGACTTCAGAAATTCCGCCACGAAACCTGGGTAAACCTGGAAAGAAGGTAAGCGACGAACGCTTTTTCCCCCTCGAGTGTGTCCCACTATCGAACTATTCGACGAGCATCATTCCTGGACTTTATAGAAGTTAAAATTATTATTTTTGTTAATTTATTTTACATTAGGGCAAGGAGCTCCTTAAGTTTGTTCATTTTTTTTATCAATTTGTCGTCGGTTGGAGATTTTGAATTACAGCCAAATGTAGTAGCAAGTAAACGGCGTTCGTATTATTCGAAACCATACCCGCTACAACATTTTTTGGTAGCAGAGCGTGGTTTTTCAAGTTACTTAAATTTCTCTTAACTTGACGACTTGGTCAGATCAACTCACTAATTATTACGTATTTAGTGGCATCAAGCCTGTACCTACTTTTACATTACCACTTTGATTTTCTCCATGAATTCTACATTCAATCGAAATACAGGTACTTGATTGGATCTAGGTAGGTCTAGGTATCAATCAGCCCCTAGTTGTTCACCCACAAGTAATAGTACTGGAACTATTCATAATCTTCTTTCCTAATCTACCTCCTAAATTACCCATATCTACCCACCCTTTCCAAAACCTAGTTTTTCTACCATCCGGCCATGGCTACTGGAGGGAAGTCACTCGGAGAAGGGCTGACCGGTGAGAAAGGGACGGCACTTAGGGCCAAAGCTGATTCGTTGCGCCGAAAGTGGTGTTTGGCTGGAAGGGAAGTTAAGACTATCTGGGAGAAAGGGAAACTAGTTCTTAGTGAACCATCAGAGAAGAGGCATATTCTAACATTCAAGGGTATGTTTAGAACTTTAGAAAAATATTATTCTAAGTTCGAAGCCCTCTGGGAAGAAATAGAAGAACTTAATGCGTCCGAACCAGGTTTGTTTACATCGAAGGACGACGACCATGAAAGGTATAACAATATTAGATGTGCATATTTCGAAACTCAAACCAATTTTGAGTACGTTTTGGAACGTGAACGAGCTGCAGAGAAACAGGCTGTTTCTGAACACAATAGAACGCAGGGCGATACTACTATTTTGTTGTCTAATGATGTGAATTTGCAACCTATTCCATTACCTATTTTTGACGGCCAAATATTAGAATGGCCTAATTTCAGGGACATCTACGAGTCATTGATACATTTCAACGATAAATTATCAAACATTAAGAAGTTTCATTACTTAGTTCGATCTCTCAAGGGCCCAGCAACCACAGTAGTTTCAGCATTCAAACTCGAAGAGCAAAATTACATACTAGCTTGGGAGGCCCTGCGTTCCAGTTTTGAAAATACACGTATGTTAGCTTCATGCTATCTAAATAAAATGTTAAATTTCAAGCCTATTCAAAAATGTAATCCTGAGTCTTTGAAGAAATTTATGGTCGATATTTCTGATAACGTCTCCGCCTTCAAACGTTTGACTATCGATAGTGAAAGCGATTTTATCTTGTTCCACATTGCTGTTCGCAATTTGGATCCTAGGACTCGAGAACAATTTGAGGTTGCCCACAAGGGCGTAAGATTCCCTAAAATTGAGGATCTCACCAAGTTCGTTCGTGAACGATCATTAGCCCTCCAACTCGTGGAAACGCCGATGGAATCATCGTCCCAGTCCAAGCGCCAAGATGATAATAAAGGTGGATATCGTACTCATACAGGTAACAAATCCAACACCCTAGTAACTAGTGACGTCCAAAATTCTCATTCCAATCAACTAAAGGGTCATTGTTTCATCTGTAGTGAATCTCCCATCCAAAATTTATCTCATTGCGCTAAATTCAAGGAAGCTACCGTAGATCAACGTTTAGAGTGGATAAAAAAATGGAATGGATGTCGTAATTGCCTAGCCTCTCACCATGCTACTGATTCTTGCGCCTCCAGATTTCACTGTCGGTATTGTCCAATTAGACACCACTCATGGCTTCACAAATCGAATATCAATCATTCTCCTTCTACTTCAACTAAGGACAGTGTTAGTTCGGCTTTAAATTCAGTTGGGGCTGGAATTCCACGGACATGTTCCAAAGTGTTACTAGGAACGGCGATAGCGGAGATCAAAGATTCTAGGGGCATCTATCATCACATTCGATTAGTTATCGACAGCGGCAGTCAGAACTCGTTTATCACTACTCGCATGATGAACCGTTTGGGTCTCAAGTCTTCCAATCTGAAGCTAAATATCTCAGGAATCGGAGATAAACCTCTCTCCTGTACAAAGGGTACAGTCAATTGCATCATTAGGTCTCGAATCCAATGATTGTATTGAATGATATCACAACTTATCTTCCGAACTGTGACCTACCTCTTGAATTTTATAGCCGTTACCTACAGTTCGAGTTAGCAGATCCTCATTTCTACAAGTCGTCTCATGTCGATTTCCTGTAAGGAGCTGAATTATATACTCCTGCATGAACCTGGCGTACTCACACCGGAGTTGAGGGTTCCTAGCCAGCCTGGACTCTAAGTTGTAAGACAATTTTCGTGCAGAAAGAGACGAAATCGATAAATCCGGAGGAGGTTGCTCTTTGAACGGGAGCCTAACAACAAATCGGCCAGTGGAAGTTCGGGAATGAGTCAACCTGAAGTGATCTTCGCAGATTTGTTGATCTTGGTTAATAACCGCAGGAGTGCAAGGTTCCTCAATATCCCAAAACCTTGTGAGACTCTTGTGGATGTCATCTAACGTTGTCGAAGTGATAAGAGACGTCGATTCTTTCGACTGGGTTGGGTCCGAAAAACCGCCAAGGACAACATCACCAAACACAGTAGAAAATACCTTGGGGAATCCATCATCAACCTTATGAACCTTGCCTGTCCATATTTCGGTAAATAGACCTAGGCCACATGACTCAAACCGATTCTCCATCGATGTACGTCATTCCGCACCATGCGGTTATAAAGGAGGATAGGAATCAAACCAAACTCCGTGTTGTGTTCAACGCTAGTTACTCTACGGATTATGGCTCGTTAAACGACTATCTGATGGTGGGTCCAAAATTACAAACTAATATTTCGAAGATTCTTCTCAACTACCGAATTCATCCAATTGTATTTGCGGTAGATATCGTAAAATTTTTCAGAGGGATTTTAGTACATCCCCAAGATCGGGCCTACCAACACATATACTGGCGTTCAGACCCTTCTCAGCCCCTACTTACCTATGAGTTGAACACCGTAACTTATGGCCAACGATGTAGCCCTTTCCTCTCTATACGGATTTTACATGCTTTAAAGGAAGCTGAGGGTCAGAATTTTCCTAAGGCTGCAGAAATTCTCGTTGATGATGTCTATGTCGACGACTACTTGACTGGAAGTAATTCGTTAGGATCTGCATTAGAGTTGCAGTCCCAACTAATAGGTATCATGGATAGGGCAGGACTTTCATTGAGCAAATGGTCTAGTAACTCAGAAGAAATCCTCGCTCGAGTAGAATCTCGATCTGATGAGCCAGTTTCTATCGATTCAGAAGAAGAACCGGAACCTAAAATTAAATTGCTTGGATTACAGTGGGATCCCACAACGGACTGTTTTTCATATAAAATATCCGTTCCTGGCCCTATTTACACAAAACGTGCTATTTTGTCAGCGGTTTCCAAGGTATACGATCCGTTAGGGTTTCTTACCCCTTCCATTCTCTTTATGAAAACGTTCATTCAGGATATTTGGAAGGAAGGCCTACAGTGGGATCAAAAACTATCTGACAAAATGCAAGGTGACTGGGATTCAATGATTAGGGAGCTTCCCAATTTATCCAAAGTAAAAATTCCTCGATTTGTTGGCACTGAGGATCCCTGCAGTTTTCAAATAGTCGGATTTTCAGATGCCTCGGAAAAAGGATATTGTGCCGCACTTTATTTACGTACCATAGAACATAACCATATTCAAACTCACCTACTGACCGCCAAATCGAAACTTGCACCAGTGCGTACCATATCGATTCCTCGACTTGAACTTCAAGGAGCCCATCTATTGGCTATCGTATACAGATCCATCACTCCATTTCTCGCAAAGCTTTCTTTAGAGCCAGTGCCGCCTATTTTTTGTACAGACTCAACAATAGTCCTCGGATGGTTGAATACCCCCCCGTATCGTCTCAAAACTTTCGTGGCTAATAGGGTTACGCAGATTTTAGAAGCTACACCCGCCGGTTGCTGGCGTCATGTGAGTTCTAATGATAACCCGAGCGATTGTGGATCCCGTGGTATATCGCCAAGTGAATTGATTGACCACTCTCTATGATGGAAAGGACCCCCATGGCTAAGCTACCCTGACAATGAATGGCCATCCTTACCCCTATCAGTACCTAAATCACTTCCTGAGGTGAAGTCAAGTTGTCTTATAACCACACCTCCGAATAATACTCACCCATTCATAGATTGGATGGAACAATTCTCATTATATCGCAAACTTTTACGTGTTGTAGGAGTTTTGGCAAGGAGAATGCGCAAACCAAGGCACTCCATTGCTAGGATGGAACCTCTTTCTGTCGATGATATGAGGTATGCGTCAAGATGTTGCATCAAAGTGCTTCAACTGCATTATTTTATCGGAGATGCGGACGAGCCTCTAGTCAAAATGAGAAAACTATTTGGGAATTTATGTCCATTCTTAGACAAGGATGAATTGTGGCGAGTAGGTGGTCGATTGAGACACTCATAACTGAGTGAAGATCAAAAAAAAAAACCAGTCATGCAGCATGACTTAATGAGCGAATTTTCAAAGAAATATTCGAATTAATGGCTATGGTTTTGAATAAAGGAAAACTTCGGTCTAAAATTTGGTTTTCTATGTATATTCTCTTCGTATTTATTTTAATTTGTACGTTTTGTCCATCCTGATTCTACCGTTTGTTATGAGTAGATTCCTTGTTCCTTCTGAATGGCCTTTCCTCTTGACTACGATTTCAGGCCTGGTATCTAAAACCAGTTCAAGATTTGCTCTACTAGGTAGGTAGATCCTTCCTTCTTCATTGATATTATTTTTATCATGTTAAGTACCTACCTACCTTTGAATATCAAATATTCGTATGATACTGATAATAAATTGATAAGATACCTACCTAACCTTCTTCCTCCTACTGTTAGTACCTAAATTGAATAATTTGAAATAGATTTTTTCTTTCGTCTTCCTTCTAGTAATACGTGGGCCGGTACTTGTCTATCTATGAAGGTATCATAACAATTATATGTCAAATGGGAAATTCAAGGAGTTGTACTAATCGTTTGCCTCCCCCTTTTTTGCTTCGAACTCTCGTCTTCAATTAATACTTCTCACATTTTTCAATCTGACCACTCTAAGGGGGTGGGGGGGGGGGGGGTAAGAGTTTAAAGATTATCCTAGTTTTGGGTAATTTTTGCGCACTTTAAATGCTCTAATTTAAGAACGGATTTATATATCTAAAATCCGATTTCACCATCGTGTTCAGCGTGCAAAAACCTTTAAAATGAGGGGTCACTTGTTAGAAAATAACATTTTGGGGATTTTTGGGTAATTTTTGCGCACTTTAAATGCTCTAATTTGAGAACGGATCAAGATATCTAAAATCCGATTCCACCATCGTGTTCAGCATGCAAAACCCTTTAAAATGAGGGGTCACTTGTTGGAAAATAACATTTTGGGGATTTTTGGGTAATTTTTGCGCACTTTAAATGCGCCAAAACCCTCCTTAGAGTAGGCCAATTTCGCCCATCTTCGAACTTAGCCTTTCGATTGCCAAGATAGATTTTTTGTGCAAATTTGAGCTGTTTATCTCAATTCTATCGAGAGTTATCGTCTGGAGTGACACATATATAAATATATATATACATATAAAAAAGTGTTAAATTTCAGGAATCGTTTTAGAATGGTCTGAAACGGATTTCTATGAAGAAAATTTCCAAAAATTTATATTATTTAAATTTCGAAGCCATTGCAATAGCTTCATTTTCTTTGAAAATTCGCTAAAACATCCTATTTTACTCCCAACCAAATCACATTTTGTCATCATTCTGGTAGATTACTATCATAAACTTTAGTTACATGCAAGCCCTATTGTTGTGCATGCCATGATACAACTTCTATATTGGATTCCCAATTTGCGTCGTGTTGTACGAAGTAGGACAGCCAAATGTTTATACTGTTTCAAACAAAACGCTGTATGTAAGCCTCCTCTCATGGCTGATTTACCACCGACTCGGGTCCAAGGGAATCGATGCTTCAGTCACGTTGGTGTCGATTTTGCAGGGCCATTTATCATGAGGGACTCTCTTCGCAGGAAGGCTCAAACATCCAAAGTTTATCTATGTTTGCTTGTTTGTATGCAGGCTAAAGCACTCCACCTCGAAGCGGTAACTGAACTGTCCACGAGTGCCTTTATGGCCGCATTTGATCGCTTTATCTCACGAAGAGGACTCCCAAGCGACGTGTACTCCGATTCTGGCACGAACTTCGTTGGAGCGGCCAACCTTCTTCGGAATCTCTATCTGTGGCTTCGAGACTCTTCAACTCAGGCTGGAATTCGGAATTACGCTGTACAAAGGGAAATAACCTGGCACTTCAATCCTCCACTGGCGCCCCACTTTGGCGGACTTTGGGAGAGCGGCGTCCGCTCAGTGAAAAGGTTGATGCGACTATCAGCAGGAGATACGCCGCTAACATATGAAGAGTTATCAACCCTTTTCACTCGTTATGAAGCAATCCTGAACTCACGGCCTCTTTGCCCCATTTCATCAGAACCAGAAGACGTCGACTATCTCACCCCCGCACATTTCATGGTGGGCGGAAATCTCCTAACATATTATCCTGAACAGTCATTATTGGATTGTAGGGAGAACACTCTCAGTCGTTGGCAACTGGTTAAGCGTGTTTACCACCAGTTTTGGGACAGATGGCATACTGAATACCTCACCACTCTGCAACGGCGGGTAAAATGGACTCACGATCGTCCAAACCTATTAGTTGGAGATCTCGTTCTTCTGAAGAACCCTTCTCTGCCTGTTATGCAGTGGCCAACAGCTCACTTTTGGTTTATTATTCTGTGAATAATACACCTATGTATTCGCTCAGCAAAATATTTTTATAACACCCCCTCAAAATTTTCTTCTTTTCCGTTTCAAGGTGCGTAGATTCCAAAAATGCAATGTCCGTCCGCCGTCCGCCGTACGCCGTCCGCCGTACGCCGTATCACGTGTACAGGCTTCATTTTCGGTCTAAAAAAATCGTTCTTTCGCACACATGCTCCATTTGGGCCCTAGTTGTGTCCCGAAACTTTTCAGCCCGATCGGAATATATCCAGGGGAGTTATGAGTGAAAATGTGTATAAAAATAGGTACTTTTTGTGTTTTAGTAACATAGTAGTAAAATGAGCTTTTGAGGTATCGTTCTCCATGTTTTTGGGGACGAGAAGACCGAATATGAAGTCAATTTTGACCAAGGAGTGGAAAATTGAGGTTGAACCAGATGTTCAGCTCCCAAAATTGATTTTTTATGAGTCAAAAACCTGCGAAATCGTCTGAAATCACCATCAATTTGTATAATAACACTAGAAAAAGTGCCAACACGTGGATCAATACGATTAAATAGTACAATCAATGATCAAAGGTAATTTGAAAAAAAAAGAAGGATCGTAGTACCTAATTCAAGTTTTGGGGGCCAAAATTTATGGAAACCACCAGAAATAGCTATTTCAATTATTTTACATGAAAGAAACAATAAATAATAAGCCAGCATTTCTGTAGACCAATAAAATAATAGAATAATAAACCCATGTGACAAGGACTTTGCAGCGTTTTTTTTCAACCGGGCCTAAACATCCTAGAAATTCAGCTGTATTCTTATTATGTACTCGTTACAATGTCCTACAAAATTATGCTTTTCTGTTCCCCTGAACTCCTGGTCTCACAGCTTACAATAGACAACAATATTTTCATCGGAATTTGTTTTTCATGCAAGTTGCATTGCGTTGAGCTGATACTGGTCGATCAGCGCTCGGGGATGCAGCAGCTCAGAAGGCAGCACGCCACCTCCATATTTATGCATACAACAATTGGCCCAGTTAGCAGAGCTGCATGACGATGCATTTTTTTCTATTCAATATCAAACCGCAGCTTCGTTCGACAGCAAAAAATAAATCGAGGCAGCTTTTTTTCCCCTCATCACCATTTCCACTGTGGGCTATTCACTTCTTCCTCGTAATTCCCAAGCCTGACTGAGAAACGAGAGAAATTTTTATTTTTTCTGAGTATTATCACTTGAATCTTGTCTCATCGACGGGACCTGCACGACAGAGGCCATCCCCCCTGGTTATATGGAGCAGTAAGGGTTTTTATACTCAATCTACGCCTACTAAACCTCTTGGAAGTTTACGCGCTGATTTATAGGAAGGGGATAAAATCCGACGGTAGGCGATGATTGGAAATTAAAATTTAATGAATCGGAGTGCTCCTGGCGGGCGGGGAAGGGAACTGAAGGTTATATATAGAACATCCCTCCCCATCCCTCGCATAAACCACTACAATCCTTCTATACTACCGACCCCGATGAACCTCGTTGATTGGTGGGGTGGGGGGGGGGGGGGTATAAAAGGGTAAAGGGTAGTAAAATAATGAATTATCCAGCGCTGGATGGACTTATCCCCTGCCTGTAGCGACGGAGCTTTAAGCCCTATGAGAGACTAAAAGGTCTCGTATCCCATGTGCAGTAACGACCTCCGTGAGCCAATACGAAAACTAACTACCTCTGTTTAAAGTGAATTTCAAACAACTTCACGATGAAAAGGAAACTCCGTCCAAAGCTCGGCTAATAGTCACACAGAATTTATTAATTCAAGAGGAACTGTAGACAAAATCCGGTCATCCAGCATGACCATGAGCAAACTGCCAACAGGCAGAACCATGGAAATTGTTTCAACTATCCAACATTCTCCATAGCGTTGTCCATAAATTGAAACACTATTTTGACACCCCAGTTTTCTTTAAATTTGTTTACTTTGTAAAATTGCCACGGTAACTAGTTCACTCAAAAAGTGGGTCGGATCTGAACTTTCGAGTTTCGAAAATGGCTAACAATCGTCATAATAAATTATTTCAAATATACCTAGCGTGGTATAGAATGGTGACTCAGTACAGAACTTGACTATTTAATAGCCAGAAATATTTTCTCTCTAACATTATCAAAAAGTTTTCCAATTTTATTTCAAATTGCATATTCAGTAAAATTAGCTCAATAATCACAAAAACTTTTGTGGGTAAAAAAGTGTTCAAATATTAGGACAAATCCATTGAAATTTTTCGATAGTTCAAGTAAATATATGTATAACTGGCGCTGAATAAGTTGGCCAAAATGAACGAGCGGTTCAACTAGGCCAACTTATTCTGCGCTAGCCCTGAGTAACTTTGTTCATAGCTACATGGTTCATTATTCAAATTAATAAACTAAAAGGTTAATTAGCGCAAAAATCTATTTCATTCAGATATTGCTGATAAATTATTTGAAAACATGTTTCGTTTGACTGCGAAATTTGTTATTCCAAGAGCCAGTAGCTTTGTCCTGGGGTGTGGTCGATAATATATTAATTGAGTTGGAAAATTAACCACTTAGGAGGAATATCAAGGGTCCGGAGTCATGTGCAAATTTCGCGCAACCATTTAAGCGAGGTAGAATGGAAGCAATAGCGGTTCAGGATATCGGTTTCCCCCTTCTGGATTCAACGACCAGAAACCCAACCGGCATTCGATATAAAGCAATTTATCTGTTACCGGTTTTAAAGCCTTTAATTAGAAACATTGACTAATACGAAGGAATTGAGGAAGAGAACGCGAATGAAGGTCTGGAGGGGACAACTTGGCGGATGACGAGGGTGGAGGAAGAAGGGGATGAAGGGAGGTAAAAAGGACGTACTGCCTAAATAATTGCCGAGAGAGAAAATGTGATAACAGCGTCGAGCCTGGTCGTGTCCCACAAGGGCGATATAACAATCTCTGGTGGCGGCTTCTACGAGTACAAGCTCGCGCCTCCAATTTCCTTGAGATGGTCGGTTATTTTCCGGCAGTTTCTTATCTTTGCGCTCATCGTGGAATTGTTCCTCTTCTCCTCTTTCGTCCTTGTTTACCTTTCGTGCGACAAAATCAGTTCTCATGTTACACTTCCTCCGAACGAGTTTTCTTTTGGTGAATCATGTTTAGACGTTGATTATGACGTTATTTTAAGGAACACCACTTTTTCTTTGCTAATAGAAAATAAAAACGCTGCAAATCCCTGCACAACGGTTTATTAATTTGTACAGAATACCCTTCTGTTACAGATCTCAGCTCTCCGTATAGATAACCCGTCTATATAATATGTACTAGTCTATACATAATTATGTAGATCGCAGACCCTCCGTAGGTTAGTACCAAACTCCGTACTCGTTACTAGTTACCTACCTAAATCACGAGTTAAATGTTGCTAAAATAATTCTTTCGATGACAAACAGTAACTAAAATGGCGAAAAAAACGCAAATAATGAATTTTTGAAGGAAAATTGTTGATGTGGAGTGAAATAGATGCCCCTTCTGGGTAGATCACTGTTTTCTGTGGTCAGTACGTACCCTCTGGTCAAGTATAATGAACCGTTGTGTAATAACTTGCCAATCAATAATTCTTCAACGGCTGGTCAAGTTGCAAAAGTACCGATCAACAAAATCCAGCCCCTTCTTGGTAGATGAACCGTTGTGTAATAATTTACCCTTGTGTAATAATTTGCCCATCAGTAATACTTCAAAGTTTGTTCAAGTTTCACAAGTGTTTCACAAGTACCTACCAACAAAATCCAGCCCCTTCTTGGTAGATGAACCGTTGTGTAATAATTTACAGTTCTGTAATAATTTACCGTTGTGTAATAATTTACCGTTATGTAATAATTTGCCGTTGTGTAATTATTTACCGTTGTGTAATAATTTATCCATCAATAATACTTCAAAGTTTGTTCAAGTTTCACAAGTACCTACCAACAAAATCCAATAGTCCATCACTTATCAAATGAAATAATATCGCAGAACAAACAACTCGACTTCATAAAGCCATCCTTGATTATAATCAGGTGCTCCTTAGTGATGATATCCCGGCCGGATTTATACCGTTTGATTCACGATCGTGTTGACGAACCTTTTTGGTGCACACGAACGGCTGGATGTACAGTGCTCCGGGTGGTCTCAAAAAATTGTTTAGCTCAAGACAAATTTAATATCGTAAAAAAACCATACCCTTCAATCGAAAGTTTTTGAGATAAGGCGTTCTGAAAATTTCAACCCCTATTTTGAACCCCTTAGAGATGACTGACAGTAACGCCGAGCTTCGAAGACCAACTAGACCCCGAACGGAACCTATAACCGGAATTTCATCAATTTTTATTCATGGTAACTAAGAAAAGTGGCCTGTAACGCGTACGACGTACGGCGTACGGTGGACAGACAGAAATATTTTTATTGCATTTTCGGATTCTACGACCTTGAAACGTAAATCATCAAACTTTGAGGGGGGGTAAGAATTTTTTTTTTTATGCTCGATTCCAATGGTTCATTATTGAAAATAATAAACCAAAATAAGTGATATTTTATTAGGGTGATTTAAAGTATAAAGGCGGCAAGAAACTGCGTTTCAGGTCTATTGACATCTGGTTGGTCCGAAGAGGCGGAGCGAAGCTTCGGAGGCGAAGGTTCTCAGTGCTGCCAGCAATCCAACATTATGGCAAACCTTCCTGGCAACTTTCAAAAATCTTAACCGTGACTATTCATAAACCTCCCCTTGGTTTGATTTTGAGGAAATGTTTTTTTAATTTATTTATAAATTTGCAGTTCCATCTATCCATCGCGGTTCGTTAGTTGCATCGTTTAAAGTGAGTGACTCAACAGGATTTGAGTTGATCTAACTACTCGGAGATTTTTACATAATACGTCATTTCTAGCGGGAACTCGGAAATTCAAATTTCACGCTCGTTTTATGCCTGTACTTTCCAACATAAACACCTCATTATGTGGTCAATAAGACATATTGTTAATTTCCGTTATTGAACAGAATTTGGCAAAAAAAATGAAAATTTGTAACCCACCCCAAAATTGCCCATTTTACCTTCGGTTCTTTGCCGATTTCCTCAGTCCCAATATCATTTTTGCTAAGCCGGTACCTGAAAAACATCATTATTTGATTATTAAAGATAACGAGGTATCTTCAAATAAAAATCATGAAAGCTACTAATGGAAGAATAGTTTTATTCATGAACAGATAAGCGAATGTTCGAAAAATCGTACCATTGTTTATTTAGTCCTCCAAACTCTCCTGTGTTGTGATAGACGCTCTGGTGTAATCTGTAGTATTCTCTTCAAGACTGATTTGTTTTCATCACATACTGCGAGTCCGTCTTCGAGAGAGCCCGATCAAAATTTCATGCACCCAGGCTCTTCCTATAACGAAATCATCCGTAGGGGCTGGATGAAAATCCGTATCGACATGAAAAGACCCACGAAATCGCGTTAGGCCCTCCCTGCATGTTAAATATCAACTTCGGAGAAGACGCTGGCGAATAACCACGAAATATATATACCAGGGAGGCTCCCATTCCTTATCTCGGGACTCCGGAAAAAAAATTCTCAGAGCTCTCTCGGAAGAAAGAAAAAAAAATGTCAAAAAACCCGAAGCTTATAAGAGTGGCTTCCTACTGGGAGGACATACGAAACAGAATCTCTACTTCATAACTCGCTATTCTCTGTGATATTTTATTGGTCGCCCTCGTTCCGGAATACCTACTGTATAAAAAGAGACGGATACCCCCTGGAGGGCAGAGAGCGACTTATTGGATTTCCATTCCTTTGATTCTGCCCAATAAAATCCCAGCCAGAGGGAGCTACGTGTTTCGACCTTCGCTTCCATTCAGTTTCCTTCAGCCGGAAGCGGTAAGGGGATGAGTGAACAAGGGCGAGGGTGAGGGAGTAGGGTACTATTCAGTTACAATAATAAATAAAGCTGGGCAATCTTATCTAGTATGAAAGTGTAACGATTGGCATAGAAAATAAGAGAACGCTAGTAATAATAGAAATGAAACAAAATGTGTGTTCAGCAGAACGATTGAAGAAAGAAGTATGTGTATTAGGTATATCCCTATTACCTATTATATGTGTATTTGTTACAGTTAAAACCCGAAATCCGCCGGAACTAGTTTTAACTAGTCTGTACTAGTTGTTCCTACGGCCTTTCGCCAAAACTAGTTGAGCGTAAAACAGTAGCGGTGCGTGGGCTCTGGAAACGGTGGGGCACCAAACCAGAACACAAAACCGACAGATTTGTCTACAAAATACCCAAAGGCAACAACACCCTTCCCAATTACTGACTGAGTGATATTCATCAAAGCTTATCTCTTTTGATCAACACTCTAACAGTCCTACGAAAACGAACAAAATTTCTACTGTAAATTAGCCACCGAATTCATGTGTTATACAAATATAGTAAACTAAAATATAACAAAACAATTACCCGTCGGTCGGCCGGTACCTACTTAAATGAAGAAGCTGTTGACTAGCAGCTAGGTAGTTATCTGTGTGTTAGGACGCCGATCAATCCACAAGGCCACAAACAGCAAACAGGACAAAACGCAAGTATGTACCACGAATACAGATCTGTCATCAGAACCGGACCAAACGCAAAAAGCGCACAGTTTGACGCAAAAAATTAAAAACTGACAACTGACTCAACAGAGAAAGCAAATATAATTCACGAGACAACAAAAACAAATCAGAAGACGAAGAAGCATCTCGTATCGGGATGACAAATTGAATCGAAGGAATCGAATCCACTGCAAAAACGAATGATTTTGGAGTACTTAGGAATCAGATTTCTGGAACAGGGCCCTAAGTGGGCGTGGCGAACAACATTTTTATTCGACTGAGCATGCGCGAATGGGCCACTTTTCTCAGTCGCCATGGCGACACAAGGTCCCAGGACCCAGAATCTACCTACCAGTTTCAGGAGCCTAGGTT
Organism: Leptopterna dolabrata; assembly: GCA_954871275.1. Taxonomy (NCBI): domain Eukaryota; kingdom Metazoa; phylum Arthropoda; class Insecta; order Hemiptera; family Miridae; genus Leptopterna; species Leptopterna dolabrata. The sequence goes on along the minus strand of OX940983.1, from coordinate 14,256,713 downwards.
TCGATTTCGATTGCAGGACATCGATTACTGTCGCTTTATTCCGATAACATGCTTGGAGCCCAGCATGGATGCTCTAATACTGAATATCCATAGAATTTCCATTCCACAGTCAGAGAAATCTGGCAAGCCGCTGTTGAACTTTGTGAAAAATGCTAGGTACAGTGTAGGGAGGGAAATTCAAATATCAACTGAACAATAGAGTTTTGTTTTTACTCCTAAGTGTTTTTGGGTGCCGGGGCAGTGGCCCAAGTGGCTTTATGGACGCAACGCCCCTGGTAAAAACTAGTATTGACGACGGATGTGAGATGATTGTTAGAACTAGTTGCACCTGAATAAACATGATTATGTTGTTTACTCCTCCATCCAATCACGTACTCACACTTCCAACTGTCCACTGTCTCGTTCCTGTCCTCAGGTTGTTCAGCAGAACTGATAATAGTGACCTGGTGATTATGTGTTTGTCTTGTTGCGGTGTTTAATTCACGATGGAAGAGAACGAGGAGGTGTTCTCGAACCTGACGATTCTTAAGCTAAATGGAGGGTGAGTTTTTTAACTAGTGCAAGCTAGTTAAAACTAGTTTTGTCGGATTTCGGGTTTTAACTGTAACATATACCTATTAGGTCACTATTAGCCCTACTCCTCAAAGTTTATTTGAGCCTTAAATTCTGGCCCCATCACGACTAACCTATAACTGGGTTATAGGTCGGAACACTAAATGGACAAATTCCGACCTAGTCGCAGTGCCATCGAAACTTCAGTATTTTCCGTAAAACTGCAATAATAATATAAAAACCAGTCATGCAGCATTAGAGGGAATTTTCAAGGAAATATTCGTGCTCTATTGTGTAAAAAGATGTATAGCGAGAAACCATACCACTTTTCGTAAAATTATATCATTTTGTCGTGATTTTAGCCGTTTTTACCGATTTTTGACCTCTATAAAGTCTAATTTGACCCACTCTTTTTTGAAAAAAATTTTTGTCATCGAAATAGTCCCTTCGTCGTGAATAACCAACCCACACAACGTCAGGTGAACTACTATCGATTTTACCAATTGTTGACCCCAAAAAATCCAAATTTGACCCCTCTTTTGTATGAAAAACAACTGAAATGGTATCTTTCTGTATTTACTCACCCATCCATACTACTTCCAGTGATTTTATATCAATATTCTTGACCCCGCTCATTGTGCGCGCCTCTTTAGTCGTATTTCTAGGTCAGTCAGTTCATTATCATGAGACAAGTTAGAAGTGCGAACTAAGGAATTTTTCACTGTGGCTGAATTGCACTCCATAGACGATTTTCACAAAATCAGAGTTTTTTAATAGGTACCTACCTACTCATTTTTGTATGAATCTGTAAACATGACGATTGTAATACCATGTCTCGTAAGCCGGTGAGTGGGCTTACGACAGTCGGGCGGAAAGTTGGATGAGGTTGTTTCGATGGTATGTGCTCCATAGGAGTCTTTTGCTAACGCCCCGCGGTTATCACCACAGCAGGCGTTAGTTGGAAGGATGTGAGGGAGACTAATACCCCGCGGTTATCACTGCAGCTGGTATTAGGTGCTCCTTATGAGTCTTGTCCTAACACCTGGCGGTTATCACCACAGCGAGTGCTAGAGGAAGCAGAGGAAGGCGCCCCGCGATTATCACCACAGCAGGCGTTAGTTGGAAGGATGTGAGGGAGACTAATACCCCGTGGTTATCACTGCAGCTGGTATTAGGTGCTCCTTATGAGTCTTGTCCTAACACCTGGCGGTTATCACCACAGCGAGTGCTAGAGGAAGCAGAGGAAGGCCACAACAGGTGCCAGGAGGGAGAAGATGAATACCGCGCGGTTGTCACCACAGCAGGTATTCTTAGAAAAGAGCACCCCGCAAGATAGAGAGAGAAAGAGAGAGAGAGAGAGAAGTAGGAAGTGGTCAATGCGGTCAATGAGGAGCTGGGCTAGCAGGGCTGCTTATAAAGGCCCCGTTCCACCATCCCCTGTCAATCGACGGCCGTTACAACCGTTGAGGAGCGATGGCGGCCGATGGAGAGGAGTCTTCTCCTACTTTCTCTTCGGCGTCGCTCAGCTTGTCGTTCCCTTCGTATATTTGGTTAAATCATTTAGGTATTACATACATAGGAGTGGTATAAGAATTTGAGGGTACCGCGACACCATGTTCGAAAATAACCAAGCATTTCCCAGCATTTTCATGTGGTTCCTCCCAAGTTTTTCCTGTATTAACAAAAGCCACGTCATCAGCGAACATAAAGATGTTTCTTGTGTAGGTTTACTTGTGATGCCAACCCACACAGAAAGAGAAAAGGTCCAATTGAAATCAATCAAGAGAAATGAGGACATGACATTCCCTTTTTGTTCTCCCGGTTCGAAAAGCTCTCTACGCCCCTGAAGTGGACTTTTAATGAAGTCTCAATCGAGTGGTAGGATAAGCTACGAGCCTGTGAGGAACGATCACTTGAGAGGCCATTGTGAATACAAATCGGACGGCACGCAGAGGTAGACCGTGTTTCAGTCATTGACTCTCCCTTTTCCCTCTGTATGACTGAAAAGTGCTTTTTCGGCGGTACTGTTTTTCCCTATTCTCACTCATCCTGCAATACACCGCCCTTTATCCTCCCAGTTCCATTCGGAATCAATCCGCAAGGGGTTTTATTGTGTGGAAACAGGTTTCGCCTCGCGTTTTGATTTCCGTTGCCCCCCTCTCGTTTACTTAATAATAGCGGTTTTTGTTTTTTCAGAACATAATCCCTCGGTTTCGCGTAGAGCTATTACCCCCACGCTAAAAAGCTAAAATGGAGGTTTCATTCAAAAATATGGGTTAGCTCTCTTTGTATCGACGAAAGAGAAATGATAATGAACAAAAACGCAAAGCAGATGAATTTGAAAAGGGGTTTCATGCTAGTCCATGAATTGAAGTCGGTTTCAATGCTCTTTTGAATAGTTTTTGTCCATTATAATTTTGTCGGGACAGAAGTAAGGGAGGGTAAATGGGCAGTTATCGTCTATCCTAAACAAGCACTTCTGTCAGGTATTTATTACCTACCTGATACCATTCCCCTACACAAATGGAAAAATGAAACGAATGTTTACCATGAAATAACCTATGATCCATCACCGTTAGTCACATGCATATGTAAGCCGAGTGTGGTACAAAAATCTAATCATATAATGTATAGCAAGTAATTCTAGAATCAATATTATATTCATGACATTTTATAATGTAATAGGTACCTGTTGATAAAAGTTTTTTATGAGGTACCTAACTGGGGGTCGATTTCTACACCGTGTGATTGAAACCACCACCAAAAACGCTGCAAAGCACATGGGTTTATTATTCTACTGGATATACCTGCAGAAATGTTGGCTGTTCATTTATTGTTTCTTTTATGTGTTTTATTTCTGTCTATGGGTTTATTATTCTACTGGATATACCTGCAGAAATGTTGGCTGTTCATTTATTGTTTCTTTTATGTGTTTTATTTCTGTCTGTCCGCCGTACGCCGTACGGGCCACTTTTCTTAGTTACCATGAAAGAAAATTGATGAAATTCGGGTTATAGGTTCCGTTCGCTGTCTAGTTGGTCCTCGAAGCTCGATGTTACTGTGAGTCATCTCTAAGGGGTTCAAAATAGGGGTGAAATTTTCAAAACGCCTATACCATTTTTTTACGTAAATATTTTTACGGTTTTAAATAGTTCTTGAACTTGCGAGTTTTTTAAGACCATCCGGAGCGTCGTACGTCCAGCCGTTCGTTCACAGTAAGGCCCCGAAGTTTGCACCGACAGGCATTTTCGACTCCAGTGTGAATGAAATAATTTCTCTGGTTACGAGATTTGGTTTAATTATTGTAGGTATACAATTATTGTATACCTACAATAATTAAACCAAATCTCGTAACCAGACACAATAGGAAACTTGGCGGAGATAAAATCATTGGTAGGGATCACCTGATTATATTGGCGGAGTATGAAGTCGAGTTGGTTGTTCTGTGATATTATTTAATTTGAAAAATGATGGCTCTTTTGGAGTTTGTTGGTAGGTAGTGAAACTTGAACAAACGTTGAAGTATTATTGATGGGTAAATTATTACTACGGTAAATCATTACTCAACGGTAAATTATTACAGAACGGTTCATTATACAATCTACGTAGAAGGGGCTGGAGTTTGTTGGTAGGTACTTTTGCAACTTTTTTCACTCCTCATCAACAATTTCTTTTCAGAACTTCATTATGTGTGTTTCTTTTTGTTAGTTACTGTTTGTCATCGGCAGAATTATTTTAGCAACATTTAACTCGTGATTTAGGTAGGTACCTAGTAACGAGTACGGGGTTAGGTACTAACCTAAGGAGGGTCTGCGATCTACATAATATGTATAGAATAGTACATATCATATTATATAGACGGGTTATCTATACATAGAGCTGTGATCTGTAACGGAAGGGTATTCTATACAAAATAATAAACCGTTCTGCAGGGATTTGCAGCGTTTTTTTACTAAATATCATTGATCATCGATAGTGCCATTTAATTTTCTTGATTAACCTGCCATTTCATTATATGTTCATGAAACATTATTCGTTCATTTGGCTACAGTATGAACAGCCATCATTTCTGTAGACGTATGTCCGACAGATTAATAAACCCATGTGACAAGGACTTTGCAGAGTTTTTCTTCCTTAATTTACTTCGACCGTTTTTCATTTTCAAAAGAGTGTTTTTGTCGCGAGGCCCTTTAGTTGCCGGGGAAACTCTGCCGTTTGAAGCAAAAACGCCTTATCTCCGAAAACCACCTATTTCAGAAATCGCTTTTCAAGTTTTCTATATAAACTAGCTGTGTACCCGCGCTTCGCAACGGTAGAACAGACACCCCCTTTAGGACAGGCCCCACTCATAACAGTTTTATGTTATACTAGCCTGACCGCTCGCTTCGCTCGCTATCCGAGATTCGCTGTACGCAGTATCGTGGAACCAACAAACGACGGAAAAATCCCATACCCTACCGGGTATTTGTGCCCAATTTTATCAAAATCCGTCAAGCCATTCAGGAGTTGACCATGGTCGACCATATTTCCGCTATGGTCAGGGAATTAAAAATGCGCCTACGTTCAACTTGGGAGGCTACCGGATATTGGTGCCAAATTTGGTCGATATCCGTTGAGCAATTCGGGATTCGACCATGGAGGGGCCCATGGATGCGCTAAGGTCGACCGCGGGGGTAGTCCGAAGGGTCGATCGTAGATAGAATTTCACGTAGATTACGAATACGCGATAAAAAGTAGGGGTTACCATTTCAATTAACGAAGTTGACCATGGTCGACCATAGTTCCGCTATGGTCAGGGAATTAAAAATGCGACGTTGCACAACTTGGGAGCCTACTGGATATTCGTGCCAAATTTGGTCGATATCCGTCAAGCCATTCAGGAGTTGACCATGGTCGACCATAGTTCCGCTATGGTGAGGGAATTAAAAATGCGACGATGCACAACTTGGGAGCCTACTGGATATTCGTGCCAAATTTGGTCGATATCCGTCGAGCAATTCGGGATTCGACCATGGAGGGGCCCATGGATGCGCTATGGTCGACCGCGGGGGTAGTCCGAAGGGTCGATCGTAGATAGAATTTCACGTAGATTACGAATACGCGATAAAAAATAGGGGTTACCATTTCAATTAACGAAGTTGACCATGGTCGACCATATTTCCGCTATGGTCAGGGAATTAAAAATGCGACGTTGCACAACTTGGGAGCCTACTGGATATTCGTGCCAAATTTGGTCGATATCCATCAAGCCATTCAGGAGTTGACCATGGTCGACCATATTTCCGCTATGGTCAGGGAATTAAAAATGCGCCTACGTTCAACTTGGGAGGCTACCGGATATTCGTGCCAAATTTGGTCGATATCCGTCGAGCAATTCGGGATTCGACCATGGGGGGGCCCATGGATGCGCTATGGTCGACCGCGGGGGTAGTCCGAAGGGTCGATCGTAGATAGAATTTCACGTAGATTACGAATACGCGATAAAAAATAGGGGTTACCATTTCAATTAACGAAGTTGACCATGGTCGACCATAGTTCCGCTATGGTCAGGGAATTAAAAATGCGACGTTGCACAACTTGGGAGCCTACCGGATATTCGTGCCAAATTTGGTCGATATCCGTCGAGCCGTTTGGCCGTGCATAGAAAGACAGACACACAGACAGACAGACAGAGATCCGTTTTTATAATATAGTAGGGATTATACTATTTGAACCGACGCGTGTTGCTGCGATTTAAATAAATGGAGCCAACGGTCATGTATTTTAATATGCCTGTATCCCCCCCTCCTCAACTGATCAGAAACCTTCCCCAATGCCAACCCTAACTGCCTTTAACCCCCCCCCCCCCCCCCGTATCCTATGAACCCTCCCTACCTGGTTAGAAACATTCCTCAATGTTCACACAACAAATTCCCAAAGTTGCACTCCAATTGGTCAAGTAGTTTTGAAATTTCTGTAGACCCCCCCCCCCCCCCTCATAACCTGTACCCCCCCTCCCACTAACATCCTGATTGAAGTACCACTTGAATGTACTCGTCGAGCTGAATCCAGAATCTAATTACAATCGGATTTACGTCCAACCGTTCAAAGTTATTATAAGCATAAACGTCCTCATAGAAGTGATTATAACACGTTTTTTAGTAGTATTTCATTCATAGCGTTTCAACGGATGGACAGATTCAAATGCGGATTTTTCATAAACCTTCCCAGATAAATTCTGCGTCAAATGGTACCAGCCGCAACTTTCTACGTTCAGCCGTTCTCAATTGATGCCGAGACAAACAAACAGACAAACAAACAGACACTGTTTTATTATATGTATAGATCAGGCTGTAGTTCCCATCCAGTTTGTGCTATCGAACCCATTTTTTAGAGACACATCGATATTGCTTGAATTGACAAAATTATCGAAAAAAATCGAAAAAAATCGATTTTGAAACCAAAAACTCTACTTAAGGCGGCGAAATCAAATCGAATTGATTTTTTTGCCATGTTTTTGAAGGTGAACCGCCTTACCCATCATGTAAGGCGATTCACCTTCAAAAACAAGAGTGTTACCCACCTTTTGTTTTTTAAGGTAAAACACCTCAACTCTACAAGTCAGGATAACCTAATTATATTTTTCAAGATAAAAAAACCTCATCGCTAAACCAGCTGAGCAAACATTTGAAGGAGAAACGCCTTGCAATTTTTGAAGATTCGTCTGATCCTAAATCTGAAGCCCAAAAAAAAGTAAACTTTTGAAGGTAAAACGCCTTATCCCAATTTTCGCTGAGTTAAGGCGTTTCACCATCAAAAATATTAATTCACCAATCAACATAAGTTTGAGGCGTTTTTGAACAGAGTTAAGGCGTTTCACTTTAAAAAACAGTTAGATAGGTAAGGCGTTTTACCTTCAAATTCAACGATTTTTTGATTTCGAGGGTAGGAGTTACCCCCACTTCTTAATGAAATTTTAAAATTTGGACTTCACCATCGAAAAGAACATATCAAAAATAGGGGGGGTACGTAAAAATCTCATTTTTGTCAACATTGGAGATAAGGCATTTTTGTTTCAAACGGCAGAACTAATAAAAGCAGTTTCGGTTGTCAAATAAATAAAAATGTCAGCGCTGAAAAAACATGAATTTGATATCGGGGATATACTTGTACCTTTGAATCTTCAGATTCAAAAATAAAGTGGGCTATACTATATCTCTGAATACTATAATAAAACTCCACAATAAAAATTAAGTGCGTATGGAGGGGGCACATTTCTCGGGACCCTGTTTCCTACTACTTTCAGTTATCAACCAGCATGAAGTAACCAACATGAATGCAAACATACTCACTTATTTCTCTATCAAACATTTATATCAAACCATCAGTTCAAACTGGAGGAATCATACTAGGAACATGTGCAAAAGCGAGCTAGAACAACCGAGCCCGCATTTGATAATTAGTAAGCGAGAGTCTGCCATTCCCGAACGCTAACGACAACCCAAACCCCTTTTGTTTGCGAGTTGTACCTATCCGCAATATCACACCTTTACTCAAACGTTTAATCAAAGGAGAAAACGGGAGAAAACTATGCGAGTTTGAGCGCGCGAGGATAATTGAGCCATTTAGACAGAACAGCCGTAGGTAGGTAAGGTTAGTTAGTACTAGGTACTGAGTTGTTTTAGTATAGTGAAGTGGTGATCGAACGTCAGCATGGCCTCCTACGTCTCTCGAGGAGAGGAAGTGGCTGGTCCTTTGATCATCAAAACACTCCAAATTGAACATGCCCGTACTACTTGCTAGTTAATGGTTGAATTATATTATACAGCGGGTAGGTATTCACCAAAAAGTTTCATTACCAAACTGAAGCACTTCACTCCAACACACGTCAACACGGCAACATCTGCTTGCTCGTCAGATCGAGAGGAGCCTCGAAGAAATCAAATTTGATTAAGGGGACACGTTGCTTACTGAAACTGCTAAAATCGTTATTTTTTCTCTATGTATTCCAAACTATTTTCCTCCGTTTTCTCAACCTAAAACGCTACAAAGTCCTTGTCACATGGGTTTATTATTCTACTGGACATACCTATAGAAATACTGGCAGTTCATTAATTGTTGCTTTCATGTAAAATAATTGAAATAGCTATTTCTGATAGTTTCCACCAATTTCGGCCCCCAAAACTTGAATTAGGTACGCTCCTTTTTTTTATTTTTTTTTTTTTTTCAAATGATCTTTGATCATTGGTAGTGTCATTTAATCGTCTTGATCCACGTGTTGACACTTTTCCTAGTGTTATTCTACAAATTGATTGTGATTCCAGATGATTTCGCAGGTTTTTGACTCATAAAAAATCAATTTTGGGAGCTGAACATCTGGTACAACCTCAATTTTCCACTCCTTGGTCAAAATCGACTTCATATTCGGTCTTCTCGTCCCCAAAAACATGGAAAACGACACCTCAAACGCTCATGTTACTAACATGTCGCTAAACGCAAAAAGTACCTATTGTTACACACATTTTCACTCATAACACTCCTGGGTATATTCCGATCGGGCTGAAAAGTTTCGGGACACAACTAGGGCCCAAATGGAGCATGTGTGCGAAAGAACGACTTTTTTAGACCGAAAATGAAGCCTGTACACGTGATACGGCGTACGGTGTACGGCGTACGGCGGACGGACATTGCATTTTGGTTTATTATTCTGTGAATAATACACCTATGTATTCGCTCAGCAAAAAATTTTTATAACACCCCCTCAAAATTTTTTCTTTTCCGTTTCAAGGTGCGTTGATTCCAAAAATGCAATGTCCGTCCGCCGTCCACCGTACGCCGTACGCCGTACGCCGTCCGCCGTCCGCCGTACGCCGTATCACGTGTACCGGCTTCATTTTCGGTCTAAAAAATTCGTTCTTTGGCACACATGCTCCATTTGGGCCCTAGTTGTGTCCCGAAACTTTTCAGCCCGATCGGTATATACCTAGGGGTGTTATGAGTGAAAATGTGTGTAAAAATAGGTACTTTTTGCGTTTTAGCAACATGTTAGTAACATAAGCTTTTGAGGTATCTTTTTCCATGTTTTTGGGGACGAGAAGTCCGAATATGAAGTCGATTTTGACCAAAGACGCGGAAATTGAGGTTTTACCGAAGGTTCAGCTCCCAAAATTGGTTTTTTATGAGTCAAAAAACTGGAAAACTGTCTGAAATCACCACCAATGTGTATAACAACATTAGAAAAATTGTAAACAGGTGAATCAAGACCATTAAATGGCACTACCAATGATCAAAGGTGATCTGGAAAAAAAAGAAAAAAAGCGTACCTATTTCATGTTTTTGGGGCCAAAATTGGTGGAAATCATCAGAAATAGCTACTTCAATCATTTCACATGAAAGAAACAATAAATTTAACAGCCAACAAGAATCTCTATAGAACTCCAATAGAATAATAAACCCATGTGACAAGGACTTTGCAGTGTTTTTTATTGGTGAAGTATACAGGTATGGGAATATGCCGAATTTCTCTCTTCATGGGCTCAAAAAGGGTTTGAGTTTCGGGGGCAGATAGGACTTGGGCTTGGGTTCTAGAAAGGGCATGTACGAAATATGACTCCAGTCCGACAATTAGGGCGCGGTGGAGGGAAAAAATACCGTAACTGGCCACTAAGCGATGAGCATAAGAAGACGTCAACTCGACACATATTACAATAAAAATAATCGAAAATATTACAATAAAACCGAATAACATAGTACGGAGCTTTAGCAGTGGTAGAATCTTGAATGAAGGTGGTACAAAACCAAATCACAACACACAACCATTGATTGAGTTGGTAGGCAGGAACGAAATTTTCCGTTTCATTTGACCTGCCATAGTATTTTCCTGTTCATCTTCGTACCATTTCCAAATAATCATGAAAATGCACAGTTTGGAACTGCTTGTGCCGCACCAAAGTCGGATCTCCTCACTTGGATTCTCCAGTTTCACCTCCACATCCTACCATTTGCTATGGCTTAAACTAGGAGAAAGTGCGTATCTCATCAGTTGCAACAAGATAATAAATTAATAGCTATTTAGTTTTTTAAAAATGCACCTACCCCTGCGTTGCTATAAGTAGTTTTGCTACCTAAAATGTTTCATAATTACCTGTATGTTTAATGATGATTACCCTCGACTTTGTAGTTATTTAAAGAAATATTACTTACAATAAATCAAAATAACAAATTTGCACGTACCTTTAGTAGTGTGTACAATCCGAGAATGAAGGTAGAATCCAGTTCGTAGCACTAACCGCATACACAACCACTGATCAGCGCGGGCCAATCAGTGCACACACGTTATTCATCGGATTGCCCATACCACTTCGCGGTCAATCGGCGGATCATTCCGAGGCGATTCGAGAAAAAACACAAAAACACAATAATCTAGTCCAGGAATTATTGTTTAAAGATGAATTTTGACGAAAAACTACCGCAAACCTACCATCCGTCGCGGGTGATCGAGGGACTGACTAATAGAGAGGGGCGGCAAGGTAGGGAAGGTGGTGGTGAGGGGAAAGTTGGCACTTAGGTACTTGTAACTTTAATTATTTTTCCCTTCATTTTACTGTCTTTACCTGTTTTTACCCTTTTCCAAAAAAATCCACGAAATGATTGAAGTTACCAATCTACGTGGCACTGGGTCTGCCCGCCAGAGCTTAAACTCTCCAGATGTAGGTTAATACTTGGAATTTTCCATCTATTTTATTGAAATTGGTCATTAATGCGATCTTGAATTTCAATAAACCACCAATAGTTGTATAGTTGGTGTTTTAATCGTTCCAAGTAACTAAATCATGTTGTGAACTGATGCCCTCGTGGCACAACCAGTGCCACATAGATTAGTAACTTGTATATTATTTCTTCGATTGTTTGAACCAGTTAGGAAAAGAAAAAAACGCTGCAAATCCCTGCACAACGGTTTATTATTTTGTATAGAATACCCTTCTGTTACAGATCACAGCTCTATGTATAGATAACCCGTCTATATAATTTATGATTATATGTACTATTCTATACATATAATGTAGATCGCAGACCCTCCGTAGGTTAGTACCTAACCCCGTACTCGTTACTAGGTACCTACCTAAATCACGAGTTAAATGTTGCTAAAATAATTCTGCCGATGACATAATGAAGTTCTGAAAAGAAATTGTTGATGAGGAGTGAAAAAAGTTGCGAAAGTACCTACCAACAAACTCCAGCCCCTTCTACGTAGATGGTATAATGAACCGTTGTGTAATAATTTACCGTTGAGTAATGATTTACCATAGTAATAATTTACCCATCAATAATACTTCAACGTTTGTTCAAGTTTCACTACCTACCAACAAACTCCAAAAGAGCCATCATTTTTCAAATGAAATAATATCACAGAACAACCAACTCGACTTCATACTCCGCCAATATAATCAGGTGATCCCTAGCAATGATTTCATCTCCGCCAAATTTCCTATTTGGTTACGAGATTTGGTTTGAATTGTATACAATTTCATTCACACTGGAGTCGAAAATGCCTGTCGGTGCAAACTTCGGGGCCTTACTGTGAACGAACGGCTGGACGTACGACGCTCCGGATGGTCTTAAAAAACTCGCAAGTTCAAGAACTATTTAAAACCGTAAAAATATTCACGTTAAAAAATGGTATAGGCGTTTTGAAATTTTCAACCCCTATTTTGAACCCCTTAGAGATGACTCACAGTAACGTCGAGCTTCGAGGACCAACTAGACCCCGAACGGAACCTATAACCCGAATTTCATCAATTTTGTTTCATGGTAACTAAGAAAAGTGGCCCGTACGGCGGACGGCGTACGGCGGACAGACAGAAATATTTTTATTGCAGTTTTGGATTCTACATACCTTGAAACGTAAACCATCAAATTTTGAATGGGGGGGTAAGAATTTTTTTTTTTTTTCATGCTCGATTCCAATGGTTCATTATTGAAAATAATAAGCCAACACAATGAAAATTCAGGTAAAAAAATAAATGAATAAATAAATAAATAAATAATAATCGAGTGAATACCTACCTACCCCACCACGCCCAGCCACATCACCTTCCCCACGCTGCCACCCCTCACTATTAGTCAGTCTGGCCCGATCTCCCGCGACGGATGGTAGGTTAGTGGTAGTTTTTATTCCAAATTCATCATAGAAGAATAATTCCTGGACTAAATTTTACTGTGTTATTGTGAGTTTTCTCCTCGAATCGCTTCGGTATCCGCCGATTTAATCGGGAGAAGTGATATGGGTAATTCGAAAACCAACGTGGGTGCATTGTCGGCCCGCGCCGATGATGATTGTGTTCAGTGCTGCGATTTGGATTCCACCACCTTCATTCTCCGACCGTCCAATACTAAAGGTACCGTAAAATTATGTTATTTAGGTTTATTCTAAGTAATATTTTCTTTATAATTTATCATGTCGAGGATAGTAATTATGAATTTAGGTACCTATCTACCTACTTGGAAGTTTCGACCTATTTGATTTGTATTTCCAACAACCATCTATAAGAGTTTTTAGTGTTCTCATCGTTCCGAGTACCTGTCTGAATCAGGAGAATCGTCGCTCTGGTGGCACAGCCCATGCCACGTAGACAAACCTACCTACCTTACCTACACATTTCTTCAACTGTTTTGAGCAGTTCCGAACCGAAAAATACAATGAGTATTCAGATAAATGAAAGGAGAAAATATTAAGTAAATATACCTACCAAGGCCCACCCTGCTGATACTTTCTGAAGTCAGTCCGTTGATCACCCGCAACTGGTTGGTATGCGGTCGTCAAAATGCGTCTTTATTCCTGGATTACATTATATATAAATTATTTTTGGTGTGCTTTCTCCTGGAATCGTCTCGGTATTATCCGCCGAATAACCGCGAGAAGTGATATGGACACTCCGATACCTCACGTGAGTGCAGGTTGGCCCGTATTGACCAGTGTTTTTGATTATTAGTGATGCGATTTGGGTTCTACCACCTTCATTCACGGATCATCCGCTACTAAAGGTAAGTACAACTCTGTTATTTCCCTTGATTTAAGTAATATTTCCCTATAACTATAAACGCGAGTGTAACAAAATCACGGTATCTACTTGGGAGGTTCTACATATTTGATTGAACTTCGTGGTTAACACGATCTTGAATTTCCAAAAACTACTGATAAGGGACCTATACGGTGTTCTGATCGTTCAGAGTACCTGTCTGAATCAGGAGAATCGATGCTCTGGTGGCACAGCCCATGCCACGTAGACATACCTACCTACCTTACCTAGACATTTCTCTAATTGTCTGGATAAGTTACGAACCGAAAAATAAATTGAGAATTCAGATAAATGAAAGGGGGAAAATATGAAGTAAAAACCTACCAAGGCCCACCATGCTGATACTTTCTGAAGTCAGTCCCTAGATCGCTCGCAACTGGTTGGTATGCGGTAGTTTTGCGTCAAAATTCATCTTTAAACAATAATTCCTGGACTAGATTATAAATTTTGGTGTGTTTTCTCCTGGAATTGCCTCAGTATTATCCGCCGAATAACCGCGAGAAGAGATATATGGACACTCCGATACCTTACGTGAGTGCAGGGGGCCTATTCACTAAGCCAAAGAGACATCTCTTTCAGGTCCAACTCTCTCTTTTGGCAAAATGGATTTTTATAGTATCCATGACAGGGTTATTCAGTAACTTTTAAAAGAGAGAGTTGGCGGCCATCTTGGCATTCTCGATCTCTTTAAGAGAGACAGCTAATTAGGTGTATTTCCTCGAAAGAGAGAGTCTATTTCTCGTTTGTTTCACAGTGTTCGTGTAATATCCTCCTTCATCCGCAACCACATCGGTAATTTTGATCGTGTATTTTTTTCATTTCTTAAAGTTTTTCATTTCATAAAGATTAAATTTTTCATTTCAATTTTAATTAAAAATATATACATAATTATTGAGTCATGAGTAAAAACGTCCAAGTACGGGTTGAGGTAGGTACCTACCTTCCTAAGAGTGGCCTTCATTAGGTGTAGATATAATACAAGCATTAAGCCCCCTAATTCGACTTTTTCTGTTTATAATTGAGACTTTTTTTCAATTTCATTTAAACTTTTATCCGATTCGTGACTAAAAACGTCCAAGTATGGATTAAGGTAGGTAGGTACCCATTGAATAGGTATTACTAAGAAATGCGTTCATTAGGAATTGAACTACCGGGGGTTTGGTATAATTATTCTGTGAATAATACACCTATGTATTCGCTCAGCAAAAAATTTTTATAACACCCCCTCAAATTTTTTTCTTTTCCGTTTCAAGGTGCGTAGATTCCAAAAATGCAATGTCCGTCCGCCGTCCGCCGTCCGCCGTCCGCCGTCCGCCGTACGCCGTATCACGTGTACCGGCTTCATTTTCGGCCTAAAAAAATCGTTCTTTCGCACACATGCTCCATTTGGTACCTAGTTGTGTCCCGAAACTTTTCAGCCTGATCGGAATATATCCAGGGGAGTTATGAGTGAAAATGTGTATAAAAATAGGTACTTTTTGTGTTTTAGTAACATAGTAGTAAAATGAGCTTTTGAGGTATCGTTTTCCATGTTTTTGGGGACGAGAAGACCGAATATGAAGTCGATTTTGACCAAAGAGTGGAAAATTGAGGTTGTACCACATGTTCAGCTCCCAAAATTGATTTTTTATGAGTCAAAAACCTGCGAAATCGTCTGAAATCACCATCAATTTGTATAATAATACTAGAAAAAGTGCCAACACGTGGATCAAGACGATTAAATGGTACAATCAATGATCAAAGGTAATTTGAAAAAAAAAAGGAGCGTAATACCTAATTCAAGTTTTGGGGGCCAAAATATGTGGAAACCACCAGAAATAGCTTTTTCAATTATTTTACATGAAAGAAACAACAAATAAACAGCCAGCATTTCTGTAGACCAATAAAATAATAGAATAATAAACCCATGTGACAAGGACTTTGCAGCGTTTTTGGAATCTACGCACCTTGAAACGGAAAAGAAAAAATTTTGAGGGGGTGTTATAAAAATTTTTTGCTGAGCGAATACATAGGTGTATTATTCACAGAATAATAAACCAAAACGAGGAAAAATGTAAAAGAAAAAATTTTCCTTCGAATTTCAAGATGGCAGCGAATTTTAATGCGATGTTTTACATACACAAATGTCGTAAATGTCGTTATAATTTCGGTTCCGATTATTGCACTCGTATTATTTATGTAGCTGATACTGACGCTATTTCGTATGGAATTATAACCTTTAAAAATTGTGGTAGATTCATAAATTTATCTCAGCTATGACCTAATTCTACATTAACACAATCAGTGGAAATATTAGGAACATTCTAGAAATTCTATAAAATAGTTGAAGAACATTGAAGAAATGGGAGGGACTAGCAGGTAAAACAAATTGTAAACAACTTTAAAATTCTCCTGCTGCTTAGACTAGGCCTTCCAACTCAATTTTTCTTTCTTCTCCTTGAAGTAGGTAGGTAGTAGTAGTAGTAGGCAGGTAGGTATTAATAGGTAGGCAGGTACCTAGTAGGTAGGTGGATAGTAGTATAGTTAGATAGACGGATAGTAGTAGGTAGTTAGATAGGTGGATAGTAGTAGGTACGTAGGTAGTAGTAGGTACTTAGTTATTAATAGGTAGGTAGGTAGTAGTAAGTATGTAGGTAGGTAGGTGGGTGTTAGTAGGTAGTAGTAAGTAGGTAGGTACGTGGTCGTAGGTAGGTAGGTAGTAGTAGATAGGTAGGTATCTACCTACATATTTTGATTCATTTAGTTATTTTCATTTAATGGTTTGCCCCCTCCGCCTTTGAGGGGAGTGTCGTAAAATAAAAAAAATTAATAAATAAAAAATAAATAAACTTACTATATACATGTGGGAACTCCAGTCGTTGTTTGGAGATTGATGTTGTTGAAATTCAAAAAGTTTGTTGTCATTATTCGTTTGGACTTTAAAAAATTGTGTTGTGTTAAATGCCAGGACGTTGATCACGACCTTGACGTTACACTGGCGGCTATTCCGGTTGAAAAGCCCGCTCACATTTGGCGTTTTTGACCTTTCGGAACATATTTGGTACTTTGTCTCGTCCGCCTGCTTGCCCCATTTTCCTTAATTCCAATCAATCAATATTTTATTAACACAACTTTGCCAATTTTGGCGAATGTGGGGTGTATGTTTATAGGACCCCACATTCGCCAAAATTGCGCCTTAATTGTAACGCGCATAGCTACATGAAATAGTGATGGTAATGAGTTGAAATTTATAGGGTAGGTGGGGGTTGGCCCACGGTCGTGACTCATGCTCAATGGGGGAAGGGGTGGAGTGTTTCAATCATAATTATTATGCACAAATCGAACGTATTATTCTAAGGCCTGTAACAGTGTGGGCTGTTCTCGATACATTTTTTCTTCCGGTGGAGACGGGATCGGTTTGGGGAAGCCTAATCGATATCCCTTTTTATCCGGTGATAATCTCACTGGTCTAGGAGGGGGACTCCTCTCGGCGGTCCACCCCCACTGTTACACTCTGTCACAGGCCTCAACCACAAATGATAGGTAGTATTTTATGCTCATGTTACGGAGACGAGGAAGTTTTGTGTAACCATGGTAGGCATTTCTATATAATATTATATTATGCTGCAATATAAGTATCTACAACTGCATTATTGTTACCTATTTTATATTTAAACAAAAAATCCAATTTTTCCAGTGTTCTTGTCAAAATAGTTGACAATACCAGTAGGAAAAATCAAATCAAAATATGCCTAAAAATTAGTGTAGGTAAAAATATAATTCCACTCTGAATGAGCCCAGATTCAGCTCTCGGAGCAAGTTGATTCAGATTTCCAGTAAGTAGGTAAAATATTATAAGAATTCCAACACATACCTAAAAAGTGAAAAATGCCCCCCCCCCCCCCCCCCCCCATGGGCCCCTATGGGCTCCTGCTAGGTAGCTTTATTCTATTTTATTTTGTTTTACGTCCAAAACACTTTTTTTAAACGCTGAAAAAAGTATTTTTCTCCATGGGTTACGTCCATTGGGGACTCGAAAAACCTGAAGACCGCGGCCGAAAAATTCTGTGTTACATTTCTGGAATTTTACAGGAGAGCTAAAAACGTTTGCAAACACATAATTTTGATCGGAGAACCAGTGGCTCTGATCTAACATGGACTTTTCGCCATTTAAATTCTGTAACAACGGTACCTAAATGGCAGGCGCATGCTTGAGCGCGTGTGTTACTTATATCTGTTATACTAACACACTACAGACTGTTTTTCTATGCACTCACGAACGCAGTTTTTACCACTACCGTCGTCATGACATTCAATATGTGGTAAAATTTTGGGTTTTCCCTTCATAATCAATGTAGAGCCTTGTAGAGGGACACTGAGTTTTGAAAAAAAAAATGTAACAGACTGTTTTTCGGCCGCGGTCTCCAATAAATTGAATTCAGCATGAAATTTCCTTAAAGTTACCTTACCATTAATTGGCTATCAATTTTGGACCACCCAAGTAGGTACTACGTACTACCTACATTCATATTTCTGTATCTTTTCGGAGCTTTTTATGGGAAAAATAAATTAATTAAAACGAACCTTCAAAGTCCTTCAAGTGTTTGAAATCGCACTCGAAATTTTGAGGAAATGATCTTACTGTGATTCAGGACCTGAAGAAGTTGAATAAAAGGCGCGAACGCAAGGGAAGCGTGAGGAATACTTCGACGAGCCATCACATCGAGCGCCACCATCGCGGGAGAAGGTTAGCCTTTCAGACGCTACTACCTTCCCAAACTCCCCGTTCGGTTGTTATTGTTTACGTTATTATTCTTACGCTAATTATAATTCCGCGAATTTCCTCCTTTTCCTTCAGTTTCCGTCGGTTTTATTCGAAATAAAGTTTCCGCGAAGTGAACTCAGTGCGAAGCGGACGGTACGGGAACTTTAATCGACCAGAAACACTCCAGGAACTCTTGAAGTGGTTAACTTGTTTGGCTTCCACCCAGTTACACTGCAGATATGTTGATGTTTCGCTTCAAAAAACGAGCAAACACTTGCCAATTCGACCATCTGTATAGATATCTGAAGTAGAAAGAACTAGATTCATTGAGCAGGACAACTGGGTGCAGTTGAAGATGTGAAGTTGATGGGCGGACTCTTCCCTCTCATCACTCAGGTTTGCTTTCCTATCCTCGGTCTGGCTCGTTTTAAATGGTTAAAATGCTTGGGCTACCCCCGGAATTCATGCAAATGGATTTGAAGCTCGATCCAAATGGGGACGTAATCACTTGTCTGACGGTAAAAAGCGACGTTTGTGACCGGTGTCAGAATTTTTACGATCAAAACGGCTACCTATCGCACACATCCCCGTGCGCCGAGTGTCTGAAACTCGACGGAAATTGCAATAATGAAACTCAGAAAACAGTTTGCTCTCTATGCTCTTTGGAAGAATGTGTATGCCAGACGGTGTATCAGTGTGCTTACTGCTCTGAAAGTTTTCCATCTACTTTACTGCTTCAGAAGCACACTTTCATTCATTGCACTGAAGTTGAGACCGATGTATTGAACGTGCCTGATACGAGTAGGGATGTGAGCGAAATTACTCCAGTCATTCAAGAAGAAAATAAGAAATGTCAATTCTGCTACGCCGAATTTGAAATGTTTGACTCATCCAAGCACATATGCTCAGCCAAGTTCATTTGCCACTTGTGTGGGGCCGGTTTGAGCACGTCGTACAATCTGAGGGTTCATCTGATGAAACACGCCGGTGATCTTCCTCACAAGTGCGATCTGTGCTCGAAATCATTCAGTAAACCTAGCGAACTAACTAGGCATTTGGGCGTCCACACTGGCGTCAAGCCTCAGCCTCGCTCCGGAGTCAAGTCTTACCCCTGTGACGTCTGTTCCAAAGTGTTCACACGCCCTGCTGACCTCAGACGACACGTGCTTACACACAGCGGGACACGCCCGTTCGCCTGTACTGTTTGTGGGCTGGCATTCAGTGACACGTCCAACCTCAAGAAACATATAAGTACCCACACGAAAAACGGCAAGTTCAAAGAGGTGGGAACAAATTTTTTGGATGTTAAGACCTACCACTGTTCATACTGCAATGAGATGTTCTCTCGGCCGTCTGAACTAAAGAGGCATTTTACTACTCATAAAACCAAGCCGTTTTCATGCGATTTTTGTGGTTTGGCATTTGGTGATATGTCGAATTTGAAAAAACACGTACAAAATCACGCCAAAACGGGACTGAGAGACTGTATTTCGTGCCAGGTGAGTTTTGAATCGTTCGAGGAGCTTGAAACTCACGTTGCCAAACATCCAAACAGACTGAAAGACGAGTGCGAGTCCACGGAGTGCGTCAAATGCGACATTTGCGGCAAAGCCTTTTCATCTGAATTGTACCTATCGGACCACCGGGCCGGCCACACGGAGTCCCGCCCCTTCCCGTGTCCCGAGTGTCCGAAAACCTTCAAATCCGGCTCTCACTTGAAAAACCACATGCTCACCCATTCGGGCGCCAGGTGCCAAGTGTGCTCCGTGTGCGGCAAAGCTTTCCTGACCAAGTCGAGTCTCAGGAGGCATCAGAGCATCCACTCCCGGCCTGAAAGGTTCATCCATCACCTCTTGACTCCTGGGGATTGTGAGACCATACTTCAGCCGGAACCCAATCATAAGTCACCCGAGTCGTCGTCTTGGGGGGATTTCAACGAATTGAAACCTCCTCCGACCCGCCCGGCTCATTCCGAGGCTTCGCTCACCGAGCTAACACCTTCTGCTTCTCGTCTGAATCTAGGTTAATACCCTCAAATTCTTACTTCAACGACTCAGTTCTATTGTTCGATTTGATAAACGGTCACTGACTTTTGATAAATTGTGCCAAAACTTTGGATTTCTTCTGCACAGTATGAACTTAATTTATTTGACATTCAAATTCTCGTACAGTGAATCTGCTGGCTTGGTGGCTGGTGGCTTGAAACAATGCCATTCAAGTTTTTTGAAGCACTATAGACAGCAAGTGGTACAAGCTAACACTTCTTGTGTTTTTCATCAATGAACGCTAATTCCACGATCGAAAAAACATTGATTATAAATCAAGTCTATTTGCACAATAACTTTTAAATACCTTCAAGTTCATAATTTATTTTGTCGTTACATCTTGGTGCAATCCAAACAACGTTTATATGTATGTACATGTTATAGGGCAGTTGAATAAAACCTGGGTGGAAAAAACTGTGAAAGCTGGAAATGGTTTTAATCGATTCATTTGACGTGTAATTAAGTATCCTAGGTTTGCATCATCCTCCGCTGCGAGCTTCAACGGGGGGGGGGGGGCCAAAAACCACGAAATTCTCTGACTTTTTTTCAGATTTTTGCTTACAACTCCTAAAATATGCACCCTGCAGAAAAATGTACTCCTACATGAATTGAAGAGCATTAAATTCTGCATCTATTAACTACCCACAACTAGTAATTCGACCCTGCCGAAATCAGTGGTAAAAAAAACTACAATTTTTACCAACGTAGCTGAAAAAGTTGCTACCTACTGTAGTGACTTTTAGAGGTCCTTATCGTCGAAACGGCTTCTCTAAAAATGAAAAACTTATAGAGTGGAAGTTGTAGAGCGTCAAACGCTCGTTCAGCAAGCATCTTACATCAAAAATTCGCGGATAACAGAAAATAGAACATTTTAATCGATTTAATTTTTAATCTATTTGTTGACTTGACCGAATTGTACGTGTAAGGTGCTTGGAACGCAGAATTTGATGCTCTACAACTTTCATTCTATGCGTTTTTTCTTCATTTAGAACAGCCGTTTCGACGGTACCTACTGACGTTTAAAAGTCGCTACTTCAACTTTTTTCAGCGATGTTGGTAAAACTTGTCATTCATGCAAGTCGTGGGTAGTCAATCGAAGCAGAATTTAATGCTCTTTATGTTAATCTGTGGGATGCATATTTTAGGAGTAGGTAATAAGCAGAAATCTGAAAGAAGTCCTACAATTTCGTGGTTTTTGGACCCTCCCGTTGAAGCCCGCAGCGGAGAGATGATGCAACCTAGGATACTTCAGTTACATAGATGTCAAATAAAGCGGTTGAAATTATTTCCACCTTTCCTAAAAAATTTTCCACCGGCGACCCCAACAAGCTCCTTGAACTGGGCTATTTGGGCTATTATGTTGAGTTTGATGTGTAGTTAAAGTAGGTTACCCTTTGTTCTACACTTATACAGTGTTGTTCCCAAAGTAGTAAACCATGTTTTAGAGTCTGAAGATTTTACACCGATGACATAATGTTATCTAAGTTTTTTCATACAGTGAGGGAGGGTTCCAGAATTAAAACCGAACCCCCCCCCCCCTCTTCGTTATTAAGTAAAAGCTAAAAGAAATGCTAAATGCACAGTCGATCTGTTGAAAAATATATCTTCAACATAAAAAAAAAAATACAAGTAGATGTTTGCGATCATTACGAGATTTCTGGTATGGTGAACTAAATTGGGAACACCCTGTATTATATAGCTTGGTAATTTTACTTTCATAATATCGTGCGTATTTTTTTCCGTTGTTTGAAGAGTTATTTTCTTTGTAATTAATCTGTTTTCTAGCATTTCTTTTCGATCATCTTTTTAATTATTCAGGGTCTGCTGTTACCTCGAGGACGCTGAAGGTATGTGTCCTTCATTGGGCATGTTGCAGACTGGCAAAACATTTCGAGCTGTGGTGATCGAAATAGGATTTTAAATCCAGTTTTTTCTCATACCATAATGATTCCTTTTCATAGATACACTTGATGAAATGGAGATTGAGGAGTTAGAATTCAAAGCCCACATTAATAGAGTATAAATACTTATTCCAGTTTTCAACAACAAAATCTGGTGATTTATCTTCTTTGTCGTTAGAGACTTACTATTAGCACTTATATAAGATAAAGACTTGACCCACCATGGCCCTTTTGATACCTACATAAAATATGTGGGTATGACCTTTTTTTAAGATTTTATAATGCATTAGGGTAATTTGTGACTTATAGATTGGTATCTGAGTATGAAATACTTCTTCATAATTGGAAGAATTATAGGTGGTTTTATACATTGCGTTGCAAGAGATTCACGAGTAGGTACATTTAGATGAAGTAAAAGGTTCAGATAGAAATTTTACAATTGCAGCCATCTATTGAGCAGGCCATATAGCCATCTATTCCTCCAACATTGTTCGTCGTGTGTGGATGTCGAATAGTTCAACTTAATATTGAATTTTTCTATCGGTTAGTTTGTTGGCAATAGGTTGCGAGCCGATTTTGATTGATTTAGTTCATTATTTGATAATTACGGATGTGATTAGGTCCTTGATACTGTCATGCTGTTCGAGTTGTTTGAACTTGTGATATTTTAACATTGGGTATGTGTACCCAATTTTGTGCATTAAGGATGTTATGTAGGTACCTCGATAATACAGGCCGTGTGGATATGATAGTCTAGTGGGTATTAGTGTTGTTAAAGTATTTTCTTATCGTTTTACATCACTGCTCAGTGTTTTTCTATTTTTAAGTAGGTAATTAATTTTGCTTCCCAACTATTTTTGTTGTTGACTCATGGTTGGACTGTACTCTCCCTAATGTTTTGATATAATATCCCAATAATACCCAATAATCATTCCCTTTTGATCTGGAAAAGTGGTCAGAAGAATAGGTTTGTTCGCAGTGACAGTCTGACGGTTATTTGACCACCAGAAAGGCGTTGGGCCGTTTGCAGTGATTCTCGGTTTCTTCTCCGACTGTATAGTATCCATGAACGGGCGTTCTCAGAGTTATCTGACTATCCAAAGCCAGTTTTCTGATCGTCATTCCAGAAAATCGGGCGAACGAGAACCAAGGCATTGCTTGCATTGGGACCGAGGCATTGCTTCTCGATTCCCAATCATCACAACCCTTGTCAAACGCTTATCAGTATGGTGTTGGATCATGGATGGTTCCTTCCATCACAGTTTTCTAGGGGTCAGCTAACCATCTGAAAAAGCTTGTGCGAACAAACCTAATTGTTGCTGACCTCTGATATATTTAAAGAAACGTCTCACTTTTCAGAGCAAAGTCATCTACCTCTTTGGTTCAAAGGGTGCTAATCTAGAATGGAAAGTAAATGTTCTATTCGATATTACGTTCCACCCAACAACATGTTTCTTTCTCATTCAACAATACCTCCCTGGGCAATTCTACAAACCAACTTGACATAATACTATGTCGAAAACGTTTCCTCCATGAACCGCTACAGACTAACTAAATCACTCGCGAAGAAATCGTGGAAACCCATTTCAAAGGAAAACGGAGTTATATCCGGTTTTCTTTGAACCCCTACATATTTGGTATCATCCGACTCGTTAGGGTGTCTACTAAACGTACGTAAAAGGGATAGATACTTCACCCACTTCTGGGAATGCTACATTGCTTTTTATCATGAAAAACGTACTTTATACAAATGATAAGCACTTCCGATTGAACTCCCACTTGATGACGGTTTTTCATTCCCTAATCATGTCCTTTGTTGGGTTATTACTGATTTCCCCCATCAAACTCCTATTGTGATTTCCTAGGCTAACAAATGATGTATTGAATTTTGTTGTTTTTACGGTAGTTACTACAATTTTTCCACCCGTTCATTCCCAGGTACAGGTGGATATGAAAAAATTGATTTTCCATGTAGCAAAATTGGTTTTACTTGTATGTATTCTTTAAATTATGTGGGGAATTTTTGTAATTTTTTTAAAATACCTATTCAGAAATCCGGAAAAACTGGTAGTTTGAAGCCCATTTTCAAAAATAAAAAAGTCAGTTTTTAAATTAGGGTAACTTAAAATTTAAAAATGCGGTAAAACATTACATATCAGGTCTATTGACACCTGTTGGCCCAAGGAGGCGGAGCAAAGCTTTGGAGGCGAATGTTCTCAGTGCTCCCAACATTAAAAATAGCAAACCTTCAAGAACCTTTGCTGTGACGTTTCTTGAACCTCCCCTCTGTTTGATTTAGAGGATGTATTTTTAAAAAAAGTTATTTATACATTTGCGCTTCCATCCATCCATTTATTGCAGTTCTATACATCGTTTAAAGTGATGCTCTAGTGCTCTAAGTGGGATTTGAGTTGAACTACTCGGTGATTTACCTGATAGTCGTTTGTAGCGGGAACTCAGAAATTCACATTTCTCGCCTTGTTCTGCCTATACTTTCCGACATGAAACACTTCATTATGTGACCATTAAGACTTGTTAATTTCCGTTAGTGAACAGAATCTGGCCCAAAAAAAGGAATATTGTCCATTCTTATTTTCACAAAATATGTACACACCATAGGCGGATGGCCATGAATTTTAAGGGACAGTCATGCGATATAGCGTCGTATCACAAACATTCATTGTTGCCAAACGTGAATCGTACTTAAGTTGAGCGACATATGCGGTTAACTATTTATATGAATGTACTGCGCTACAAGCCGCAATTTTGGGTATTTTGACTTGAAATGTTAGCAGTACTCCTTAGGCCTCCAGCATTCGCTGTCCAGTTTTTGGTTCCAGAGACTCCCCTATATACAGAAAATTCTGGAGACCTAAGGAGTATATACTGCCAACATTTCAAGTCAAAATACCCAAAAATTGCGGGTTGTAGCGCAGTAAATACATATAAATAGTTACCCGCAAATGTTGCTCAACTTTAAGTAAGAATTTGAGCATATTTTCAAAATCGCGTGAGGCGTCTTGTCAGCGGCTAGTTGGTAGGAATGGTCATGAAATATCATGATCAACCAAAGTTAGGTAAGTAACCATGATTAGGCCACTTCTTATAGAATTGCCCACATGTCTAATCAACAACACCTACCTACCTGTTTGAAATAAACGGACGATTTATTCATTGGATTTATCATTTGATAAATGCGTTTGTATTACAGTACTTGTTTAGGTATTTTGAAAACATCTGCATGGATGAAAAAATGTCGCAAAAGTTTATTATTAACCGTCGTTATGAGTTCTATTATTCAACCATTGTCAATGGTCATAGCGCTTGTGTTCTTCTTAATTTTTCTCAACTTGTAATGTGATTTGGTACGGACTGTCGAAACATGTAGCAGAAGAAATAAAACATTAGATACTTTTTTAAATGCTCAATAATAAATTTTAAATTTTGTTCTTCTAGTTCTTTCTTCGTTCCTTTCCCAAATCTGTAGATAGTAAAATTGTATCTATATGGATGTGTAGTGAAGACCGAAAAGTGGACTATCGTTGGATTATTTTTTTACGATATTGTGGGTATCTTTACAACAGCGGAAGGTAACAACTTTGTTGTTAAAAAACATTGTTTATGTTTAATACATATATAATTTCACTTCTACGTCTGTGAGCTAGTGGTTTTTCTTGAGTAATCAGGTGAGTTTGAAAAGCCTTTCCCCAGTCAAATATTAACTGTTGCTAGAAATCGGGATTTTTTCAATAACGGTTTTGCGTATTAGTTACCTAAGCTGTTATTACAATTTTAAATTCGTACAGACATAAATATCATCTCAGGAGGCACAGACTTAACCTCGAAATGAATTCACAATCTCACATTCTGCCCAATAAGTTCATCATTCCTTTCAAGACTGCTCTGGTATAAAATCATAACAGTATACGCGTCTTATCTTGCTGTGTGGTCAGGTAGAGATCTGTGTGGCCTTTGATCTGTATAAATCGTTAGTATCCTGCTGGAGAGGAGCAGAACGTCTTTCAATCATTGGATATTCCAAGTATACTAACACATCTTGGAACGGTAGCCTGAAAATGAGATAACTGAGCTAGGTAGGTAAAATTGGGCCATTTCCAGCTGACACAGAGGGAATAGAGCTGGGTACATTAGTAGCTAGCTAAATGAGGCTTCTTCCAGTACCACCTAGAAGAGGCGAAACGTGAACTACGATAAATGAAGAAACTGTGTTCTAAATAGTTGTTTACTCGTCTGCTACCTACCTAGTTATTATCAGTGGATGAATTACAAAATTATCGACTTATTTTGTAAGCGGATTGATCTCGTAGGTGCCAGTGATGATGCAGAAGGGAGGGGGTCAATATACCTACCATTGGTGGGTAGGTGTTAGGGTATCTACACCTATCACAGTATTTCAGTAGGTACCTACTCCTATCGTAGTTGCCATATATTCTTGTTCGTGTCAGGCTAAGTCAGGATTAAGGAAATATATCATCAGGGAATACTAGGATTAAAGATATATATTATTGTATTTTTACTCAAGGTTCCTCTTACTCCTAACCAGTTTTCGTAGGCATTCATGATTAATAATAATAATAATAATATTGAGCTTTAGACGTACAAGTCCATAAGTTGCTCACTCGAATTACATAACTGATTGTACATGATTGTACTCGCATCACCCATACTTCCTTTCCTACTCATTGGAGTTATAAGCAACTCATTGATTATTAATCCTAGCCCTAGAAGAATTTCATTAGGTTGAAATATTGGGTCTTAAGAAATTAGGTATGTCTTTCAATCCAAATCCTAACTGGGTATTTTAGTTTCATCCAACTTGCTTTCGATATTAACTCCTTAATCTGATAGCACATGGGTAAACAAGATGAGAAATGAAACGATTTTTTAATACATCAAGTACCTAGTGATCTGACTGAAACACAAGTTCCAGTCAAGCAGCATGACAACATATGAGCAAATTTTCAACATCGATAACTTTTAGCCATTTTCAACGACTTCCAAAGGAAATTTGTTTGTGTACATACGATATTTTTGAATATTTAAAATGCCTTTGTCTTGATTCCTTACCTACCACTTTGGTGAAATTAATTCAATTTTTGTTCATTGTTAGCAGATGCTCATCTTTTCATCCTTTCTTTGCCATTCCGAACATTTTGGAGAAATTACGGATTTTTATCTTTTAGGTACCCTAGCTGTCGTCTGAAATGACAAATTGTAATATGATTATTTATGTACCTACATAAATGTGTTTATACCTATGTTAAAAAATGTTGAAACCAGGGATGTAGTTAGAATGCTTTAAAACGGAAAATTCGAAACATTTAACACAAACGTGTGCTCCTACTAAACATGTTGGACCTATTGCAGTAGCGTATTTTCGTATAATATTCTCCCAAATTGATCCATTTTAATGAATGAAGGTTCGCCATCATGTTACCATCAAATTCTACTGCTGTTTTATTCACATGGTCGTGAATCGTTGCACACCCGGCGTTTCTAAACGAAGTAATTTGTGAATAGTAACAATCAATAATCCTCGTGCTCCACAATCTGTACCTACAGTTTATGGCTATACGTCAAGTGAAAACCGTTATGTTTTCGACAGAAAGCTCTCCAGCGTCTATTGGAACTTACAAAATAAAATTAGCACTATGAGGACTTTGTTTAATCTGGAGGGACGTTAACTTCGTGCATCCAACGAATATTGTGCAATATTGTCCTGGAATGGCCCGTGTAACGGAGTTTTATTGCTATGAAACGGCGGCTCGGAATGATCGTCGAAGTGGAGGCTCTCAATAAATGAAGGTGCTTTTATGCAAACTAGAACGTGAGCCCCAACATAAAACCGACTAAATCGGCATTTCAGGACTAGCCGAGTTAGATTCAGGAGGGAAAAGCTGTGAATTCTTCCACAAACGTTTATTATTTGCTGTATTGATGACCCTTCTGTTTAGATCATGTACCTACGCTGTTCCCCCAATAATTTTAGGTCATTCATGAACTGCAGTAGACTCAGAGATTTTATTGTTACTGGACACCAAGTAGGTCTATGACTTATTACTGAGGTACCTACATCGTATACTGACTACCAAACATTCCTCTGTTTACTTTTTTCACGGTGGACTAGACTATACTACCAAGTACAAGTATGAACGAACTGGACCCTGAAGATTGGGGATGGATATTTAAAGATAACGGTTTGGAGCCAATTCAGACTTTACTCCCTGCTCCAGAAAAACGTCTCAATAAGTACCTACTATTTTTTGTAATTGTAAAAAGGGTTATAATTTTTACAGCTACAATGTTATAAAGTAGGATTATTTTGTTCACCAGTATGTAGTAATTGCCAAGGCCATTCTTGCTCCAATGCTGAATCAGATACCTAGAACAGATGATGCTGCACTCTGTCAGTGAAGAGATAATCTGATCCATTTGTTTTCTTAGAGTAATCAGTAGAAATCCCTTAATGAAGAGAACATAGAAGATAATTAATCATAACACAATTTTTCTTTAAATCAATAGAAAATACATGGTCAAACTTATTTCATCCATTTAGATCGTGGATTACACCTAAAGCGGAAACCACGTTATTTAAAAAAAAACGCCACGTACTCTACCTCAAAGGTGGTGCGGAAAACAGTGCATATTGTACAGAATATGAATGTTCCAATTTTTAAATCACGATATCTCATGAATACAATAATTTTTACCTAGGGAGAAAAGTATGGGGACCTTTTTTTGTAGATAATCGTATGATCTGCATGAAATGCTTTTAGGATAACAAATAGGTGTTCCTATCGTTTAAGACATTTGCGAAAAACAGATTTTTTGACCTTGAATACATTTTTTAGTCGAAGTAGGGTCTATGGGGACATTTGACATTTTATTTACGACTATAATCACGTATTTGAGATCTGTACCACTTTTCAGCTCTATGCGAATTATTCCTAATGTCCATTTTGACTGGACTATTATAGGCAGAACATTACCGAAGCGAAGGCCCAGACTTTTACTTCAAATCGATCCGACCCTGCTCCTGTTCTACCTATTCCTTTTTCAACTCACTTTTAACATGGAGCTCGAAAGCTGGAAGGAAGCGTCATAAAATGACAGGTAGGTATTCCTTTGTTGATCTTAATGAAGTAGCAGCTACGAGAGGAAGTTGGTATAGGGAAGCAATGCAAAGTTGAAACGGGTTTAGATAAAGATTTTCTAAAACGGGAAAATCTCCTTTAGGGAGGATGGCCTGCCAGGGACAAGTTGATGTATGGCTTAATTCACCTTCAGTATCAAGTTGGAACTTTTCCTCTTTGATTAATGTTGACAGGAGCTATCAGGTTGAGGATGGGCGAAGAACATCAAAAGGTCGTTATCTAGGCGCTCGGGGAGGTACTGATAGGTCCCATTTACCGTTATGTACCAATGTCGATAGAATGTCCTGGTTATTGGCCGAGGGTTATTATACTCGGATTATGATGTCTTGGATAATGTATGGAGATGAATTATTATGTTTCTAGGAGGGAAGAAAAATGAGGCGAAATGGCGTGAAGCTGATTGTGATCAATACCAAGGTAACTAGGTACTACATACCGGTTGCAAGCATTGTTAATTTTACCTTGTCAAAGATAGATTCGGAGATCTTTACGTTTCGAAGTTTTTTTAAAAATAATTTGTACCTCTGTATGTATCTAATACCTACCTTGAAAACAAAAAGCATATTGTTAGGAGCTTAGCTCCTACGTAATTATTAATGACATGTGTTTCTTGATTGATGGTTAGAAAGTTGTTGTTGGTCGTGTGTTATGATGATTTGTGTTCTGTCTTGAAAATACAACTTGTGAAGTGCTAAACAGTCGTGATCTTCTAACAATATGATACAAGCATACAACAAGCAAGCATGAGATAAGCATATGAGGTGTTTGAACCCAGGTGTACAAAGTCTTACCATTTCAATATCCAAGTCATTAGTATGCGCATTTTTGCTTAAACGTTGATTACCCATTACAGATGAGATTCGACTTGGAAATGTGACATTCAAAGTTGAGAAAGTGGTGAAACTTCTGGGAATGCTCATAGACGAAACGTTGTCATGGAAACCGCTCATAAATTATACCGCTCAGAAAACTGAAAAATACGTCAATGTCTCGCGTATGGTAACACCTTTACTGGGGAGCGGATCCGGTCGTCGCCCTGCTTTTTTATAGAGCCACCATTCGTGCTGTTTTGGACGACGGTTGCCCACTGTGTGGTCAGGCTTCACAGACCACTCCTTGATCATAGAAATCCTTGACCGAATACAGGCGAAGGGGCAAATAAGCGGTGATGATGCAAGAGTGTAACGAACCACCACTCTAATTCTAGGCAAATGCTATCGGTCAGATGTTTACTGCACGTATTAACCTTTCCAACCAGCTTACTTGCTAAGATTCGTTGGCTTAATGAGCATGATTTGGTTTGCAATTACTGGTTAACCAAACCATCACCTCCCTCGCTTTGAGTTTTGAAGCGCTGGCTGAGTACAGTGACATTGTCGAGTCAAATGACACTTTGGCAGTATTTAGCACGAATTTTCTCTGAGCCAATTCAGGTTGTCCTACTCTATCATAGACCCCATTTTGCTTGGTGGCTCTTCGACAGTTACAGCATCTTTTACCTAGCTAATACACTTGCGATGCCCAGAAGGATACATCCTATACACGGACGGATCTAAGTGGAAACAGTTATGGATGCGCGTTCTATGACCCACAAGCTAACAGCGGCCGGTCTTTCAAGCTGAACGACTTTTCATCCAGTTTTACTAGTGAGGCGCTAGCAGTCAGTCTCTTTGTTACGCAGCGGCTAGACCAGAGAATTTGGTGATGATGGTTAAAGATTGCTGTTGTGTATTGCTGAAGCTTACAAACTGCAAACTAGTCTGTAGTATGAACGGTAGGTATATTCTAATGGGAATTAAAGCTTTGATAAGCTTATGTGTGTATCACACCGCCAAGTACAATTTGTGTGGACGAGAGGTCACACGGGTGTGAGGGGTAATGAGACTGCCAATTTCCCGTCAAAAGGGGCCAGATGCAGCGGGATCTTCCTGTACGTTTGACTTCCATAGTCCTAAAACCCATATCCTAATACATATCCACATCCATAATACGCTAGATGTACCATTTGAAGTTTGGGTACAAGTATGTTATAGCCCCGCCAATATCGATTGTATCGATTATCTCAAATACATCGATCCTTGTGGTATCGATGACGTGTATCAGACAAGACGGTGGGCTGGGTGTACAAGAAGTTTAGTTC
Organism: Leptopterna dolabrata; assembly: GCA_954871275.1. Classification (NCBI taxonomy): domain Eukaryota; kingdom Metazoa; phylum Arthropoda; class Insecta; order Hemiptera; family Miridae; genus Leptopterna; species Leptopterna dolabrata. The sequence goes on along the minus strand of OX940983.1, from coordinate 14,225,098 downwards.
CCATTCCGCCGCTCGCATTGTCAAGCGATCTGGATGCTCGCTGGCGCTCGCATCTCAAAAAAGATAAACAATCCCAGAAACTATCCCGTGAATGAGCAGGTTGTTTGGGACTTCTGAATAGATGGTACAAGTATGTTATAGTCACTCTTATTTTTTGGTGTCCTTACAATGGTCTTCCCGTATTCATTTTGAAAGTTGATATCAGCACCCGGGATGTAGGCATCGGGACGCCATATTGAGCCGTCATCGATACCACAAGGATCGATGTATTTGAGATAATCGATACAATCGATATTGGCGGGGCTATAACATACTTGTACCGAAGTTTGAAGCTAGAGCCAACTTGGGAAAGGTGAAACGATTTCCTAATCTTCATTACTAAAATACCTTGGATAGTTCACTCTCTGGAGTCACTATCGGATAGGTAGTTACATATGAGGCACACGTACGTATGAAAATCATATGGTTCCATTCGTTTTACTACACCTACCCGTACTCATTGAACTTCGGCTCGTCATCAAGTTTCAGTGATGAAGAAGAACCCATGTGGTTCGATGCAGTGGAGATATCTTACGGAAGAAACTTGGAGCAGTGGTAGTTTTGTTCAAATGGTCTATTCCTGAGGAGTTCGATTCGAAGTTACCTAGTTGATTTTCAAACACTGATTGGAAAGTCCCTCACAAAATCAGCAATCCAGCTCCGCCAAACACGGTTGACGGACGAACAATCGGTTAAGGTCGTAATTATCGGTCTGGATCAGGATAGAGGAGAAACCCTCAGTTGACATGAAGACAGGAAGCGATAATGAGAAATGTCTCCTATGTGATGATGAATCGAATCGCCACTCACAGGTTGGGTAGGTATAACAGGGGATGGGAAGGTAACAGTGAGGTTGGTGGCGGTGATGAGTGGCCCTGGACGAGGGGGTCCGGGTCCTAATTGTTCACGGGTCTACCCTCAATTAGGAAGAGACGCCGTCCGATCCATTTCTGGTTTCCCTCTCCCATTCCTTCCCACCGTAATCACGAGGGAGAGGATGACAAGAAAATTATCCTTTTGACAAAGCACCATTTCATTAATGTCCTCCACTCGTTTCCTCGTTGTCGTGGGCTTAATTTTGCGTGTCACTGGTGACCGGCGTGGTGAAGCCAATCGAGTTGTTTGAGATTTGACCACCAAAGCCTGCGGCTTTCCTTATCGATTTGGATCATCTGGCTCCTAGTCCACACCTGTTCCTAGGAAGAATGACAGTGACGTCGATACGGTGAAGTTATTATACCAAGAAGTTGGTTTCAACAAGATTCAAGCACTGTAAGCTATCAGAAGACCAGTTTGTTACCTCCACCAAGCCAACTTTTACCTCTGACCAAAATACGTGGTAAATGTGAACACCAAACTGATCTATAAATATGGTAATTATAGATCAGGTAATAAATACGGTAATTATAGAGTAGGTAATAATAACTATGGTAACTACATATAGGGATTAAGTAGGGCTGAAAAACTTGAACGAAAAGTAAACTTCAAAGGTAAAAAATATGACATCAATAAGTAAAAGGTAAGGAGCGAAAGGTAAACTGCAAAAACATAAGCAACATTTCACATAAAACTTGAAAGTAAACGAAATACTTGAACAAAAAGTAAATTTTGCAAAAATATTAGCCAAATTTTGCATAAAATTCGAAAAATGTTTTATAGACAGGAAACGACATTGGTGTGTGAAAAGGAACTGCTTATAGTAAAATGAAATTGCTCAAAAAATTCAACATTCACAGATCATTCATCATTCATTTTGATTATCTGTAAGCTAAGCACATAGCTCTCTGGTACACTGAGCATGAAAATTCACACCTCTTCATGTTCTTCAATTTGATCTTCATTGTCAGATCAGTCCTCCAAAGTAGTGTTCTTCATTTTCTATGGCAATCGAAATATCCCTGATTTCTTCTTCTTTTTCAATAACTTAGCGTTTTCTAGACATTTTGGTGCAAGAAAAAGAAGAAACAACGAAAAAACGTAGAGAAAACAACACTTCACACAACTCAAATAAATAGAAAACTAGTGATGGATGACTCCCCGGTGGGGTCAGTCAGACCCCAACTTAAACAGACAGCCTTAATGGGTAAAAGCTGAGAACGAACTGAGCTGGGGAACGACTGTAACATCAGAAGCAGAGGAGCGGGTGAGAGGCGCAAGGCGTGCAGGATTCAACTTGAAAACTAACTTCAAATTGTGAGTGGGGTCCATCAGACCCCACCGGGGCATTCCAAGGTTAAAGAAAAAAGCCTTGGTCTTGTTTACTTGTTTCCTAATTCCTATTCCTATGATTTGGTTGATCTTAGCTTATCTCTTATTTTGCTTTGTTCCCTAATCTTATACGTATTTTGATTAGCCTTTTTTATTTTTGTATCTTTATTATTATTATTTTTGTATAACTCTCTGCTGTGGGAATGTTTGTAGACTTTATGTTGAATTGGGATTATTCAGTTGTATGACCTATCGGTGTCTGTTGGGACTTTTAAGAAAACATTGTCAACAAGACGACAATAGAGATATTTTATTTTGCTTCATACAAGATACTGGCTTCTTTACTGCCTTACCTGCCTTGGTTGTCCTTAATTCTATTGATTTACTTACTTCTTCAGTTTCTACTTCAGCAATTTTCCTTCTATTTCCATCCTCATTAGGTACCTATGTTATCTATTTCTCTTCTTTTGTTACACATTTCTTATTTATTTCTTAACCTTTTTTTCTTTAAACCTTATCATTCTACACGTTATCTTCTTTATATCTCTATTCAGCAATCTTGTCTTGTTTTAATTTATATTACCTTGTACTATCATTTTTGCTTATATTCGTTCTCTGATTTGTTTATCTTTTATTTTCCTCATTTCTGTTTCTGTCCTTTAAACTTTGAGGTTCTGTTTTTATTAACTTACTTTATTTTATTTATTATCTAGCATTTCATGTATTTTTGTATTTTGGTTTCCTGTGCATAAATTCCTGAAATTGCCCAGATATATGCGTCCGTGAATAAGACATGTTTCCTTTACGGTTTTTCTGCTTCTAATGCCTGGTGAGGTGATTATTGTTTCTTTTAGTTTTGTGGTACTTCGTTGTAATTCTGATGTCCATAAATTATATGTTGGACCGTTTCTCATTCTGTCCTTCTGTTGCTTCGGTAAGAGCGTGTGCTACTTCTGCAAATTTTGGTATATGGTTTTTCCGGCAATTTGCTGCTCCTAAGAATGAGCGTTGTTCTGTGAGAGTTTATGTTGGCGGTATTGCCTGTATTGTTTGTATGCTGTTGTCGTCGTCTAATTCATTCGCTGCTTGTTTTTCGACTACTACTACTAATACTTTGATTTCTTTCATGGCTACTTCGACTATTGATAATTTCAGTGTGAATGTGTATTGTTCCGCTTGAAATGCTACTTTTCCCACCCAAGCTCTGTTCCTTTTTCGCATCTGCAGCTAATTTTCGTACCCAAACTCTGTTCCTTTTTCGCACCTACTGCTACTAATCGTACCTGAGATTTATTCCTTTTTCAGACCTGCTGCTACTTTTCGCACCCAAGCTGTGTTCCTTTTAGTGAATTTTAAAAGAAAGTGAAGCTGTTTCACTCGTATGAAAACTTCAGTGATGCTCCTGTGAACCGGAAACCCAGGGAATGGCTTCTTCACAAGACATCTTCCACGGCTTGCCCCAGCATTTTTTGAGCAACTTCCTACATCAGGCCGATCTCAGAAATTTGAAAAATATACTTTTTTTACCTCTATACTTTTTTTACCTATATATTTTTTATCTATAGGTACAAATGGATACCTATATAGCCGGCAAATTCACCTATAAATTATTTACTTATTTATTAAATACATTATATGTTATATTATTAGTTATTAGTTTATTTCCTACTCAGAAATAGGTAATCTAATCATTTCATTGTAGATTCAGTAACTTCTGTAACTCCTTCTCTTAGCACTAACTCGTCAATTAATGGAAGTGACGAGCCTGGAAAGGTCATAGAACCTTAGGCTCATGAACCCCTCAGTATATACTACGAATGTAGTAGGGAAATTATCGATACTTGTCACATAACGCGTGAGAAGCTATTACAAAGATAATTAGGCTACAAAGATACAAAGATAATTAGATTACCTATTATAATGATATTTCTTATAAATGATTGTTCATGTCAATGAGGTGTCAGACCGATGATTAGTTTGATGGTTCTTACACAAAAGTAGGTATGTACTAACCAATTTTTGAGAAAATGTCAAAACTTCTCGAAACTGGTACCAAAGTTGACTGAAAAAGCTTGTATTACTGTAATTGCATTGAAAAATGCATTGAAGAAGAAGAAAATCCTGCCGAATCCAAATGCAGGTATCTACCTCTACCTTGTTGAAAATATTTTCTCCCTCGATTTTTCCTGGCATTAAAACTTAGTTGTCATATTTTCCCTCCAAAAATATAAGGCTCAGCCGTAAGCCCCTTTCACATCGAAGATACCAATTAACACCCCATCAAAAACAACCTTTCACTTCTTTAGTCTCCCTGCTACCAACCCATCTTTCACTTCCCTTCAATCCTCCTCACGCGGCAGTTGGCTTTAGTATTTTCTTGGTGGCCTTATGATGATCATTGAGATGATGCAAACGTGAAACGCAGTTTTACTTTCAATCTCTTTTCGCTATAACTCGTTCCTACCTACTACCGTCTCAAACTACCAACTTGACGAGCGGCGGACAAACCGCTATCTTGACATTTTTGTCTCACAGCTCGTTTCTCCATTTCATGATTGAACTCTCAGAAAGAGAATTACGTTTTAATAACTTTACTGCAAAGATAGAAACCCCACTGAAGACGAACGGGGAGAGAACGAAGTGGCTAATTTCTTTGTGCCTCCGTCCACCCCCCGCCATAGGGCCCCCCAGGCTGGACTTTTACTACATTTTACATCATACTTTCTGAAAGTAATCTAAAAGTTATACTTTACTGCTCACCCCTGATATTTCCCCCCACCACTAAGTTTTGTAATTGGGTCTCCACCCCTTTATCTCTCAGTAAATGCGTTATATTTCTTTTATTAAAAAAAAAACCAGCCATCCAACCCAACAGCTTTTATTCTTTTTGTCTTGGAAGTCATAAGATTTAAGTATCATCCTGAATTTTCTTTTTATCCGTTATCGTTTCCTTCTGTCCTTCTTCTCCTCCCAGTCCTTACGGCAATGAGACACTGCAGGTGTTTTCCAGAGTGAAATTTCCACCCGGAAGGCAGGAACCGACGTGTTTCCTCCACGGAGAAGTTATGAGAGTCTGCCACCTGCGACTCCTATTTCTCCGCCATTAAACTCCGCTTGAAAACGGAGAAAACACTTATCCTTCCCCCTCCGATCCTCACCCCCTCTGTCCATCCATGTCATTTTCGAAAATGAATTTATTATACATTTAATACTTCCGAAGACAAAATGATACCTTTGGATGAAATAACGGGCGTCATCAATTTCGCCCGTTTTGCCGTTAAAAGAATTTTTCCGTTGATTTATGCCAACTGGTAGTCTCCAGCTTGAATTTCAAACCCGGGCTTGAGCTTGAGGTACATTTCAAGAAGACATGAATTTCGGAAGGTTGTACGTAACAAGTTGCTCGAACAATTTACACATTGCATGTAGGTATTCATGGTGTTAAGAACCTTCTTTCCAAAAACGCAACAAAACTCCAAGAAAAATTCAATAATATTATTACTCCAACTAATAGTATTACTCCAACCATGTGCTAGACGGAGAGCTCCTAGGTACAAGCCATCACACAGAAATTTAAATTTTGAAAAACGTTTAATGCAGGCACAAGAACATACTTTAATACACTTATCCAAAAGTTCGAGTCATGCAGCATGACCATTTGAGCAAAATTTCAAAGTACCATCCTAGAACTTTTTTGTGGTAATTTAATAGCAATTTATGGTGACTGTAAGCAATTTTTCCCAATTATTTGTAGGCAATTTATGACTCACAAACACTCAGATTTGACCCACTTTTGATCTTTTTAAATTTTTGTTTGACATTTAAATAGACATTTTCCGTTCCGAGTCACTATTTATTACCAATTCTTTAATCTTTAACCAATAATATTTTAGCCATTCTTGTCGCTATAAGCGGTTTTTGACCCCAGAAAGATTTGAATTTGTCCCACTTTTTTAGAAAAATTTTCGTGACTACTGAAATAGTCTTTTCCGTTTCAAGTCGCCACTTTATAAGTGCCGTCAACGCTTTTGGCGATCGATGTTCGGTGATATTCAACCACTTTCACCCATTTTTAGCTATCACTGGCCCACAAAAAGACAAATTTTAGCTAGTTTTCATTTTCTTCCCATGCATTCTTCATCTCTGAACTCATATTTTTGTTTGCATTGTACATTGACATTGTGACATTGTGACCCTCATTGAACTACTAATTGTGAAGGCGGAGCCGATGAAGGCAAATTACAGCAATTATAGAAGGCGTTTCAATCACAACAGGTTGTAATTAGACTTGATTGGCATAATCAGACGGTACTCACAATGTTAATTGTAAACCCGCCCACAACAGTGGCAGAGTTGTGGAAACATTTTCATACCAAACATCCAGTTCAATTCAATCCACAACTTTGTAATGAGACAGACTTTATAATTATACATGGATATTATTAAAGATGAGCTGACATTGTAAGGAAAGGTTTACAGTGTGACGTGGCTTGTCGCCAGTTGGTAATATTGGAAACCAAGAGAATATTCTTAATTCATTCCGAATAATGTGGGTAATATTGGAATTTCGTCATCAGTTCGTAAAAAAAGATAAGGGAAAAATCAGCCGTTTTTCTGTCCCTTTTACTCCTCATCCTGGGACGATCCAAGTAATCCACGGATTACGACGCTACGATCAATTCAACGGATAATTCAAATTATCTTTAGGTATTAGAAAACGATGTTTCCGGCGACCTCACATTTTCATTCATGGCATCGAATGGGCGAACAACAACAAAATTATCTTTCCTTTGGAAGAATAAAATTTCCATCAAGCTGTTAGTTGTTAGCTCTAATGTGTAAAGTCTAGGGGGCTTAAAGTTGAAGAAGTAGGTCCCAACCGAGCAGTTTCGCGGTTCAAGACACTTCCTCTGTCACATTACCTTCAAAGTTTCTGCCCTTTACCGGGATGAGGAATAAGAATTTCACGGAAGGGTTGTGATTCCTAATATCAATTCTTCGCACTTATGATGAAGGGGAGGGGGGAAGGAAAAGGGGTTTGTCGAAACTTTGGGCGAAACCAAGGGAAGAAAATGCAGAGAGAAGGGAAATTGCTTCGTTAATAAAGCTGTTAAGAAGGGGAAAGGCAAGGGGGCAGGCTGGGGGAGCACCTTGGGAGCTAATGCGTAATTCATGAGGCGAAAAGCAAGACGTTTGCCCGAGGGCTCAGGCAGGTTGGGGTTTAGTGTGTTGGAGGTGGAAAGCATATGATGAGACTTTGGGATGGAGCCTTGCGAGGTGTGTAGAGTGAGAAAATGAAGAACCTCTTCACAGTCTCCGGACAGTTTGAAAAGCCAGCGAATACCCCTGTGAAAATGAAAAACTCCTTAAAAGTTTCGTCAGAAACAACAAAACTCGGTACCACCTACTTGCGAAGGGAAGAATATGAGCTTTTTAGCGATTGTTGACTTTCCCCACTGCGCTTGAAGGATAGGTAATAGAAAAGTGGAATCAAATAACCTGTAAAACTTACCTAGGTGCAGGGATCTTGGTATAACTGTACGTTAAAATTGTACTCTTTTTTTTACGCAAAAATGATAACGGGCCCTACTCTATCCCACCGAGACATTAGACTGTGTATTATTACCCACAGCCCAAAGTAGTTATAAAGGTACTTTATATTATGATTCTCAGAATTCTTCACAATAACATGAAATCCCAGTAAACTACACCAGGACGAAACATAAAACCGAAATACTGTTATGGGCAGAATCAATAATCTGATCATTCCTCAAATATGGAAGACGAGGATTCATTAAATGAAGTTAAATACCTACTGAAAACATCGGACTAACTCAAAGCACCACGCCACGGACATAGCCTACGGTCGAGCGAATAACCATAAACCCCAACCAAATCAGCCCTAATGAGTTAGAATTACGTTGTATGACTGTAATCTGTTTCATTAATAAGTCTATTCTACTGTCGGGCGTTTTTTTATTTCTCTGGTTTACCAATGTATTTTGAAGCTTATATTATACGTGTTATGTTCCTCGCGTTGATTTAAGGTGCAGGTTGAGAAGTCATAAATCCCGCAAATAGAACGTTGCATATTGTCGTGATCCTCCCAGACCATCACACGTTGTATACCAAGATTGTTCAAGTTAATAAACACAACGGGTGACCACAGGCGCATAGGCTCACTCACTCCCCACTAGTCTCCCGGACTAGAGTAGAGTGGAGTGGGCACTATATAAACTCGCTGGCTGCGCCTGTCACCTCATTATATGCTCTCCTTAAGTCGCCGACATATCTATCTCTCTCCTCACATGCCTCCTTACCTTCTGTCACAAAAGATCCCAGACTGGTGGAACCAGCATTGGTGATAACCAGCATTGGTGGAACCACTGAGCAAAATCCCTCTAGTACCTTTAGTGGTGGTAACCTTCCTGGCAGCTGTAGGTGTTAACCTCCCTGCCTGCTATAGGTGTAACATTTTAGGTACTAGATCCAGCAACCTTCTCTCCATCACACTCACTCACCTCACCTCGCCTTACCTCACCTCGCCTTACCTCACCTCGCCTCTTACCTCTCAACAAAGCCACCACACATGTATTAATTTTATTTGGGTATTGGATGAACAACACAATGTATAGCTGGAATGTGAGTTGCTTACAAGGTGCTACGGCAGACTGAACCAGCGGTGTCCTGAGGGGAGTTCGGGAAAACTGGGTGGAGCTGACCAAAGTAGTTCCGTCGAACTGGCTTGTAACATAATATGTAATTTAGTACTTGAAATTGAAAGAGATTTAGCTAGTGAAGTACCAACTTAACTAGGCGCATGTTGCACTAGAAATCTTCGTGGAATACTAAATCAAACTGACCGATGTCTCACCCAAAATTGAAAGGCGTCTACATCTAGTTGTTTGATACATTGGTCTATTTGATTTATCATTCCGCGAGATCTTTCGTGCAATACTGAACCGATTCCCAATCATTATAAGACAGGAAAGTTGCCAAGAAATACAGACTGAATGATATTTCTTTCATTTTATCAAAATTTGTATATATTTTATCAAAAGAATTGCATTACCTATCCAAAATAATAGTGAGAGCTAGAGGTCAGTGGATCCACCACTGAAAATTATTATGTAGGTAGGTACCTATTAAGTGTACCTAGTCACTGTCATGTATAGACTATTGCCCACATACAAACAACATAGCACATATTACTCATACTTTGTGAAAGTAGATGAAACCTGTAATAATCGATTTACATTAATTTATGATGTACCTACTTGAAAATGTTAAAACAAAGAAATCTGCTTAAAGTTGTAGGTAGTTTGGCAGGTTGTGGGTAGGTACTGGAAAATTTCTCAGTCCAACACAAAATTATTGTTTTAAGAATGGAAAACGGGCAATAAGATGACAACCCAGCTCTTATCTTCTTTCCAAATCACTAAGAAAAACCAGTTACAGTAAAATGGTAAAAGCTAATAAAAATTGAGATCGTGAATAAGCAGCGCACTACAGCCATCATTCCTTCACCCGGCGTACCATCTTCAACTGAGGATTTTTTAGTCATTCCAAATCCAGAATCAATCGCAGTTACTTCAAAGCTAAATGTGGCCTCGAGAAGGGCTCATTCCTATGTATGAACGCTTTATTCGAAAAACGCTGCAAAGTCCTTGTCACATGGGTTTATTATTCCATTGGACATACCTACCTACAGAGATGTTGGCTGTTTATTTATTGTTTCTTTCATATAAAATAATTGAAATAGCTATCTGTGGTGGTTTCCACCAATTTTGGCCCCCAAAACTCGAATAAAGTACGCTCCTTTTTTTTTTAAAATAAATTATCTCTGATCATTGATAGTACCATTTAATCGTCTTGATCCACCTGTTGACACTTTTTCCAGTGTTATTATACAAATTGATGGTGATTTCAAACGATTTCCCAGGTTTTTGACTCATAAAAAATCAATTTCGGGAGCTGAACATCTGGTAGAACCTCAATTTTCTATTCTTTGGTCAAAATCAACTTCATATTCGGTCTTCTCGTCCCCAAAAACATGAAAAACGATACCTTAAAAGCTCATGTTACCAACATGTTGCTAAAACGCAAAAAGTACCTATTTTTATACACATTTTCACTCATAACACCCCTGGGTATATTCCGATCGGGCTGAAAAGTTTCGGGACACAACTAGGGCTTAAATGGAGCATGTGTGAGAAAGAACGATTTTTTTAGACCGAAAATGAAGCCTGTACACGTGATACAGCGGACGGCGGACGGCGTACGGCGGACGGACATTGCATTTTTGGAATCTACGTACCTTGAAACGGAAAAGAAAAAATTTTGAGGGGGTGTTATAAAAATTTTTTGCTGAGCGATTACATAGGTGTATTATTCACAGAATAATAAACCAAAAAAAAAAAAAAAAGGGGGTAGACTGGCACGATGGAGTGCGGATAAAAACTAATATTGACGCTCACGCCAATTAAAAGTTGGAAAGAACCGAGAGGTGGGAACACGTTGGAAGCGTAACGAATGCCGGGTAGGTAGAATTCTTGAAAGCTACGACAGGCTCATTCTTTCAACGGGCGTTTAATTATTTAAATTTCATCGCCTCTGGAATGAAATGAAATACAGCGGCAGTGAATTACATGTAACTGATACTCAATGTAGCGAGGATGAACTTCAGGGATTGCCCATTGTATTCCCACCGAAGCAAACCTTCAATTTTGATAGGCAAACATGAATTCTCACTTATTGGCATTGTAGTATGAGGTGAAATCAGGCAGTGTGAAATCAGATGAAACAGGTGTAGTATTGTAGCTGTAGTGTAGGTGTAGAAGCTATCAATGTTGACATCAAGTCCTTTTCAGCAGATTTAATTTCACAAACATTTGACGAGATTTTACGTGGGGAGTTCAGTGTTTTTGTTTTCAGTTACGTACGGACAAACTTTTCCTACAGTCTGTTTAGAAGAGGGGGGGATTGTTGTATACCAATAAAAGAGAGTTTGCACAACCATTTCCTTGGTTATACGTGTCCTAGAGTACGAAAGTATAAGTGACGTCCAAGGTGTTAACAGAGAAGGTACCTATGCGGGCAACTGTGTCTTCAGATGCTCCAAAACTTAGTTTTTGCTTCCGAGTCTGCGAAGCAGCGGAAGCCTTGTGTTCACTTTCGTGAGCCAAAAACTTTTTGTCTTCAGAAATCAAAATTTCCACTTGCATTTTGCGTTTCAAAGCCTACTGAACAAATTTGGTTCCGTGTCTGTCGGTCTGTGAGTCTGTGAGTCTGTGAGTCTGTCCGCATTTCCTTGTTACAGCCATAACTTCCACGATTTTGAATTGATTCAGCTCAAATTTTGAGGGATGGTGCGGATAAGGCCCCTTGAGGTCCCATACAAATTTCAACATGATTGATCCAGCGGTACGCCCTGCGCATGCGCTAACGTTAAATTCCACAAACACGCATAACTTTCACAATTTTGATTCAATTTCGCTCAAATTTTCAAGGGTTGTTTGGACAAGGCCTAGTGAGTTCCAGTATGAATTTCAGCATGATCGGACCCTCGGTGCGCCCTGCGCATGCGCTGGCGTGAAATAGATTCAATTTCCTTGTTACAGCCGTAGTAACCAACGATTTCACCCAATTTCAATGTAATTCTCAGGGATTAAGCGGGTAGGGCCCATTGAGGTCTCATATAAATTTCAACATGATAGAGCCAGCGGTTCGCCCTGCGCATGCGCTCTGTCTGTCTGTCTGTCCTTCTATGCACGGCCAATCGGCTCGACAGATATCGACCAAATTTGGCACGAATATCCAGTAGGCTCCCAAGTTGTGCAACGTCGCATTTTTAATTTCCTGACCATAGCGGAACTATGGTCGACCATGGTCAACTCCTGAATGGCTTGACGGATATCGACCAAATTTGGCACGAATATCCAGTAGGCTCCCAAGTTGTGCAACGTCGCATTTTTAATTCCCTGACCATAGCGGAACTATGGTCGACCATGGTCAACTCCTGAATGGCTTGACGGATATCGGCCAAATTTGGCACGAATATCCAGTAGGCTCCCAAGTTGTGCAACGTCGCATTTTTAATTCCCTGACCATAGCGGAACTATGGTCGACCATGGTCAACTCCTGAATGGCTTGACGGATATCGACCAAATTTGGCACGAATATCCAGTAGGCTCCCAAGTTGTGCAACGTCGCATTTTTAATTCCCTGACCATAGCGGAACTATGGTCGACCATGGTCAACTTCGTTAATTGAAATGGTAACCCCTATTTTTTATCGCGTATTCGTAATCTACGTGAAATTCTATCTACGATCGACCCTTCGGACTACCCCCGCGGTCGACCATAGCGTATCCATGGGCCCCTCCATGGTCGAATCCCGAATTGCTCAACGGATATCGACCAAATTTGGCACCAATATCCGGTAGCCTCCCAAGTTGTGCAACGTCGCATTTTTAATTCCCTGACCATAGCGGAACTATGGTCGACCATGGTCAACTCCTGAATGGCTTGACGGATTTTGATAAAATTGGGCACAAATACCCGGTAGGGTATGGGATTTTTCCGTCGTTTGTTGGTTCCACGATACTGCGTACCTACAGCGAATCTCGGATGGCGAGCGAAGCGAGCGGTCAGGCTAGTTATGTATAATGGACGTAATGTATTATGGAAGTCATGTTATGTATAATATGTATATTTCATGTAATGTTATGTAATGTTATGTTATGTAATATGTATATTTAACGTTATGTAATGTTATGTAATGTTATGTTATTTTGCTTCCGAGTCTGTTCTATTTTATAATGGGTCACTCTGATTGTGACGAGGAAGCTCCTGTGCCATCACCTTGGCAGTGTATTTTTGTGTTTCTATACAAATATATAGGTGTACTACCATTCATTCCCGGTTAGGCCCGGGTAATGGTATTCGTCAACTGACGAATATCACATGGTGCTTGAAGCTTTGCTTCTTTTTGTTTTTTCTAACCACGCTCAGCTATGGAGGTCCGGGTTGTAGTGGAACGCTTCGAGCTGCAATTATACCGCCAGTTAGCCGCCGCCAACGTCCCATTTCGCTTATTTGACATCTGAGGGTGCCTGTGTCTGTAACTGGAAAAAATAGTCCTGAGTTGTTGACGGATAAGTCCTTTTCAAGGTTTTTTTAAATAAAACTTTTTAAATAAACTTACTTTCTTGGTACCCCTCCAATTCCTACATTTACCACTCGTATGTAATATGATAAAGATTTAACCAAATAACGAGGGGAACGGTGAGCTAAGCGAGACCGTGGGGAAAGTAGAAGGGTCCCGTCCATTGAACTCCATCGCCCCTCAACGGTTGTAACGGCCGTTGATGGACGGGGGACGAGTGGAAAGGGGCCTTTATAAGCAGCCTGGCCAGCCCAGCTCTTCATTCGACCGATCTCGCTCTTACCCACGACTTCTCTCTCATTCGACCTACACCTCCTCACTCTCTCTCTCTCTCACCCTTCCTTGCCCCTGCTGTGGTGATAACCGTGGGGTGCTAGCCACCTTCCTCCTGACGTCTGCTGTGGTGATAACCGTGGGACGTCTCTCTCATTCTCTATCTCTCCCCTCTAGCACCTGCTGTGGTGATAACCGCGGGGTGCTAGCCTCCATCCCTGGTGTCTGTTGTGGTGATAACAGCGGGACACCTTCCTTTTGTCTAGCACCTGCTGTGGTGATAACCGCGGGGTGCTAGCTTCCTCTCTAACTAACGCCTGCTGTGGTGATAACCGCGAGGCGTTAGCAACCCGAAAAGATTCCTAAGGGGCAAAATCTCTCATCCTTCGCCTTACCCAATCTCTCATCTCACTCATCCTTCACCTTACCCAAACCTACCCTACCATTAGGAATCACAACACCTGCGATTGTTCACTGGACTCTTCCCTCCTACTGAGGCGTACGACCTGTCGAGCTCGGGCATAGGATCGCGACGCTTTCAATTTTCGTTTTGTTGGCACCTCGAAAAACTGTTTTTCGGAAATGGCTAGGGAACAATATTATTTCTAAAACATTTCGTCAACCGTACAGCAAATAGTTACTCGATGGTTGTATATAAATAATATATAGAAACCAAATAATTGGGTCTCGAAGGAAAGCTAACCGTTCCCGTCGAAAGAGGACGTTTCGGCGATTTTACCATAGTCTGTCCCTCTCAGGAACAGCGCTGATCATGTTGAGACCACGCTCATTAAAATTAGTCAAGCGGTTTAGACGTAGGTAACATACGCAAAAACTTTTGAGATTTATGTGGAAGAGAAAGATCCATGGGGTTTGCCAAATCACAAACAAGGGTTTCACATTTAAAAAGACGTTTTCCCCTTTACGCCCTTCATTAAACAAACCATAAATCTGCTCTATTCTCACTCCATAAAGTATCTTGGCGCAGCCTAGACATGTGGTTAACCACCTTAAGTACGTATAGCAAGTTCAAAGCTAAAATATAAGTACTTAGTACCTATACACCCGACTTCCGACCTCTCTTCCGAACGACACTTTTGGTTCAGCAAGTCTCTTTAATTCATGAACTTGCTGATCAGTTTCCAGAAAACTGCACAAAATGCAGCAGATCGGATATAATGATCGAAAAATGAACATCAGCCGTAACAAGTTAGAGGGAATCAGGCGACGTGGAAAAAAGGAACGCAATAGGGGTAATAACGAACAGCACGTTAGTGGACAAGATCGTTTGCTTATTATGTGCACACCAACTATTCGAAGAGGACTGCAATTTCAACCCTACTCCCGAATCATTCCACTCGGACTACAACAAAAATTTTATTTCAAGCGACCAAATATTCAAGTGGTTGTGAAAATTTTGGATGAAATTCAGGCCGAGAATGTGCTAAAGGATTCAACAAACGTAGGCTTCAACCAACTCGATTTCATTCAGCCATGCGTAATTATAATCAGCTGTTCCCTAGCAATGATATCTGGGGTGGATGTGTACCGTTTCATTCACGATCACGTTGGCGAAGCTTCTAGGTGCAAAATTCAGGGCCTTACTGTGAAAGAACCTTCCGTGCGTTAGATCCATGCAATGCTTCCGGTGGTCTCAACAAATTCTCAACTTCGAGACCAATTTAGAAACGCAAAAAATGGAGATAACAGAGGTGGAAGTGTTTTTTCATGATGGACACAGATTGGTATTTTATTAATTTTCATTCCTCAAATTACCTGAGGTACTGTGCTGTAATGTCATTTTCACCCCAAAAATGCATTCGATAACACTCTCGAAAGTTTGATAGAAGTTTGGAAACTATCGGTACCTATTATTGTTTTACATCTGCACTCAAATACCACTGATGTAGCTAGCTGATCATAACTTGGCTGCTGAACTTTACCAATTGCGTTTGTTGAAAAAGGTCAAAAAGCAATATTGAAAGAAGCCAGGTTGGTAGCGACAGAAAATAGATCTTGGGGGGTTTTGCATCCCTTTTGCTGCCCTTTCCCTGTGCTGAACTATTCGTTTGAGCGATCCGTCAATTTCAACGCCAGTTGAGGTTTTGATTCGTCCTCACAAAGGAATCCACGCCCGATTTCACTCTCGAAACTCAGTGATTAAAAGAAAGAACCCTAAAAAGAAGTAGAAACTGGTGGAAGAAAACCTAGAAATGCTTCCAGGGCTTCGGTGACAATTTGATTAATCCGACGGGACTCGGCTCGGGAAAAAGTGCCCAGGAACACCTCCATGATGACGTCACGGGCTTAATCGATTACTGAAAAATATACTCTTTGTTTGGGCGTGACAACAAAGACGGAGATTAGTATGAAACGGAAGAAATGGAAACTCTTGTTGCCGGAACAAGGCGGAAAAGTGGAATCAGCGTGAAGTAAATACCTAGGTCCGGGTTCACCGAGTTAACTTACAGATCTCGTATTCCACGATCTGAATTAGATTTGCAGACCGGTGTTCAAAGTTCAAAAAGGTTTATTGCGTAAAGTTTTCTTGTACAATATGGGTTCAGTTTACTAAGAAGCATAATATAAGTATAGCTAATAAGATATACTGAAGTATATCTTCTTCTTAACTTAAAATGTATAGATTACATCAACTTCTTCAACATCATATATTACCCTCTGTAATATCACTTATTATTCAAACCTTTTATTTACGACTTACGCTGTATTCTTAATTAATTCAAAACCATTCAAAACATAACAAATTCATAACATGTTTGACATAACATAATTAATTATGTTTGAACAAATCCAGTGGGTGCTACTATATTATGCTGTCTGGCGGGTGTTGTCTGGTATAGTATGCGGTCTGGGGGTGATGTCTGCTATAGTATGCGTTCTGGCAGAAACGCATTGATTCTATGATAGTTAATTTGATAGTTACTCATTATTAAAACTGAATGTTACCTTACATGTAGGTCGATTTGATGTAACAGTAATGGTCTAAATGGGACTGAAGCTTCCGGGGTACTGAAGATTTCCGGGGTACTAACTGTAAATCTATTATTGATTTCCGATTAAGTCATATTCGGCAGGAACAAAAACAGCACAAAAATAAAATTTATAGGTATTCATACGAAGGAAGTATTTTCAAAAAGTAAATAAAACGTGTTTGTAAAAAACCGAAAGTCATAAGACCATTATTCAAACAATGTGCACAGCTTTCAGATACAGATTCATCATAGCATATTTCATCTCCTCCCCTTCCCCCTCACACCCAACCCTCATGAATTCCCTTTACGCCTCCCAAGGGGGTGAGCTCTTCTGGTAGGGAAAACCTGCTCTAAATAAACCTCACTCCGGATTATTCAATTCATTCGAAAGATATAACAATTTCAACGCGAAATCTCCCCTCGCCCATCTAACGGGCTATTTATGATTTTAAAGGCGTTGTACAGACCTTTTTGTTTAATCCGGTTTAATCCCTCCAACCCCTCCCCCTCCTCCCGCCGTTACACCATCACTTTACCGATAGTTCGAACAATTTAAATGTAAATTCTATACGAATGTAAAATCCCCTCTCTATTAAAATATTCTGCTCCAGGAATTTAATCAAGCCGAGTACCAGCCGGATGGGAGAGTTATTTACATATTTTTCTTAATTTCGTGTCCCTCCTCATTCTTGCTTTTTCCAAGCATCGGTCGAATTAGCATTCTAAGTTCCCGAACCGAGGAGGACCTGTTTCCCTGGCCGTTTTCTTGATATCCAATCTGGAATCTCGGTTTCAAACGAGCTATTTCTAAGGAATCTGAACGATTCAACCATTCGATTCCATTCATGAAATTGGGAAGAAATCCAACCCGCGAAATTCCTTGTAGGTGATTTGGTCTAGGTACAAAAAGTAGTTTACTTAATAGGGAAAACAGAGATTCCCACCTTTGAGTATTACATTTCATTCGATACCTTCATACTTGTAGGCGAACTAAAATAGTTTTTAGGGAGCAAAAATGGAATGAAGTTTCTGCGTATCACTTCCAACTCCTCACCAACTTCTCTTGTGTCCAACATATCGGTTTCTATTGAGTGGATATTTGCTATAATAACTTGAGACCGCCGGTGCCCTCGCAGCATGCAGAGGAACTGCCGGTGGTCTTATACCATAACACAAACACTGATGCGCAGTCCAAAAGTACATTACGAATTCAGGTACGGCTATTGAATATGGAGATAATTTGAAGGGAAAAATAGTCGCCTCCAAGCTCGACAACAAGGTCATAGTCGGGCTGCATGCGATAGGGTCGAGGAATCACTTCTTTACTCATTCTGTATTTATTTACTCTTGAACATGTATAATTTATTGGACTATTATTATTATCAATAAAGAACCTTTGGAATCCACAGTTGGAAAATGGAATAACCATCCACCGTACTTCGCAATTTTCTTATTTACCATGAACAAAAACTGATGAAATTTGGTTTGTAAGCTCGACGTCTCCGCGAAGCTCGGCATTACTGTCAGTCATTTTTAAGGGGTGAAAAATAGGGGTTGAACTTTCCAGGGTTTCGTTATCTCAAATTTGTTTACGTTTCTAAATTGATCTCGAACTTGGGAATTTTTTGAGACCACCCTGAGCATTGTACGTTCATTCGTTCGTTCAAAATAAGGTCCTGAATTTGCACCGAAACAGTATACATCCAGCCCAGATGTCATTGCTAATAGGGAACACCTGATATCATGGCTGAATGAAATCGAGTTGGTTGTTACGTGATATTATTTCATTTGAAGAATGATGGTTACCCATTTTGGACTTTGTTTATAGGTACTTTTGTAACTTTTGTAACTTGAACGAACTTTATTCTTCATAAATAACAACAAACAATAATTAATTATGGGATTCTAGAATCCACCGCATATAACAATTAGGAAATGTACACTCGATTTAGGGCTTTCTTGGGTGAAGTACAAGGATAGGTATTGACCACAGAAAACAGTGATCTACGCAGAAGGGGCATGTATACAGGTAAACAATAAACTTTTGTGTAATAATTTGCAGTTTTTTTTAGGCCAGCGTTATTATAGTTAGTATTATAATTTGGTATAGGTACTTATTATAAAGGTAGGTTTTGTTAAGCCTATGTAGCCTGATACCAATTATTGAAAAAATCCTTGAAACAGCAATAGCTAAGTTCACTTTACCTATATACATATTTTTATGTAATTACCATCTAGTAATTTTATTAATATATGTTATACAGTATACATGATATACGGTACACTCTGGTTTGAAATGAATGAGAAGGTTTTGGTTACCTATTATTAATTTAGCAACCATTTCCCAGGCTACAGAAGGCTGGAAGCCTGGAAGTTGATACACATTAGAAGACGGAGTTCTGATACTGATCCCCGACGATTTGTCTGCAACCTCAATGGACTCCCGTCCATTACTCGGTGTCAAATAGTCCGTTCTCATGTAGTCGGGGATAAATGCAAGGTGGAAATTCAATACCAAAATGTAAATAAGGTGGCCCCTCCTCGAGCTCCCTGGAAGGTGAAGAAATTAATCACGAGGGGCCTCCAGCTTAATGGATAGTGCGGACGGGCCACTCAATCTTGTAAAACGGCTTTGCGGCTTTGCATGCTCCGCAGGGTTGATAGGGCGAGTCCCGGATGCCGGTTCTTCTCGACAGTTGACGTTTTCCTGCGCTGGGTGTTTTTAACAAAACGCTCGACCCCGAAAATATCCAATTACCAGGTCGTTATCTGGTGCTGAGACACTGGTTAACGAGGTTCGCTATCTTTTCATCTATGGTCTCGAGTCTGTTCTATCAAAGTTTCTGTTGGCGATTCCAGCGAAAAGAAGACGACACACTACTCCTTATTCTGGGTATTTCTAAAAATATCACATTTTGAGACGATGAATTTTGGGCAGAATAAACGTGCGATATGTCAAATCTCTTCTTTTATTAATGGAGAGCAGAGGTTTATCAAGGCCATGAACTTTAATTCATATTACGTATGTATTTCATGCAGTTCACCAGTGAGCCAATTCCAAACTGCCCTCTACGTAATAAAATTATGACTAATAAAATTGACTACAAGATGTTGGTTTTTCAGGGAGACTTTTGCTAATTTAGTAGACGCATCTTACAGTCACTTTTTAAGAGTTCAGTTGTCACTGGGTGTTTTAACCCGACGCTGAACTCCGAAAATATCCAGCTACCCGGTTGTTATCTGGTAGATTTGTCTCCATCTCTGGTCTCGAGTTTGTTCTATCGAACGCCACCCAGGCGATTCCAGGCGATATGCCCTATATTCCCTAACTTTCGGATTCGGGAGGTACCTGTCGCCAAAGTGAGTTATACTGTTCAGTGTTCAGTTCGGGTAGATTGGTTAATTTTAAAACTAATATGAAACTGTATCAATTCGAACATTTCAACCCACTCAAACACAGGCCCGATTCCAGATACACCAACACATTTTTTTCCAGGTAGCAATCTACCTCGTACTGTCCAGTATTCAACTCGGGTGGAAAAAGTGAGTTGACCGTTTCAAAGGCCTCTAGAACTACAGTTTTCCAAGTTCAAGTTTTTCAAAAAGGTTCTCACCATCAATATAAGAGAAAATCTTCAAGCCAAAAATATAAGATTTTGGCCTACGTGTAGATCTCGAACGTGAGAATTTTTCGAGACCACCCGGGTACGTCCAGCCTTTCGATCACACCGAAAAGCTCCGTCAATATAATCGTGAATGAAACGGTATACATCCAGCCCAGATATCATTGATCATTGCTAGGAAACACCTGATTACAATCACGCATGGCTGTATGAAATGGAGTTGGTTGTTCTGTGATATTATTTAATTTAATGAAATTTCATCATTCAAATTTTGAAGAATGATGTCACTTTTGGATTTTGTTGGTAGGTACCTACTTTCGTAACTTGAACAAACGCTATGCTTCATGAACAACAACAAATCACTGATGATAGAATTCTTGAACCCACCGCATATTTATGAATTGTAATTCACTGACCGGCTGCAGTAGGTACTCGATTTAGGGAGTAGGTATTGCCCACAGAAAATCTATACAGGTAAATAATAAACCGTTGAGTAATAATTTGCAGCTTTGTGGCCTAGAAAAACTTGAATTCTACCCAGGTTTTGTATTCCGAAAATTCCTATTTTTAAACGAATCCTTATGTTAGTAATTCTAAATGCAAACACTTTTGCAAAAGCTGGAATTTTTAATCTTCTCGCCAAGGTCTAAAGTTGTGAAAATCATAAATACACAGTAAAATACATGTAAAAATTAGTTTTGGGATGCTTTCAAAGTCTTGGGATGCTTTCAAACGGATTTGTGCGAGAAAAGTTTTCAAAACTTCATGTACTTGGTAAGGTAGGAGATAATGAAACAATAGGTAACGACCCGTTCGATCCCAATTTCCTCTATTGTCCTTCTCTATAAATCAGAAGACCCCATGATTGCGTCCATGTTCAATTAAATCTGCTCCAAACTTTATTACCAGAGAACGTTTACACAGTGGTGCCACCAACTGCCGCCGAGGTTTTTTCCAGTTAGTTGCTCTCTCTTCTTTTCGTTTCTTCTTCCACCGTTTCTTCTTTTTCCTTCTATCAGGAATTTCTAGTTGTTTGACGTAGTGTATATGTTGCGCCATGTCTGATGGTGGTGGCGGAGGGTTGAGGCGGTGTGGATAGCCAAGTTTGCCCAGCAACATTGGCCTCAGCCGGTTGTTTAACTTTGTAACAAACTCCTAGAGACCCAGAAGGCCCTTCTCCGTGTGTTTACAGTATTAATGGAATCACCCCTTGTCGTTTCGCGGGCCCTTTCCTGTGTAGGAGAACCGAAACGGCTCGGAGAGTTTTCTCGGGAAAACCTCTGACGGCGGATGCTTAGTGCCTTTTATCGCCTTGTTATATGTGTACGGGGCTTTCCAGTCGTCGTTTCAAGTTCGTACTACGCCCCCAGTATCTCCTTCCTGTATTACTGACTTCGAAAGATGATAGAACCTCTAATATTTTTTGACGTTTTTATTCAACACTAGCTGGGTGAATCATAATAACCTGCAAGAAATAGTAGGATTGTATGGCATATTCAAGTAAGACCACTAAAGACAGTTCACCCACCCGTTACCTCCCCAGTTTTGGGAAACGCGGTATAACGACAGGAAATAACTGATAAATTATGAAACTGACTCATCGTTAGCATATTATATGGAGAGAAGGATCGCCACCATAATCAGAAAATAGAGAGTCGAGGAAGTTATTGAAGTAAAGGAAGCAAGTTTTCTGCTCGGAACTAGGAAGTGGGTTGGTTCGACAGAGCGCTCTGCTCCAGACCTGTACACAGTTACTAGAATATATATTATAGCATATAGGAATACAGAATATAGGAGAGATATAGAACGGTGACTAGAGACAGACTGTTTCGTTATACAGGAATTTCGAAAAATCGACAGAATCGAAAAATTTATTCAAATTTAAGTTTTTAGGTGTCAAAAATCTCCTCACACGGATATAAAATATGGGAGATATAGAATGTAGGAATATAGGAAATATAGAATATAGGAATATAGGAGAGGTATAGAATGGTTACAAAAGACAGAAAGCCTGTTTTATTACGCTGAAATTTCGGAAAAAATCGACAGGATCGAAAAATGTAGTCAAATTTGAGTTTGGGGGGGTCCAAAATCCCTTCCCATGGTCGTGCTGCGCGACCCCCCCCCCCCCCCCCTCCAAGATTTGTTTTAAAGAGGGTTTTGGGCATTTCCGTCCACTGTGCAGTGTGTGCCCTCGTCCACTGAAGTCGAATAAATGGGAGGTTGAATGGTTGTTTAGAATTACCACACTAAATAGGGGCGATCCGGGAATCAATTGGGAAACCGAGGAAAAAGGGGATAAGCGGGAGACAGCTGGGCGGAAACCGACGCAATAAGGGCTGCCAGGTCTCATTAGCTTCCTTTCATCATCGTTAAGGTCCCAGAGGCTCTCACTCCGACCGATGTCGCCAGGTTATCAATATCATGATAATTGCGGAAAGGAGGAAACGGGGGTTGGAGGTGCTTTTGGGGCGTAGGGTTTGAATGGGCATTTTGTAGGTGGGTTGGTTGAATAATCAATCGAGGGAACGCGAGTTCAAAGTAACGGAGACACCGGCGACTGATTGGAGGGATCGATGAATCAACCTGGAGATCCACAGCCAGGAATCAGCAGTGGGATCCGAAGGAGCTCAAAACCTAAAGGCACAATGTTGTGTTGAAAAGTTCAGATCAAAGCGCTTCGATTGAAGTTCATTTGGAGCACAGCAGGAACGTGATGGCCACTGTTTCATCGCTCTACATACAGTAGTTGCCTGCGTCCCAAAAGTAGGAATTTTCAGACTTCAAACTTACAATGCCTTCATTAAACTGACGTCAAAATAGCAGAAATTGACACGAAACCACCTGACTGATGTTCCAGGCAATGAAGACTAAACCAATTTTTTCCGTGCTCATGGGGTCTATTCCTGATGTTTCCGCTAGTTTCATTAATTTATGGTACTGACTGACAACTACTATTTAACTGTTGACAACGGTATTTTCAATCCTCCAAGCCGCTGTAAGCCACAAGAACGTCAGGCTTGTTCCGGTATATTAGGGGAGTTTTCAACTGCGACTGAAGGCACCGGTAGACCTTTCATGAGATTGCTATGAATGCTTGAATGAATTTGATAACATATTGTTGGTGCCACACTGATACTATACCAACTAAAATTCTTCGTAAGTGCTCACACGCCCTATCTTTATTAGAACAGCGCAGTCGCTATTCGATATTTAAAAAATTAATTAATTAAAAATTTTCAGAAAATTCAAAAATATAAAAAAGTTGAAATAATTAGAGAGTGGCGTAAGTATCTAACCTTTCCCTAACGTCCAAACACCACACAAGCATTTGAAATTAAAACAATGGCAGTGTTGTTCTTTCCCCACTTTACTTTGGGTTAAAAACGAGTGCTGAGATGACGGGATAACCTATCGTAAATCCATGGTTATGTTCGTGCTTAGAGCAGGGGAAAAGTGACTACAGTGTTTATTGCTGCAAAGCAAGCAAGTCTAATAGGAAGGTCAACACGATGATGGGGGGGTGAAGACTTTAGTCTCCCAAAAATCCCAACGGAAGCGGGCTAAGTACATGAAGCTATGCCTGGCCACGGCTGTTCCACTCACTTCCAGGCTGGAGGGGAGGTTCTCCTATGGTTATCCCCGGTACACTTCAAACTGCGAGGTTATTTCCGTCCTTTTCATTGTTCAACCGAGTTTACCATAGATAAGGGATACAGACTTCCACCTCCTTCGTTGAATATACCTACTTAGTGGTCCCTTGAAGTCAAACCCACGCTTTTGAGCCTTCAAGTTGAAACCTATACTAAACGTACAATGGTTCATGAAGCTTTAGTTTTCTCGCATACTTCGGTCAACACACTCCTGCACGTGTTTTCATGTGAAACAATCCAATATTTTATAGAATAATGTAGCGGGGGTTTCATCTGAAAGGACCCGAGAATCGCAGAGGTAGCAAAATCTTAGGGGAATGTTAATAAAAAACGCAACTGAAAGTACTTAAATTGAACAGAGGTTAGCTTCAAGGTGTAGAGAAGTGAAAGGAGCTACCCCCTCTCACTACTCGGCTTGGAATAGCTTATGCCCAGAAGTGAAAGGAGGTCGGTAACAATTGGCCGTTGAAGTGAAAGGAATCAATGGGAAGGGGTAAAAGGGATCCTTTTGGGGAGATAGCACGGAAGGCGCTGTTATAAAAATGAATCACATCATTTGAACATTTATTCAACCTATAACTTGCAATTATTTCGGATTTTTCAAAAACATGCTCCTGTTTTGGGCAGAAATGGAGAAGCAATCTTGGGGCAGAAATGGAAAAACAATAAATTGTCTATGATCTGTTAAAAATCAAAAGCCATGACTAGATGATTAACCAGTAAAACTGGTAATAGTGAACGTTTGTTATTAAGATAACCAACCCATCTGGCATCACATGTTGAACTTGAACCATCAGTCTTTTCGAAAGTTGACTGTCGGCAATGAAATTTTAATATCGCCGCTTGAAACGCAACAACTTGTTTAAGAATTCAGCGGGCGTTTTTGAAGTTGAGAGCACGCCACAGACATAATTTTAATCTACCGCACCACGCCATTTCTTCCCTCCCCTTAGGCTTAAATCTCCGGTATCATGAAAAGAATTGATTACCACAATACATAATTCATTCGCAGTTGATGTTCATGATTTAGCGTGTTCGCTAAAAATAAATTACCGAACTAATAAAACGGTGAAAAAATTTCACCCAATGAGGAAGACCCGTGACTTCCGTTTAATAATTGCTTTCCCATTTTTAAATGAAGGTAGGTTCCACTCTAATAATTTTGATACAA
The DNA here is from genome assembly GCA_954871275.1 of Leptopterna dolabrata. Taxonomy (NCBI): domain Eukaryota; kingdom Metazoa; phylum Arthropoda; class Insecta; order Hemiptera; family Miridae; genus Leptopterna; species Leptopterna dolabrata. The sequence goes on along the minus strand of OX940983.1, from coordinate 14,199,972 downwards.
ACCGCACTCTCCTACGATGAATAGTTCTTTTTTCTATGAGCTTTCAGAATTTTGACAACTAGTGACGTCATTGCACCCTACCGCCAGAGCGGTACACCCTTGCGCAGTGTGACGTCACTTACTGTCGAAAAATTGAAAGCTCATAGAAACAGAACTATTCATCGTAGGAGAGTGCGGTTGGTGTCAAAATTCTTAGAATGGAACCTAAGTTCATTTAAAAATATAACCGGAAGTCATGAGTACTCCTCATTGTGTAACGGCGAACAGAAGGAAGATTTTGAAGATGAGCAATCCGGAAGTTCGGAACCTCAAAACGTATCCTTATATTTGTTATACATTATTAATTTTAGTAAATTAAAATTACAAAGTAGATTAATTAAATTAAAATATGGGAGCGATAATTTATTTTATGTCAGCTGTTTATTTTAATAAATAATATTGAGTCATCCTTGGATTTTATATCAAGTGAGCATGCGTGCATATATCTTCCATCTTGTCTGCCAAAGTCTCGTGAATAAATCTCGTCTATCATAATCGACATTCATCTTCTTATTTTAAGCCTCCTACACCCTGCATAACATGGTGTCAGGTGTAAATCAGTGTGTGCCAATATAAAAATTGTCAGTTAATATCGTGCCAGTCGTGATTGTCAATTTCATAACCGATTTTGTCAGCACATGTCGCAGCCAATTCAGCCGGGAGAAAACGCACGTGATTCCGGCATTGACCGAACTCAAGATTTGAGTGCTGAGGACGTATTTCCAGCCCATACGAATCGACGCCGAAATATTGCCCCCGACAGCCTACATAATCTGCAAAATCACAGCTTCGCACAACCTACCAGTAAGCCAAAAATGAGCATCAATATTCGCCCGAACATTCCTCCACTAGACATTGATGGGACTCCAAGTACCAATTTATCAGCCAAATGGAAAAATTGGATAAAACAATTTCGTCTTTACATCACTGCGTCTGGTTTAGAAGAGGATCAAGAGGTTAGTGAGAAACGGAAAGTCGCCCTTCTGCTTTCTTTAATTGGCGAGCAAGGCATGAATGTGTTCAATTCATTTGGTCTAGATGAACAAAATATTACATTAAGAGACCTCATACAACGTTTTGACTTACATTTCAACCCAAAAACAAATCTAACGGTTGAAAGGCACAACTTTTTCTCTCGACAACAAAAGCTCACTCCATTGACGAATTCGTGACCGCTCTAAAAAATTTAGCTTCGAATTGTGAGCTCGGTGATCTGAGAGACTCTCTTGTGAAAGACATTCTAATTCTAGGTTTACGAAAAGATAATGTACAAATGAAAGAAAGACTACTACAAGAAGATGATCTGCTACTGGACAATGCCATCAAAATATGTCGGAGCTTGGAGCTGTCTAAAATACAAGCTCAAGAAACAGCCAGGACATCCGATACACAACATGTTCATGAAGTTGCAAAAAACAAACAATCTGAGCCGCCCCATCGTCACAGAACCGAACATGACTACAAAAATCGTCCCCGAGCGAGGTCCGCGTCCAAACCCCGTTATCAGCAAGCGAACAGCAGTACACCGCGAACGTCCCAGCAGTCAGCAATGCGCACGTCGAATAGCACCCGAAATGAACAAAAATCCGGAACGTGTAGTCGTTGTGGTCTCGTCCATCGAATAAAGTGCCCCGCGGAAGGCGTTCAGTGCCTCAATTGCCAGAAATACAATCACTTCGCGAGAATGTGCCGGTTCCGTAAGTCTGTCCGTCTGGTTGACGTCAACGGAGTCGTGAATGACAACCATGATCAGCATCGACCACACGGAGATGGGGAATACTACGTCTGTCAAGTCAACGAGGAAGGCGAGTCTTCTCAATCGACACCAGTGAGTAATTCCTGGATGATCATGGTCAAAATCAATAACATGAACGTAAATTGTCAACTAGATACGGGAGCCCAAGTCAATTGCATGAGTATGTCGGTCTATAAGTCTTTGAATTTAAGGAAACACTATATTTTGCCGTCCAACATAAAAATAGCGTCATATGGAGGGACTAGGTTACCCAACTGTGGGTATACCACATTAAAATGCGAGATTAACAATAAAATGTTTCCTATCCCATTCAACATCATTGAAATGAAATGTCCGACGATATTAGGTTTAAAAACTTGCCAGCAATTGAACCTTATTAAAAGGGTACAAACAGTAGTCACATCGTCCCCCTTGTATTTATTAAATGAATACCGTGATTGTTTTGAAGGTTTGGGTTGCTTAAAAAAACCATGCACTCTCGTCCTTGATCCAAAAATAAAGCCAGTCATTGATGCACCTCGTAAAGTACCTTTCAAGTTGTACCCCAAAATTAAAGCCGAATTAGTACGCATGGAAAAAGAAAAAGTAATAGCCAAAGTAGACGAGCCCTCTGATTGGGTTAGTTCCATGATATGTACCGAAAAGAAATCAGGTCAATTACGTGTGTGTATGGATCCCCGAAACCTAAATAAAGCCTTGAAAAGAGCGCATTACCAACTACCGACATTTGAGTATATTAGGTCAAAACTAGAGGGTGCGAAAATTTTCACCACTTTGGATGCCAATTCTGGTTTTTGGATTGTTCCTTTAGACGAGCAAAGCTCAAAATATCTTGTTTTCAATACACCTTGGGGTAGGAGAAAATTTCTTAGATTACCATTTGGTATTTCAGTTGCATCGGAAATTTTCCACGAAAAGATGATGGAAATTTTTGGCGAAATACCAGGTGTTTGTGTTTTTCTTGATGATATTTTAATATATGCAGAGTCACAGCAAAAGCATGATGAGATTTTAAGATCGGTTTTAGACAGAGCGAGGCAAGAAGGTGTAAAATTTAATAAGACTAAATGTAAATTTAGCCAATCTGAAGTGACATATTTAGGTCACATATTTTCCAACAAAGGTATAAGTCCAGACAATAATAGAGTCAGAGCCATCTGTAGCATGCCTTCCCCCACAAATAAAACAGAATTACAGCGATTCTTGGGAATGATTAATTATTTATCAACTTTCATTCCAAACGTTGCGGAGGAAACAGCTGCTCTCCGCGCTCTTATAAAGAAAGATAGCCAGTGGGAATGGGAGCATCAACACAGCCGCATTCGAAAGACTGAAGTCCTTAATAACATCTACTCCAGTACTCGCACACTTCGACGTCAATGCACCCATCGTATTATCTGTTGATAGTTCGCAATCAGCGGTAGGTGCTTGTTTACTTCAAAACAACAAGCCTGTTGCATTTGCATCTAAAACGCTTAATGATTGTCAAAAACGTTATGATCAAATTGAAGAACTGTACGCCGTAGTTTTTGCATGCAGTAGGTTCAGACAATACATTTATGGGCAGCAAATTACTGTTGAGTCGGACCATTCCCCATTAATAACATTGATTACTAAACCATTAGGAAGTGTACCGCCAAGACTGCAGAGAATGTTTTAGCGAATTTTCAAAGAAAATGAAGCTATTGCAATGGCTTCGAAATTTAAATAATATAAATTTTTGGAAATTTTCTTCATAGAAATCCGTTTCAGACCATTCTAAAACGATTCCTGAAATTTAACACTTTTTTATATGTATATATATATATATTTATTTATATATGTGTCACTCCAGACGATAACTCTCGATAGAATTGAGATAAACAGCTCAAATTTGCACAAAAAATCTATCTTGGCAATCGAAAGGCTAAGTTCGAAGATGGGCGAAATTGGCCTACTCTAAGGAGGGTTTTGGCGCATTTAAAGTGCGCAATAATTACCCAAAAATCCCCAAAATGTTATTTTCTAACAAGTGACCCCTCATTTTAAAGGTTTTTGCACGCTGAACACGATGGTGGAATCGGATTTTAGATATCTTGATCCGTTCTCAAATTAGAGCATTTAAAGTGCGCAAAAATTACCCAAAAATCCCCAAAATGTTATTTTCTAACAAGTGACCCCTCATTTTAAAGGTTTTTGCACGCTGAACACGATGGTGGAATCGGATTTTAGATATCTTGATCCGTTCTCAAATTAGAGCATTTAAAGTGCGCAAAAATTACCCAAAAATCCCCAAAATGTTATTTTCCAACAAGTGACCCCTCATTTTAAAGGTTTTTGCACGCTGAACACGATGGTGGAATCGGATTTTAGATATCTTGATCCGTTCTCAAATTAGAGCATTTAAAGTGCGCAAAAATTACCCAAAAATCCCCAAAATGTTATTTTCTAACAAGTGACCCCTCATTTTAAAGGTTTTTGCACGCTGAACACGATAGTGAAATCGGATTTTAGATATCTAAATCCGTTCTTAAATTAGAGCATTTAAAGTGCGCAAAAATTACCCAAAACTAGGATAATCTTTAAACTCTTACCCCCACCCCCTTAGAGTGGTCAGATTGAAATATGTGAGAAGTATTAATTGAAGACGAGAGTTCGAAGTAAAAAAGGGGGAGGCAAACGATTAGTACAACTCCTTGAATTTACCCACAGCGATCAAATAAATAAGCACTTAGTACAATTACGTAATAAACAAACGGTAGAATCAGGATGGACAAAACGTACAAATTAAAATAAATACGAAGAGAATATACATAGAAAACCAAATTTTAGACCGAAGTTTTCCTTTATTCAAAACCATAGCCATTAATTCGAATATTTCTTTGAAAATTCGCTCATTAAGTCATGCTGCATGACTGGTTTTTTTACAATTGCAGCCTTATAATTTGCACTTAGTTTATAAACCGGGAAAATACTTATTTCTAGCAGATACTTTGTCTAGAGCCGCTTTGCCTGAAACTGAAAACATCTTAGATGATGATATAAATATTCATGTGAATTTGATTGCTAATAGCCTTCCGATTCACTCGACTACACTGTACCAAACTAGGCAAGCTACGGAAAACGATGAAGCCATGCAACTTTTAATTAATTATATAAATAATGGTTGGCCTACTAATAAGAATAAGGTTCATGACTTGGTTAAGATGTATTGGCCTTATCAGTCTGATTTGTATGTAAACGATGGTATTGTATACAAAAACACGAGCGTCGTAGTTCCTACCTGTCAAAGGAAATCCATTTTACACAAAGTACATTCCAGCCATATGAGTTTAGAAAAAGCCAAAAGTTTAGTAAGAGGCGTTTTATTTTGGCCGAAAATGTCAGTCGAATTAAAAAACTTTATCGAATCCTGTCCTTCATGCATTAAATTTAGAAGACAGAACAGTAACGAACCACTAATGCCTCACGAAATCCCACCATTGCCTTGGTACAAGGTCAGTGGAGATTTCTTTGATTTTGACAATAAAAAATTTCTAGTTCTCATGGATTACTACTCAAAATATATTGAAATAGTTAATCTCACTTCAACTACTGCTAACATCGTCATTGCTAATTTAAAAGCTATATTTAGCCGCCATGGAATACCCAATGAGCTGGTAACAGACACCGGCCCACCATGGGATTCTGTCGCTTTTGGTGAATTTGCTCACGAATGGCAATTTAGTCATAAAAAATCAAGCCCCTATCACAGCCAAAGTAATGGGCAAGCCGAGTCAGCAGTCAAAATCTGCAAAAACATTTTCCGCAAATGTAAAGATTCCGGTACCGACCCTCAACTTGCGCTGTTACACTACAGAAACACCCCAAAAGGAAACGATATAGATTCTCCATCTAAACTTCTAATGTCCAGACGTCTGAGATGTGTCCTACCAGTATCTCCCAAGTTACTAGTTCCACAATCAGTTAACCCTATGGAGCAACAATCTATCCTGCAATCCCGCCAACTAATGCAAAAGAGACAATATGATAAAAAGAGCCATAATCTAACACCATTAATTCCGGGTCAAAATATTCATTTCAGGAAGACCCCCAATAGTCACTGGTCACCTGGAAAAATAGTTGAAGTTCTTGACTCTCGTACCTACATTGTAGAAAACAAAGACGGTTCAACCTACCGAAGAAATCGAAAATTTATTTTAAATCAATTTAAAAACAATAACAACCAGAATGCACGCAGTATGCAGAATGATACTGATTTATCTAAATCATCTGAAAGCCCGCATTACACGACAAGAAGTGGTCGAAAAATTATACCGCCTAAATGCTGATGGTTCCAAAGCAGGATGAGACCTAGTTGGACCAAGAGAGAGTAACAGTTACCAATAAAGAAATGTATTAGGTATGCACATTATTATGAGTATATGGCATGAATGTGGAATGTCAAAGTTTTCATTATGTTAAAAAAAAAAGATTTGTAATTATTTTTTAAAAAAAGGAGGTTGTTATACATTATTAATTTTAGTAAATTAAAATTACAAAGTAGATTAATTAAATTAAAATATGGGAGCGATAATTTATTTTATGTCAGCTGTTTATTTTAATAAATAATATTGAGTCATCCTTGGATTTTATATCAAGTGAGCATGCGTGCATATATCTTCCATCTTGTCTGCCAAAGTCTCGTGAATAAATCTCGTCTATCATAATCGACATTCATCTTCTTATTTGAAGCCTCCTACACCCTGCATAACAATATTGAAAGTTCTTAGGTAAGTCGTTCTGAAAATGTTAACTTCTATTTTTTATTCCTTAGATATAACTGACAGTAATTCCGACCTTCGCGGACCAACTAGACCCCAAATGGGAATTACAAACCAAATTTCCTTAATTAGCACATTTTCAAAGAAAATGACGCTATTGCAATGGGTAGGTACAACATTTTCAGAATACGAAATTTTGAAATTTTTTTATATGCATCCTGAATTTATCTCGATTTTAACAAAAATGTATGTGTGTATAATATTATATATATGCATAAATAATTTATTTATTTATATGTCACTCCAGACGATATCTGTCTTTGGGTAAATGATGAAAATTCCAAATTTTGCCAAAACTATCGAATTGTCAAACAAAAGGATAAGTTCAAAGACGAGCAATTTTCAAAAATTCTAAGGGGGTCAAATCTGAGTTTTTAGGGGTCAAACATCGGTAAAAATTTCTAAAATAGCGAACAATTGATATAAAATCACTGAAATGTATGGAAGGTGTGGAAGGGTGAGTAAAGACAGAAAAATGCCATTTCAGTTGTTTTTCGTACAGAATAAGGGGTCAAATTCGGATTTTCGAGGATAAAAAATTGGTATTAAGGGCTAAAACCAATATTAATTCAGCTGAGGTTGTGTAGGATGGTCGATTCACGACGGAGGGATATTTCGATGATATAAATATTTTTCTCAAAAACGCTGCAAAGTCCTTGTCACATAGGTTTATTATTCTATTGGACATACCTACCTACAGAAATGTTGGCTGTTCATTTATTGTTTCTTTCATGCGTAATAATCGAAATATAGCTATTTCTGATGTTTCCATTAATTTTGGCCCCTAAAACACAAATTAGGTACGCTCCTTTTTTTTAACTATCTTTGATCATTGGTAGTGCCATTTAATCGTCTTTATCCACGTGTTGACACTTTTTCTAGTGTTATTATACAAACTGATTTCAGACGATTTCCACGGTTTTTCACTCATAAAAAATCAATTTTGGGAGCTGAACATTTGGTAGAACTCAATATCCCATTCTTTGGTCAAAATCGACTTCATATTCGGTCTTCTCGTCCCCAAAAACATGGAAAACGATATTTCAGAAGCTCATGGTACCAACATGTTGCTAAAACGCAAAAAATGCCTATTTTTGTGCACATTTTCACTCATAACACCTCTGGGTATATTCTGATCGGGCTGAAAAGTTTCGGGACACAACTAGGGCCCAAATGGAGCATGTGTGCGAAAGAACGAATTTTTTAGACCGAAAATGAAGCCGGTACACGTGATACGGCGTACGGCGGACGGACATTTCATTTTTGGAATCTGCGCAACTTGAAACGGAAAAGAAAAAATTTTGAGGGGGTGTTATAAAAATTTTTTGCTGAGCGAATACATAGGTGTATTATTCACATAATATTAAACCAAAAATATGGGTTGAAATTCACGTTATAAGAGTCAAAAATTGGTAAAAATGGCTAAAGCCACGAAAAAATATATAATTTTACGGAGAGTGGAATGGTGGTGGTGTGTGGTTATTTCTCGCTATATCCTTTTTACACAATAGTACGAATATTTCTTTGAAAATTCGCTCTTATAGCCATGCTGCATGACTGGTTTTGGTTCGCGGTAGCTATGAAAAGTGCCGCATACGGCGAACGGACAGGAATTTTTTTTTAAATTCTATTTTCGAATTCTACGTACTTCAAACGCAAACCATCTTTGGGGAGGGGGGGATAATCAATTTTAAATGTTCATTTGAAAATAATAAACCAAAAGTGGATCAAATTTGAGTTTTTTGGGTGAAAAATCACCAAAAACTCCCTAGAAATCCGTATGAAATCATCAAACCGAAATCCTCCCTCCCAGTTTAGGTCGATTCGACTGTTTTTTTCGACCTCTAACATACTCGGATAAATCCGTATCGAACTCTCATTTCGTCCCCGTCGACCAGGATTCTGGGGAGCGAATTCCCCCTGTGACAAATTCCCCGCCTAATGAAAACGTACAACCTCGTTCGAACTCACCCCGAGAAAGTTTGCTCAGAAGGGAAACCAGCAGTTTTTAGTTGGGTTTGCGGCGAATTCCGCGGTCTCTCCATTCCGCTAGAGGGGAAGGGGTGGGGAGGGAGGGGAATGTTGACTCGAAATCTGATTGTTGAGTTCTCGACTACCCAAACGGACCCCTCGTTTTTGCGGCCCGCAAGTTCGCAATCTCTCAGACTTTCGGCCCTCTCGCAGTCCCTATCAGGGCTTCCCGGCCACTCCCTCGCTTTTGCCTAATTTATGAGCCGACTGAGGGGGCGAGTGCGGGCCGCATTGCCCCCCTCCACCGCTGCACTGCCCCCCTCACCCTTTATATACCACTGAACACTTGTAAATCAATTTTTCGTGGTTAGGGAAACTTCAATTGCCCTTTACACGATTGTAAAAGGGTCGCGGGGGCAAAAACGGCCCTTTATTGCTGTGTACAAGTTAACAACTCCTCCGAGGATGTACTGAGTTTATGATGGCGAAATCTGCATACTTAGTGAACTCATACATTTATTCATACTGACAACAACTCTCTTATGTTGTACATTTTAGCCATGCAGCATGACCGTATCAGCGAATTAACGTACGCTACCTACATAATTATCTTTAAACTATGAACATTATTCATCATCTTGTCCACATACTTTTTTGTTACTGTGCTATACAACGCATTTTTGGTTGATTATTCTGTGAATAATACACCTATTTTTATAACACCCCTCAAATTTTTTTCTTTTACGTTTCAAGGTGCGTAGATTCCAAAAACGCTGCAAAGTCCTTGTCACATGGGTTTATTATTCTACTGGACATACCTACAGAAATTTTGGCTGTTCATTTATTGTTTCATTCATGTGCAATTATTGAAATGGCTATTTTTGATGGTTTCCACCAGTTTTGGCCCCCAAAAACACGAATTAGGCTCGGATTTTCCTTCCAACAGATTTTTTGATTTGCCATTTGTTTGCCTTGATTCACCTGTTGATACTACTTCTAGTGTTATTATACAAATTGATGGCGATTTAAGACTCACTCAATTTCCTATGTTTTTGACTCATAAAAAATGAATTTCGGGAGCTTAACCTTCGTTACATCCTCAATTCTTCACTCTTCGGTCAAAATCAACCAAATATTCGGTCTTCTCGCCCTAAAAAACATTGAAAACTATATATCGCAAGCTCATGTTAACTAAAACCGCAATAATCCCTCGAAAATCCCTATTTCTGCACTCGTTTTTCTCCCATATCACCCCTGAGTGTATGCCGATCGGGCTGTCGTGCTTCGGAGAGCAACTAGGACCCAAATGTGCTCCCAAATGGGGACCCGAACTGTGTGCGGAAAAACGACGATTTTAGACCAAAATTTAACGTAAATGTAAGGCTGAAACTTCGTTAGAACCTCAATTTTCCACTCTTTGGTCAAAATCGACTTCATATTCGGTCTTCTCGTCCCCCAAAACATGGAAAACATTTTCATAATTTCATAAAGCTACCTACCTACTAGAAATCTTTGACCCATTACAGTAGCATAATATTTTCTCCTAAAATTTACTACAATGAATTCCAGTCAGGTTTCATTATTTGAGCTACATGAAGTGTCATTTCGCTTTGCTTGCTCTTGAGGAAGAATTTGTGGAGGTACCTACTTACTTGCCATAGAGAAAATCTTGATGCGAGAAACAAAGAGAAAAATCACTAGAAAACCCCAGCTTTTTTTATTTGCAGATGAAAACTCAGTCGTTCGAAAGGAATGTTTAAACCTTCTTTTTCCTTCGCTAAGTTGAAGGGGCTCAAAGTGGTGAACAAAGTCGTATTAGCCGCCGTGTCTCGAGGGGTAACAGGGAAAAGGGATGGCTTTTGTTGTTTTCCTACTTTGAAACAGCAGTAAGACTTCCACCGAGCGCAAGAAAACCCCCGGCGGTCCCCAACCGACCCCAAACCGACCCCCAACGACCCGGGTCCTAACCTCCAGTGACATTTAAATGTACGAGTCCTGTTTGTCTTTTGTTGTTCCGTGAGAGAGTTTGAAGCAGGTTGGGGATCGATCCGGAACCGCAAAGGTTGATGGAGGCATCTAAAATGCAACCCCCCCTACCTTCACCTTCATCATTTGCTAAGCGAGCTTGTGCGATATTTAGCTTCATCTAATGCCCGGGGTCAGGATTTTATAATGCAGATTGTTCGTTGAGGAGGTTGACTGTTGATTTCTAGGCAGTCGCTTCGATAAACCTTACCGCCTCAGTGACATTGACGCCGGTTTCTCTTGGGGCACATGCGGCATAAATAAGTCATTGCATGAATTTCAAAACGTTTTGTGCAGTCAAACCTTGATGAGTGAACATTATTTCTATAAATGCAAATTACAGTGCCCATCATTTTCATCGCATTTGACATTGCGATTAATCCACAGAGAATTATGAGCAACTGTGAAATCCACGCAGCATCTCCTCGAAAGAATGGTCGTAATGGTTAGACTCGAAATTGTCCCATATGAATTTCATCGACATATCGTCGGAAAATTGACAAAGTGGCGTATCTTTTTTACACCGACACAAACGGATGTAACTGCAAAAACGCTGCAAAGTCCTAGTCACATGGGTTTATTATTCTACTGGATATACCTACAGAAATTTTGGCTGTTCATTTATTGTTTATTTCCTCCTTTTCGCTCCTATTTTTTTTTTTTTTTCAATTTATCTTTGATCATTGGTAGTGCCATTTAACCGTCATGATCCACGTGTTGATACTACTTCCAGTGTTATTATACAAATTGATGGTGATTTCAGACGATTTCCCAGGTTTTTGACTCATAAAAAATCAATTTTGGGAGCTGAACATTTGGTAGAACCTCGATTTTCCACTCTTTGGTCAAAATCGACTTCATATCTGGTCTTCTCGTCCCCAGAAACATGGAAAACGATACCTCAAAAGCTCATTTTACCAACATGTTAATAAAACACAAAAAGTACCTATTTTTGTGCACATTTTCACTCATAACATCCTTGGGTATATTCCGATCGGGCTGAAAAGTTTCTGGACACATCTAGGGCCCAAATGGAGCATGTGTGCGAAAGAACGACTTTTTTAGACCAAAAATGAAGCCGGTACACGTGATACGGCGTACGGCGTACGGTGGACGGACATTGCATTTTTGGAATCTATGCACCTGCAGAAAAAATTTTGAGGGGGTGTTATAAAAATTTTTTGCTGAGCGATTACATAGGTGTATTATTCACAGAATAATAAACCAAAATCCGATTTTTGAGTTAGCTTCATAATACCCTGATAAGTGCCTCTAGTCAGCACAAATCCCCACACGTTTTCGTCGCTTAGTAACACAGCAAATGCTAGAGTACTAAAGACGTATCTACAACAATCGGAACTAACACACTGACAGACGGGCGTATCTATCAGTTACGTCTCTCTGTCATTGTGACAATCATGACTCGCGTCAGTTGCGTCACTTCTCAACTTTCCTCCTGATTTAGTGACCACTCCACTAAGGACATTGGAAACTCCAATAAAGTGCAAGGGAAAGGTACGTAATAAGAGCAACGATTGCAACCTACTCCCGAAAGCCTATCAAAAAGCACTGCTGATAATATATATCATCCGCCAAATTCAAGGATTTGATGAAGATGTGCGATGATGGTATCATCCTCTCGGAATACCATCATTTTTAAAAGAGCCTTCAGCCATCCACTGCGGTAAGAGACTGCCTACCTGAACCCAATGCGGATGAAGAATCCGACTACGAAACTCTAGAAAAACTTTCAATTATTGATAATTGATTATTTTTGTAGTAACACAATTTCATAAAGTTACCTTTTTTCTTTCAAAACTTTCAAGTCATTAGGTACAATTTTTATTAATTTATTAAAACAGTTTTGTAAGGTACCGTGATTTTTCTTCACAATAACTTTCCTCCATTACCTAATGAAAAGATGTTAATACAAGTGTGAAAAATAATGATTACTCCCTTTGCAAAACCTCCACAATTGAAACGGTCGAGTGACCTGAAAAGGTACCAATTTTTGGCAATGAGAGAAGGACGTATCTGCTACTAAGTCATCCTTGAAGGGCGAAGAGCGACAAGTTAGGTAATGGGTTGTTAAACAAGTCAACTATAGGTGGAATGAACGATTTTTGGTTGTGTACATCTATTTTCTGATTTTTCCAACGCCCTTAAACTTTCAAACACGAATATCTCGAAATCCGTTTTTTTGCAGTTACGTCCGTTTGTGGTGGTGGAAAAAAGATACGCCACTACGTAATTTTTCCGACGATATGACTGTGTCGTTGCATGCATTAACGTGAAATCTTTGCCAGGCGCATTTAACTAACCGAAGTACAATCACATGAATCAATGAAGTGCAGTTAGTAGGTACCTCAACATCCACCAATCGGAAATTCTAACTGTTACCTCTGCAAGTGCACAAATCCTGATCGTTAAACTCAGTAAGTGTAGAGCTGGATTGATGAAAGCAACAAACTTTTCAACATTCAACTGTACTTAATTTTTTTTTTTTTTTTTTTTTTTAACCAAAACCTCTGCAGACGAAATGTTCTTCACTCAAACCCCACATTTCAGTTTAAAACTACGAGTAACTTGAAGTTTTTATCGAAATGTTAGAAAATTGAAAATCATCATTTTCTCAGGTAATAAAATACCATTTAGGTACCAACTACATCTGGGATACTCTCTATGTACAGTAAAATTGTAGGTACTGGGAGATGGAATTAAAGGAAATTAGGAACCTTTAGATCGCTCTATTTTTTGCCCAGAAAAGTTATGAATTTTCTACCAATGAAACGTGCACAATTTATTGAAAACCCAAAACAACACGGAATTTTATTCTCTACAACGTTGGTTTGAAGGTATTAGTTCTTGATATGAGCATTCCGCGTGTTTTTTATGCGAAAAATAACCGCTTCAGAAACGATTAAAGTATTTCGTAAGTAGGTTTTTTGCTCAAAAAGAATATTGTCAAGTTACATTGCCATATGAGTGAATTTTTGAAGCAAGTTACAGTAAGGCTTTTGAACCCCAAAAACTCGGAATTTGCAGCAGTTTGTTCTCTTGATTTCTTCACCTCTGTCGTTGTTCATCCATTTCACTGTCACGTCTTGGTAATTTTGGAGATCAAGTAAGATTTTAGTGCGGTTTGAGTCCAACATAATCTAGAGGTGCGGTCCCCTCCAGGTATCTTACGAGATCCAAATTCCAGCTGTGGATCTTAATGATTTCCTCACCGTCCTACGAAAAAATCATAACTATAAAAATGAATGTTTCTTTGTTCGTCCCGTATGCGCTTTGGTTCGTACAAGAATAAATCAGAATGTTTTCCAACGAGTGAGCAGGTAAACACTGATTTTAGTTACAACTGGTATGAAATGAGTACCAATCAGTATTCAGTCATTATATTATTACCTCATTTCATCCCATTTGAAAAAATATTTAATATTTTGTAGGTATCCAAAAGCACATCAATAAACAAAATTAAAACACAAACACTTCCCTTATTTCGGTGGCATTTCAACGCATGCTGGTTATAGGTAATGCCTACTAAATCACAGTTTGTCTGGCTGTGAAATATTGTAATTCAAATAGTTCGGGTAGGTTCGGCTGGTCTCGGTAACCGTCGTCAGCCGGCCTGTCCCCCCCTTCACCCACTCACCTCCATTCCTCTTGCTAATGTGCTATCTACCTACAACCTCGTGTTCCGTGTGTGAAATAAAATAAAGTTCTTGTTATCGCGAAAGGTGTTTGTTTAATATAAAAACCACTAGTTAACAGGTTAATGTGCCCAGTTCGCGTTTCGGAAGAAGAAAAGAAGAATCGTGTGAAAAAAGGTGAGCAACAAAGGTAAAACGTTCCAACGATCTTCTAACCTAAACCATGGCAGAAAAAGATCCTTTTGCCTTGGATTTGAATAATGTAGAGAAGTTGAGGGATAGGTCCAATTTTCCTCTGTGGCTGTTTCATATCAATGTGATATTTAAATCGCAGGGTATGTACGAAATGATCACCGGTGGCGATCAGCTCGCAGCATCGGCCGCTGCAGCCGATATTGTGGCTTGGAATCGTCGAGATGCTTTAGCTCAACGTTACATCCTCGCTACAGTCGACAAGAAAATTGTAATGCACCTACTTAATTGCAAAAAATCCTCAGAAATGTATGCAAAGCTATGCAGCATCTTCGATCAAGATAAGGACCTTAAAAAGAATGATCTAATGCAACAGTTTTTTACCTACAGATATGATGACGCCTTAGACATGGCATCAAACATCAGTAAGCTCGAAAACCTACGGTACGAACTTCAAATTCTAGAAAAAAAGATAGCTGATGAAGATATGATCGGAAAAATATTATCCATTCTACCCATGACGTATAACACCTTTATGACCGCATGGAATTTGAAACCAGCTTCTGAAAGGAAGTACGAAGATCTTGTTTCATTCCTTGTAAAGGAGGAAAATTTAACAAATTGTGCTACCGGATCTAGCTCAAACGATAGCGTTGCTTTCCATACGAAAAATAAAAATAAGAACTTCAATAAAAATCAACATCAATTTCCTCCCTGCCGATTTTGTAAAAAACGAAATCACCCAGAACAGAATTGTTTTTTCCGAAATAAAAATAACAACAAAGACGGAAATAGAGAGAAAAACGGCGGGAACTCAAATAAAAACGGTGGAACTTCGAGTAAAAACCAAAACGGAAAATCAAATGTAGCATTTTTGACTAGCTTGGTAGCATCTAAGACCGGCTCGTCGAAATGGATTGCAGACTCGGGTTCATCTTCACATTTAACAAACAATGCTAAATTCTTAAGCAATTTCGAAGAAACATCAAAAAACATCGGAACTGCCAAGATTCGGCAACTTATGAAAGCTGAAGGTGTAGGGACAGTAGAGTCGGAAGACTGTGTACTAAAGAATGTATTATACGTACCTTCCCTTAGCAAAAATCTTCTCTCAATCAACTGTATTACTGAAAATGGTGGAACCGTGATGTTTACAGAAAATGTTGTGAAAATTGAAAAAAATGGTGAATGTATTCTCGAAGGGCACAAAACAGAAGATGGTCTTTTCGAAATACAATTGAACCATGAAAAAGATAACGCATTGCTTTCGACAAATCAGAATGAAGCTATCCAATGGCATCGCAAGCTAGGTCATCTCAGCACAGGGGGTATGAGCAAATTGGTGGACATTTGTGACGGCCTAACAATCAGTGAACAAATGTTGAACACATTCCCAGAAATTTGTGAAATTTGCGCCAAAGCAAAACAAACACGTTTTCCTTTCAACACTCAAAGAACAAGAGCCAAGAGACCTTTGGAGATCGTGCATACAGACCTTATAGGCCCAATTGATCCATGCACTTGGGATAATAAAAAATATATCATCACATTCCTTGATGATTATACAAACTTCTCAATCGTGTACCTACTTGAGGGGAAATACGAAGTTTTTCAAATAATAAAAGAATATGTGGAGCAAGTTGAAGCCCAGTGGTGTTTCAGAATCTCCAAATTAAGGTGCGATGGCGGAAGGGAGTACATAAATCGAAATGTCATCAACTACTGCAAATCCAAAGGAATCGTCATCGATAAAGCCATCCCATATTCACCGCAGCTAAATGGAAAAGCGGAACGCTTTGGACGATCGTTGATGGAAAAAACAAGAGCATTGCTGTTCGACTCGCAGCTTGAGAGGGAATTATGGGGAGAAGCTGCACTTACCTCAACTTACCTGCTCAATCGTTGTCCCAGCAGCTCAAATGATGTAACGCCAGCAGAGAAATGGTTTGGAAAAAAACCTGACCTTTCTCGACTTGAAATCTTCGGCGACGTCGTACATGCAAAAAACTTGGGATACCTGAAGAAACTCGATAGCAGGAGCTCGAAATTCATCTTTGTGGGATATGCTCCAAATGGCTACCGCCTATGGAACAGAGGAAAGCGCCAGATACTTATCTCAAGGGATGTGAAGTTCGAACATGTCAAGCAAAACCTGCAGTCTCAAGAATTATTTCCTGTAATACCCAACGATTATATAGTAGAACCTGGAATAGAAGATAAAACTCAAAATAATAATGAAATAAAACGAGAATACATACCTCAAACGCCGAGAACAGAACAATCACTCCAAGAGAACTCACCAGAATTAATCCCGACACCTGAAAGCCCACTTCGTGATGTGTTCCATGACTCCGATACTTCAGAAGAATTTGCCGGATTCGATGATACGGAGAACGTTGAACAGAAGAGTAGTCCCACGGAGCCCAGTAGAAAAAGAAGTAGGAGTGAACCTGATGGCGAATCTTCGGGAAGAGGACACCGAAAGAAGATGAAACCAGCGCATTTCGATGATTACGTCATGCTTACCTACCAAGAGGCGGTGACAGGCGACGACAGCGATCAGTGGAAGAGAGCTATAGAAGATGAATGGAAATCGCTACAAAAGAACCAAACGTGGACAGTAGTAGATAAAGACTCAGTTAAAAATCATAAAGTAATGAGCAATAAATGGGTATTCAAAATAAAAGACAATGGCACATACAAAGCTCGTCTCGTCATACGCGGATGTGAGCAGAGAAGTGGTGAAGATTACCATGAAACCTACAGTCCTGTTGTAGCAACAAGTCCCCTTCGAATGATGCTTGCCCTAGCCGCTATGAAAGGATACCACATCATGAAATTTGATGTGAAAACCGCGTTTCTATACGGCGAACTATCGGAAGATATTTATATGGCACTTCCAGAAGGCTTCAGACAACCTGGAAAGGTAGTGAAATTAAATAAAGCCCTTTATGGCTTGAAACAAGCTCCACTCAGCTGGAATAAGAAAATAACAAAAGTATTAGAAAGCCATGGGCTTATTTCCAGCAAAATTGAAAAATGCATCTTCTTCAGTAAATCAAAAGAAATATATCTGGCCATTCATGTAGACGATGGACTTCTTGTTGGAGCAGACAGAAGAGAAATGATTGAACTACTGAGGAATTTAGAAACAGAATTTGAAATGACAGCTATTGAAAATCCTAAATCCATGTTGGGAATCAACTTGAAAATCGACGAGAACCACATCAAACTCCATCAGTCAACATATGCAGCCCAATTAGTCGAAAAATATGGCATGAAAAACTGCAAAATCGCCAATATACCACTCGCCAATACTAACACGGATGACACTACCGAATCATCAGATCAAGGTTCCCATCAATTCCCTTTCAGAGAAGCGGTTGGCAGTCTCCTGTACCTCACCAACAAAACAAGACCAGACATAGCTTTTGGAGTCAGCTACTGCAGTAGAAAGGTGGAGAACCCTACTAAGGAAGACATCTCCAACCTAAAGAGAATTCTCCGGTATATCAAGGGGTCACCATCTCTCGGAATTGTTTACAACCGCCAAGAACCCGAAGAACTTTTACTCGAAGCATACAGTGACGCTGATTTCGCTGGAGATCCTGAGTCAAGGAAGAGCACTACAGGATATGTGATCATCTTCGGAGGCGCTCCAATCAGCTGGTGCTCGAGGAAGCAATCTATTGTTGCAGTGTCAACAACTGAAGCTGAGTACATCTCATCGACAGAGTGTGCACAAGAAATAATGTACCTAAAGGCCCTCCTCGAAGAAATGAGTGGAAAACCAGTGAAAGTGGTGATTAATATTGATAATCAAAGTAGCATTAAACTAATACAAAATGGTATAGTGAACAAAAGATCCAAACATATAGACGTTAGATACCGTTTTCTCGAAGAAAAGGTAAAGGATAAAGTGATTTCTGTGAAATATTGTCCAACTGATCAAAATTTAGCTGATGGACTAACTAAAGCTTTGGCTTTGACCAAATTTAATTTATTCAAAAATAATGTTGTGAAAGAAATAGGTTCATAAATATCTCCAGTTCTGAATGTCTGTGGGAATAATATATAATTTTGTGATATATATTTTTCTAACATTAATCTTGCTGACTATTGCCTATTGATCTAAATTTCATAATATAAATTATGTGAGACTGCTGATACTGTTAAGACTTAAAATTTACACTATTAATATTTTGTTATGTTTGTCTCTTGAATATTCATGAGTTGAAGTGGAAGAGAAAAAAAAAAATTGTGTACAATGTCTACATATCTCTTAAGTATACTTTCATTCGGAATCCGGTGAGGTGAGTGAATAGGAACGTTCTTGAATTAAGGAAGTGTGTGAAATATTGTAATTCAAATAGTTCGGGTAGGTTCGGCTGGTCTCGGTAACCGTCGTCAGCCGGCCTGTCCCCCCCTTCACCCACTCACCTCCATTCCTCTTGCTAATGTGCTATCTACCTACAACCTCGTGTTCCGTGTGTGAAATAAAATAAAGTTCTTGTTATCGCGAAAGGTGTTTGTTTAATATAAAAACCACTAGTTAACACTGGCAACCCTGGTACCCTACTGCACCAGCCTTGTCCGGAGCGGTTCAGGTTGTGGAACTATAGGTTCGTTCCAGCGGAAAAGAGTGGTCGAACCGCGGTCCACTGCCTTCTTGATTAGGGTTCGACCCGTGGTTCCAACTGGTTAAGGTTCGGTTGGAACGCCTTCTGGTCAACCCGGGTTGACCAGTCCTTCTCACGTGACTTTAAATTTTATTTGAAACCCTAAAGTACACGTTAACCATCAATTTTTAAAACTTATTCCTGCCTCTTTTTATACTCCTACTTCCAAGTATTTTATCTTACCTTATAGGCTTTGTGAAGTATTACCTAGATTTAACTGTGATTTTTTTACCTAATAGGCTCGTATTTGGTACGGCACTAGAGCCCCACCTTTGTTTTCCTGAATTGTGATATAGGATAGGTACCTACCAGATGTTGAAAGTTGACTGCAATATAATATTCACTTCAGTGTATGTAGGTACGCCTATTTTATGTAGGTACTGAAATGTAATTGTTTGGTAATTTCAAATTACCTCTTTACCTAGATCTCGTTTTGTGAATTTTACCTGTGTTTGAATTAGCACTATTTACATCGATATTTTGTTTTCTATTCAACTACTTACCCTTGTTCCTGGTCAAATATTTGTTTTCATGAGTTGTGATACAGTATAGGTACCTGCTGTCGAAAGTTTACGGCAGTGTATTTAGGTACCTACACCCATTTCTTTGTACCTAATTGTAGAAGTACTCAAATATACTTATAGATAGTTAGAAGTATAGTTTTATGCTTACATGTATTTTTTTTTAATACTCGTAATTCAGATGACTTCCCTATTTTCGTGTCTACCTTTGTATGAAGTGTTATTAAATATTTGTTTTCCTCAACCGTCGTTTCAATTGAACTATTATTGACCATTTATCTTGTTGGATAAGCCTTATTATTTTAATTATGAAGGCGTTCATGATTTAGGTGACTGCTGCAGCAGGAGTATTAGGTAAGGTATACCTTATGGCTTATAGGTAACTTCAAGATAACTAAGGTTGTGTAGCATACGACACTTCAAATTTTGAAGCATTCCGTGAGTACACTATGATCTGAAATATTTTGGTTTATTACTTTCAATAATGAACAATTGGAATCGAGCATGAAAAAAAAAAACTCTAACCCCCTCAAAATTTGATGGTTTACGTTTCAAGGTATGTAGAATCCGAAAATGCAATTAAAATATTTCTGTCTGTACGCCGTACTGGCCACTTTTTTTAGTTACCATGAAACAAAATTGATGAAATTCGGGTTATAGGTTCCTTTCGGGTTCTAGTTGGTTCTCGAAGTGCGACATTACTGTCAGTCATCTCTAAGGGGTTCAAATTTTCAGAACGCCGTAGCTCGAAAACTTTCGATAGAAGGGTATGGTTTTTTTTACGTTATTAAATTTGTCTTGAGCTAAACAACTTTTTGAGACCACCCGGAGCATTGTACGCCCAGCCGTTCGTGTGCACCAAAAAGCCGTTCGTGTCACCTAAATCAACACGATCGTGAATCAAACGGTATAATCCGGCCTGGATATCATCACTAGGGAGCACCTGATTATAATCAAGGATGGCTGTATGAAGTCGAGTTGGTTGTTCTGCGATATTATTTCATTTGATTAGTGATGGACTATTGTATTTTGTAGGTAGGTAGGTACTTGTGAAACCTGAACAAACGTTGAAGTATTAGTGATGGGCAAGTTATTACACAACGGTTCATTATACTTGACCGCGAGGTAGGTACTGACCACAGAAAACAGTGATCTACGCAAAAGGGGCATCTATTTCACTCCACATCAACAATTTTCCTTCAGAACTTCATTATTTGCGTTTCTTTTCGCCATTTTAGGTACTGTTTGCCATCGACAGAATTATTTTAGCAACATTTAGGTAGGTACCTAGTAACGAGTACGGGGTTAGGTACTAACCTACGGAGGGCCTGCGATCTACATAATATGTATAGAATAGTACATATTATATTATATAGACGGGTTATCTATACAGAGAGCTGTGATCTGTAACAGAAGGGTATTCTGTACAAAATAATAAACCGTTGTGCAGGGATTTGCAGCGTTTTTTAAGAACAGATAGTAACCATATTCCATGTTTTGAAGTGTACCTAACATTTCGCAGTCAATTTGGGAAACGTACGGTTACAATATGTTTCAACACCGTCCTTACATAATATATCAATGTACCTATTAGTAGGTACACTGATTACCAGCACCCCATTAGGTGTGTGAACATCAAAAGCAACTTTTAAGAGATCCATAAGATAACCACAGGTAATTCTGAGCCAAAATTGCTCTCCTTCGTTCGTGATGTGTTAAACTCTGTTTAGATTTAGGATGTCTCAAAACGGATTTGTAAGTAAACACTGAAAATTTTCAGCAAGTAACCTTCCAAAATATGTTGTTCCAACCCACACAATTCAGAGAGCGAAAAAATTTATTGACCCGCACAAAAAATTCCGAGAGAGCGAAAGCGAAATTAGATTTACCTATGCTTGAGGTAGGTTCAAATGTGGTTATAGCAACTCCCAACCAACCGCCCTGAACCCCACGCAAGCGAGCGGTCGAACCGCGGTTCAACCCGACTGAACCGTGCTGGTGGGCTGGAACAGCGGTCGTCAACCGCGGTTACACTCGGTTCGTTGGTTGGAACAGCGGTTGACGAGTAAATCACCACTGCGCATGCTCGGTTCAACCGCGGTTCAACCGCACTGGCTGGCTGGAACAAAGCTTATGATGAAGGTTGACGGCGCTTAAGTATCAAGACACAAGACCGCTCGATATTGCGGGTTTTGCATACTCTCGCCATTTCTTCCAGGTGGAAGGTCACTCACTGGTAATGGCTACAGGTTCTTTGGTTGATCATCTCGTGTACCTATTCTACTCAATATTCTACCAATAAATAAGTCGTTAGAACGTAAATACCTACCTGCCTAATGAAATGCCTAACTATCCCGTCCAAAATCAAAGTTTCGTCGACAAGAAATCCTTGTTTGAAAATTGCTTTGGAATTCCATTTTAAATAATTTATTACCTAGGTATCTACTTGAGTTTGATTCGACAATAATAACATTTCCAAAAATTATCCAATCTGTGGGATAGGTACCTACTTCTAGTTTTTGGCGTACGAAACCCTGAATGAAAATTCTTGTCGCACTTTTCAATTATTGACGGATTTATGGAAAATGGATAGTTGCAAACGGTGAACAATGACGTATTTGTGATCTCAAGATTAATTATAGGTGCCTAGGGAACAGGCCAAAACCACTTAAAATGTATCTACCTTTTTCAAGCATATTGATCTGATAATGAAGACGACATCTTGATGACTGGAAGGTAAAACGAGCGCAGGGATCCAGGAATGGGTAGAACTGTTGGTTAGGTTTCAACTGTTGAGGTTACTGAAAAAACGCTGCAAATTATTAGGCAATGGTTTATTATTTACCTGTATAGATGCCCCTTCTGCGTAGATCACTGTTTTCTGTGGTTAACCCCCTCGTGTGCCCCCCAACCAGGAAAGCCCTAAATCGAGCCGGTCCTGGAATTACTGTTTCATAAAAATACGCGAGATTCAATAATTCATTCATTAATAATTATTATTTTCCATCATTCATTATGCATAACAAAACTAAGAGCCATTATTTTATAAATGAAATAATATCACAAAACAACCAACTCGATTTGATACAGCCATGCGTGATTATGCCACTTGTGACCTGAGAGGTCGTTGTACTTGTTAATTTTTTTTTGTTCCTTGAAAGCAAACGAGTACCTATTCAAAATATTCGTAATATTCTTTTTGACCTCAAATGCTAATAATTTTGACCTCAAATATGCTAAAATATTCTTAATTAAATTGCGTTTATACTGCTACTACAGCTTATAACCACTTAAAACGGATTCCTATGAACGTATAGTCTCAGAATTAGGTATTCAAAAGCATATAAATCCGGACACTAGTAATGAGGAATGGACGTGGGTCGGAATTTGCTGAGTTTGACCTCAGAATCGGATTCAGCTCCCTCGAAAACCCCTGAATCCCACTGTTCCGCTCCGAAATCCAAGTGGTTTGGCGGGAATAAGCTAAAGAAAAAAATGCGCGACGTTATCTAGCCTCGTGAGGAAGCGAGTGCTCATTTGGTTCTTATCGCTTCAAGAACGAAGCCAAGAATGACGTCCCCTGGCCATTTATAATTTTGCATTTTCCGGAACAATTCGCCCAATTTGTTGGACATGGGCGACTTAAGAATCCCCTGTCGAAGCTCCAGTACGAATCCAATCAGTGGTGATAATAATTTACTGCTAGTTTTCACTGTTTTGTAGGTACCTATCGCTTTGGCTCATCACATTTGTGTTATCTTCATGTGCGGTGAATATTGACTATTGGAACTTGACGAGGAAGAACTGCAGATCGGTTCACCTGATAGCGTCCTAATCCCGTTATAGTATATAAATATACTTGTATTCTGCTAAGTGATTGATTTCTTGACGCACAATTCCAGAATTATTTGTTCGCAGTGAGTAAACATGAAAGTACATCAACACATTTATTTCAAAACAACCGTGAAATAACGGTTCAACTGAGTTCATTCAGATAAAATATACGTGACTGAGATCAATCGTCAGTTGCTGTAAGATCGACAGGCGTAATCATCCCTCCATCGAGATGTTCCTCGACAGAATCCTTCGACCTACAGTTATATTTCGGTTCAGAACTTTTGGGAGTCCAATTGCCTCCAGAGTCCAAAAACACTGACGTGATGTCTTCCCGTGGTAGATGGGCTACAATGTTTTTCCAATACCTAAAACAATAAATTAACAAAAACAGTGACGAATTGCCTATCCTGAATCAATACATGGCTCATAAAATCACCTTCACACAAATTATAATTTGAATTCATAAACAGGTTATTTAGTCTTGAAACATCTTTATAACAATAATACCAAGGTACAGCTAAACCAAATGAGTCAACCCCCACTCTTCTCTTCAAGCTCCTAATAACCTATGAGAAAAAAAATTTAAACATGCTTGACAACTAAACTCCTACCTGAAACCTGAGGAAACCGTTTAAGTAAACTGTAAAATTTTCTCACCAGTAGGTATCATGGGTGTTCACCCATCTGACAGGTACCAAATCTATTCACGTTTCAGACAAATGTGTGCGCCTACATGTAAACGTGCCTACGAAGATTGTAAACAATTTTTGGTGTAAGAAAATCTTTTTTTATTCACCAAAGGAAGTTCAAGTAGAAAATCAGCTTTTAAGGTCAGTTATTAGGCGAATAAATAATTATCAAAAATATTATACAAAACGTCCTTTTTAGCACCTTTTTCCTGAAAAATGTTGATGCTCTTGACGGTATGTCCTATTCACCCTAGTCACCTAGTCACTCATATGAATATGATAAAGATAATCGAGGAATGTGAGGTTATAGGAGAAAAACTCGATGCATGGTCGTTGCCTGTGGTTTTGTTACTGGATCAATAATACTTCACATTCCTACTAGGTAAAGATAGTTCAAAAATTACACACTACAATAGTTGAAAGTACTCTTCAAGGTTACGACCCATAGTACTCAGCCATCATATCGCCCATATGTGGGTAAGGAAGTTGTGTGATGGGTCGCACCTGATGTTTCAATCTTGACACTATTATACCCACGGTCAAACTGGCTACGAACTAAATCACTCGCGGAGAAATCGTGGAAATCCATTTCAAACAAAAAAGGAGTTATTGAAAAAAATAGTCTATTTCCACTAATACACGAAAAACGCAAAAAACACTGTTTACCGGTTTCGGTGATCAAACTATTTTTCGTGTATTAGTGGAAATAGACTATTTTTCAATAACTCTGTTTTTGTTTGTCAACCTGGCTGTCCGTCGAAAGCCAGATTTCCCATACACCCATCAGCACCTGCAACGACATTCCGTTAATAAAATAACTCTCTAACCGAAATAACATCCTGTCACAATCCAATATCCGCTCATCCCCTTCGGAGGGCTAACAAAAGTGCTGGACTCACCCGTCGACGATCAACTGAGGAGGGAGGACCTTGTTGTTGCAGACGGGACAGAGCCATTTGCCCTTGTGTGTGTTGATCTTCAAATAAACGTGTAGGTCGAAGCAGCCGAGATGATTGCAGTTTTCCCCCTGAGCCGGAACGGCGAACCTTTTCCGGGACAAAGGGCACGTCAGCGAAAATTCCGTAGACGTCACAGCGAGGTCGCTGCCGCTAAGTACTTGGTGGTATTGCTGAACTACAAATAATATAACGAATCGAAGTTGTTTTTACGCCGGATGGGGTAGTTGAAGGTAGCTACATTAATTTTCGTGAATGGATATGAAACGTCCATAATAAGTCAATAAGTAGTTAGGGGGCACAAGGCAGGTATGCATTCGATCCCCATCAGAACATGTGATATCAGAGTGGGTGAAGTCCCATAAAGTAGTTGAGTTCAAGAAAATGTGGTTCAGGGTAATAGCGATACTTTCCTATTAACTTTCAGGTTGGGTAAAGAAAGTAAAACTCAAGCTATGGGTCATTTTGCCACTAAATGGGGTATGGCACACGTATTTATTTCACTTTATTTAAATTCATTTATTAATTTAATTTCTATCCTGGAAATTCAGACACGAACCGCTCTGCCCTACGATAAGTACCTAGGTAATCTGTTCTTTTTCTACGACTTTCCAAAGTTTCCAATAATTCTGATGTCATTGCACCTCTCTCGTCTGGACGGGACCCCCTGCTCACTGTGACGTCAGAATGGGCAATTTCACCTGTTTTCTTTTATTTTCTCAAGTAAAAGATCTCGGCGACAGCTTTCCGAAAAGGTGCTATATGAGGGGTATCCGATGATCGAAAGTGGGCAATAAACCAGTGGAAAGAAAGCGAAATGATGTCACAGGCCATCACCCCCGCGTACGCCTGGGGGGAACCCTCAGCGCCATCCATTTATGACGTCATTTCGGGGTTTTTTCTATCCGTTTGTTGCCCAAGCTACACGCAGATGAAAATTGGCAGTGGGGGGTTTTCAAGTGTGCTAAATCCGATTCTGAGACCAAAAATAAAAAATTCCTTCACTCAAAAATTGCCCATTGGTCGAAACTTTGAAAAATCATAGAAATAGAACTATTTAAGTAGGTACTTATCGTGCGGTTGGTGTCAAAATTCTCAGAACGGAATCTAGTTTCATTAAAAAATATTATATAACACTTTTGTGACCCAAGCGCAAACCCCATTTCGCGCTGAATTTTCAGATTTGTCGTAAAATGGGGTTGAATACTTCAATATCGTTCTGGTTCTGTACCAGTAGACAACTGTAAACTTTTAAATTAATCAATTTACCTATTTATTATATTCAAGTACGTATCTATTTTAGTTCAAGTAATTTATTTTTCCAGCACCCAAAGGTCTACTGGTGCTGGTGCCTCACTTCCGCTCTTCCCTTGCCACAACCATATAGTCCAGGAGCCGAGGCTGAAATCGGTGACCATCGGGTAGAAAAGGTTTGATATTTTTTTCAAATATGTCCTAAAGGTAAAGTAAAAAAATGGACGTCTGCCACTCCGGAGCCGAGGCTTAAAGAAATTACGTAAATTTAAAATTTCAGAAAATGGCAAATTTTTGACTTATTAGTTGATGGCTTGAACTGAATTTTTCTCGTTCGTTACCCCCTGTGGACTTGAATTTCACTCGTCTGCCTCCCCCACCGCGCTGCCCAGAGTGGGCAGACGAAATTCAAATTTGTCGAATTTGGACCGTTATTTGTACTTACTAGTTGACGACCAGAAGTTGAAAGAGTAAATTCGACTAGCCATGGACAACAGTAAAACACACGTCTGCCACGCCATGCGCGCTGCTAAAATTTAGCAGACGCCATTACATTTCGCTTAAAAATGAGTACAAATTTGACTTATTAGTTGACGTTTAAAACTTTCATCACCTAGTTGTGAATAACTAGTAAGTTGAAAAAAGCATCGTCTGCCACTCATTAGCTGCGGCCTTAGCTCAGCAGACGGGATACAAAAATGGCAAATTTTGTGCAAAAATCGGCATGGACGAGTTGAAACCTGAAAACTGGTAACTAGTTTCGTATCATATCTCTAACGATGAAGGTCAACGTCTGCCAAGCTGAAACCGCGGCACACTAACGGCAGACGAAATTTAAAATGTGACAAAAATGCACCAAAATTTGACCGTTTAGTTGATGGCTGAAATTTTGTGTGTGCTTTCTATATGAATATCTAAGCCTAGAAACACACGTCTGCCACTTCGATATGGTGGCATTTCAAGAGCAGACGTCAAAATGTGCCTTCGGCCTGGGCCTATCGTACAGTCGGACTCAATTTTAGACCATCTAGTTCATAGGTTCCCAACCTGGGGTACGTGTACCCCTGGGGGGTACGCAACGACCTGGTTGGGGTACGCCGAAAATATTTGGTAATGGCGGACTTCATGTTTTTGCGCCTGGTCTCACTCACGCTGCGATGGCCTGACTCACGCTCGCTCGTCAAGGTCAGTTCGCCCTCTGCCGCTCGACGCTATCGGTCGGTCTTTGGCCCGTCTCATCACTATCCCGCTTGGAGCGCTGTCAGTATTTTCCTTCACTCCGAAGCTCCCCGCAGCAGTGTTGCCAACCCGTACGGATATATATCCGTTTTGCACGGAAATGTAGAGGTTTTTGTACGAAAGGCCTGTTAGTACGGAAATTTTTAACAAAACAGGCCCAAAGGTCACACTAAAACAGTTTTGACTTGTTTTAAGAATAATTTTGATTTCTTTTTTTTTTAGCATGGAACATGCTAAATCTTGCTAATTCTAGTACCTATGTTTTCGTGATAAGAAACATTGTATTTACATTATTATTTTTTTACAGTTATTGGTATTTAGAATTTAATAAGTTTACTAGAAACACATATAGGCCTAATTTTGGAGCAATAACTATTGTCAAATAAAAAATTTTAAAAAACTCGGCGCTGCGCGCCTCGCCAGGGGGCAAGCCCCCTGGACCCCCCGGATGCTTACTGCTTAGAGCCTACGGCTAGAAGTCAAGAAACATGGAACATGCTTTAGCCGCGTAGTTTACTACAACCAAGTGACAACCAAACAAGCGTCATTGTTTACTATCCATTTACAACATTCATTTATAGTTATATTATGAAACTAGGATATAAATACCAAGAACAAATACGAAATACATTCGTGATAAATCAAGAGCTTTCCAACGAATGGAAAACGATTTTTGTCCGATGAAAATGAAAGAAGTTTCATTTCCCTAGCAACTACTCGGTTGTAAGTGAAAATCATTGTTAAAATTTCGTTCCACTTCCGCGTCACCCATCCCGTGTAACGTTTTTCGGCTAGTTAGTCCAAGGCTAAAGCATGTTCCATGCTAAAACTCTTGCGTAAATATTTACTTTCCATGATTAATGTTCTTGCAACTTTTTTTCTTGGGGGTACAATTTGAAATAAATTTATCTCAAGGGGTACGGCAGTGAAAAAAGGTTGGGAACCGCTGATCTAGTTGATGGCTGATTTTTGTTTACTGCATTTAATACCAATCTGTGGACCTGAAAATGCACGTCTGCCACAATTACGTCGCGGCATTTATAATACAGACGCTAAAAATGGTCTGCAATTACTATAGGCGTCACCAAAGTATCAGTACTTACGGTTATTTGTTGGAGGGTGCCTGGCGGTTTTATTTAAAACAAATTGATAATTTTCTTTATTTTATTGGAAAAAATAGTAATAACAGTAAACGTCGATAGTATTCTTCATAAACTATATATATTACTATCCAATCGTAACTTTACTCTCTCTGAGGTAACCCTAATTTGCGAAAATGTTTGGTTTACAAGTATAGCAATATCTAAAAGTTCTAAACATTTTTCTCTTAATATACCAAAATCTTTTAAAGCCTCACACAGGAATAAGAGTAGTCATGAAAGCATAATGTAGGTGCTCAAATTGAAGAATGTGCAGGAAAATCATACATGCTGATATAAAGAACCATGTCAACGATATAACGAAGCATTAGGTATTATAAATTGATGAAATTAATTTCACGTACCATTAAAAAATACAACTTCACTATTAATAGGTACCTAACATAAAAACCAGAAAATTATTCCTGTGATTAGGTATTAGGGAGCGAATATGGGGACGTAGGAAAATATAAGTTTTGCATGTATATTATTCCTTTACCAGTCTTCGCCTTCAGGCTCAGAATCATTTTCAGATTCCTCAGTTCCATAATCTTCCTCATTTTCTTGTGATAAGACGTTTTCATTACATATTATTTCCTCCATTGTTTGAGGAAGGGCAGGACCAGTAAACCATAATATTTGAGTATAGTAATATATATAGTTTATGAAGAATACTATCGACGTTTACTGTTATTACTATTTTTTCCAATAAAATAAAGAAAATTATCAATTTGTTTTAAATAAAACCGCCAGGCACCCTCCAACAAATAACCGTAAGTACTGATACTTTGGTGACGCCTATAGTAATTGCAGACCATTTTTAGCGTCTGTATTATAAATGCCGCGACGTAATTGTGGCAGACGTGCATTTTCAGGTCCACAGATTGGTATTAAATGCAGTAAACAAAAATCAGCCATCAACTAGATGGTCTAAAATTGAGTCCGACTGTACGATAGGCCCAGACCGAAGGCACATTTTGACGTCTGCTCTTGAAATGCCACCATATCGAAGTGGCAGACGTGTGTTTCTAGGCTTAGATATTCATATAGAAAGCACACACAAAATTTCAGCCATCAACTAAACGGTCAAATTTTGGTGCATTTTTGTCACATTTTAAATTTCGTCTGCCGTTAATGTGCCGCGGTTTCAGCTTGGCAGACGTTGACCTTCGTCGTTAGAGATATGATACGAAACTAGTTACCAGTTTTCAGGTTTCAACTCGTCCATGCCGATTTTTGCACAAAATTTGCCATTTTTGTATCCCGTCTGCTGAGCTAAGGCCGCAGCTAAT
The DNA here is from genome assembly GCA_954871275.1 of Leptopterna dolabrata. Lineage (NCBI taxonomy): Eukaryota > Metazoa > Arthropoda > Insecta > Hemiptera > Miridae > Leptopterna > Leptopterna dolabrata. The sequence continues at coordinate 14,169,928 of OX940983.1, read as the reverse complement.
GAGTGGCAGACGATGCTTTTTTCAACTTACTAGTTATTCACAACTAGGTGATGAAAGTTTTAAACGTCCACTAATAAGTCAAATTTGTACTCATTTTTAAGCGAAATGTAATGGCGTCTGCTAAATTTTAGCAGCGCGCATGGCGTGGCAGACGTGTGTTTTACTGTTGTCCATGGCTAGTCGAATTTACTCTTTCAACTTCTGGTCGTCAACTAGTAAGTACAAATAACGGTCCAAATTCGACAAATTTGAATTTCGTCTGCCCACTCTGGGCAGCGCGGTGGGGGAGGCAGACGAGTGAAATTCAAGTCCACAGGGGGTAACGAACGAGAAAAATTCAGTTCAAGCCATCAACTAATAAGTCAAAAATTTGCCATTTTCTGAAATTTTAAATTTACGTAATTTCTTTAAGCCTCGGCTCCGGAGTGGCAGACGTCCATTTTTTTACTTTACCTTTAGGACATATTTGAAAAAAAATATCAAACTTTTTCTACCCGATGGTCACCGATTTCAGCCTCGGCTCCTGGACTAATAGATACGTATGTGGAAACTAAGTAAAATAATAGTGACTTTCCCAACTTACTCCTCTCCCTCATAACGCTTTCAGGCCTTGTTCGGTTTTGTATTAGATTTCTCACCATCGAAGAGCAATTGAGCGCCTTCACAATAATTATGGCCAGAACATGAAGTCCGACCGGACTTGGTTGATCGATTATAATACGATTCTCAACATCCGGAGACAGCTTCATGTGGGGCGTTATATCTATGGGTCCTTCCTGCAAAAGTTCGATTAAAAATCAGAAAAATTAAAAAATTAAAATTAGGGAGAATGAGTGATGACTAAGGTTAACTGAATGATTTGAATGTTAGATAGAGCTAGGGCCCCATTTTACAAGCTGAACTTAATTTTTTCCAATTGGGTTAATTCGTCATTCAAATTAATGACGATATATGAATTTCAAATTACCTGATCTATTCTCAAATAAAACACTCCGTTGACTCTTAGAGACATATTCGGAGGAAAGCAATCTATCTTCACAGTGCCACCTTCAAGTTTGCACATTCGTACCAAAACCTGTAAAAATTCGTTGACAAGCCATTCAAATACAGCGTACAGTTTTTAATCTAATTTTACAAAATTTTAGGTTTCTAATAGCTATTACAAAAGAATCGTTTGAAGCACACGATACTGATCTGAACGATTTGCGAATGGGGTGAAAATAGTTAGTCCTCTAAGTAGAATTATACCATGTGTCGTCAGTATTAAGATCTTGGATCTTGAACACAACGTGGGAGAGTGACACGCAGTAGGAATAGCTTTGTTTTTATATTATTATTATGCCCCAGAACTTAAAATAACATGAGGCCTGAAATGCAGAGGATGTTATTTCATTACTTATGTTATCTTAAATACGCTGACAGTGGGTTTGGTAAGTCGGTCTGCTCACCCTATCCACTAAAACACACCTAGACAGGTACGTGGGAAAGGGTTTAGCCTCTAGGCTGGCACTAACACTGGCTTGAAACCCTGAATACGTACTGAGAGTGCCTGGTTGAGGTTAACTTTTGCTGTATGTGACATTAAATTGGCTAAATTAAGCTGGACAAGAATATATTTATTGTTATGATCTTGAACCAACTAAAGTGGGAGCCCCTGAACGCCCAGTGGTAGAAGTGGAAGACACCAAGTCCACGCACTGTACGGTCGCCTCTCTCTGCTAGGCCTGCCATTCCCCACTTTAAGATTTGTATAATAAAACTAAAGTGGGAGTCAAGTCACTAACGTCAAGAACAATAGCTATTGTTTGTATTGCAAGAATATAAACCATTGCTTGCAAGAATATAAGTGACTAGTAACGTGGTGCTGAGGATTATGGTCAATCATACGCCCTCACCTGGAGTTGGCTCGATCGGTTTGACCACCCTTTCTACTCAATGACACAAATACATGGAAAGGATTTATTTTGTAGGCTGCCAGGTGGTACCATCACTGACTTGTAACCACTGGGTACTAGGAATGGCTGGCTAAGCTGTCTGGGGCCTCTTCGCTGCAGGACAGCAAAGCACAATACAGCGGGGAGTGCTACAAGTCTACACATGGCCCTCAACGAAGATTTACTACAAATCATCTTTTCCGGTTCAACTTTCATAACAAACTATCTGTAGTCACCTTGAAAATTCGTTCTCACACACATCCAACACGAATTCTTCACACTCAGGTCTGTCGCCAACCATCACCAGATTGCATCAGTTTTAAAATGAAGCAAATGGCCATTCCAGGTACCAACTGTTGCAGAATGATCAACTCTCATCTTAGGAAGACCAGAATTTGACGCGATGACTTCACTCAAGGCTACCCACTGCCTCACCCCACTGGGTTGAGACGAGGGGCGCTGGAATTCGAATTGATGGACCACAGCCCCAATCCCAACCACCAAGTGAAGAAGCATTAATACACTCAGCTACCTGGGACAAGTACACTACTTTTCTATTTCAGATTCAGATTCAATCAAAAATTAGCAATTCCTTATTTGAACGTTTCAAAACCTAAGTAAAACAAAGAGGAGGGGATTTTCTGAGACACCCTTTACTATGCTGCACAGCAAAAACAAGGGATAACAGTAAGCCATCCACCTGAGGAACGTACCTGGGAAATGAAATTCGTTTTAATTTGCAGACTTTAAATGAAACATCGAAGATGTGAAATAGTAACAACAACAACAACGTGTCACAAAGAGATTCCACTCACTCTAGAGTTGTAGTGAATGTGTTCATTTCCATTGTCCCGGGTGGGCTTTTTTTCACACCCCCTTGCCAACTCGTCAGCTTCTGCCACGGACAGCTTTATTGGAAAATTGTAGGAACCAGATTGTTGGGCTGTATAAATAAAAATTACAATCATTAGGTACATAACTACCCTATGCAAAGAGGTACAATCATCAAGTAGAAATAGATAGATACTTACTATCAAGCCACCAGACAAAATGGAGGGCAGTGTTCCCAAGATGCTAGTACCTAGGAGTGAGGTGGCTGAAGGGAGAGTGGTACTAGTCTAGCTGTTCGTTCGGACAGACAGTTCTGGGCTGTTCCGGACCATTATATCCAAGCCACGCCCCTTTTTGTGCGTTTGGACAGCGCCAGAACTGGTCCTGGATTGAGAGTTGGCTGTTTGGACACACAGTCCAGTACCGTTCAGGACTAGTTCTAAAAATCCTGGATGTTTTCGAGGAATGTTTATCCGGCACATGCGCACTCTATGCTTCAACCTTCAGCTTATGTGGAAGATTACAATGCTTCTGATTGTCCATTCGGAATCATCACGCATTCGGACAGACACAGTTCTGGACTCAATCCTGGACGGTTCTATCCCCTCATTTTCAGAACGCAGTTCCATGCTGGACTGGTCCAGTACTGTCTATCCTTGCGTTATAACCCTTCCCCTCCCCCCACCCATGGTCTCACCAATTTATCAACTACCCAAACTATCGACTTTGGGAATCGATCATCACGCCAGGAACACAGGAAGCATGGTGGGTGGGTGGGTATATCGATAAAAGACATAGGTATACAGTTCACACAGACGCAGTTCCAGGATGGAACTGCGTTCTGAAAATTAGAGGATAGAACCACTCAGGATTGAGTCCAGAACTGTGTTTGTCCGACCACGAGCTGATGATTCAAAACGGATAACCTGAAGCACTGTATCCTTCGACATAAGTTGAAAGAAGAAGCGTCGAGTGCGCATGTGCAGGATCAACAGTCCTCAAAAAAATCCAGGACTGTTAGAACTAGTCCCAAACGGTCCTAGACTGTCTGTTCAAACAGCCAACTCTCGATCCAGGACCAGTTCTGGCACTGTCTGAACACATAAGGGGCGTGGCGTGGCTTCACAGGACTGCCTGCCTGAACAAACCTATATCGACTGTTTCGATAGTTGATAAGACCCTGGGGGACGTAGCAATAACAATAATAATAATAATAATAATTAACGTATAACAGATAAGTACCGAGAGAGGCCCTCCCGTGAGCATTACTACCCCCTACCTGCTACCTCTGGTTCCACCAATACAGAAGTGACACTTTTCACACCTCTGAACAAGTTTACGCTGACTTGTTGTCTACATCCCTAGATAAAATAACAATAATGGCTGAGAAATAAGGGTTACTTATGTCTCTGAACATTCATTGTGATTGGTTAATGAGTCCAGTAAGGGCTTTCTATTCCCATGCCAAAAGCGGTAACATCTGGGCCAACTAGAGTATACATTCAGACCTCTAGCGGCAAGACGTAAGTACAGTGAACAGAACTAGAAGTAGAAATGAAGTCAGGAGCAAGCTTTGAGCAAGCAATGTGTTGTGATCAGTTGATTGGGTCATGTAAGGGTTTTTTTTCTCGTATTTAAGGCCACAAGCGTTAGCCATCTCTGTTCTCTGCCACAAGTAAATTCTTGCAGACTTCGGGCGGTGATTTGTGATACTAGGAAAAGGAACCCAAAGTACAGATGCGTCTGAAACTCAGCAATGTGAGTTCCGTATTACCGTGTTCAATTTTGAACAAATGATAGAAACTTGCTTTTGAAATACTTAACCCTCATAAGAGGTGCAGGTACCTATCTACCAACGTTCTATTTTGTACCTAGTCAGCACTCACATAATAAAGTAGGAGGGACGAGGTGACTGACGAATTGGAAGCTAATGCCGGACCTGAGAGCGTTGGACAGCTTCAAGAAGTTTTCCTCGACCCGCGAGTCCTCGAACAGCTCAGGTATTGTCTTCGTGCTCATTTGAACAGACAATCGTGACATCTTGAGTATATAGGTACCTACGTTAGAAGTTGTAGGAAGTTTGCTGAAATCCCAGAAGGTAAAATGAAACAATAACAACTGCTATATTTGTATCAAGTTCTCAAGGTATTTGTATCATTGAGAACATTTCTTTCTCGTATCGTTGAGGACCTATACGAGAATATAAATTTTCTCAAATCATAATGAGACATAAGTCAATTCAATGTACCTACATAATTCAAGAAATACGGATTGACGACGAATGCAAACATGTGACTGATCTTTCCGTTCTTATACAAGTAGGTATTCCATTCAAAAAAATAGGTAGGTCGTATACCTATCCGCCCTACTATTTATACAAATAGGTACCTAAAGAAAACCAAGTCGTGTCACTAGTAAGTAGAAATGCCAAACGAGTGGATTTGATATTTGACATACCTAGTACAAGTAGACATTCGAAAGAAGTAAAAAAAACTTACCTACGTGGTTCGAGTCTGTGAGCAGTTGAGGCTAATCAAGATGCAAGAATGACACAAACACTGTCATCTCGATTACCTAGGCTTAACATGATGTATTTGCCTATTATTTTACCTAGGTACTCCGCACTTTTTAACTTGAATTTTAAATACCTAATCCTTTCTTCTATTCAACTAAACCAGGTAGCACGTATGCAATATATTTTTATATAGGTTGGTACGTATCTATATAAATAATATAATTATTGCATACAAGACCAACAACAATCAACACTGATAAGGAAGGCAGGAGTGATAAGAATACTGGGAACAAAGTTCATCTTCAGATAAGAGAGAAGTGGTATGTGGATCTCAAAATTTTGCCTTCGTTAGGTTCCACAAATGCTAAAAAATTCTGAAAGGAGTAGGTACCTGATTAGACACGAGAATGTTAATCTAGTTTCTAGTGTCTTAAATCTGACTATCAAAGAGTCTTAAAACCCTACCAACCGTCTTTGTACTAGTTTCTAGATTAGAAATTCACCTCTTGACTACCCATATCGACTGGTTTTGAAGAACTATCGACGAACCTAAACTAACGAAGAACTATTGAACGAAAACCTTCTACTAATGTTAATTTAACAGATCTGGCAGATAAAATCTTATAACCCATCACTCAAAGAAGAAGGAAAACCTAAAGAAAAAAGGCACGCCATCCTAATTTTTTACGACCGCTTGGAACCTACCCTCATTCCTAACTAACATTCGGTCAGACAACTGAGTGAACAGCAGATTGCATTTCAACTGGCGGGAAAAAATTTTAAAAATAGTATGCCTAGGTACCTATGCATGTATGGGAAATAAGAACAAAAATCGTACCTATGTTGCCCCCATCACGGTCCACTAGCTACATGTAACTGACCACGGTTTGGTAACTAACTCTTAACTTCAATAGAACCACAGAAGAAGTGAAATTCGTCCTTTCATCCATGACAGAAAACTGATAACCAGTTGTTTCGTCCTACGTCATTTCTTCTTTCATCACACTGGTTAGGTCTTTGTTCCTATGAGATTTATCCAATGAATAGGTAGGTTCTCTTATTGGTATTTTTTTGTAAATTATGTAGGTAAGTACACACTCCTTTTTATTTCTGTTTAACAGGCAAAGCCCAATTACAATATAAATAAAAAGAAAATTACAAAATTATAGGTACTACCTACAGCAATAAATTATACAGTTAGGTAGGTACCTTCTACCTGAGATCACACTTAAATGAACCATACTCGGACAAAATAACGCATACTGGCTAAGAGATCCCCTGTTTGCAGGAACGATGATACCTTGACATTATTTATCAGCCTGAACTTCTTTGGTGTCAGGTAAGTGTACATTTTAGGTTGAAAACCTGTTGAATCCGCTGCCTGCGGTGTCAAGAGTGTATTGATGATGGCGTCCATTACAAAGGAGTGGGGGGGGGGGGGGTGAAAGGGTGGAGAAGACTTCTTAAGTGGGGTTTCAGTTGAAAGGGTATTGTGTATCCTTTGACCATACTGAGAATTGGTGGTGGGGCTCCTAAACAGGCCAGCAATGTGCAAAGCCTATAGCAACTGTCTCCCTATTGTAAACCCCCCCCCCAAACACTCAAAAGGGCTGGTTCGAGCGATGTCCCCCACAACCTGAGTTGTTGGTTGACCGACAAGAGGTATGTTTACAGGTCTTTGAGGCTTTCCTGGGTTCGTAGGGCCTTTGGGTGGAGGACCAATGTTTAGCAGAAGAGGGATTCTGAGTGGTTTGAGATTTGTTGCCAGAGGCCAGACTCTTTTTAGAAGGAGGCAACCGAGTAGATGGCTGAGATAGTTTTCTGCCATGAGAAAACTGAGGCCTATCAAGAGAGACCGGCTGCGATACAGCCCATATGGACAGAGCTTCCTCGTCATACACCTGTGTGATGGAGGGGGGGAATAGCCTGGAGTTGGTGCTGGCTAATAGATTCCTGTGGCTCCACTGCCTTTCTGTGGTCTGCAACCACTTCTGCCCGCTTACCACACACAAACTGAAGCAGGGCCTAAGATATCTCTCTAAACTCCTTATCTTCACCTAATATGCATTTCTCAATACTGGCAGCAGCCTGTGGACAGTTGTGCTGCACAAATGGCTCTGTCCTTTAGGGCCTTGCGTTGAGCCAGGATACATGTGCCATCGTGCCCAATAAGCACTCCTAACGACATGAAGAAAAATCGGTCGATGCAGCCCCTGTAGCAAAATGATGGTTCATAGCGAGTGGCTGGAAGATCCCCCCCCCCCCCCCCCAGTTTTAACCTGCGTTCCACTTAAACATACCGAATTCTGGCCCATCCTGACTCCCCAAGGCGCAGGCACTTAACCCCCTGGGCCAGAAGTTCTGGGTCTGGCTCTTTTTCAACAGTCATGAGCTTCGTTCCAGAGTGCTTGAGGTCATGAACTAATTCGGCGCAATCGCTCTGCTCAGGCCTTAGCGGGCTGCGGAGCGTTCCAGCGAGGTCAAGTTCACGCTCTGTTTTATCTGCCTAGAGTTCTTAAACGAGTACATGAACTGCTTGACCCAACCGGAGGGCAGGGTTGTGAACTGAAAACTCGAAGATAACTAACTGATAAGCTGAGGTGTAACCTCGCCAAAACATTCATGTATCAGATGGTGGTCTCACGCGAATGAAAACTGTTATTATAGTTTTCTACTCAATTGTCAATTTTTCTTTCCTTCGATGGAATCTGGATTATTTGAAGTGTTGGTGGATGATTCCTCATCCGACGAGGAGGTGGAGTTGAGACGTCAGGGTTGGGATCTTGACAGCAGCTCCGATGATGAGAAGAGAGAGAAGTGCCAACAATTAAAGTTGTTTTTTTTCATGAAGGGGAGGATGAGGGTACCGATGCCCCAAATGGTATTGCTTAGAGATTGTGTACTTTCCTCTGACATGTTTAATTGAATTTTTCATGTACATAGTCCCAATTCCATTTAGTCTCACTGCGTGGTCGTCCTTTTGTTTCTGTCACATCTTCGAAGTGATATTATGACATTTAGCGATGTCATTCCATCCTACTGATCATTATGGGTAGGTATTACCTTCACATTATATTATGGAAATCAACAATGCCTGAGATGTATGTGAAAACAAATACTTGAACCAAGATATAGAAATTGCAGCGACCTTTCTGATTTCTATTCATTCCATACCTTTTGTCCACACGATTTTGATTTTAGCTGACATCTTTCACTTTACACCAATTTTTGCAATAATTTAATTTGGGATAACGAGGTGGAGTGGGCTTTGCATAACAACTATAGTTACTGTAAATCTTGAGGCAAAAATTGATGAATCTGAATTTTAAGACGTACCTTCATATCCTTACTTTATACATTAGCCAACAAACGAATCTGAATCGGTACCAATGAGTAACAAGCGGGAAGAAAGTAAAGAAATGAAGTACAACAAAATAAAAAACAGAATGTTATTGACATGAAATTCATTTAAGTGAGAGGTACCTCTTATATGGCAAGAGGTGATTTGACAAGACCAGGTGTTAGTGACAGACACGTCTGTCACTTTCAGTCGTTATTAACACTGCCATCATCAATCTCTGTTAGAGAAATATAATATATAAAACGAACGGCAAACTACAACGTCGAGTTAGAAGTCAAACGGCAACGAAATGGTATTACTGTCGATGGAAAAATGAGATTTGATCTTGCTTCTTTCGTACGGGCATGGAAAAAGGTATCGTTTTTCTCCACTAGTACTAACATGAGCTTGTGAGGTATCGTTTTCCGTGTTTTTTAGGACTAGGAGACCGAATATGAAGTCGATTTTGACCAAAGAGTGGAAAATAGAGGTTCTAACGAAGTTTCAGACTTGAATTTACTTTAAAATTTGGTCTAAAATCGCCGTTCTTTCGCACACAGTTTGGGCCCCCATTTGGGAACATATTAGGCTCCTAGTTGTGCTCCGAAGCTCGGCAGCCGATCGGAATACACCGAGGGGTGTTAGGGTGAAAAATGGGTGTAAAAATAGGGGTTTTCGAGGTTTTTTTGAGGTTTTAGTGAACAAAAACTTGTGATCTATCGTTTCCCATGTTTTTTAGGGCGAGAAGACCGAATATGAAGTCGATTTGACCAAAGAGTGAAGAACTGAGATTGTGACGAAGGTTAAGCTCGCGAAATTCATTTTTTATGAGTGAATAGAACATGTCCTAGTTCAGTGCGAGAACTATTCATGGCGCTGGAACAATGATATGAAGTCAGACAGACGAGCCCATTGGTTTGGCCACAGACTGTGTGCCCCAAGGGTCTTCTCCTCGAAAGGAAGACACCTCATCCCCCTCATCATGGTCATCATCGGTCGTTGAACGTTCCTTGTCTGACGAAAAAGGCTGAGGGTGAATGTACTGTACCAACTGCTGCACACTGGTCTGTCTGTACAGCGTGGAGTGTGGACTCTAGTGAACCCACACGAGCATCGAGATGGGCAACTGAAGGCATGTTAGGGGGAGGCTGAGAATTAAGGACCCTTCAGGGGAGACAGAGGATCATCTGAAACACCCTGATCAGTAACGCCCAGCTGACCATCAGCCAACAATCCGTTAAACTCTGACCTTGATAAGATATGCTGGCATTTCGCATGCAGATCATAGAAACGCGAGAGGGACTGGGGGGGGGGGGGGGGGTAGATGGCAGCACGCCCAAAAGCTCAGTTCAGAAGCACTGCTTCTCAGATACGTCCCTGGTTCCTGGATGGAAGGCCTCCAACAACTGAATAGGATTGCAGTGACTGCAAACCGGATTTTATTCTTCAAATTTTGACCAATCTCAAGGTATGACAAAATATTATGGGCAATTTGCCAATCGCACCATCCATCCGGAAGTGAGTCCGATATCACCACTTTGACAATATCCAGGGCAGGGTTATTTGTAGGTAGTCAAAAATGGCCCCAAAAGACAATAAAGGCGTCCGCATCTGAAAGGTGCAATGAAAACACAATTGTTTTTGTCAGAATCCATCAACACTGTACATTGAAGCCAAGTGAAGGACTTTAACCCATAGAACTAGAGGCAGCCCCCCAATTAGTTCCCTGAATTCATAAGGAAAAACAACACGAACATGTTGAGGGGAAAAATCGCTGTAAAGTCCTTGTCACATGGGTTTATTATTCTACTGAACATATCTAAAGAAATGTTGGCTGTTCATTTATTGTTTCTTTCATGTGCAATCATTGAAATAGCTTTTTTTATGGTTTCACCAATTTTGGCACCCAAAAACAAGAATTAGGCTCTTTTTTTTAAATTACCTTTGATCATTGGTAGTGGCATTTAACTTCTTGATTCATCTGCTAATACTACTTCTAGTGTCATTATACAAATTTATGGCGATTTCAGCCAATTTTCCAGGTTTTTGACTCATAAAAAATTAATTTTTTCACTCTTTGGGCCAAAATCCACTTCATATTCGATCTTCTTGCCCTAAAAAACATGGAAAACGAAACCTCACAAGCTCATGTTCACTAAAACCTTTAAAAAACCTCGAAAACCCCTATTTACACCTAGTTTTCATCCGTAACAGCCCTGGGTGTCCGATCGGCTGCCGAGCTCAACAACTAGAAGCCAAATATTATGTTCCCAAATGGGTACCCAAACTGTGTGCGGAAGAACGACGATTTTAGATCAAATTAAATTTTAACGTAAAGTTAAGTAGACTGAAACTTCGTTAGAACCTCTATTTTCCACCCGTTGGTCAAAACCAACTTCATATTCGGTCTCCTCGTCCTAAAAAACATGGAAAACTATACCTCACAAGCTCATGAGAGTAAAACACCAAAAACACCCTATTTTACCCTCATTTTTCATCCATAATACCCTTGGGTATATTCGATCGGGCTGCAAAGTTTCGGGATACAACTAGGGCCTAAATGGAGCCTGTGTGCGAAAGAACCAATGTTTTTGACCGAAATTAAAGGAAACATAAATGATACGGCGGACGGACATTGCATTTTTGAAATCTGCGCACCTTGAAACGTAAAAGAAAAAATATTGAGGGAGGGGCGGTCTGAGTTTGGGCCACTCGCTCGGAAATGCAATGGGTTTGAGCAAAAAAACAATGAATTTGGGCCAGGCTGTGAAACGAAAAAAAGTAATGGGTTTGGGCCAACAAACAAACAATACCAACAAAACCCGATATTTGCCAAAGCTGTATGAATTTATCATTGCTCGTGCTCATCATGATACTTAAAAATATCGGTCGTCATAATCCTAAGTTTTAAGTAGGTACCTATTCAATGAAAATCACAGCTCGTCGTCGGTATCTTCTCGCTGTTACCTTCGAAATGGGGATCATACCGATTGCTGACCGCCTCGAGGTATTTCAGAATATCCTGGTCTTGCTGATACTGCAACCAAATAATAGGGTCCAATTTCTGCAGTATATCCCGCAGCTTTCCTGGCCATATTAGTGGATCCTGCGTAAGCAAAATTAAAGTCGCATAGCGCGAGGGGAACAATCACGGGTCAACTGTCTAGATTGCGGTTCGAGAAACATCTTATCGGATCGTTCTCATCGGACGCAGCTATTAATTGGCCCTAAAACATTGCTGACCCCTGGCCTAAACACAACGCGCTTCCATTGCCCCTTCACTTCCAAGTGGCCCAAACCCAGTACGCCCTGAGGGAGTGTTATCAATTTTTTTTTGCTGAGCGAATAGATAGGTGTATTATTCACAGAATAATAAACCAAAAACTAAAATTTCTAAAGTGCGGGGGGGGGGGGGGGTTAGGTAGTAGTATAGTAGGGTTTTCTGTGGTAGTAGTCCCCTAGAACGATCCGACTGGTAAGTTGATACGATGGACGAATTGATCCGACTGGTCAATGGATCAGAATGGACGATGGATCCGACTGGCAGTCAGTAAAACTAAAACAACTTCTGTCCACAATGATCGACCGCCTTAGGCCCCTGAACTCGACAGGTAGGTGCGAGTGAAACTGCGTGACCCTTCGACCTGATTCGGACGCTGAATTCACCAACCTCCACAGCTTCTGGACCACAGGAAAGAACGCAAGAGAGGTAGGTACGAACTTCCAAGTGGATGGTTGGTAAGTTGCAACGTCTGTAGAAGGTAGTAATATCGATCGACGAAAGTTATCCCCACCGACTGACAGTCATGGATGAGAAAAAAAATTGACACTCACCATGATATCCAGAGAAAGAAAAAAATTGGTTAGGTTGGGTGCCGAACCTGGATTCTGCTTCTACAAAAAACTATCACTGAGAGAAAAGTGGAAGTTCCAAGGAACGGTAGGTAAAATAAAGATTACATAAAACTTCCGCAAGAAATAAACTACTTATTTGGCTTGCCAGGAAGTAACTTAAGAAAAAAAAATTTCGCACAGGGAAAAGCGTTTGGGAGAAAAATTTTTGGCGTAGGTACTAACGAAACTCAGGCAGCTTGAGATCAACTCCATAGGCGCGCTCAATACGAGGAGTTAGCCCGAACGGAATCTGGAGTTGAAGGAACGGTGGGCGTAGGGAAAGGGAAGTGGAGGAAGGGTTATGGTTCTCATGTGGGTCAAGCGAAGCGCAGACTCCAAAACCTGTGATTTTGCATACCCATCAAGTCTTTGTTCCTATGAAATTTATCCAATGAATAGGTAGGTTCTCTTACTGGTATTTTCCTGTAAATGATGTAGGTAGATACATACTCCTTCTTTTTATTTTTGGGCAAAGCCCAACTATAATATAAATAAAAAGAAAATTACAAAATTATAGGTACTACCTACAGCATACAGTCAGGTAGGTACCTACCTGGGATCACACCTGAATGAACCACCATAGTTGGACAAAATAACGCATACAGCAACAAACGTAAGGAAAAACAATGAAAATATAGGTACACCTAGCTTGAACTAATGAAATAAAACAAATTTATAGAAATCTTGAAGTAGGTTACCTATATATTTTATTTGAGGATGTAATTTTTTGTTTTTGTTTGAAAACTGTAAAGGAGGAATTAAAATCAGTGTAGGAAGCATATTAATTTGCAATTCGCTGCATATTATGTACGTGAGGGGGGAGAATTGAAAGTTATTGGTACCTACCAATAAATTACTACTACGGTATGGCACACTTGAAAGGGCGGTTTGCCGTAGGTGATGACATGGAACTTTATTTGGACAAGAAGAATCATCGAGAATAATTTTTAATATTTAAATAAGGAAAAGTAGATCAGATGATTGTATCTTACCTGATTGGGCTTGAATAGCCAATATATCAAAAGGTCCTCGTAATTCACATTTACTGTCATTTTTTAGCAAAAGTAATGTTTATATTAAACAATAAAGTTGTCTTATTAAAAGAAAGGCAAACACTCGGATCTTCCACGTACAAGGCAGTAGTTGTTCTAGGTAGGTAGTGGTACACAAGTTAGGGTTACAACTAAAAGGCCGACACAGATTAATAACTGTATTTCTATAAACATGCGTACCTACTCTTTTTGTCTACCTACGTTTAATGGTACCAATTACAGATTGGTACATTATTTTTCGGTTTCACAGAAACAATACCGTTTCAACATGCCAATTATACAAGTTACAAAGCGCAGTTACCGGCGTATGAATTACAACATCGGGTTCATCAGTTTAGCGAGCGAACGAACGAAGGAAATGAATTATTGCCAGCGCTTAATTTTTTATTAAATTTCATCGATAGGTATTCAACCGATTTTACAGCAGTCTTCACTTCACCTTAACATAGCCATAATAATCAGGCAGGTAACAAGGATTCCGCTGGAGAATGAGACGATGTATCTGTAAATGAGAAAAATTGAATATCAGAGATACGTAGGTACATCAAAGAATTATCCCTGCACATCCCCCAGGCCTTTCACCGTCCCAATTAACGGATCACTGACACCGCGATGGTCAATATTGCAGGTTGCAAGGCAGTTTCAGTTTCCGAATAATTCCTAGTGATTTTGGATGAAATGGGCTTGAATTCGCCACAGACTGAAGTAGCAGTGTTGCCATTGTCAGCCCTTTCTCAAGAAGACTGGTTCAGTTCCTGATTTTTCTTCCAGTCCTCCCAAATCTCCCATTTTGAGAGCTATGAATCTGAGACAAATCTTAATTGAAGAGGAGAGGGGGGTTAATATTAAAATTTAGCCAAAATGAGGATATAATGGCCAATGTGAGGATGAGTCCAAAGATGAATAATTTCTGAAAACAAAATGAAAGTCAACAAAAACTCTGAATCACCAAAAATTGATATGAAATCACCAAAACTGTGACTCGAGACAAGGGAAAAAATAGGCCTGTAAAACTCAACCCAGAGAATCCAAACTCAAAAGTGGAGTTTCTGATATTTATAAGGAACTCTACCAGAGATACAGACGTGGAGAAAGTCAATAAGAACATTAGACCTCGGGATCAAAAAGAGTAGTCGCCAAAATAATTGTTTCACATGACATTACTATAAATTAATGGCCGAAGCACTTGTCAATCGTTAGTCATTCCAAAATGTAGTTGTTCAATGAACCTATTTTTTATTAATATAAATAGGGACTGTTGCTGGACCAGCCACCGCCACATATGTTCCATTGTACAGCAAGTACTTTGTAAGTAATCGCAACGTTCATTACAAAAAATTATTTTGTAGGTATATAATAGAAGTTTAATAAATAATTTTAAAAAACGCTGATAATAAAAAAAACCACAGTCATGCAGCATGGCTATAAGAGCGAATTTTCGAAGAAATAACTGATTTTATGTAAAACTGTTTTATCTCAAGAAATAACCACGTTCCTTCATCTTCAAAGTGCTCCAGTTTGAGAACGGAATGAGATATCGCAATTCTGATTTCACCATCGTGTTCAGCGTACAAAAACCTTTAAAATGAGGTGTCACTTGTCAGACTGTTTCATTTTGGGAATTTATGGGTAATTTTCCCCCCATAAACTCCCCAAAACTCCCCCTTAGAGTGACCCGATTCTGCCCATCTACGAACTTAGCCTGTCGATTGCCAAGACAGATTTTTCGTGCAAATTTGAACTTTTTATCTCAATTCTGTCGAGAGTTATCGTCTGGAATGACACATACATATATAAATATATAAATATATAAATATATATATATATATATATACATATAATTTTTGGTGTCTTTCGGCAGGGAATTCAGGATGGTCTGAAACGGATTTTGGTATAAAAATCTTTCGGAAATTCGAGTTTTAAAAATTTTGGACCGAGAACAATAGCTTCCTTTTCTTCGAAAATTCGCTAAAAACCACTGGATAGGATGGTGACCCCGAGACAAATTTTTTTTCTAAAAAAAGTTCATAAATTTTACCTATTTAAATAATGCCCAAAATTGAAATAACTTCTTAAGAAACTTGGAAAAATGAAATAAATAACTAAGACGGTGGTAATGGACATGCATCAATTTAGAACAGCAAAGTTCGGGCGCCAGTGTTTAAATGTGAGGGTAGAACCTTCGGTAACGTCCATTAGTTGTTCAAGGTGGTACATTACTTCGGAAATTTGCTCATAATTATGGCACAAACCGTAGTGAATATGGCACACACCAGCTTTGTTTCAGTACAATTTAAAAACTATTCATTTGTGCATGCATCGTATTCCTACATTGTACATACTGTGTAATGTTAGCTAATTTACAAATGCATGGCAATTTATAAATAAAGTACAAATCCCACACAGGCATGGAGCCTATGAGTGGGTAGATCCGCTAAAATTGAAAAAGATAATTACGTCAGATGATTTAGTTATTAGAGAGTTTTTGCAACACCCTCGCACTGAAACGAAACGGAAAACGACACCGAAACGGAAATGGCGGATAGGGTGACCGAAGTCAGATACTAACCTTTTTCGGTTCAGTTTTCATTTAGCTTTGGCATATACTGGCTGGTGAAGTAACGCTAACGTTATGTTAACCTCTCTTTCATCCATTTTACTCCGTGGTTAATACAAATTATGTCCACACATCGCCATGTGTATTAAAGCTAGGGATTCAGTGGGAGCGTATGCGTCCGCATCTCGCGTTCACGTCCGAACCGCTGCTTCTAGCACTTCTGTTATTGTTGGAAGACGAAGAGGATGAGGATTTTTTACACTCATTGAAGAGGAGCTCTACTGCCCCGATGTGGGGTGGTACTCAGCAGCTCGATATCACTGTGAGAATGACGAGGAAACTTTCAGAAGATTTTTCAGGCTCAATTTTGATCAGTTCCAATAATAAAGTAATGACCGTGCATCACAGTCTTGCAGATGTGATCCACAGTTCCCCCCTCTTTGAATCAGTCGTTTTCCTGTAAATCCCAGCCCCCACGGGGTTTCCGACGTTGTCATCGCGGGTCACATACCTCCGGACGCGTAGGCGCACGGCTGGACTAGTCCCCCGAGCAGTCGGGAGGTGGACGCGGGCGTCCCAATTCTAGACGCGGAAGCCAGACGCGCTCAAAGAATGCGATTCCATTAAAAAACCTTGAAGCAGTGGCAAGCGTCCAGACACGGACGCGGACGCTCCCACTGAATCCCTACCTTTACACAGAAAGACGCCAAGAAGCAGCTGTGAATACGACGCTCGACATTTTTATTTTCCAAGGAAAACAGAAGAAGGTAGGTAGCGTTATACAGATGTAAGGTTAAATTACGTTTCATCATCTCAACACAACGAAAGCTGACTCAGTGAGATCCCGGTATTTTTCGTCATCACGGTTCGTCAAACATTTCGGTGTCACTGCTTTCGTTTCGTCGTGAGTGTGTTGCAAAAACTCTCTATTTATTTACAAAAATAGAATATATATGAACGTTAACAAACAATACTTGTTGAAATTACTCCATAACAATTAAACTGAAGATGAGGTTCGCTTACACAGGAAAAAGTTCATTCAACCGACGTTTTTAAGATAATATAATAATTAAAATAAAAACTAACGGAAGAACAGAATACCACGGTTTGGACTGTGGATAGGATTGGATTTTTGTGATAACTAATTACAATTTCACATTTATGGAAATACATTTTTTCATTTCTTGTTTTTAGCCCAAGTGATGGTGTAGACTGTAGATTAACTGGAACTAGGTTCCGAAGCTTGGTGGGCCCTTGATCCGTTATATTCGACAAACAGAACTTTTCCCTGGTTTGTTTTAACAAGTCGTCAATGGTCAATTTTAGTGGGTTACGAATTCTCCTTTTTTGGCCAAATTTCGTATTGACCACAATTAACACGTAATTGAAATTAACACGTATTGACCACATAATGAGGTGTACATGTCGGAAAGTATAGGCACAAAACGAGTGTGAAATATGGATTTTTGAGTTCCCGCTAGAAATGACGTATCAGGTAAATTGCCCAGTAGTTCAACTCAAATCCCACTTAGAGCGCTAGTGCATCACTTTAAATTATGTACAGAACCGCAATGGATGGATGGATGGAACCGCAAATTTATAAATAAATATAATGCCACAGGTTCTAGAAGGTTGCCCGGAAGGTTTGCCATTTCTAATATAGGGTTTTTTCACCCTTTCTTTATTGGCTTCATAGATTGCTACATTCAGCCTTAACTTTTAATTAATACTATACAAAAGCAACATTATAAACTGAGTAGAAATTATTTTAAACTGAAACTGTCAATATGCGTTGAAGTCCTTTTTATTAAAAACCTTTTTAATGAATTAACCAGTTAATGTCCTTGAAAAATATATGAAGGGTATCATACAGCACTGGGTCATTTGAGGGTACCATCGTGTCAAGGTTGAAGGGCTTGTCAATATCGATGTTGGAGATGTTTTTCAAGAGGCGGAGTCTAGTTTGAGCGTACCGTGGGCATGTTAGGACTGTGTGCTCTGCCTGAACAGGTTGAGCAATCATTGGTGGCAAGCAAACCGATCCTGTTCAAATAGTGATTGCAGAGGTGATTAGTCCTAAGACGAGAGATAATGGAAAAGAACGCTTTCGGTTTTTTCACTACTGACTTGAACCAGGCGTTCCTTATGGGTGGTGGGCATATAGCCTTGTATCGCACTCCAGTCGGATGATTCTTATGTTCCTTTTCCCATGCGTTATGTAGTTGCCTATCGAAGGTATGGCGCAAGTCTGAGTGTGGGAATACCGGAGGGTCATATAGACACTGGGGGATGTGGATGCTTTCCTCAGCTTTCCTGTCCACGATCTCATTCCCTACCACTCCCTACTGTCCTCTTATCCAGATAATACTGGATTGTAGGCAGCAATGAGAATCTTCGCTTCCGAAGCTTTGCTCCCCTCCGTGGGCCAACAGCCAATCAGATGTCAATAGACTTGATGGGTCATTTTATGCCGCATTTTTACTTTTCATCACCCTCATTTGAAAAATAACGCTTATTTTTTAAAACAGGCTCCAAATTTCCATTTTTCCATGAGTTGAGACTTCAAAAAAGAGCTGCAAATTCCCCATCAAAGCAGATGATATTATTCTATATATGCTCAATAATAAAGATAAGTACTTACCTCGTTATAAGGTTCGTCCAATTTCTAGCCAATTTGAGACGACGACAACAGTCATAATCTAGTGTATTTGGACGATATCTGGTACTACCCTGAAAAATCGTTCAAACTTCAGATGCACAACATGAACAATTGTTATGTTAATCTACCAACCTACGAAGGACCCTAGTAAAGACACCAGTAATCACCTGTGGCTTTATACCCTGGAGAATGGTCCAGTTAGGTACTACATAGGTTCATCCAGTACGGTCATTAATCTACTAAAGTAGAAAACCGTTAGTTACATGCACCTACTTACTTAAAATAAGCAGAATAACCTGTACCCTTGAGCAGCTACGTTTATTAGCTCACTCAGCAACAGATAACATTTCGTCAGGTACGTACCTAGAATGCAATGCAGTCAGAACAACTTCGTTCTAAGCCCGTGACTTCTCGAGTGCTTCTGCCTCTTTATATTTGTTTTCCAAGTTTTTCTGCAATTCCAACACATACAAGTTCTGCGCCTTTTTCATTTGTTGCTGTTCAATGTCCCACAATACTCCGCCTTTGAGTTTCTCGCGGTCTTCTTGCTGTTTGAAATGCACGTAGTAAATAATACCGAGACTCGTTGCGGAGCAGAGAGCAAGCGTAACTTTGGACGCAAGTGACATACTTGTTCAATAAACTAATCGGAAATTAAATCAACACTCGAAATGAATGAAACCTGATGTGAGACAGTGAGACTCCGACGTAAAATTTGTAAACAATCACACATCACGACCTAACCAGGAAAACGATGTTGTTACCTGTTATCAGGTATCAGATGTCAGCATGGAATAAGAGACAGACTCTTCTTCTCTTTCTAAATTAGGGATGTATAAAAAGTATCGATACTTCAAAATATCGATACTTTTGATACTTTTTTGTGTGCAATGTATCGGGATACTTTTTCTTTTTTCGAGGTATCGACACCGTTACTTTTGACATTTTCATGTCTTTGCCCTGGCACATAGCACAAAAAACTGTCACGAAATTGCGTAACGAAATTGTTACAGTGCCTTTATAATGATTTCCGCTTACAACGACCCCGTTGTTAGGTTTGTTCATTTTCTACACTTTTTAACCCACAAAAATCGTTCACCACTCGTTGGAAAGCTCTCGATTTAACGAACATTTTCATGTTCTCCATAACATATTGACTATACGAATAGCGGAGCTATGGGCATAACTGTTCTCATATTTTGTTTACAAACTAATGATCGTGAGTGTAGAAGATAATTAATCCGGAATCGTCTATTTTATTGAAATTAGGTACCTACCTCTTAATATTAATAATGTCAAAAGCAATAGGTAAAGACATGAAAATGTCCCAATGCGTTGCAGACTCATATGCAAGCGTTTTTGAGAAAATCACTTCTGGCAACCCCCTAAAGTCTTGGCGAACTGATGTTTCTCAGAAGAATGATAGTTTGATTCGTCTTGCCCCTGTCTCCCCTACTAAAGATCAGACATAAATTGGAGAGTACCTGCTGCTACATTGGGAAGCAATATGCCCCTTTTTCAAGGATCTTTTCTTACTTCCAAGTTTCACAGAATACTACAAAGCCTGATCGCTACCATGCCTGAAGTCCCACCATTTGTCAACAACCTTGACATAAAAATGGAGATGATCACTCATTCAACTGATACTGTCCGGCATCTAGTAGGACTGGAAACGTGAAACAACTCAACTGATACTGTGCACTTATGTCAGGCATAGAATTATTCTATGGTGGAACTGGTACACTGGAAGGGGAAGGCGCAAAACAACAATCCATGAGGCCGGAACTTTTCTAATTTTGAGTTTGTAAAAAGTATCGATACTTGAATGTATCGATACTTTTTGAAAGTATCGGTCTGATCTTTTCGATACTTTTTAGAAATATCGATACGATATGTATCGATACATTTCGAAGTATCATACATCCCTATTCTAAATTACCTGACTTGGCCTCAGTCATAGTTTGAAAATAGAAGATAATTGATCTTCTTCCATGAGATGTTAGCTGATCAATGTTATCAGATAACTGCTTTTGGTTTCTTTCTAATGTAAAGCTGTTTGTTCTCCATCTTACCGAAGAACTCACCAACAGTGATAAGAAAAAGAGCCAAAAAAAGAGAAAAACACACACACACGTGATAAGACTGATGAATTTTTGTGAGGTTGTGGTTGTGTATTCAAAGTTGTTGAATTTTGGATGTTTAAACGTACATACACCTGATTATGAGGTTTTTTAAAATCTGACCTGCCTTCCTTGAGGTTACTGAATCGTGAAAGAAAGCTGACGAAGAGACTTGGGATACCTGTTGACTCGGTAAGCCGAATACAACTGTCATCAGTAGTTGTCAGACAAGTACGTCAGCTGCTGGCGTATGTACCGTGCTATTAGTACTACTATTTTAATAATATTATTCAAAGTATAAGTATAAATTCAGTAAGCAGCAATTCCAGGCTGGGGCTTTTCGTCCGTCTGCCCTGCCAGCGCCGCGGACGTGATCAGCTGTCCTCCAATGAGAGGAATTCGATCTGATCTTTTTTTTCATAATAATTCAACAATATTTTCCATAGAACCCACAAAGGTTAAACCTGTGCGTGGGCATTTCTTATTATCATTAAATAACCAGTTTTGTTCGCGTTTTACCAGTTTTATTTCGCTCTTTACTTCGTTACTTGTTGCCTCACCCCTTGAAAATGTAATGCTAGCGTTAAACTAGTTGCGTTAAGTATTGTGCTGCTATAACCGTGGTGTCCAAAGTACTACTATAACACCAACATGTACTGGAATCACGATTGTAAAACTGGTGTTGGATAGTAGGAAAACGCTGCGAACTGCATGTCATGAATACTGTACCATCCAGAAAGAGTCTGAGAATCACTGCAAACTGCCAAACGCCTTTCTAACAGTCAGATAATCGCCAGATGTTCACTGCAAACAAACCTGGGTGTTCACTATATCAGATAGTGAAAAGAGAAGCCTATTTTGAAAATATCCCGGGAGAGATAGTCTCCCTCAGGAGACAGTCTCTTCCAATGTCTCCCTGGTTCGTCTATTTTACTGAATAGCTCCTGTGGCCTACCTTAATCCGTATTTAGACGTTTTTACTTATGAATCGATAATATGTATATATTTTTAATGAATAATCGACTTACCTTTAAGAAATGAAAAAGCACACACTAAAATGACCCATATGGTAGCGGATGAATGAAGGATGATAATATTACTATCAAACAAACGAGAAATGAGAGATTCTCTATTTCAAAAAAAGGCACCTAATCAGGGCCTATTCACTAAAATAGACAGTGGAAAGAGATTATCTATTTTGAAAATCTCCCGCGAGAGATAGTCTCCCCTGGGAGACAGTCTCTTCCAATGTCTCCCCGGTTCGTCTATTTTACTGAATAGCTCCAGAGACTTTGAGAAAGAGATATGGATCCTAATACACGAAAATGCCATAGTATCCATGAAGTGCGAGATGTTTGTGCCCCCGGGAGCTCAATTCCTTAATAATGAACGAATTAGTAATACCTATTCAATGGGTACCTACCTACCTCAATCCATACTTGGATGTTTTTACTCATGAATCGGATAAAAGTTTAAATGAAATTGAAAAAAAGTCTCAATTATCAACAGAAAAAGTCGAATTGGGGGGCTTAATGCTTGTATTATATCTACACCTAATGAACGGCCACTCTTAGGTAGGTAGGTACCTACCTCAACCCGTACGTGGACGTTTTTACTCATGAATCAATGATTATGTATATATTTTTAATTAAAATTGACTTACCTTTATGAAATGAAAGAATACACGATCAAAAGTACCGATGTGGTTGCGGATGAAGGAGGATATTACACGATCACTGTGAAACAAACGAGAAATAGACTCTCTCTTTCGAGGGAAGACACCTAATTAGGTGTCTCTCTGAAAGAGATCGAGAATGCCAAGATGGCCGCCAACTCTCTCTTTGAAAAGTTACTGAATAACCCTGTCATGGATACTATAAAAATCTATTTGGCCCAAAGAGAGAGTCGGACCTGAAAGAGATGTCTCTGGCTTAGTGAATAGGCCCCCAGGTGTCTCTTAGAGAGATCGAAAATGCCAAGATGGCCTCCAACTCTTTAAAAGTTACTGAATAACCCTGTCGTGGATACTATAAACATCTATTTTGCCAAAAGAGAGAGTCGGAATGAAGAGATGTCTCTTTTGCTTCATGAATAGGTCCCCTGTAGTGTCCATGAGATGTTTCGGGTCTGTAGTATCCATTTACGCTCTGGCCAATAGAATTTGCAATCGCATTGCTGGAATACAGTCATGGTATGTTGTAGGGCCAACAGCCTTATCAGGTGGAATAAACCGGTTCCCTTGTTACCTCCTCTCCACTCAAGGGGGTGATGCAATTAATAGGCATGTAAAGAGCGAGATGATCAAATCGAATTCTGATCCTGTCATTGGAGGACAGTCGCTCACGTCTGGGACACTGGCAGGGCAGTCGGACGAAAAACCCCAGCCTGGAATGGCTGTTTATTTTACATTACGTATATTGTAGGAAGCTCATGATTCAGGCTGGTTTTCCAAGCTTTCATCATTCAGTGGGCTAGTCTTTTCGGCGTCAGTGTTTTGCTGTAGGTTTGTTCTTTGCTCGACTACAAGCTGCCAGAATTGGGCTGAGGCCGGCAGGTTTAAAACCCCTGATGTAGTGGTGTTCATGGATGGAATCCATGATTTAGAAGGAAATGAACGATCTAAGAAAAAATATGAATATGAAAATGCTTTATTCATTAAATAGGTATCGACAGACTTCCTCATTAATTGTGTCTGTCCTTTTGCGTGTTGCTAAATCTTTATGACGCAGTGGAACTTCCTTGGTTCCAGGCTATGCCTCCTCCTGGCATCCCGAAAACCATGCTCACGACTCCAACTCAGAATGAGGCTTCTGGCTCCGGTATGAACTCCCCTCCTCAAATCCCGGGCGCTCCGGTCCGCTTGTCCCGTTTGACGTTCGAAGACGTCGTCGACCGTAATCGATCCTTGATGCTGAGAGAGGGGCACATGAAGCGGTTGAAGAACCTCAAGAAAGAACTCGACTACATCCAGGAGACTTCTTGGAAATATCCTCCAATCGAGTCGTTCATTGGACACTGATGTAGAATCAGTTTTCAGGTATTACAATATAAACCTACTTGTACATTCAGTTGTCCGTTGATGGAATTGGTTTTGATTTCTTCGTTTGGTGTACTTCGGAAATCTGCGTATTGTAAAAGAAATGTGTTGAAATGAGAAGTGAACAAATGAATCTAAATCATAGAACTAGGTATGTACCTGTTTCACTTGTTTTGACGATTCTAATTGAAACTTGAGTGAGGTGTGCTTCGGATATAGTACATGACCTATTACAATTCTTCTGACATCGATGATTAGTCGTAAAGACCTCACAGATTTTTTGTATCTTCGTCAGGCGAAAACCTCTGTAACTAAACGCGCAACTCCTATCTGACAATATAAATAACGCACTTTACTGTAAGCACAGCGCGCATGTACCGCCCCGTGGTCAGATGTACCTGCATCTGTTTACATTCACCGTGTTTCCTACTTTTAATCAATTTCGCCGTTGTTTGAATAATGTTACATCCCGATCATAGTTTATGACCACCGTTTATGAAATATCTATCGATACCTTCAGTTTTGCTAGTATGGTCGTATAACTGAGATAAGTATTTCTCCCGCAAAACTTATTCAATTTCGGGTGAAAAATTCATGTCTTTATATTCGCCAACGAATGTTAGTAGAACAGTTGTGTTCTTCTTGTCCATTTTCAAGAATTTCTTTGGAAAATACATAGAATTTCAGGTGAGCAAGACCTTCATTCGGGTTTTTACAAATTGGCCTATAATAGGGCTAGGTACATTCCTTGTTTGTTATGTATTAAATTTATTCTGTAAAAAAAATCGTTTTTAAATAAAGGAAATTTATAATGTAAGTACACACCTATATTTTTATCGCCACTGTCCAATACAAGTCAAAACACTGAATAGTGTATTTTTGACTTCGTACAGAAATTCAAATATATTTTTCAATAAAAATGAATCACAATTTTTAGGCTCAGCCCCTCAGAAGTGGCCGTGACCTTGTGTTTTCGTTTTACAATTTTTAGACAATTCCATTATTTTTAGGAGGGGGGGGGGGGGGGGGGTTATCCCCATTTCGGCCACACTGAACACGAATCCGTCGACAAAAATCTAAATTTCAGATCGCTCAGGTAGTTCGTGTATACGCATTCCGCGAATTGCCATAACTCACGACCCAATGGTCCAAATTGGCTCACATCCTATGTTAGTTCAGGGTTAATTGCCAGTTGGCCCCAATTTTGTTACATTCGTATCAGTAGTAGCGACTGCCCATGCAAACGTGAAAACCGTTGAACTGCCATAACCCACAATTCAGTGCTCCAAACAAACCACCTTTCTTTAATCTGGTCCAGTAGTCTGTGTACCGTATATTTAGATCATTGTTCAAACCTTTGCTAAATGGAAAAACTTTCGAACCAACCTAGAAAATATCCTACAAACTACTACCCTACTTTGAACTCATACAACTAATTCCACCCGTAGTACCAAGGCAGAGCCATGTAGTCCGTTGATTACTTTAGACTCTAGACCATAATTATATTACGTTTTGGTAGGTACCTAGGTACTCGTTATGTCTGCTCACCGTAATCTGGTATAAGCCTTCATTAATTTATTGTTGATCGTGTTGCCAGTGGTGGGTGAAATTAATGCAGACACACGTCCGCCTGCACACATTTTACTTAGGTACATCGTACGATGTATTCAGTAAAATCCAATTGGGAATAGGTAGTACCCGTGGTTCTGGAATTGCTGCTTTTTCTTCAAATTTGCTTTTTTTTGTTTGTTGATGAGAAAAACCAAATCCGTTTGCCGGAATAGTATAAATAACGTTTGATTAGTATCCAAGATTACGTGGAAAGCGGTCCTCCATGTTACAGCATAGCAGAACAGACATAGAAAGGCCGCAATGACGCCATCAAAACTTTCACATTAAATTTAATTAAAAATTAAAGTTACTACTTATCTCTAGTCCAAATGTACGTACCATCTCATCCCAGTGTCTACTTTCAAATAAAAAACGCTGCAAAGTCCTTGTCACATGGGTTTATTATTCTAGTGGACATGCGCATAGAAATGTTGGCTGTTCATTTATTGTTTCTTTCACATGCAATAATTTAAATAGCTATTTTTTATGGTTTCCACCAATTTTGGCCCCCAAAAACACGAACTAGGCTTTTTTTTAACAGATTATCTTTGATCATCGACAGTGCCATTTAATTGTCTTGATTCACCTGCTAATATGTTAATATGTAATTGTTATGATTCGCCTGTTCTAATGTTAATGTGATTTAAGACAATTTCATAGGTTTTTGACTCATAAAGAATGAATTTCGGGAGCTTAACGTTACAATCCCAACTCTTCACTCTTCGATAAAAATCAATTTAATATTCGATCTTCTCGCCCTAAAAAACATGAAAACTATATCACAAGCTCATGTTCAACTAAAACCTCAAAAATCCCTCGAAAACCCCTATTTCTACACCCATTGTTCTCCCATAACACCTCTGGGTGTATTCCGATCGGGCTCCAAAGTTTCGGGACACTTGGGCCCAAATGGAGCCTGTGTGCGAAAAAACGAATTTTTTAGACCGAAAATGAAGCCGGTATGCATGATACGGCGGACGGACATAGCATTTTCTGAATCTACGCACCTTGAAACGTAAAAGAAAAAATTTTGAGGGGGTGTTATAAAAATTTTTGCTGAGCGAATACATAGGTGTATTATTCACAGAATAATAAACCAAAAAATTACATGGGTATTCTTCATTGACATTTAAATAATAAGTTATATTTTTGCTCTACATGACATATAATTGGCTCAAGATACTTGGTATCGCAGAATTCAGTTTTTTGAAACCAAATTGTTCGTGGGGTTTGCGTTTAATCTTGCCAAGTCGGCCGGTCGTCATCGTCGTCTTTTTCGAAATGGGAAGCAGATATGCGGTTTTCAGGGAGAAAGTTGTGTGTCGGCGTGTTTGGGAAGGATCCTGTCGCCTGTGGACCCTCTGCTATCTTCTTGTTGCCTGTTGATATATAAACAAATTCCAGTCAGTTATCATCTTCGAGGTAGAGACAATCAGTAGGACTAGTAATATTCGTTGAAGCTTACTACCCAAAGCAGCCACCAGTCGCCTGGGTCGTTTGTATGTTCCCGTACAAGTGGGATATATAGTCGTTCATCGTTGGTCGCCTCCGTGCTATCCAGGTTAATTCTGCCCTAACAGCTGTTTAGAAGAGATGGTGGTGACACGAGGGTTCGATTTGTGAGAATCTGTCGGGAGGAATGATGGACGATTTAGGCCGATGTTTCGATTACCTAGTTTATTACCCATCCTCAGACCTTAAAGTCAGTGCGAACAGTGATCATCATGAGGCTTGGAAGACCCCATTTTTGGTTGGGTAGGTGCTGATGGCTGGTGGAGATATAGGTAACCATGTGTAACATAGGAATCCAACATGGAACTTCCACACAAAATTGACTTTTCAACCCACAGATTAAAATTACACTTCAAGGTGCAGTTACCCAAAAAAAGCACTATTTACTTGGGAAAAATTGAGCAATGGAGGAGCTGAAAAGAGTTAGCAAATTCTGCAAAAATTATTTTTACAATTTTTTGGCTCATTTAGATTGTTTTTTCAATAAGATAATATGGCGGTTACAAGGACTTTGTTCCTTGATATCTGAACCGCAAAATGCTAGTGAACGTTCTTATTTTAGAGGACTTCTTTTGACTTCATCATGTAATAAATTCTAATGTTTCTACCCTCAGTAGCATGAAACACTTCCGAATGTCAAAAATTTGTAACCAGCGTATTTTTATCTACTTTCATTTTAAACAAATAAAATAAACCGCTTTTGTGTCCCATGCAAATAGCCCATTCTGTTCAATAATGGATATTAACAATTGTTGGCCACATAATGAGGTGTTTATGTTGGAAAGTCGAGGCAGAAAACGAGTGTGAAATTCGAATTTCCGAATTCCCACTATAAATGACGTATCAGGCAAATTGAAGAGTAGTTCAACTCAGAGCTAGCGCATCACTTCAAACGATATACAGAACCGCTGTGGAGATTAATGGAACCGCATAAATAAATTTTAAAAACGTCCTCAAAATCAAACCAAGGGAAAGGTGTGGGCAAAGGTGCTAGAAGATTGCCACGAAGGTTTGTCATTTGTAATTTTGGGTTGTTGGCAGCATTGAGAACCTTTCCCTCCAAGGCTTCCCTCCCCCTCCTTGGGTCAGCAGCCAGTCATGTCAATAGTCCTGACCATGAGTCATTTTTTGCCGCATTTTTGCTTTTAATCACCCTCATTTAAAAAATAACGTTTATTTCTGAAAATGGGCTTCAAACTACCATTTTTCCCCGAGTTCTGAATATTTCTGTTCCCAAAAACTGTTTGACGAAAATTCCCCATTCACCACCTCCTCTGCTTGGTTAGAAAGTTTGAAACATTATTTATTAGCTCAACCAAAAAAGTAGGGTTCGTTCAAGCCGAATTCGATCATTAACATTTTATTTATTGTATGAAGGAATATAAAGAAGTAAAAGTTTGGGTAGAACAACCGCTCCTCTACAGTAGAACATGCTTAGGTACCTAACTGAAACTTCCTTTAACTGTTAGTTAATATTATTATATTATATAGCAAGGGAATGCTAGGTTGTGTTAGACGTACAAAATCGCCAATGAGATTCCTGTCACTTTGAATTATACTCTCAAACTATCTATGCATTCAAAACTTTTTTTTTAAATCTCCGTTTACTCCACGAGCAACATTTCCCCAGCAATATTGACGGGGGAAAATTGTCCCATTATTTTCTGATGTTGATGGGCAACTGTTCCTACCAGAAAAAGTTTACGAGAATGGTTCGGCAATAGTGTCGAAACTTCGTCAACATTCCAAGGGGTTGCCCACCTACCGGCAGTAGTTTTTCCGTGTTGCCGATGTTTCCCACCGAGTTAGGAAAATTATTGCTCGATCTAGGCAACTTGTTGAGGATTTTGAGGTCAGATGGACATTCAGAAAGCAGTAATTCGTAATAATACTTCCTTCATTCGTAATGGTAGTATTGATACAATTCGCTAAAATGGTTAACTTTCGATGTTTTTCGGTATTAAGCTACGTGCGCAGGAACATGAGGTTGGTATATTCAAGCGTCAGGTTTTTATATTTTGGAAAAGCACCTTTTTGCGACACTGAGCTGGCTCGAATCCTCTAAACTGGGCGGTCTTGAGTGTGGTAGAAGACCTTATTGGTCTGCGTCAATCGGCCAAGGAAGTTGACTACCTACTCCGAGGCTAATTTTCAACCTGCTGAGTCAGACGTCAAGGTCAATATGTGCCTCGTGAGATGTGGGAATGCATTCAGTACCGGAACGCGCTTTTTGAGCATGAATTTGAAACACTATCAAATTGAACTACTTGATTTCGTAGTCAGATGAAGATATTCACGTTTTAGGAATGCGTATTTCATAGGTATAGATACTGTTTTTATCCTGTAAGTAGTTTTTTGTGTTTTTTTTTTACTGTTGTCCCATAGGGCTTCAATGCCTCATGAGGAATATTAACCTGAATGATTTGGGTACCGTCTTTGCGGTTGTTTTTCTATCTACAAATATTCCTACAATTTTAAGATCAAGTTTGGAAATTTTCAGCGGTAAATGGATTAAAGAGGTACTAATTTTGGCGAAATTTGGAATTTTTATCACGTACCCAAGGTCAGATATCGTGTGGAGTGACACATGAATAGATATATATAATATACGTATACATTTTTGTCAAAATCTAGAGAAGAATCAGGATGCTCTGAAACCCTATAACATAATTTCAAAAACTTATTTCCTGGAAATTTTTGACCCATTGCAATAGCTTCATTCCTTGAAAATTATCGAACATTGTTGCCAAATAAATGCTTTATTTCATCAATTTATCTTACATAACGTTGTTACCTGTAACATTTAGTGCTTTGTTAAATTTAATATAAAAGCTTTATTTGTAACGTCAAACCTTATTATCGAATTTTCAAAGAAAATGAAGCTATTGCTATGAGTAACGTTTTCAGAACATGAATTTTTGAAATATTTGTATAGGCAAATCCGTTTCAGAGCATCCTCAGTTCATCCCTAGATTTTAACAAAAATGTATTAATTGCTATGCAATTTTAACGCCGGGGGTCATGTGAAAAAAATGTCCTGTCACAATATCCTGTCACAAAAACGCGTCACGCAAAGAGGAATGTGATGAAGATGAGCACAAAGAGGAATGTGATAAAGATGAGCACAAAGAGGAATGTGATAAAGATGAGCACAAAGAGGAACGTGATAAAGATGAGCACAAAGAGGAATGTGATAAAGATGAGCACAAAGAGGAATGTGATAAAGAATTACCAACGTTATCTTTGTTACCTATGAATAACTAGTTACCTACATTTCATGGTAACGGGCGCCGCTTGGCATTTTTTAATGTGTTTCTATGGAAATTGGCCCCGTATTGGCAACGGCTCGTTTGAATTTGGTATCTGCAATTGCATAGCAAATTCTCCTTTGTTATACGAAGTATAAGAACACATCCTTCGGGGGTGAGGAACGGCGAAGCCGTTCCGAGGGGGCGGAGCCCCCTTTGGGGGTCCAGGGGGCTTGCCCCCTGGCGAGGCCCGAAGGGCCGAGTGTATTATATATATATATATTTATGTGCCACTCCAGATGATATCCGTCCTTGGGTACGTTATAAAAATTCAAAATTTCTCCAAAACGTTTGTGTTGCCAGACAAAAGGATGAGTTCGAAGATGAGCAATTTTCAAAAATCCCAAAGGGGTCAAATTGGAGTTTTTAGGGGTCAAAAGTCGGTGAAAGCTGCTAAAATTGCAAACAATTGATGTAAAATCACTGGAATGGTATGGAAGGGTGAGTAAAGACAGAAAAATGCCATTTCAGTTGTTTTTTACTCAGAATAGGGGTCAGATTTTGATTTTTGGGGGTAACAAATTGGTATTAATGGCTAAAATCAATATCAATTCACCTGACGTTGTGGGATGATTAATCACGACGGACGGACTGTTTCGATGTTAAAACTATTTTTCTCAAAAACAAGTGGGTCAAATTTGACTTTAGTAGGGTCAAACATCGGTAAAAATGGCTAAAATCACGAAAAATATTATATAATTTTAAGAAAGGTGGTACCTATGGTTTCTCGCTATATCATCTTTTTACACAAAAGCAGGAATATTTCTTTGAAAATTCGCTCTTATAACCATGCTGCGTGATAGGAAATTTTTTCGATTTCCGATAACCCCCCCCATTCAACAATCCTGGCTACGCCACTGACTAGACCCCTCTTTGTATATTCCCTACAGTTGGTGAAATCTTCGAGATTTACTGAAAGAATCGAGAGCTCGTTATGAATTTATTGCAACTTGAGAGGTACTGTAAAAGCGTCGAACTTCAGACACTGAGGTTTTTTGTTGATATTACCCTTTAAAAACTTCGAAAAATCTCAAACAATCAATTTAGATTCCCGAACTCCGCACCTTTCAGAAAACCTTTTCACAACTTCTCAATTTTTGGTTGTAGAAGACAGTCCAAAGTTTTTAGCCTAAGCAGAAAACTTCGGACACTATGAAAAAAACATGGAGTTGAAAATGCATGCAATGATTCTTATTGATTTTCGTTCATACAAGTATAATATTAGTAGTTAACTAAAGTAGGTACCTATTCAGAAACTATCCTGCGGCGGTTTCTCAATAGAAACAATAGAAATCTCAATAGTAACAAACCTGGCGAGGCTTTCTTTCTTTGGTCGGTGTTTGGAACGAATTCATCGTCGTTCCGGGATGACGGGAAGATTATCCGATCGTATTCGGTCGCTGGAACCAGTTTGGCGCGGGGTGCGACCGCTACTCCAAGTGTCGTCTTCGTCGGTCCTGTCGTCGTCAGTCTCGAGTTGACACCGCTCACGTACCCTTGGCTCGGAGGAATCACAGTGATCAGAGAGCAAGCGATGAGAGGCAACTCCAACTGTAATTGAGTAGGTTTCATCATGAAGTAGGTAGGAAGGGCTGGAGAATACCTCGAGTAGAAACATAGGTGCAAGTAGGTAGGTATCCAAATACATCTCTCCTGAATGGCTAGCTAGGTATCTAAATACATCTCTTCTGAATGGTCTACATGTCCTGGTCAATGAATATTCACTGTTGGGTACTCAAATTAATTTTGAATTCATCCTCCAATGGCTAACCATTCCTGTCTCTACTCGCCTTGACTATTCCCCAGAAAAAAAATAATAGCGTTGTCCGAATAGAACATTACAATGAGCTGAAAAGTATGTTTTAGCGCTTATTTACCATCCTATTACGTAGGTATGTCTTTTACTGGACTCTTGCAAATTTATTACTTGTTACTGCAATATCTTTCAAATGTAATTTCACAGTTCACCTAATACGTTTTGTAGGTACCTACTTTATATGAATGTTCCAGCGCGTAGCAGTTCATGAACCAATTCGGCGCAGAAACCATGCGCAGGATGAGTTCATGAACTGACCCGTTCCTGCGGCGTCGAGTTCGAGAACTGAATAACCTAGACCGCGTTCCAGCGCTTCTAGTTCATGAACTTTTCGCAAACGGTTCATGAACTATCTGCACTCAATCGAGAGCAGGGTTGAGAACTGAGAACTGAAAGATAACCCAACTCGAGGGTGATAACCTTCCAAAAAAAATTCGCCTCGGCTTCCAAGGTTCTTCGTTCTTCTCGCAGGGTGTTGGCATTACAAAGAATGGAACCATGGAAGTTAAGCGGGACTCTGTTCAATCCTTTATCTGCTCAAAATACCCTCCGTTTTAAACTGTAAACTCACTACTTCTTAAAGGTATATATTTTTCATGAAGAACCCACGATTTAGACGGAAAAAACCCTTTTTTTCGTATTGAAACCTATTTTTCTCTGTTGAAATCAATTCCAAAAACCGTTTTGATTAGTCCGTTGGAAAGCTGACGTTTTGGCGCATTTTTTAGCTTACCTTCACCATTCTGCTACAAGAATTAATAGGATGACCAAGCGTTTGAAAAAACAGGCGATTTTAAGATTTTGACAAAATTAACTTTTCAAACTCCATTTTCACTTCTCAAATCCTAAACAATTTTTGTTAGGCGTTAGAGACAGGAAATTTAATGCTCTTTCCAACGGTATATTCAAATTTGAATTTCCTCTTTACATTAAGGAAATTATAGCTGCTTTAGTGAGACGGGGTCGGAAACTGGAAAAAAACCTAGAAAGTGAAAAAAGTAGGGTTTTAAGCGGAGTAAAAAAATAATGTTACAGGTCACTTTTGGTCGGAAATTAGATGTAGAACACGTGGGAGAGAGGTTTTGCATCACTCATGTTTCACCCTGCATAATGAACAAACATTTGACAATGTTCTCATTTGAAGACGAAAAGCGCCCCGAAACTGCGATCATTGTTCCTAACTTGAGAGAATAGCCCCTCTGCATGGAATGTAATCTAAGGAAGATGGAAGGAAGTAACTAGAAATCATAAACAAAATATCACTTTATTAACTGAATTCGGTAACTACTTCGTACACTTCCTACAAATCATCAGTCTTCATATTTGAATACATACTGCGCACGAACGAAAACAGAGCGAGAGATTGAATTTACAAAGCGCACAGAGACCAAACAAATTAATAAATACAAGTATCATGCTCACGTCAGAATAATTCCAACAGCACAATGAAAAAAGGTCCATGGTAACGATAGCCATTAATGAGATTTAGTTTCTCAAACATTATGCAATTATTGCACAGATTAACAAGCGGAATCATAAATCATAATAACCAGGGAAAAAGAAGAAGGAGGAGGAGGAGGAGGTTACACGCCTCTTCCGTTAGAGCGCTCTGCAGGAATGACTTTGGGCGTTCCAGCGGTTCGGTTCGTGAACTGAGAAATTTCAAGAACTCATCCCCACCTTTTGGGTTCCCACACTGAATTAGTTCATGAACTGAGTTAATGAACTCGACGCGCTGGAACATACCTTTATGTGGCTGGGTAGTGCTTGAAGTTTCGTGCAGCCATCTCGTTTTTTGAAAAATAATTTCCATGTTTACAACAGCTGTCTTATTTTTAAACTCCAATTACAACGCTTGTCAGCTTTCATGTTTGAGTAAATCACTATGCAAAATTTAGTTTTACAAATTGTTTGAGTAGGTACGTACAAAACTTCTTCAATTTTCGCATAATGTGGACTATAATTTGGAAAAATTCTATTAGAACCAGTGGCAGATTCAGAGAAGGACTAACCCCAAACATTGGCCCGAAATATACACGTGATAAAATGAGCTTTCCTATACACTCGAAAACGTTATTCTACGTATGAAATATATACCTACCTCCCCCCTACCTCTTGCCTTACTTGATCTGTAAGGTTTGTTATGCGTTGAAGTACAATTTTGCATTGTACCAATGACACTAATTATATCCATGTTGTAATGTAGACTGGTATTTCATTGGTATTTTATTTATATTGGCATTTCACTAGTACATCGGTATTTTATTTAAAAATCCGCGGATGATGGATGATGATTTTATTAAAATAATGCACTTTGATATAGGTTTAAAATACCAAACTATATCTACATAAAAACCCGTTTTGGGTTCGGATTTTTTCAACAATTTTCCGGTTAGCTTTTCCAAATCTTAGATCCGCCATAGTTTAGAACCAATATTATAATGGATTGTCAGTCTGGTTGGTAACCAACATCTCGTTTGGATTTGTCAGTTTTTGACCCGAGCCCTCTCCTGTGTGTGTGGGGAAATTTCGATGTGGGTATTGATTTAAACCTATGTAGCTACAGTAGAGCAATAAGTAGTGCCTAACTAGGAAATTGAGGAAACCTGTTTATAACTTCGTCACTTTCTGTTATGAACGTATTATTGTATTACTCACCTGTAAAAATTGCATCCTCAAGGCCTTGTAATTAGATCAGTCGCACAATATTCCTCGACAGTGAACTGAGTGGTTACAAGTTGTTGCCCTCAACTGGCTCCGAAGTATCGCAGTGACTGAACTTCATTGTGATCTCTCCCCCGCAGGTAGGCTATACATTTATACCAGCTGGTAGGGATACTGCGGCCTTCGCTTATCCGCCAGCCAGGCATCGGTTCCCCAGTACAGTTAGGGCATCTCCACTACTTGGAAAGCCTACCTGTGTGTCACTCCTTCATAAATATTACCTAGTTCGAGTACCCTGTTGATCCGGAAGCATGACCGGGAGTTCCAACGTCTTCGCCATCCGGGAAGAGTGTCGAATTCATTATAAAAACCCTTCCCATAATATCGCGTCACATTCATTTTGTTCTATGTCTTGGGAAATTGATCCTAATATTTACCAATCCTTGTAGAGCCACCATTTTTGGTTTATTATTCTGTGAATAATACACCTATGTAGGTATTCGCTCAGCAAAAAATTTTTATAACACCCCCTCAAAATTTTTTCTTTTCCGTTTCAAGGTGCGTAGATTCCAAAAATGCAATGTCCGTCCGCCGTACGCCGTATCACGTGTACAGGCTTCATTTTCGGTCTAAAAAAATCGTTCTTTCGCACACATGCTCCATTTGGGCCCTAGTTGTGTCCCGAAACTTTTCAGCCCGATCGGAATATATCCAGGGGAGTTATGAGTGAAACTGTGTATAAAAATAGGTACTTTTTGTGTTTTAGTAACATGTTAGTAAAATGAGCTTTTGAGGTATCGTTTTCCATGTTTTTGGGGACGAGAAGACCGAATATGAAGTCGATTTTGACCAAGGAGTGGATAATTGAGGTTGTACCAGATGTTCAGCTCCCAAAATTGATTTTTTATGAGTCAACAACCTGCGAAATCGTCTGAAATCACCATCAATTGGTATAATAACACTAGAAAAAGTGTCAACACGTGGATCAAGACGATAAAATGGTACAATCAATGATCAAAGGTAATTTGAAAAAAAAGGAGCGTAGTACCTAATTCAAGTTTTGGAGGCCAACATTTGTGGAAACCACCAGAAATAGATATTTCAATTATTTTACATGAAAGAAACTATAAATAAACAGCCAGCATTTCTGTAGACCAATAAAATAATAGAATAATAAACCCATGTGACAAGGACTTTGCAGCGTTTTTAAATTAACATCGGTCAGTAACTAGTGTTGTCATATACAAAAATATGGTGTGGCAACGTCTCCAGTAGTATGAAACCTTCAGTACCCTTCATAAATATTACCGAGCGGATCCGGAAGAGTCACTGGTAGCTTGAACTTCGTTGCTATCCTCGTAAGATTGTCGATTCATTTTTAGGAGACTCAGTATCGCTAATATAGCAACTTTTTTCGACCGATATCTCAGAAAATTCGTTCAAATTCACACTACCTACATCCTGATCCTTGGGGTCGGGAGGTTGACAAAAACGCCGGCCATGAGGATGGCCAATATACGATTCGTTCGTGGATGGCAACGTCTCCAGCATTATCTAGGAGGTATGTTTATATCCCCACACCTCTGTACTTCATATTACACAAAGAACCGCCACGGAGTAGGTATGTATGAAACATACTTACTGGTGCAGGTACCTATGTAGTAGGTACATAGAATTAAAGGTGGTGGCTATATCTGCAGCCTTTTACTTGCTGTGTGTCTAATCATCGTGTATATAAGTACGATCTAGTCGATGCCAGAATATTGATTCAAAACATTACAGCAGGACATAGCTCATTTTTATTATTTTGCACAAAATAAAAATCATCTTTTGCAAGCAAGTACACCTACATCTCGCAAATGTACGTCAGTACTGAACTAGGCGTACGTTGGTACCTACTTCCATCTGTGAGGTTCCTATTCGAGGCGTTTCAGCTAATGATATTATGCAGTAAAGACTATCGTGGCTGTAACTGTCTGCGGATGATCACAAATTATACGCGAGTTTGGTGACGATGACAGTTCTGAAGGCCTGGTCGAAGGATGTGGCGAGGGCCAGCCCCGTCTTATCCGGACACCAACTGAACGAATGGACGGGCTGAGTCGTCAAGATCGAGTTCTGGAGCAGTTCCAAATTCCCCATGACTCCGCTGCTGTCTCCGTTAACGTCTTTCCTGGATCGGTTAGCCGGGTACTCGCTATAATGAAATAACATCTGTTTCAGTAACAAGTTCGGTTACCTATTTATATTTTATTCCTGAGAGTTGACGTGTGATGAAGCCTTGGGATCGATTTCCGGAAGAAAAAAATTGTTTTCGTCCAAAACCAACATTGTCATTCGCATTTAGAATTTCAAACCTTTCGGAAATAATTTGGTGTTCTGTGACCCGCAAATCCATGCATCACGGGAGATGCCCACTAGGCGATAGATTGAACGTCCGCCACCCTGGAAAGTCATAACCTAACAATATTTTGAAAAATAGTGATTTGGCATCAGAGCAAAATTGTGTAAATCGGACAATTTGTCGATTTGATCCCACAAACTACCCCCCTCAGCCCCACTCTTCACTCCATCGAACCACCAGCAAATTTTACCTACCACGATAGACCTTAAACTGAGTCGATTGAAACAAGAACCGTGAAAACCGTCTGCGGTTTGGGCAGCGCACACGAATTTCGTCACACAAACTTACATTCATATACTTACTCACACACAGGAACGTGTACCTGCCTACAAGTGGGTTTTTTTCCTCGAGGCTTCAGGCTGTTCATAATAATACCTAATAATTATACCATACCTACCTATAATAAAGATGAAAAAGTTAGTTTTATAAAGTGGGAGGCAAGCTGACTCTAAACAGGAGTGTGAAACGTTCCTACGTAACACAGTATTTTATTGGTTTGGGAGGAATGCATTCCTTGCTGATTTGATGAACTCATAGTAGCAGGGTATTGTTTTCAGAGAGACCACCTTGCAGCAGCCAATATTTTATTCTTTTTGGCAACGTTTCGATAAATACTGTTCCCTGCTACTATGAGTTGGTCAAATCAGCCAGGAATGCATTCCTCCCAGACCAATAATGAATTATCTGAGGACACATCAATTTGAATCGATCACTTAGGTACGATAAGGGTCCACATGGTGGACCCAAACGTCACCTATAAAATTATTGGCTGCTATAAGGAGGTTTCTTTGAAAACAGTACCCTGCTATGAGTAGGTACTTTTAATTGTGGATACCTATGGTTTGTTTGGACAGACAGTCCTGGACCAGTCCAGGATGGAACTGCGTTCTGAAAATGAGGCGATAGAACCGTCCAGGATTGAGACCAGAACTGTGTCTGTCCGAATGCGACGATGATTCCGAATTGATAACCTGAAGCATTGTAATCTTCCATGTAAGCTGAGGGTAGAAGCATCGAGTGCGCTTGTGTCCTCAAAAAAATCCAGGACTGTTAGAACTAGTCCCAAACGGTCCTGGACTGTCTGAACAAACCTTTAGTTAGCATCCGCATTTGCTTACTCCAGTATATAGTCTTAACACTCCGTGCTACGTATGTAAGTAAATGGTTATGCAAACTCTCCATAATTGTACTCCGTATGGACTTACTATTTCCAAAGGCAAATCGTCCCATTTCCACCGCATGTCATGAAGATGTCACGATTCTGAGGAAGGTGGCTCACGCGCCATATGGTGGAATCGTGTGCCTGAAAAGAGCTGTGACTTGAAATCGTATGCAAGTGAATTCACTTCAGTAATTTCTCGTTTCAGTTTCACAGCCATTGTGAGCTTTATAAATAAAGCTCATTAAAGAGTGGAGTCGTGAAATGTTAGGTATACCTACTTACCTTATCCTTCAAAGATGCAAATCCTTTCTTTGGATGCTGAGTCCTCAGATCGAAAACAAAGTATTTCGATTCCAAAGTAGTCACTACCATTTTGTTCATTTCTATTTCTTTTCTATCAAACTGCACACAACATATCTGAAAATCGTCGATAAACAGTGTGTCACCTACAAGGATAATAAGGTACGAAAAATAAATGCGAAGGGATTTAGTTAAGTATGTATATAACTTAAAAAATCGATTTGGTACTGATAATCACCGAAGCAAAATAGCTTGGGGTTGAGTGGTTAATAAAAACTGTAAACATGCGAATTTTATGAGTTACTTGGGTATTTTATTTAAGAAACTAACAGATGCTTACACCATTCTTCAAATTCGTTTCCCACCTCACTGCCATTTTCTTTAAGTCAAACATTTTGACGTCCCCGTTGTCGTAGCCAGCGCATATTATCCGTTCGTGATTGTTATATGCGTTCCCTATAGAAACAATTTAAAAACGCTGCAAATTCCTTGTCACATGGTTTTATTATTCGTGACCGAATAAGGCACGATTGAATACGAGCTCAGTGAAGAGTCCTACAAAGCTGTTTTTGGCGGTTTTGAAGTCCAAAATTAGGTTGCTATTTCTGACAAATTATTTTCGATCATTGAAATTTTCACTGAATTGTCTCTGTTAATACTACCTCCTGTGTTGTTAGTTATTACAGCCATTTTCACAGGTTTCTGACCAGTAAGTAGGTATTGTATTTTGAGAGTTGAAACTTATCAGTGGTCAAAGTCAACTTCATATTTGGTCTCTTCGCCCATGGAAAACGATAATTATCTCCCTGTCTCGTTTCATCCAGGCCCAAGTTCACTATAACTTCAAATGAAAAAGGGTGCTATGGGGTTTTCACCCATAACACCTCTGGGAGTTGAAGTAAAGTGAATTAAAGTAACAGCCATTCAAGGCTGAAGCTTTTCGTCCGACTGCCCTGCCAGCGTCACGGACGTGATCAGCTGTCCTCCAATTAGAGGATCAGAATTCGACCTGATCATTTCGCTCTTTACTTGGCTACTCACTGCCTTACCCCCTTGAATGGAGAGGGGTTCGCCCAACAGCTCCATGGGTCTTACTTGGACATGTCACCACGTGTCATGGCAGTCACCCGAAGTACTCACCACACTCACGGTTTCTTCAGTGATCTCACGGGAACCGGTTTATTCCACCTGATAAGACCGTTGGGCACCCCTGGGTGTTTCCCAATCGGGCTGCCGAGATAGGGGACACAACTAGGGCCCAAATGGAGCCTGTGTGATTTTTTTAGACCAAAAATTAAGGTAGCTATATCGATGACATGGCGGACGGACATTGCATTTTTGGAATCTACACACCTTGAAATGTAAAAGAAAAAATTTTGAGGGTATGTTCCAACAAAATTTTCCGAACCGAACACATGTGTATTATTCAGAGAATAACAAACCAATAACTGTTTCTAGATACACTTCAGAACAATTAAGGTGCTGATTAAATACCTAGGTCATCCCTTATGTTTGGTAAGTCGAGAGAAAACATAGCTAATGCGTGCCTATAAACATGGCTTTTTACTTTTCAATGCGCACCACTCATCTAGTTGGACAAGGTCCACATTCACTTCACTAATTGTGTCACCCAACTCATCAGTTTTGCAGGATATACATTTATGTTCATCTGTAGATCATCGGTATAGGTTACATCATATATATGAACAGTGTACGAACACCTCAGGTAAAGAGTTCAGAAAAAATAGTGAGACAATCCCAATAGTACTGATCCCTGAGGCGTTCCAGTAGTAACACTTCGATAGTGAGAGAGATCCGTCCAGGATTTTTCTGCAATCCATCGCACCTCTCACCGAATCGAGTACCGGCCAGAACAGTTTCAGTATACTGTAGTGTGATTGTACGCTGATTGTCATTAATCAAGTTGTACTCGCATTTTCAGTTCATTTAATTTTATTGTGCAGAGGACAATGTCCCCCTTCGTGCACACAAAACGGAAATATAACTGCAATATGTAATAACACAATGCAGTTGGGTGTTCGGTGATATTATTTCATATGAAGAATGATGTTCATTTTGGATTCTGTTGATAGGTTCTTCTGCAACTCGAACAAATGTTATGCTCCATGAATAACAACAAATAATTAATTATACAATTTTTGAAAATTTACCGCATATTTATGAAACTGTAATTGCCCGGCGCTCCAGTGGAACACCTAAAAGTCTGCAAATGAGTGCTATAAATCAATCTCATAGCAGCCCAGTATTAAAATGTACTTCGGTATAAGTAGGTATACTGGTGCCGGTTCAATACGCGCCCCACAGAGGCCGAGCGCCCCACAGAAGGTGAAGCGCCCCATTCTTTCCTATCCAAAAGTAAACACCGTGTTGACAAATACTGCCGTCAGTTAGTACAATAGATGAGTGTGGAAGGTGTTTCGTTATCGCAAATACAAAGGGCAACGACCTATCTACATCAACATGATTTCCATTCCTAGGAGTGATCAGTTATCTTCTGAATTCCTTCGGTCCGCTATGCTGCTCCATGACTTACGAAAATATAGGGAAAAACGATGGTTGTGCGACGCAAAAACCGAAATTTTAAAGAAAAAGAGAGGGACGACGTGGGAGCTGTTCCAGTCTCACCTCGACACGTTTTGCTGGCGGCAATTGAGAAAAGATGTCCCTGACCTATTCTTGGCATTCCTGGAGGACGTGAAGGAGGTGTACCGGTCCTAATCCCGGTCCAGAAATCGTCGAAGCAGCTTCTGCTGATTATTTTGACAACTAGGTAAGCCGAATGCACATTTTCCTATTTTTAATTTTTGTGGGTTGCTTACTGAACCAGAAGCACAACTGAACCAGAAACACGACTGTTGGGCGCGTATTGAACCGTCTCCGGTCGCCATCATGTTTTAGTACTAAACCTCGTTCGACAACGTTCTGTCCGTATTTTCAACAATTCGCTCACGTTCCCATGCACCATACATCTGTTAAACTCACCAAATGCAACTGTCCAACAATCCCGTTTTTCGTTGACATCTGTTGGCTCCATCAGAGCGACCGGCGAGTCTTTTTGCCTCGGATCCCACAATTTTACTAAACCTGGAGAAAAAAAAGATTGGATTCCTTCTGTGACGTGAATGAATGTCTTCTTAGTGCTACAGGCCGTCGTAGGAAAACTTCCTGTGAATAAATCAACGAGCGATTGTTCAACGGCAGATTATGTTATTAAACTGTTTTTGTACGTACCGTCTCGACTTCCAGTAACGATTTCAGGTGGGCCACAACCCAAACTGTGGCCCCCGAACCCATCGATACAGTTGATTATGCTCTCATGACCATCCACTTCGTAAATGGGTTCTTTCATGTGCTCAAGATCCCTGAAAAAATACAATTCTCACGATTCCATCAGTGATTTTCTGCATAGTAAACGTAACAAATATTGATGGCTTTATGCAAAAACCAGGTTATGCCACATTTTTCCGAAATCGGGTTTTTGGTATAGTTAGATTCAGCTTTTCTAGCTCTATCATTGTAGAGTGATTTTATAGTTTATATCTTATTAGCATTTAGCTTAATATACCTAAACCAGTTAAAAGCGACATTCGTCTGTTCGGGCGTTTTCAGTTTGCAAAAAGCAGTCAAGCGCCAAATCCCCCCGCTTTGCAATTTCAAGGTAACCACCACGTTGTGTCATTCTCAGCCGGGCTCTTATAGCTGTGTCAATTGGCGACGAACTCCGTGATTCAGCCATTCAGTATTCAAATGGCGTTTACTTGGTATTTGCATATAAGATCTGTTCATTCCAATAACCAGGGTTTTGCAACAACCGGGTAAGCTCGGAAAAGGGACTTAAGGCTCATTTTTGGAAGTTCTGGACCCAGCAATATGAAAGAGCTCATCGAAAACCCCCTAG
Source organism: Leptopterna dolabrata (assembly GCA_954871275.1). Taxonomy (NCBI): domain Eukaryota; kingdom Metazoa; phylum Arthropoda; class Insecta; order Hemiptera; family Miridae; genus Leptopterna; species Leptopterna dolabrata. The sequence goes on along the minus strand of OX940983.1, from coordinate 14,127,293 downwards.
GTAAACTACTTTCACCTATCTAATCCCAAAACAACTCCTGTAAATAGGTGTACATCTCCAAAAACGTTGGTCATGTTTTCTCAAAAATCAACTTCCGTTGGTTACCAACTAAGTACTTTTTTTTCTCAGCCGTTCTGTACATAATTACATTCCTTTACAATTCAAACGTCACCATTTTAAATGGCGCCAATAGCCTATATGCGGCGTTGTATCAAAAAACAGTGATCAGAGTCACTCAACGTCCCTAGTTTGAAATTCGGAATTTACCACTCAAAAGTAGAGATAATTAAACGATTCACTTTCATGGTATTACGTTACACATCCAGTGAATTGGACGGTGCTTAATAAATAATAGGTTGTTGTACAATAGCCTCCTCTAATTTGAGACATTTAAGGGGTTCCCAGATTCGGTTATCATAGGATTTTTAATCATTTTGATGTAGTGAGGATGTTTCCCTCCTAACACTAAGTATTTACATTATTATATTACATATTATATGCCCCCAAGTCATGATTCTTATTTTACTGCATACCTACCTATCAAAAAATCATTTTGAGCTGTTCCCTAATAAAATCTAGTTTGAATCTTTTTAAGGGGAAACCTCTAAATATTGTCCTAACCATAAATTCTCATTTTGAGGTTTTATTAGGTAACGGTTCAGGTAAAAATTATGAAAAAACTACATGGTTGTCCCGAATTGTGACCTAGTGCACGCAAACAGAGATGTCTCAATTTGTGACCTTACCCACTTTTTTAAGAGACCAACAATCCTACTTTTCATAAAATTGGCGCTCACACACCTTCGGGTGATAGCTATCGCTTTATCGGCTTAAGAACAGTTAACTTAAGGTAGTTAACGACCAAAAACGGAGTTTCTGACGTTACCGATGTGTGAGAAATTTGGTATCAGTGTCAAAATTTTGTTCCTATCCAAAATAAGGAGCCTAACACCTACTATTATGGCTACTTATGTGTTACAGGTAGTCAACTACCTTGTCTAAGCTTACCAAATTTGCATTTGACCAGCGAAATTGCCTGTCGCCAGGTGTCGGTCTCGCAGGGATGAAGCTCCAAAAGTCCCGCATTTGAAAGCTTGTTCGGTTCTAGTCTGTAAAAGTGGAAAACACTTCCATCAATTCTCTGTTATAATCAATATGAAGGTTCTAGCAGGCGATGGTAATACAATTCTCTGACCTAATGTGTACGTACCTACGAGTACCTACCTACCCATGTGCTGGTTGAACATTAGGTAGTTTTAGTGGTAGTTGCTTATTTTACCTGAAACAAGATGCTATAGCGAGCGTCTAGTAAGGTAAAAAGTGATGTCACTTACCTGCCCCTTCTTTGGTTTCTTGCTTTTCATTACAAATTGAACCTACGTTTGCCTAGTACAGTTCTTTGTCTGGTCCCTACGTTTCTAATAGTGTCTAGGAAGATTTAAAAATGGCTGTTCATGTCAACATTCAAAATTTAAGCTGTTTTCCCTCATCAGCTTACCCACAGCACCCTGTCTCATACCACTGCTAGCATGATGTAGTGATGAAAGGTTATTTTCTGAAACTTTGTGGTACTTACCTTGGTTTTTGGTTTATTCTATTTCAGTACTTACCTAATGAGCCTTTGGAATCGAGTATAACAAATAATTCTGAACCCCCCTCAAAATTTGATGGTTTGCGTATCATAATACCAACCTACCTAAGCAGAATCCGAAAAAGGGACAAACATACAAAATTCTGTCCGTCCGCCATATTATGTGCTTTGCACTTTCCTTAGGTACCTGCCATGAACCTAATTGATGAAATTTGGTTTTTAAATAATACGTCCCATTTATGGGAACAACTTGGTCCGCGAAGCCGCGTGTTACTGTCAGTCATCTCTAAGGGTTGAAAAATAGTGGTTGATATTTTCAGAACGCCAGAGCTCAAAAGCTTTGAAAAGATAGAGGTTTTTATTTTGATTCCGAACTTGAGGATTTTTTTAGATCACCCGGAGCATTGTACGATGTGCGACCAGCCGTTCGTTCACTTTAAGGCCCTGAAGTTTGGACCGAAAAACTTCCATAGTACAACCGGAACAAAGTAAATTTACATTAGATTTTTCTTTGTTTATTTTTAATGGTATTATTTGTAGTGACAAGCTGGTACTCAGTACCTACGGGATCAAATTGTGAGTCTGTTCACCACAAATTTATGGGTTTCTCACGTCCGCGACTTGTTAAGCTAAAATCTTAATGGTTTTAGGGGTCCATTACCGCGGATGATTCATTGTTTACCTCTTTGAGAAGAACGCTTTCCGACGAATCGAGCTCGTAAAGGTCGATGATCCCCTCGGATTTGGCCGTGCTCCCCAGGATGACGAACTTCGCGGCGCAGGGAACCCACAAACCGTCGTAGAGGCAGCAATTGGTGGATTTCTCCGTGTGAACGATGATTTGCGGTTTGTCCATGATGAATTACGAACAGCGTTAATTAACTGATTCGTGACGCAAAACAAACCGACTATTTAGGGAAGAAATCCGACCAAATGAATTATAAGCGTTTGAGTCATCCCATAGCAACTAATCAACAGCCTGTAACCTGTAGGTATGTACTTACCTAGTAGGTAACATGGTTGTTTATTGTAAAATCGCAATGTTAATGATCAGTTTCATAGCCGTTTTTAGGGCAACTGTCAGTAGTGAGACACTTCCTTCTAGACTGTGCAGAAACTAATCCGTTATTTATTTTATTTATTTCGAAATTTACGGGCGGAGCCCAATTACAAAGTTCAATAAAATGTAGGTAATACTAAAATTGCAATTCTACAATACTTGATAACATTGCTATTCGAGTTCAGATAAACGTGTGAACTACCTAGGTAGGTGGTACTTAGTTTGATTCGTATGCGCATAGTTAGGTGACTACCAAAGATCAGGAAAGCAGGATGTGTTATGAGAAAAGCAGGGTAAAACATTTTAAGATTAGGATGAATGCAAATACGAACAGCACTATAATCGGTTTTTCTTTTACCTTGAGGGTCCAAGAAGCTGATTCCACAAAGAATCCGGTAGAGCACCCGTATATACGTTACACCCCTCGTCAGGTGTTAGTTGTACCCAAAAGTGGTACGAAAATAAGCAACCGTCATAAATATTTGCTAGAATGGAAACACTGAATAATAAATCCACTCCTCAAGGTCGAAATCATGTATGGACATGCAGTTCTGAACCAGTTCGGAATCGAACCAGTTACGAATAGAACTGAAAAGGGAGGGGATGAGAACCATTCAGAACTTTTAGTTCTAACTCTGTCGGTCCGAACGCTTTTCGAACTAGTTCGGAACTTATAACCAAAATATCTAACCTTATCCCTTCTTCTGTGCTATAAATAAAACAATTTAAAAAAACCAAACACTGAAATTCATGAAAAACGTAGACAATTTCCTTAACTATGCCCACTACCAGTGCTTTTAAACCTGAAGTACACTATCAACATCTAAGTTTTAAAAAAAATTGTTTTTTACAACATTTTTGTGGGATTAGTTGCTGGTCATTTAGAGCCACCTTGGACCTTATATACCTAGATTTTTGGGAAAAATTTGGACTCAAAACGTCATCATTCTCGAAATATTGGTCGATTTTATTGAACCAATATGAATTCTTATTAGGTACCTTACAACAGGTGGGCAATTTTGTTTAGGAGATTAAACTGGGGACTGAATTAACTAATCTTACTAGGTTAGATACCTATCTGTACCTAAGTAGGTACTCCATTCAAGGCAAGACAGCAATGAACAACATAATTTCACAAGGCATTTTCCTTGAAATTAACCACTCTTATTCAACAACACTAGGTACAATCTCAAGAATGTAGTCAAGTGTATAGGGAAACAAAGTGCAAGCAAAGTGATCAAACGTTTGCTGCTATTCAAAAACATTTAATGCCAACACATACAATCAACAAGTAGGTAGACACCAACAACAGTACCATATAAAAAATAAAACGGGAATATAGGTTTATACGTGAAAAGCGAGTTCGCCTTCCGAATCACTGAACTGTGGACCACTAATCTCATTTTCCACTTCATTGTCACTAGAACTTGAAGAATACATATTTATTGACAAGACATCTTCACTTCAAGTAGCCCCCACGATCCAACTGAATGGCAGTTAAACAGGCAAACTTCAACTTCTAAACAATAGCAATAACCATAGAATACCTACACTTTGTAATGTATAACAGCATGATCAATAAGAAAACAAAATGATAGCTGACGCCACAGGTAGAGTATAATAACTTTATAATAAGGTTACATGAGTGAAAACGTCTACTGCGCATGTCTTGAACTACAAGTTCTGAAGAAAATCCCGAACCTCTTGAACTAGTTCTGAATGGATACGAACTACTACGTCCGAACATCGAACTTATAGTTCGGAATCTTTCAGAACTAGTTCTGATGCTGACCGAACAGCCAGAAATGGGCGTGGTCAGTTAAGAACCATTCAGAACTGCTTGTCCGAACATAACCTATGCTAAGAGCCAGTTCGACGGAACTGCTTTGGTCAGCTCGACCTAGGTTTCCCGAACTCCCCTCAGGACATCGCCCTCCGGTTCAGCCTTGTACGTCTCCTTCATACCATTCAGTCTCCTTTATACCATTGTGCTATCCATCTAGTAACCCAATAAAATTAATATATATGTAATGTTCTGTATGCGGGATTTATGACTTCTCAACCTGTACCTTAAATCAACGCGATGAACATTACAAGTGCATAGGTACCTCTCGTAGCTGCCCCCTTGTTTTGACTGATCTGATGCTGGAGTGGAAACCACTCGCTTGGTGCATCATCCACTATAATAGCCTTCATTCCATCGATTATATAGGAACTTAGGGTAGAAAGACTCATTCAGAATAGATGGTAGAGATGTGTCGGTCATGAGTGACCTTGTCTCAAAGACCTTCTCTTTCAAGTGAACTGGTCCCAAATGACCTGCCGAGGGAATTTCGCAGTTCACCCGTTCGCCGTTCACTAAGGTTTCCACCGAGTCTCGGGCCCTTCCATCCCACCAACCGGAGCAGGTAGCAGGTCACCAGTTCGCCGTTCCTTTTGACAGTTCAGTTCGCCCTTATCTCACTCTTATCTCAATCGTCAATCCCACAGTCTACATTCTTTCCTATCCAGTGCAATAACTCGGGACATTTTTGTTTGTGTTTTACGAATCATGAGTAAAAAAAGTGAACTTAGGTTCCATTTCAAAGTATCAAACGATAACTCCGTCGGTTTGTGCAACTATTGTGGAGTGAAGATAAGTGTAAAGAACAATATTCCACGGCAAATTTGGGTCACGATTTTTGTTATTTTCCTAATTTCGTTATTGAAAAATATACCTATTTTTTTCTTTTTGAGAAAATGGTCTTAGTACTTTTATTTATTCTCCTACTTAACCTTACTAGGTAAGCTTTAAAAAATAATTATATGAATAAAATTTTTTACTAAAGCTTCTCTATAGATAATTCTATGAATTCAGCAGAAAAATGTTAATAAATTAGTCTAGAGTTGGCCGGTACTGAGAAATTCCTAGCAGGTCGCAGGTCCCGCTCGCACACTACCTGTGGACAAAGTGAACTGGTGACCTTCTCCAACTGAGAGGTTGACTGGGCTCGTACTGAGAAATTCCTAGCAGGTCGCAGGTCCTGCGCGTTCACTTCAAAGTGAACTGGTGACCTTCTCCCACTGAACTTGTCTTCGAACTGAGTGACCTGCTGGGAGTCAACTCACTCAGGTGAACTGGGTTTACACACCTCTAATAGATGGTAGGTACCCATAATTTGTGTTCTGATCTTGAATATATACGTGAAAACCTCCATTAAACCTCCCTCCTAGAGATCAGTTGAAAATCAGGGCAGAGAAGTAATACGACCAAACACCACTTGGCATAGTAAAGTTTTTATTGAACCTCATGTGGGACATCTTCGATTTTGTTTAGTAGGTAGGTTTAACAATGTTGTTTTGCGGCATTTAGATTATCTAACCGTTTAAAGTAATCTGGTTACTTATACTTATCAATATGTCAATATAAAAGAAATAAATTAGCTTTCCTATTTACATTTTGTACAGAGTTCGCTTCCCTATCCAGATACAAATGAACCTCACGGTGTCCCTATAATTACTTCTGAGTGACTCAATTCGAACGCAACCAACCAAGGAACAATTCGTCATGATTTCCGTTTGGCACTAGTCATTACATCAATTTAGTTACAAATTTAAAATTGTCTAAATTATTCAATTAACTGCTAATTTATTAAATTCGTTAGCTGGGTAGTTTTTCAAATAGGTCTGAAGATACATTTTTTGTAACAAAGAGAGCTTATTTCCACGTCATTTACCAAACCACAGCCTAGTGGAATCACCTTCTTTAACTATACATTATTCATATTTCGAATACATACTGTGTACAGGTTCTACGAAATTAGAATGACAGGTAATCGGTATAAATTATTGTAATCAAAGGGTCAATCAATTAAATGCACAAAATTTCGTAGACTTCGAACTCCGATTACAACAACCATATTTTCATTGTACTTATGAAAACTAATACCGCATCGCAAGATCCAAACCAACCTTCAGACTTTTATTGTTGTGTGAACTGAACGACTCCAACTAAAAATTAATCAATAATTCGAATTCCGAAATTGAAAAAACCTAAGTACTACTGAGGAACTCCATGGGGGTTTTCTTCAATCTATTTTTTAAATTTAATAGAGAAAAAGGCATTAAATGAACAGATAAAGCCTGTGATCAATATTAAAATTCATTTCACATTTAACTGTTTTTCTAAGTTTGTATCCCGGCAATGTCAGGAATTTAGTTAGTTTCAAGGGTTTGTATCTAAGTTTCAAGAGGTTGTATCCCGGCAATATCAGGAATTTAGTTAGTTTCAAGGGCTGTATCTAAATTTCAAGAGGTTGTATCCTGGTAATGTCAGGAATTTAGCAAAACCATTCAAAACTAATCTGGTTACTCGATGTCCAACACACAATCCCCCCACCCCCACAGGATTATACAGTTATACAGGGGTTGACGGTGGCATCGATTTGTGGATTTTTACGCTTTATTAAGTAATTACGCAAATTAAGCATAATTTGTCGCATAAACAAATCAGAGAAACGCTCTTACCATCGAGCTAAGAGTCGGGTAGAGGGAAGATTGAGTGATGGGCGGGTGAGTGTGCCTTCGACTCCATAGGCAATAATTATTCTTTTTTCGCTAGCTGATCTATTTAAAGTGATGTCCAGAAGTAAAACATCATGTGCCTCCTAGTAAGTATTGCAACATTTTAAGAAAAAACAAGGAAAACAAAGTGTACATAACTCAACCGTTGAAGGTATAAAAACGAGGAAAAATCCATAATTCTGGAGGAGTTTTTCCTGACTTCAAGAACGACATTTAAAAAAAACGCTGCAAATTATTACACAATCATTGCAGTTTATTATTTATCTGCATAGAAGCCCCTTCTGCTTAGATCGCTGTTCTCTCTCTCTCTTCCCCCCCCCCCCCCCCCTTGAAAGCCCTAAGTCGAGTACTGGAGCCGGCCCGGGAATTATAGTTCCATAAAAATGCGCGGAATTAAATAATTCCACTAGAAAAATACACCAGTGTCCAGCTTTCAGGCGTGACTTCTCTCTTCAATGAGGAATAACCATGGTTATGGAATTATTGCTAATTCGTTTTTTCACACTTGCTTTTTGTGTTTTGTTGATGAGAAAATTTGAATCGGTTCGCTGGATAGAGCATACCTATTTGTTTAGTTTCGGTGATTACATCACTGCCACTACTTCTTCCTCCATGGCAAAGCATAGCAGAACAGACCGGGCTGCCGACTTCTCAGGCAGTAGTATCAATGTCACAGCTCAGCAGCTCACCTCAACCTCATGGATTATATAAAACAAGCTGTACTGTTACAAAGGCGGCAATGAGTTTATCAAAACTTCCACGTTTAATTAAAATTGAGTACTTGTCATATCCAAATGAGATCATCTATGTCTACTTTCAAATGAAAAATAAAAAATGACGTGGGTACTCCCCACTGCAATGAATGGATCAGAAATATCCCCCTTTACAAAGCCCTCCAGTGAAACATCCTTTTTGGCCAGGAAGAACTTCCCGGCGTCAACCACTCCCCATCTCTACACTAGTCAATGGCTCTTACAAAAGGCATAACGTTTCACAGGACCCAAACTTCCCTTGACATTGGTACTACAGGATTTATAGTATCCATGGCTGCAGAGTCGAAAGGGTATTGTGAGAGTTGATGACTTCCACAAAACCATCAGGAGGCATTCTTTGTCGGTTAACACATCTCGCTCATGAATTCACAAAACAAGCTCTACGTTTTAGGCATAGTTTGACCGTAATAGCACATTTAACCATAATAGGATAATGGATAAACCAAACGAGGCTCCATGATAATCATACAACAATGAAATGTCCTCCATCCAGAGTTCGAATCCTTAGCAACAATACAACACGGGAACGTACAAAAACTAGTCTAACATAACAAAATACGACAAAAAATCAGATCAACGTGCATGGAGATTACAAATCATCAGTAGGAAGTAATAAAATAGTTAAAAATAAGTGCATAATAATGTCTCCAACGATATAATAGAGATGTTACGTGTTTGTAAGTTAGCTAATAGGTACCTAGTTTTCGAATAATAAAAATTAACATCAACGAAAACTTTCGACAATATTTTCAACAAGTGACCTGTTCGTACACATTTTCAATTGATCCCAAAATGTTACTTAATGCACGCCCTCTAAAGCACAAACATCACTATATCAACGTTCCAAGCTATAAACCGGGGGAACTATGAGTATGTAACTCTTCGTTCGTTTTTACAAAAATACTCAAAGCCAAATGCTTCACATAAGAATAAATACCTATTCAATTTTTTTACAGCACTACACAAAATCCTCTAAGGGCAATACCACTCGTAACATGTACTGAACAGCTGAGGCTATGCAACTATGGAAAAATTACTGGTGTTGAAAAATAATAATAGGGATTTAACATGGAAAGCAAGAACGTTTAGTTTGTCAGGGTTCTGCTAGAGCCTGTTGTCAGTGTTGCCAACCAGTATTTTTGGCTGATTTTTCACCAGCTCGACAGGTGCTCCACTTAAAACATAGAATAATGTGTGGTAATTTTGGAGTGGTTGGCCACACTGTTCTAGGGGTAGCATCAGATGGGCTGTTGATAACTCATGCTAAACATGCACAACCCAGACAATCAGACACAACAGTGGAATCCAGACAACATAAAGGGCCCCCGGGAACACCATCCTCTCGTGAGAGAGCAGGTGAAAATAGTGTTGATGACTAACTCTGAACAATCCACTGTCCAGTGAGCCCAATGATTGTAGTGCAAGTCATGTACCTCGAGACACCCACGGAAATTGAAGGAAGGATGCTGTGCAGGAAAGAGGAAATCTCTGTTTCATACAAGTACCGAACATGAGGAACATAGGTGGACACATTTACAGATGAGGAGGGGATTCAAAACAATACGCAAGTAAGTGTCAACAAAGCTGTCCAAGTACGCGCAAAGTGAAGGGCAATGACACTAGTCAACTACGGCCTTTAATGTAGTACTGTAGCAGGTGAGGAGGTCAGGATGTTGTGGAAAGGAGATCAGTGACCAGGGTTAGCGGAACTGACACGAGTAGCGAAGTGAGCTAATGCCATAGCTCTGGTGGATGCTCAATGGGGCCCATAAACGATCAGTTTGACAAACATGACCACTTGGGATTGTCAAGCAAGCGTGCAAACGTTCAAACCTGATTTCAGAGCCAGGCTCACTTCATTTAGAGCCAGTTGCCATAGGTTATTATAGTGATAATGAGCGCCAGAACCTAAAGCGTTTCTTGCATTGACTCCCGTGATGTGAATTTAAAAAAAAAAAGATGTTAGTCAAGAGAATGGTTGAAACCCAGATAAAAAAGGAAAGGAATGTTGCTGTGTAAACCAGATGATTATGCCAACTTTCTCCGGTGGATTTCAATACTTTACGAATTGTTGAAATTACTTTCTCTTTTCTGTTTATATAAATTATTTTGGTTTCCATAATTATTGTGGTAAATGGCGAAATAATGAAATAAACAATAACAAGAATGATTTATCGGCTTTCTCTTTACCATAACTTAGCACTGACGCAAGTATCATGATTAAAATAAATGCTCCAATGTTAATTCAACACTTTTAAAAGGTTCCACACGAAAGGAAAGGGTAGAACATAAGGAAAGATAATGACATTCAACATCTCGTGTAAACCTCCAGATGTGTTTGTCAAACATACCGCCAATCAAAATTTCTCTAAAAGAAGGATTTTTTTTTTCAAACACGTCAAAGAAAGGCGAATAATGCCAATTTTCTTTCAAACTCGTAAATTCTGTCAAACTGTTTGATAGTTTACGGGCCCCTTGAGAATGGGAAGAGATACAGAGGCAGATGGGGAAGGAAAAGAGATCCTAAGGGAGGAAGGGTCGAACCAGGATTCAACGGCCAACTAAAGAAGTGGTTAAACCGAGCTTTTACTTTAAACTAGAACAGGTTAGACAGAACTGGACCAAAGTGAGACCTCCCCCCTCTATTTCTACCCTCACCACCATTCACAATGATCTGTTAAATACAAATTACCTTGGTGTGATAAGCCAGCCACTTGAAAACACAAACTATTGAGAAGCTTTTTACATTCAACAAAAGGCATACGCTTGAAGCTTACAATGATTTGCAGAAACAATAGCTCTAAGGAGCAATAATGCTTTAGATAACTAATTACAGCTAGCATCATAACACAATCAAAATAATTATAGCAACAGTGATGATTCAATAAATTATAGGCACGTTCCAGAGTGCGAAAGTGCAGTGAAAGGCTCTGCGGACTCGCCCTACACTGGCGTAACACGTTCCAGTGGTCTTGACTTTGAAGTTCGGCTTGAACTGTCCTAAGAGCCCAGTGTTGTACTTGGTGTACTTTCTGCACTCTTCCAGGGGCAACGGCCTTGCACCGAACTAGAACCATGTGTAACCTCCCAAATTTGCATTTCTCTGCAGTCTTCCAATGTGATCACTATCCCCTGTCCAACACTCACCCAAAGTCTTCTACGCCCAAGTGTTTTTAGTTCACTTTTGGCCACAGTTAATTGCCAACTCAACGGAGAATTATTTTTTTAAAATATTCAGAACACTTGGAAAAATGGTAGTTTGAAGCCTGTTTTCAAAATTAAGCGTTATTTTTTTAAATGAGGGTAATCAATACTAAAAATGCGGCAAGAAATCAGTATCACGTCTACTGACATCTGACTGCCTGTTTGCCCAAGGAGGCGGAGCGAAGCCTAGAGGTGGAGGTTCCCAATGCTGCCCGCCAACAGCCCAACATTAGAAATGGCAAACCTTCGCGCCAACCTTAAAGAACCATTGCCGTGACCTTTCCCTCGGTTTGATTTTTAGAACGTGTTTTTTAAACTTGTTTATAAACTTGTGGTTCCATCCAACCATTGTGGTTAAGTGCAGTGTTTAAAGTGATGCACTAGCGTTCTAAGGGGGATCTGAGCTGAACTACCTACTCAGCAGTTTACCTCATACGTCATTTCAAGGGGGAACTCAGAAATTCACATTTCACACTCGTTTTCCGCAGTCAATAAGTGCCAGGAGAATTTGCAATCCACGTAAGCTTCCCACTATTTTTATTACCCAAAATTTCACTCATATGGCCAGCATGGGTGACTGGAACTTTTTTCCCCCGATCATTTCTGGTTTTGGCCGCAGTTGTTAATAAATAGCCCAATTATTTTTATTACCCAAAATTTCGCTCATATGGCCACGCTGCATGACAGGAGCTTTGTTTTTGTGATCAGTAGTATGTGTTATTTTCTCATAAATGACATTTTGTTGATATTTAGTCATTCGATGTTTTCAGTTGATTATAAAATGTATGTCGGAGATATGTTGGATGGAGAATTCAGAAGCAGGAAAAGAACAAACAAACGAGCATGACCACAGGAAGGTTACAGCAGTCATCAGGTTATTACAGTTGTTTTTCACGCTAATACACACCTACCACTGTCTGAATAGTTTCTGGCATTCCAGTAATTCAGTTCGTGCATTGATAATATTCAGAACTCAACCCTCACTCATCACACACTGAACTTGCTCATGAAATAATCGCAGCGCTGGAACGTACCTAAAAAAATAGTTAACCAAATTTCCTGCCAATAACAATATGACGTGACAGCAACGCTGTGCCAACTCACGAAAAGATGTTTTCTTTGCAAGTTTACATAAAATTATGTAAGGGAACGTGCTTAAACATAAATAGTGAATTTTCATGAGAAAAAGTGCGGTGCTGAGTGCATTTAAATTTGGAAACAAACAGGAATGGATCAGAGGAACATTTTGGTGTTCAAATTCACCAAATACAAATCAAGCTTGTACGATAGGATTCAAATAAATAACTAACAAAACATTACAATCATAGTCGAATCAACATGCAAGTAACCTTGAATCGTAGTACTTATCCAAATAATCACATAAACTGGGATAAAGTGCCTTTAACAGTTAACGACTTGCTAGCTAAATCTCTAGCAAATGAGCAAATAATTGAAATAAATTCGAGAGTTAATACATTTTATATGTGACAAGCCAGCATCCCATATCATTGGAGGGGCAAACGGATAACGTTTGTTAAAAGCTATTAAATACAAAACAATAATTTTTTAGTGTTCAGGGATGTGATTGTTTATAGAACAGTAATTTCTTTTTTTAAATATTTCAATAAATAACGAGTTTGAGAATATTTCATAAGCGAATTCTACGTCTTAACCGAAGCAGTTCTGCAGAGTAAAAAACTCAGATTAGTTGTAGTTTGGATTAAATATGAACGAATATTTTAGTACGTTTGTAAATATCGTAGTTCGTAGTGGTCTTTCATACTACGAACATGTCCGGGCTGGGCTGAGCTTGGCTAGCTTTCATAGCTTTCCGTTTCTCTTCGATGAGCTTCCTCCTTGCTTCGTCCCGGGCTCTGGCAGCTTCCTTAGCTTTGGGGTCGACCTTTTTTGGGACGACTTTTTTAGAAGTCGCGCTAACCTTGGGTGGTGACCCTTTAGCGCTATCAGTCTTATCAACCTGAGGGAAAACGAAAATATTATTATTTCAATACGATAACGCATATCGACTTACTGTAGTTAAGCTGCCTGTCTATAATGTTATTCGGGTTGACCCCTCAATGTTGACAGAAATTCAACAACACTCACCAGGGTGTGATATTGTCCCCCACCATTCATGTTTGTATAGTAGAATCCCGCTAGCTAATTCGAAGAAAACCCTCCCGTCCCTTTAAAAAATCGCGCTAATTCGAAGAAGACCTATGTATTTTGGTCCTCTCGGTGATTCGCTGGGTTTTTTTCGCGAGCTAACCCTAATTAATTCGAAACGACTGTTTACCCTCCCAATTCGCACAAAACTTCGATTTAAGACGGGTAAATAATCGTCGAATTCGAATTAATGAGGGTTAACTCGACGATGTAGGAGGGATTTTGCTGTTAGTTCCCTTGTTACATAAATGATTTTTCTACGAGAAACTTAAGTAGGTATAATTAATAATTATGTTGTAATAGTCCTTCAATAATTCGAATTTTTTTCTGCTTTATTGACAGTAAATGTATGCTTCTTCTTGAAATAAAGTATAAATAATACTACAAACTATAAATAATCTATATGAAATCCACAATAAGCAGACTGCGAACCCACTGATTTAACTCATTTAGAAGTTTAGAACTTGCCGCAGAGGGGGGCAACCCCTCTGTGTGACACCCCTAATCCGAAATCTCGCTGATTCGAATTTTTTGCGGGTCCCAAGATCCCAAGATTCGAATCAGCGGGATTCCACTGTAGTTACAGCGATTTGAGAATATTTAGCAATGGTACCCAAGACGATATAGCCCCGAGACGACCTGAATCCGCCTAACCTATTCTCTTCCCAGCCTCAATTGCGACGGGCGGCTTAAGTGAAGGTTGTGACAGAGTGAAAGGTGAGTGACGGTGGACCCTCGAGAGTCCCCCTCCTAGACCAGCGAGATTATCACCAGTTAAGAAGGGATATCGATGAGGCTTCCACCAAAACAACCCCGTCTTCACCAGAACAACAAACGACTCGAGAAAAGCCACTGTCACACTCTTCCCCACGACATACTTTTGGGCATTGGAAGTATGAGCAGGAAAAGGGGGAACGAAAAACAGTATGAAAATCTGTAACTGGTGGAGAACAAAGCTCATACATACGAGTATTGTCGGAGAAAAACATGTTGTGAGAGGTTGTTGTCCAGTGAACTGTGCTCATCTGGGCAAAAGCCACTGTCACACTCTTCCCCACGACATACTTTTGGGCATTGGAAGTATGAGCAGGAAAAGGGGGAACGAAAAACAGTATGAAAATCTGTAACTGGTGGAGAACAAAGCTCATACATACGAGTATTGTCGGAGAAAAACATGTTGTGAGAGATTGTTGTCCAGTGAACTGTGCTCATCTGGGCAAAAGCCACTGTCACACTCTTCCCCACGACATACTTTTGGGCATTGGAAGTATGAGCAGGAAAAGGGGGAACGAAAAACAGTATGAAAATCTGTAACTGGTGGAGAACAAAGCTCATACATACGAGTATTGTCGGAGAAAAACATGTTGTGAGAGGTTGTTGTCCAGCGAACTGTGCTCATCTGGGCAAAAGCCACTGTCAACTCTTCCCCACGACATACTTTTGGGCACTGGAAGTATGAGCAGGAAAAGGGGGAACGAAAAACAGTATGAAAATCTGTAACTGGTGGAGAACAAAGCTCATACATACGAGTATTGTCGGAGAAAAACATGTTGTGAGAGGTTGTTGTCCAGTGAACTGTGCTCATCTGGGCAACCTCTAGGTGATCAACCTCCATCGTTAGGATGGAACAACTATTGGGACTTGTAAACTGGCACGGCACTACTCGCCTTCAAATGAGCTCAATATATTTTAATTATATTGACACTAAAGGGGGCAATGGGGGTGGGCAAGCCTATAGATGTATTATCAAAGGGACAGGATGATTGTAAAGGAATCCTTCTGGAAAGCCCATAAAGTGTATGGAGTATGGTGAATTATTCAGCGCATACTACCAAACCACGCTCTGCTACCATGTGACAGTGAGAGGAGAGTGATGGTAGGCCCTTGAGAGTCCCCCTCCTAGACCAGCGAGATTATCACCAGTTAAGAAGGGATATCGATTAGGCTTCCACCAAACGGACCCCCTCTTCACCAGAACAACAAAGGACTCGAGAACATCCACTGTCACATGGTTAACCTTGAGTTACCTAATGTAAAATATCAATCTGGAGAATCGCTATGAATTAAAGGTGTACAAGAAAATACCGTAAGTCTATCAGTATGACTGTACTTCAAAACTTCTCCAAGTAGTAGCCTCAGTAACCTTTTAGCGAATTTTCGAAGAAAAGGAAGCTATTGTTCTCGGTCCAAAATTTTTAAAACTCTAATTTCCGAAAGATTTTTATACCAAAATCCGTTTCAGACCATCCTGAATTCCCTGCCGAAAGACACCAAAAATTATATGTATATATATATATATTTATATATTTATATATTTATATATTTATATATTTATATATATATTTATATATTTATATATGTATGTCATTCCAGACGATAACTCTCGAAAGAATTGAGATAAAAAGTTCAAATTTGCACGAAAAATCTGTCTTGGCAATCGACAGGCTAAGTTCGAAGATGGGCAGAATCGGGTCACCCTAAGGGGGAGTTTTGGGGAGTTTTAGGGGAGGAAAATTACCCATAAATTCCCAAAATGAAAAAGTCTGACAAGTGACACCTCATTTTAAAGGTTTTTGTACGCTGAACACGATGGTGAAATCAGAATTGCGATATCTCATTCCATTCTCAAACTGGAGCACTTTGAAGATGAAGGAACGTGGTTATTTCTTGAGATGTTCTTCCTGGTTCGTCTGCTCTAATCTGATAACGGAATGGGATATCGCAATTCTGACTTCACCATCGTGTTCAGCGTTGGAAAATCTACAAACCGAGGTGTTACTAGGCAAAAAATTGAACAAAAAATTTGTTACGTACCCAATACCTACTCTTCTGGTATTCAAAACATTTTTGATTTTCCCATCCCCCTCCTTCCACCCCAAATTTTACTTTGCGTAAAACTACTCCTGTTTTAATTTTGTATGGTATCAAGTTGGGAAAACATTGGCCGAAAATTAATTTTCAGAAAATTTTAGCCGGAGGAGGAAGATGCCGAAAACTTCGAAAATTCGCTCTTATAGCCATGCTGCATGACTGTGGTTTTTTACATTTTAAATTCTTTCCAATATGTAGAAGCCATGGTGATACATTATTATATTGTTGAAAACGTTTATGCCTCCGATTTTATAACCTGCTGTCCAATTGTAACACCCAAAATTGGGTTAACAAATCGATGAAGGGGGAAAAAAATGTTCAAGAAGTTGAAAATGTCATCTTTTGTGAGGGCCCAGGATAACTGCATACACAACTTTGTCAAACTTGCAAATAAGATTTTCAAAGGCAACAGACGCCAAAGTTCGACTGACAGTGAGTTGGAATGTTCCTTGACAAATTTTTTTCCAATTGTCTGACCTTCGTAGCACCTGTTTTCTTTTCTCTAATTCATCTTCATCACATTCTGTATTTACCCACATCACTTCATCCTGTTTCCATGATCAAAACAGACCAGTTAACATTCCCAAACTAAAAACACTCCAGAAACGCCTACTTTCAAATTTCAAACTTGATACGTTTGATCAGCAATTTTATTCCGACCCACACATTCTAATAAAATATGATCAACCTCTGACCAGCAGAGATATGGATAACTAGGAGAAACCTGAACGTCCAGGTATTTCAATGCTCTACATCTGACACTTAGCGTATAAAGTAACTGATAAATACCGAGGTGAAAATATATTTTATTAGACTTGAAAATCTATGGAATTACGGGATTTTGAAAGCTTGGGATTTTGAAAGACAGCTGGACTTTTTCATTCAGCGTCGACCCAAGATGCCTGATGTCCACTCACCTAGGAATGGAAAATTGCATTAATATTTACAGTCCGAATATCTGTGATCGTTATCAAGCCACGGAACTGACCATCTGAAGACAGAGGACACATATACCCACATACCACCATACCACCCCCCCTCCCCCACCAATCCATGCACACTATTGACTTCAAGCTGTATTAACTGAGCATTAAGAAACAACTTAAATAATAATAATAATAATAATAATAGTAATAGGTGAACTTACATCCTGTTTCCAGTCGTTTCTCTTTAGTTTTTTAATTTTGTTGAACTCTGAAATCACCTCTTCAACCTGAATCATCACCATGTCCCAGAAACCGGCCAAATCTTCGTTGGTCGTTGGAAAATCATCCAAATTCGATTGTTCCTACAAACATACAAACAGTACTAAACTTACATAAATAAGTTGAAATTGGTCATTTCAAAATTATGGGTTATTTCAAGTGTCAATTTTTTGGCACAAAAGTATTCATCTACTATGTCCACTGACGACATCCCTAATCAAGCATGCAGTTCCACACGTTGTTTGCGAAATATAGCACTTCGAAGAATTTAAGGAAAATGTCCACGCTTTGAGTATATGACTAGGCAAGATTCACCTTCACCTAAAAAAATATATTTGATCAATATTAAAACAATGAATAAATAGTACCTGTCATAAAATTACTTGAACTACAGCTACCTACAGCTACAGCTAGCTACAGCTTGAACTACTACCTACAGCTAGTGACATGCCATGGAAGAGAATGTGAGGAAATTAATTAATTTTAATCACGAAAATAATTAGCATATCAACATCAAATTAATAGCTCATTTGATACAAAAGCTCTGTGATACAACCCATAATTTTGAAATTACTGATCCATAGACAGGCTGTGGTGTTCTCGAAGTGTAATAACGGAGAAGCTTCAGGGGTACGAGGACCACCAGGTGTTCTTATTGAATCAAGGCAGTTCTCCTGATCCCCACAACAAGCTTCTGGAGCTTCATATTATTGTTTGAAATTAATAAATTTGAAAATTATTAAAGATAATCTTAGCGCCCAGTGATTATTATGAATCACTCAGGAATACGGCCAATTGGTAACCTGCACCATTCAGAGTACATCAACTCCCGTGATGTTGCTCACTGAAGTGACACATTCAACAAGTAAGATAAAGACGCAAAAGAATCTCTAGCGGCCAAAAATCGCCATGTGATTGCAAGCAGAATTTCGGGTGGAATCGAAATTCATAACCGTTTATTTCACAATTATTTCTGGTTTGAAGAAATGTTTTTCCGACATCCTCTAATTGAAAATGGGCGGTGTGACAGTTATCTCGAGAACTCCAACGATTTTGATGAAATTTTGTATACAAATAAGGGCGACAATTACGGTCTACCTCGGTCTTGTATTCATAAAAATTCCGGGCCATCCTTAACGAAAAATTAAAACATACATCTCGCTGTAATTAAGGAATGTCTCGAAAGCGGTACAACAGTCTGCGGCCGTCGCCGATGGAGCGGATCCAGAACGATTTCTGTGGGATAAGCCGTTCCGATTTTAGTGAGAGAAACAGGGCACACCTAACAACGCCTTTTCAAATCTCATAATCGTCATGTTCATCGGTAGCAGTGTCGGGTAGGGATTTGATACGTTTCGTGGACACCCTCTAGGTGCTAAATTTGATGAGTTTGGACAAGTGAAGCTCGGTAAGCTCGCTAGTTCATGTAAAATTTCGTGACTGGCTGTTTGTACAAGTGAAGCTCGGTAAGCTCGCTAGGTCACGTAAAATTTCGTGACTGGCTATCATCACCTTGTGGTTCTTGTAAAAATGGTTTATTATTCTATTGGAGATACCTACAGAAATGTTGGCCGTTCATTTATTGTAGTTTCAGCCTTAAATGTACGTTAAAATTTGGCCTAAAATCGTCGTTCTTCCGCACACAGTTTGGGTCCCCATTTGAGAACAGATTTGCTCCTAGCTGTGCTCCGAAACTCGGCAGCCCGATCGGAATACACCCAGGGGTGTTACAGGTGAAAAATGGGTGTGAAAATAGGGATTTTCGATGGTTTTTGAGGTTTTAGAGAACATGAGCTTGATTTTGACCAAAGGGTGAAGAACTGAGGTTGTAACGAAGGTTCAGCTCCCAAAATTTTTTATGAGTCAAAAACCTGGGAAACTGACTGAAATCACCACAACTTGTGAAATAACACTAGAAGTAGTATTAATAGGTGAATCAACAGTTGAATGGCACTATCGATGATCAAAGATATTTGTCAAAAATAGAAGCCTAATTAATTCGTGTTTTGGGGGGACAAAATTTGTGGAAACCATAAAAAAATAGCTATTTCAGTTACCGCACATGAAAGATACAATAAATGTATTTCCAGCATTCCTGTAGTATATCCAATAGAAAAATAAACCCACGAGACAAGGACTTCGCAGCGTTTTTCGATTTTATTCCCCGACAAAATCACGTGAAAAGCATCAGAAAACACAGCTAGCAATGCCGCATCAGCAACCACCGATTTTTGAGTAGAAACGCGCACCGCAGAACTGGTTCCCCAGATCGTAAGGTCATGCTTCGCCACTGATAAGCAATAAGGAGGAACTCACTATGTTTTTGAGACACAGCCCTTTGAATTGATTCAGTTTTTGAGCAACTAGCAGTCTGGCTTTGCCGGCAGCTGCCCGCAAGACTCCGCAGGCCTCTTCGTTTTCGCAGCCCTCCAGCTCCTTCTCCCCCATTTCCGCGAGCTTCTCCAGAGTCTGAACTTGGTCTGCGTGAAGCTAAAAGAAAATGAGAGAATTGTAAACATGAGGCGATATCTTTTGACGATTGGGGAATAAAGGAGTACGTAGTACCTACAGGAAACGAAAGTATGGCATTCGTACCTCTAACTACGAACTTTTTAACACTGAACAAGAAAGTACACGCTTCTACGTAACAGAATTTTAAACAAATTTGATTAAAAAATATGTTTTGAGCTCAAGGTACCTAGTTCAGCTCCTCACTCCTACAGGCCTGGACTGAACCCTACTGGCTCACAGTGGGGTTTTCGTCGTCATCAGTGTTTTCCTTACTAAAACCATACTAATAGAACGTTTCGCGCTGATTCTGAATATAACCGTGAACAACCTCGAAAATTCACTTGTTCTACCACTGGAAACGACCAAACTGATTACGAAATATGAAAGAAACGTATGTACATAATCAAATTTTGCTTTGAATGAGACAACCAGTTCTCCAGTTATGTAGCCACCATTTTTGGTTTTTTGAACACTGTCCTTGCCAGTTTCTGTAAGATGTATTGCGAATTGCTACACATAGGTTTCATTCGACGCCGAATTTGACTCTGCACTTTTTTAAATGAAACCAATTAGGTCGATTCCCATGGTCAAAAAAGTGAATTTTCGAGGTTGTATTACGTTTTTCGCAGTTAATAAACGCTGGCTCTCACGGTGAATTTTATTTGGGTTTTGTTGTTTTTTTATATTTTTGATTTTATTTAAGCAATGCATTGCTAATTTTCATCTCAAAACTTAGTGTAGCTTGGCCAACAAACGGATAGAAAGGAATCGAAATGACGTCATAAGTGGATGCCGCTGATGGTTCTCCCCAGGCGGACGCGGGGGTGAGGGCCTTTACCTATGACGTCATTTCGTTTTCTTTCCACTGGTTTATAGCCCACTTTTGACCATCGGATACCCCTTCATATAGCACATTTTTGGAAAGCACTCTCCGAGATCTTTTACTCAAGAAAATAAAAGAAAACAGGCTTAATGAGGGCTATTTGCACGTTTTTTTTTTAAATTTTTGATTTTCCATCCTTTCCTGAGAATTTTGACACCAACCGCACGCTCCTACGATAAGCACCTAGTTCTTTTTCTATGATTTTTAAAAGTTTCCAGAGGTCCCCACACGTCACAGTGGGCGGGGGGGGGGGGGTCCCGCCCAGGAGAGAGGGGTGTGATGACGTAGGAACCTCTGGAATGAAGAAAAATGGAGTTATTGAAAAGTTGTCCATTTCCACTAATACACGAAAAAACGCGAAAAAAAAACTGTTATACAGGTTCCGGTGATCAAACCACCGTCAGTAACAAACAATAACTACTGATGTTACTGACGATTGCTTGATCACCGAAACCGGAACAACAGTGTATTATTCGCGTTTTTTCGTGTATTAGTGGAAATATACAACTTTTCAGTAACTCCTCTGAAATATAAAACTTCTCAATAACAACTTTGAAATGGGTTTCCACGATTTCTTCGCAAGTGATTTAATTCGAACCTCTGGAATCTTTGAAAAAATCATTGAAAGAGAAGTACTTATCGCAGGAGCGTGCGGTTCGTATTAAAATTCTCAGGATGGAATCTACTTTCATTTAAAAAATAATATAAAACCCATTTTTGTGACCCATGCTAACAGCCATCGCCCGTTCTACCAATTTTTGACGCCAAAAACCTCAAATTCGATTAATTGTTCTTCTAGGATTCACCACTTGATACCACTTAGGTGATTTTATATCAATTTTTACCGATTTTTGACCCATAAAAACTCACAATTGACACCACACGCTTGATATACGAAAATTTGCCTTCGAACTTACACTTAGGCTTTCCATCACGAACATTCTGGCGGCTTTTTTTGTATCTGTCATCAAGTAGGTAATATCGTCTAGCGACAAACATACACACAGAAACGGATATGCATCAGACAAAATTAAAAATTCAAATAACTACCTACCTACTGAACATTTTTTTGGCCCAGTGCTTGAATACGCTCTCTTAGACATTCCTGTTTTCGCAACTAGAACCCTGAATTCTGCGATATGTTTCAAGTACATGTACGGTTCATCAAACGATGTTTTTGACAAAACCCAACTTACTTTCAAGAAATAGTGCCCGTCTTTGGTTTCCTCTCCGTTGAGTTTCTCCTGTTTCTGAGCAGTCGCATCCGCCTCATCGGTCACCTGCAGGTTTTCCATTTCTTTCACTTCGTCTGGATCGCTGAAAATAACAGAATTCCAGTCCCACGAACTTGAAAAAAAGCGTTTTGTTTGAGTGAGCTTAAAAACAAAAAACTGTGCAACTTTCGGGGAAAAAAATTTTCATGATGGTTTGTCAAAGAACCAATTTGAAGGGAGCTGGCAACGGGAAAATACTCAACACATGCCCGGTGAATTTTTACGGATAAAAAATATAATCTTAAATACGAGGGAGGTATTAGGTAAATGTGGGTTCTGGCCAGAAGTGAGGCGAGCGAGATGCGATCGAATATCGAGACAATCGAGGCGTCCAATGAAGCGGAAAACTATTGGTGGGGTGTGTTCCAGGTAAGGCAGTTCGCAAGGGTCAAGAGTGAACCGCCAAACAATGCTATTCAAGGGGATAAGCCTTCGAAACGTGAAGATTTATGTGCCTATGCGTATACTCGGTATTAATCAAATCAGTGGTTAGAATGATGAAATTCTTCGTTAACCCCCGTTTAATGGAAGAGCGGCCAAGTTATCTAGATTTTTCTCTGAATTTCCGTCAGTACATTTGTTATCTCATCACGGCTCAGCTGAACTTGGTGAAAAGTTAGGTGTATCGAGGATAATCCGACTTGAAACCTGTGACCATCAGGATTCTAAGGACTACAAGCAAGAGGGGGTGAAACACGTCATTAGTAAAATACCTTAGCAAGATGTTCTGATTTGAATGAAACTTGTGTGACGTGTCTAGGGCAGTTCAGGTTTGATGTGAGGTAATCAGGTAAATATTAAACCGGGAAGGGTTTGATGATGATATTTTTACACATCCATAAGGTTATCCCTTACCATTCTAGTGTTGTTACCGTTTAGCTCTTAAGAAATCCAATTATAACAAGTTTAGTCGTAAACCACTTCCAAAAAGACAGGACAGACAACGTTTCACTTCTTCACCTCCCTGCGCCGCCAACCCGCCTTTAGCAGCCTTTATGGAGGACACCCGGATTCTTTCGGGACATCCCGGTTACTTCATCCCAATAATTCAAGTTCCCCCAGGAATTTAAGTTCCATAAAAATGCGCAAATTCGAAAATTCCATCATTAATTCATTGTTGTTATATTCATGAAGCATAAGGAAAATAATAAACCGTTGCGTAAGAAACAGTTGGGTGACAATTTACCTGTATAGATGCCCCTTCTGCGTAGATCACTGTTTTCTGTGGTCATTACCTACCCTCGAGCCCACCAGGTTCTCACACACTACGCAGGAACAGGATAGGAAACAGCCATGGGATAAGGGTCGTATTTTTTTGCTTCTGTGTATCTGAATGGAGATAAGCACATTAAGTGGGACGCGGCGGTCAGAGCATGGGGTAGGCACAGGACGGGTCGCTCTCAAAGCAAAAACGGCGGAGCCTGGCACGGTACATTCCCCCTCCACCTTCCAATGTTTATGTTCCCCACGTTCACGCCCGCCTTCCCCGCGTTCACCCTCAAACCCTTGCTTGAAACTAAGGGAGCATGTTGAGCGGCGGAGGAAATTCCTGCCTAGTGTGCATATAGGCACAGGACGGAACAGCAGCAGCCGGCCAGCATCTCGCCCCGCGGCGTTTCCTGTCCTCTTCCAGCAGTGTGCATGCATGATTCATAAGTGATTACATACACTGTATACGTAATATGCTTTACGATTACGCTTCGTAGGAAATAATATTGTGGATAGAGGTAATTAGTACGTGAATATAACAAACCTTGACTTGTCTGGAGTTGATGTGCGGCCCTTCCTACTTGCCACAGTCAGCTGTGCCCGAAATTCGGGCCTCAAGAGTTTGAGAACGGGTAACGAGTCTTCGTTTTTCTCAATCTTGGACTGAGGTGTTGTTGTCTCCTTCAGGAAATGAAGAAACGAACTCTGAATTTTGGAAGGAATTCTGAAATACCTAACAAAACCTAATTTTACGTATTTTACCTATCTTTTATTTTTACGTACCTATTTATTTGCTTTTAATAATACAGCAGACAGTTTGATAAAATATCAATTTTGAAGATCAATGACGAGAATTTGTCATCATTTACAAGATCATTATTTCGCTTGAAATGTTGAACACTTATTTTTATATAGGTATTTGAATATATTAACTAGGTATATATTTTGTTTTTTCTTTTTTCTTTTCTTGGTTATTAGTTTTTTCCCGTGCAAAAACATATTTTACCAACTTTATTAAGTGCGAAATATTAGGATTAGGTACGGTTTTATTTTTATATATAAATTTCATTGAAGACATTAATTTGTATGCCTATATATTTTATTTTTGTTTTTAAAACCTCTTTTAGTATTTTGTATTCAACCATACAGCGAGAGTTAGAACTAAGTTTGGATGTGCACTAGAAATTCTCAGTTATTTTATTAAAAATTCGCAATGGACAATACCCAAACTTCATATCGCATGAACAGAACCTTGTCATAGAGTAACTTTAGATGGTTGGCTACATTAGCTGATAGGGTCCTGTTCGGATAGGCATCTCACTTTAAGTACAATATAACCTTGTGGGTAGTCTTCATGCAATGTAATTGAACCAGACTGTCTGAAAGCTGTTTTGTTTTCTCCCATTATTACCTACCCGCATAGACAGTTTTCTGTAGTTACAAAATATTAGGAGTATGGTACCCTCATTGGACCGTGTCCGTGATCATGATCAGCGCGGTTTTCATAAATCACTCGTATTTTTTCTAGTAAACTAATTTTCTGCAACAAAGTTGTACAATAATTAATTCATCCATTCATTACTGGTTGTTCATGGTTGATCAGGTGGTTCACTACAGTTTTATTCCAAATTACATCTATATATCTGTCATTCTGTTTCCATGGAATACAAAGAAGTTTAATAAAACCTAATGGGGCTTGGCGTTAACCTCGAAGGTAACAAACCATAATGAATCACATTTCTGAAGAGCTTGTTTTTAACATTTTATTTTTCGTAGGTAGGCTACAAGTTTCAACCTGCAACGGGGTCTTCTTCAGCTTAATATTGCGGGTTGTTGGCCATTATAACAATCAAAACATCAATCTTCATATTGAAGAAACTTCAAAGCACTGTCCAACAGCCTGCTACTTGTTTTAAAAAAAAAAACTTGAGCAAACGATTCGGGATGAAACATGTACCTACGAAAATAAAAACTTAAGATCAAGCTCTTCAAAAATATAATTCTCAAACAAGAAGATGACATACTAGACAACCATGAATAACGTATTACTAGAACGACTTGCTGCTTACCACGGACACTACTTCAGTATCCATGATGATGCAGCTGGTTGACGGTTCCTGCTGCATTATTGCAAACAATAGAAATATAGGCACTATCCCTCCATGGTATTTACATTCAAAAAAAGATCGCGGCAATAACGCTGTACGGGTTCTACCCTTTAGAGACACCAGCCATCTCAGACAGCAGAAGCGCCTTATCTCCTAGACACCAACAAACTACAAGGTCACCTCATCTTCAAGTGAGTCTATGATAACCAACAGGCAGGTAATATCGCTGAAACTTACTTTTTGGTTTGTTTTGTTACTCGTGGTCTTTCTAACTGTGTAAAATCCTTGCGCCAGGGCTCCCGGTCCATAGAGCCGCTCGACTCTCTGGACAATGAAGGATGACGGGGAAAGCTGCTGCGTGATGTTGGTCGGAGTAATGAGCTTTGAGCCTAGAGATGACAAAAATAAAAATCAAGAGCCATACAAAAATCGGTTTAATTTTAACGATATAATTCAGGCAAGAGCCTGATGAGCTAAGGAAACCGAATTCTTATTGCAGAAGAGAGATACAGGAAGATTTACACTCAGAACTGCTGGTGGAAATTTTAATTTTGTGGGAAAATGTTTCCTTTTTAAAGTTATTCAGACGCTTTAACGTCCAAACCAACTAACAGGCCGCACGATAGTAGACTCGAAGGCAAGAATAAAATCACAACACACCACGTAAGAAAGCAACCACAAAAATGGAATAAAGGGTTTTAGAAACAACTCTTATCATAGGAACTTACATTTCACTACCCCTAGTTTAGGAAAAGAGGTAACATCATAATAACAACTAAAAGTGAAATACTGGAAACATATTACATGCCATCTTTTATGGTAGGTACTCTCAGGTTTAATACTTTCAATCTAGCGGAAATCAGGGGTCTTTTGGCCAACGAGAATTCAAAGATACCAACCATTAGAGGAATTTCCATTGACGGTAGGCGATGAAGTCGGACTGTTCGACGTGTAGGTATATCGAGAAGAGCTCGAATATGAAGAATAACTTTCAGACACAATTCTAGGAACAGAAAGATTAACACTACTATTAATATCGTAAGAAAAACTCTGAAATGAAATTGTTCAATGGTGAGAGCGAGAGAACACAACATTTTGGTCGAAATGAAATAGATCTCCCTTTATCCAGGTAGGGCGGATAATGTCAATGCGATTACTATGATTGAATACAACTAATCCAAAATTTGCTAAAAACCAATCGATGTTGCTCTCAAAATTGGAGTTGCTACTACAGGCCTCGTGCAAAATGATGGCTGCGCTCTGAGTGGCAGCTGGGATCGAACTCCTGCTCCATCGGGTCCCTGGCGGCTCCCCCGTTGCCATTAACAATTCATTTCAGTTCTCAATCAATCTTTCTATGTCATAGTTAACTTATGTTCTACCACGGAGGTAAAAGAATGAGAAACATCTTCAACATCATACAGAACCACGTACAACATCATAAAGAAACACGTAAAACATCATGTCTGACATGGCAAAGTATGGGTATCAATAAATAAATATAGAAGAAATAAGAACCAAGTTTGAAAAGGTTTTATAATAGGTTTGTTCCAAGCACCGTAACTGTGTTACCGAACCGCTTGAGTTTTCGAATCCGAACCAAAAAGGTAGGGATTTTTCTCATTTCAATAACTCATCAGTTGGAACATCTGGAACTTGTGGATGGAAACACTGCAAGCGCTAGTGTAGCATAGGTCACAGTAAGCGGGTAACCATCAAGTAATAACCACCACCACCACCCCCCCACGCCAGCTTTGTAGTGTACCTACTATCATATAGTGATTTTTGTTTCCAGCACAAAAAATAACTTCAGAATCAACAAAACACTACAAAGAACAGCTGTTATTTGTGAAAACAGAAAAAAAGAAAATGAGACCTGAGTAGGCTTCCAGCACGTTTAGCGTGAGAATTAGCAGACAAATGAAATTGCAGGGAAGTTCCAGAAAGTTTCCTTCAGTTTGGAAACTCATCCCTGGCAGTTTCGAAAATTTTCTTGAACTAAGCTGTGTGCAATGGGTTATGCACCGAATACATTATGAAACTCGCCGCGCTTGGTACAAAGCTAATTTCATGTCTTCTCGTTCTCTCCATTTTGTTCAACTCAGGTATCCGTTCCGGTTGCATTCCACCGTTTTCTTGTAAAACATTCCATACACCGTAATAAATTTACTTTCTGAATTGGTAGTTCGGTACTAGGCAAGTTAGCACCTCATGAGTGAAATGGTGAACTGTTCGTACCCTCACCCACCCTTCCATAAAACACCAAACAAACCCTTTGAGAAGGAGCGAAGGGAAAAACGAATAAGCAATTAATAGAAAAAAGTAAGACCACACTCCCAGTAAAATAAATCAATGAAAAAACTGTCCATAACAATAATTTCCATGAGTTTTTTGACGTGACTTGAAATGGTCATGCTCAACATATCTACTTTTTTTGTAGTTGTGTTTATTGGCCTTGTATAATAACCTACTTATGTAAGGTACATTTACCTACATGTTACATGCACTTACTTACGTAAGGTATGTTCAAGTTATCACACCATTTATTCATGTACCTAACGTCGCTCTTTAGTCCTGATGGAAGGTCCTGATGGTCAGGCGACCTAACGTAGGAGAAACTACTTAACACATGGAGGAGAGTGTGATTGGTGTCAAAATTCTCAGGGTGTGTATTTGCATTAAAAAATTAATAAAGGTACGTTTATTAGATCCATGGTTACCGCTGAAAATTTGATAATGGTATTATCAAATTTTCAGGGCCACTAGCAATCTGTCCCTGTGACTAGACATAAAATTATAATAGCAGCAGTTCTTTGGTAGGCAGGTACTTATGTTCTTGGGAAATTAAGTAAGACCTGATGAATAGAAGTACGGTTTTACGATAAATCAAATAGTCAACAACAAATTTTATGGATAGCCTGTAGTTAAAGACACAGACGTAGTCTTGGATAATTTTACGGCCTCTAGAAAATCAATGAGATCGAAGAATGTAATAGTTACATTAAATTCGAATTGGTGAAAAAATTAAAATAAGTAGGCAGTAATAACCTTGCAATACCCATATTATCGAAATATCGATATTTTCCTTCCGATATCCGATATTTTTATATCGATATTTTCACTTTGATAATATTGGAATATCGATATTTACCTCCGACAGTATCTTTTTTTTTATAACGAGAAAAATCCTCAAATTTGGTTTTAAACTTTTGTAAGGAATGAACCCAGATATACAGATATTTCATTTTCCCAACGTGTAAGTAGGTACAAAACAAACTGAATATTATTTGAACAAGCTTTAAAACTAGGTACCTCATTTTCACATGATTTTATGTAGTTACAAAATAAATTGAATACCTACCACAATCTGGAAAAAATTCTTAAATTATTTTATTTTTATATTATGTATGAAGGTACAAAACGAACTAAATACAAACTGAACGAAGTCTACTAGGTAATCTAATTTGAACTAACAACGTCTCATCTGAACTAAGTAACTAACCTTTGGACTCATTACGAAATCCAAATCATAAATAATGAAACAACAATAAGATAGTGATGTGTGTATTCTCCGCCTACTGACCTTGGCTTACAAAATGGCTTACTTGTTTTAATTATTTAAGTTTGTATTTCAATTTCTTTCGATACCTCTTTTGATAATATCAGATATCGATATTTTTCATCCGATATTGTATCGACATCGATTTTTCAACTGATATCAATATCGATATTTTCTTTCGATTTCCCATCCCTAATAGGGGCTTCATTATTTACTGACTTTGCCGAAGTACCTACCAACGTACTGAGAGTTATTTCTCTGCCGTCCGTCAATCCCCGTTCTTTGTGGGACAAAATGTGACCCACATTAAATAATTTTCGTCCATTTATCTTTGCTTGTGCACTATCCAAAACGGGCAAATTAATCGGCAAGAAAAAGCGTTTTTAATAATGACTTTGATATCACAACACTCAACCAAGGAACAAGTTAACAGGTCAACACAACTTCTTCTT
The DNA here is from genome assembly GCA_954871275.1 of Leptopterna dolabrata. Lineage (NCBI taxonomy): Eukaryota > Metazoa > Arthropoda > Insecta > Hemiptera > Miridae > Leptopterna > Leptopterna dolabrata. The sequence goes on along the minus strand of OX940983.1, from coordinate 14,097,864 downwards.
CTGTCTTCCTTATTACAGATCCTATTATTTGACCAAGTTTAAAGTTATATGTCCGGTGAGTGAAACAGATGGATACTTTCGACAGAATTCACGACAAAAAGGCCTGTACGGCTGGTGAATGGAGGAACGAAGTGTAATATTAATATAGTGTAATCGTAGTGGATACTATGGATGGGACAAGCATCGCCACGGGCCACTGACAGAGCGCTCTGACCCAGTCCTGTGCAAAATGCCTATACGTATTGATCATTTCTTTATTGAATTATTCACGGAAGTACTTACGAGGATTTATAGTTGATATTTTCTTTGGTAATTGTCATGTTCGCAACATGTCTTGGTGAGTGTAACCCGCCACAACCATTCAGAAAGTCCAGTCCTGCAAAATGATCGACTTCATCACCAGTCGAAAACACAGTGAAAATATATAATTGTTATTACTGAACCACAGGTTGTATTGTTCAATATACAATAGCTTATGTTTTCAAAATCGTCTTTAGTAATAGGAAGACTTACAAAAATGAAATTAGGATTGGATCTATCAAAGTATTTGTAATACTGCTGCTATAATGCCAATATGGATAGGCACTCCAAAGTTTAAGGAAGAAGAAAAACCAACCATATGTGTTTCCTTTGCCCTGAGTCTGCATCCTGTTTTCACTCTGTTCTCTTGGATTGGGTGTCAGAAAATTACCACATTCACTTGCATACGTGGGATTTCGTACGCCTGAAATAATGAAGAAGTATCCAGTTATTGGTATATGGATTCGAAAAAAGCTGGAAATGCAGGTAAGTATAAGGGTTAGGACAAATGTGCCCCATTTTGATGGAAATATCCTCCATGCTGAAGTATTTCTATTATAGTCGTAAATAAGACTTGACAAGTCTTGTATACGGATGGTTTTGGAATGAGTTCAAATTTGAAGAGTGAGGCGGGTTTTTTTCTACCCAAATTGATTTCATGAAGTCCCTCCAAGTGTCTGGGCATACGCTAGGTAAGTAGGTATAATTAAAATTTCATGAGTCGCTCGACTACACCCAAAATAAGTGAGAGAAAATTGGCTCATAATTGTGTTTTCTTTCATGGATTCTGGCACGCTGAATTAATTGTTGAACCTTATAACACATAAAAAGTTGGTTATGTTGCCACCACTGGGGCCAGTAAGAACACTACAACTATAGTCGATAATATTAGTCGACCAATTACCAACAAGTACATTTATGTGCATATCAACATAATTCCGTAAGTACTGGTCTGCCGACCCACTCGCATTCATGTATCTATATTAGCTATTTTTTAATGTATTTGCAACATAATATTAGTTGTTTATAATCAAAGAAAACTGACTCATGAAAATGTCCAGATATTATAAAGTCGAATTTACTGGATTTACCATCGACTCTTATAGGACTGGCGGGTCGTGAGCGCAAGGTCTGCCTCTGCTTGGAGTCGTAGACCAGATTCGTGTAGCCGCTGATACAACAAGCCAGCGCCACGTAAGACGGAGGCCTCTGAACTTCTTCGGGCTCCTGGACAACCGAAAACAGTGATTGTTACGATCTAGTTAAAACGACGGGTTGGATCGTGAAATTAGGCAATAATGAGTTGTGAATCTCCTTAAAACCTAAAGGTGGCGGCAAAAAGTGCTACGTACAGCAAGTGGGTAGAGGAGAAAGTCGCGTTGGAAACATCCCGTTTTCCAAAGAGTAAGTAGGTACTCTCCAAGTAATTACAACCCGGAGAGTTTGAAGTAATTGACTGTATAACCTACAAGTCTTACAATTATTTTCTTGTGGGTTATTCCATTCTTGTACAGAAAACAACTTGGATAGTCAGGCTGAAAGCCAGCAACTAGTCTGTGGATCAAGATAATTAGCATCCTGCTCAAGAGCCAGTGGATATGTTTGAACCTATCTCTCACTGTTCCCATCATTTGTACCTCAATTCAGTAAGTTCATTTATGCACATCTAGCTACAATACAACAGTTAGAAGTATATAACTACACATCTGACACAAATATACATATATATCACTCGTTACATATTTTATCCCGAAAGTCAAAACCCCGTCCAGGAACCCGTTCAGCGTTCATTAAAATGTTATAACTATTTTATAACTCCCACTATCTAACTGTCCGGTGGATCTAACGATAAACTATATAACATAGTTAATGAAGATCAAATATTTTCAGATACGTCTATTCCATGCACCAGAGATCTTGAGTGTGAAGATCGTTCAAGTACGACTCCTTTTCTATGATGAGCACCTGGTATAAAGTAGTTATTAGGGTGTGGTATTGCGATGAAGGTTTATGAAGTAGTTCTTGTAATTCATTTTAAATTACGCGCTGGACCTGTTTAATTTTAATTGGAAACGATGGTTTAATTAACATACGAGGAAATTAACAATGACGTCTCCTATTGTGCCTAATGAACAGTCATCGTCCCTTCCGTCTATTCAAAACAAGCACTTTACTTTCCTCCTCAGAATTCAATGTTCTCCATCTTGCGAGTATGCATAATCATAATAAGCCACTATGTAATATTGATTGTTCGCCGATGGCGCAAAGGGGTCTGCAATGAGGAAATCTCAGCTAATTTAAAATTCTTTATTTGATACCAGTTTCGGGCTATCTCACCCATCATCAGTCAGAGAATGTCAAAAGTTTGAGCGCCACACCTAAAACCATGGTCCCCAACACTCCAGTGTTTTTACCTATCTGTGGATATTATAAACCCTTAGTTTCCGTGTTTCTACATATTTTATACATATTCCCAACCTACTGCAACGAAAAATGGAGTGTATCATCAGAAAGGTAAAAAACGCTTTCTTTACAAAGCAAAGTTGCTCAAACGCCAGCGCAGCCTACATATAAATTTGATATGCACTGTGTCTCTGGTGTGGAGGTCTACATCTGAACCCTTACCCTGGCCTCTGGTGGTGACTTTTCTAAATTAATGATAACTTCACTTATGTGTTCAGTGCCGTCTGTGTAATGGTTCTGACAGTTTTTTTGTGATTCAAACTAGTTCGATTGACTCCCCACTTTCATGGAAGTCTCAACTTTCGTGGAGAACATTTTGTTTTAAAGTACATACCTAAAGCATTCTGCACTTTGCCAATGACACTAATTATTATAACCATGTTGTATTATAGACTGGTATTTCATAGAACATTTATTGTATAGAGAAAGTGTTGAGATTTTATTTAAAATAATGCATCAAAATATACATAAAAACCCCGTTTTGCGTTAGGATTTTTCCAAACATAATCCGGTTAGCCCCCTCCTCCCCCTTCCAAATCCTAGATCCGCCACTGTGTGCACACCAGCAATGCAAATGGCGCTCAATGTGTTAGCTGTGTAGATATAAACACAACACAACTATAACATCAAGGACAAGTATAAACGCAGCCCCAAACTAGCATCAAATAAAGAATCCTAAATTAGCCAAGGTTTTGACAGAATGGAGTCCCAAAAATCAGCTTTGCACACAATCAACAAATCTGTTTGTTTATTTAGTCTATTAGTTTAATCTATTAGTTTATTGCGGTTTATTTTTTGTTTATCTAGGCTTAAATAAGACTATAGGGATTTTCTTACTTGACTCGTTAGTACGGATTCTTCGTTTCCGTTTGTTAACGGTGGGCTGGGATCTGTATGAGAAAATACAAAAAAGAAATGCAACTATTATTACGTGATTCGTATCGATATATGCAAGTACATTGTCGAGAATTTTCTAACTGCACAATAGGAAATTCCATACTTGAGGTATTAAAAAAAAACTAAAAAACACTTTGATAGAACTGATCCTAAGAACGATGAAACTGGAAGACGAGGCTGAGTGCACGAATAATCATACACAACAACATGAGATAGCTAATTTTAATGCGGTTTTTCCAACTTTTCCAGCAGATTTTACGATTACTGGGAAAAATAAGAAAATCTACCACAACCATAACTATAAATCAAGAAACGATAACTAGAAAGGGAAAATCGGGATATTCTAGAAAAATAATTGTATCATTCACTAAGTACCTAGGTATGACAGAAAGGGGATAAAGGGGGGGACACTACAAAAAACTTATGCGATTGTACCAGTGCTTATTATTCGTTTCATGTAGGTATATAACAGACAAACATGAATGGTGGATCGTAAAGGAACAACGCTACGAACTTACAGCGAATTTAAACTGTTGTCGTTCAAACTCAATACGATCCCTTGCCTCAAATTAAAAATTTAGTTCTAGAAAACTCCAGCTTGTAATTTGTTCTAGATTACTATTTTCTCTAATTTAACGGCATTTTCTCTGGTTTAACGGCATCCTCAAGTGACAATATTTATGAACTATGAATTGGCCCCTTCTGTAAAATGAATTTGTTTTCTGAGCAAATGGGTTATCAATAAGGATTATAAGGTTTTCTTTTCCTTGACACAGAACGATCCAAAGTCATAGCCCACCGAAATTATAAGCAAAAATAATAGAAAACGTTGAATAATTCTCGATATTCCCATCCATCCGAAAGAAATTGTTTAACGATGTTTTCAGGGTAAATAGTTCGGTTTACCATAAAACGTCCACTACCAACACATTTTTATCGTTTATATTCTATTTCTTTATTTATGAGAGTGAGAAAATAATATATAATGCTATCCCTATCTGAAAAAACAAATAAAAAATATTGCAACTATCAACTCAATATTGACTTCGCTTTCAGACTCGGGGGGAAATGTGCCAATGAGGTAGGTAGGTATACACGATTTTACCACATTTTTTTGTTCCCACTCATTAACGCGATTATTTAAGGTGGATCTCAAATTTAGTTCACCAGGAATACGGAAGATAATTAAAAATATTTTGTGGAACGCTCAAGTTGCGAAGGTATAATGTAATCCCTCGTCACACCGATTTGATCCTTAAACCTAGCGGTTGCTATAAACTGCTAAACAGAACAGCGATCTCCAAATGTGAACAAAAATTACCAAACAGATGAAATTCGTTGTCAATTAGGTAGATCAAACGAAGTACATCTAACATCCGTGTGAGCTAATTAAATACATAAAACGGAATAAATGCTGCATACAGCTGCATTAACTCTCTTGGATCTATGTTTGGATGCGATCATCCAGTTTCCAACACGTCCAACATCACCGTTTAATGATGTTCATCCAAAACCAATAATTAGCTTATGCAATTTTTCATCAATTATTGACGATAAATATTGCCCAAAAATGATCAGTAAACCAAAACACTCGACCGAGCTCAGGCATTCATTATAACCTTGAACAGCTCTCGCAAGAAATGAACTATTGAACTTTAGTAATATGAATTGAATGTTGGTATGCGTGCAAATAAGTGAGATGCAACACATACATATGTGAATTTGTAAGTTTATAAATAATTAGAAAAATACGAGCACTTATGATTGTTGCCGACGATACCTCTACTGAGTATTGCATCGGTTGTTTCAACAATTTGGATGCAAGACAGAGTAGGTGAGTAGCTTTTAGCAATTTTGAATTTTAACGCATAAATACTGCGAGATCTGGGCAGTGGTTACTGAGTAGAGATGTTCCTTACACCACCATACAACATGGAATAAATGATAACTGATTTCATATTTTTAAAAAAGCATTGCAGAAGCACGCAAGCAGAATTACAGCTGAAAACAAATTCATGAAAATAATTTTAAAAAAATAAATAAATAAAACAAAATAAAAGCCCGGTGAGGCTCCAGCAAGTGGCAGGTGACTCTAAGAACTAAAAGGCCAGTAAAAAACAAAAAATTAAATTAAATTTAAAAAAATATATGACGACAGATAATACGAGTATAATGAGCCGTTTATCCCACACCAGTGAGATGCGTGTAGGAACGTCATTATTGCAAGCAAAAAATGTTTGAAGGGAACTGTACAAAAGGAGTTGATACAAGTAGCCTTTGGAACGAACAATAATTGATCAACAGGTTGGCGATGTAATAACTAAACGGGATCAACAAGACTGAAACTAGAGGAAGGTGCCTACAGTACACTAACGGATGTTTGATGTGTTATTATAGTTCAAACTAATGTTAATAACACAAGGAAAACACAATAAATATCAAATGACGGTGAAAACAATAAAAACACAGGGTGCTCAGGGTTGATGCAAGAGGTGCGTGCGGCACACGCAGATTGATGTAATAAAAGGTGCTATTAAATATTAGCCTAGTGAGCCCTGGAATTTGGCCCCAGCTGTACAGTTATAGTCCTTTTTGATCCCTTCGCCATGTTCCATAACGTCAGTGATGGACTGTGATAATCCTGTTCAGTCTCTCCTAACCATCTCCGCGACATGGCTTTATTCCCTAATTCATTCGATAAATCATCTGAGCCAATCGATCTCCACTATACCGCAGGTACTGAGCCCGGCTCACCATCTTAATCTTAGCCTCAGGCCAGCCCGGTCTCTAGAGGTCGGTACCGGTTGTTATTAGTTTAGATGGAAATTACATACCTAACTGACATACTTGTGAATTATTCATAATTTTCCTATTAAATCGGTCAAAATAAAATAGAGAATTGAAATTGAAGTAACAACAACAGGTGACTGGGTAAATAATCCAACCCTGGCCTAGGTCAAGGACACGATATTATAAAACTGTATATTTATGTACATTGTATTATATTATATTATTATTATAACTGCAAGAATGAAGTTTAATCAGCCAAAGATTATATTAAAACAAAGAACGAAGTTTTTATTAAACCACTACTTTAATCAAAACCTAACAACAGACGAGATCATCAGAGATTAGACGTGGGTTAAAGCGAAAAAATAATTTTTGAAACCAATCAATCAACGCCGTATTCACATCAATGTTACGCTGACAGGAAGAAAGATGGAAGTAACATGACAGCTTATCTTCAAGTTGTAAAAGGAAAAAAGTGTCCTCCATGATAATTTTATCGAGTTATCAAAATAACTTTTATCTGGAGACGGAGATATAGGAATACCCCGGCTTTCCTTATAACAATGACAACAAGCAGACACGTGTAATTTCGTGAGCCCATTGTGTGCTAAAAATATTTCATGACTTCCTCAAGTCAACCACAAATAACAAGAAAACTAAAGTTCACAGAATAACCAGAAGCAATCTCATAGGAATATCTGATCCTCTAATGCTTTCGTGCATTGCGCTCGCGCAGACGGGCGCCGGAAAGGGAAGTGCGGGAAGTAAAGTGGGATGAAATTCTTGTTCGAAATATCCACGCCCAAAGTATAATATACAATTAGTACACCTACATCTTAGATACTCGGGGGAACTTGCTATATCGCTCGAGCGAGCGTGGTTGTAAGTACTTATAACAGAAAAGTTCCGGTGTGGAGATTGCCACACAATTCTTCCATGCTCGTCATGATAGTATGGATACACATTTGGCGGAAGACAAGACTGGCCGTCCATTTCGGTATGACAGACCGACCACTGCGGTCCGACTGGCTGCACATGCTGACCTGACAGGCCGATCATAATAAACTATACTGGACATGGAAATATAATATACAACTTGCATAGAATCATCTTTTAACCACAACCTGACACCACACAAACGTCATTTAGCTAGCAAACCTAGAAAATGATGGACACATTGACATATTTTTTTTTGCTGTGAATTAGCCAAATCGAATACGATCGAGCTCAACTGATCCTAACGGACATTTCGGCCCCAATCGCACCAATTTTGGTCCATTTTTACGGCAGTTATCGTTGGAAATCGAACGATCAGAAAACCCGTCATAACTCCCTTATTTTTCCACCTAGAAGTCTCCTCTCAAACTGATGATTTATAAGCTGAACAAAATCCAAAAAGAAAATCTGAAAAAGACAGCGTTTTGAGGAAGTTGTGACCATCTGAAATTCCATCATACATACAACGGAGCGACATCAAGCGGAAAACAGACTAGAGACTCGTTTTGAGCACTTCTGAGCAGGATTCCATGGTTTTCTCGAACACCTATTGATTTACTATTCCGTGAATAATAGCGCAAAAACCCATGTATTTGCACAGCAAAAAACTGTTCGAACACCACCCCCAAAGTTTTTTTCCAACGTTTCAAGGTGCGTAGATTCAAAAATGCGATGTCCGTCTGCCATGTCATCCGCATCTACCTTTTTCGGTCTAAAAATTCGTTCTTTCGCACACAGGCTCCATTTGGCCCCTAGTTGTGTCCCGAAACTTTTCAGCCCGATCGGAATATACCGAAGGGTCTTATGAGTGAAAAATGGGTGTAAAAATAGCGTTTTTTGGTCTTTAAGTAACATGAGCTTGTGATGTTTTCCATGTTTTTTAGGGCGAGGAGACAGAATATGAAGTTGATTTTGACCAACGAGTGAAGAATTGAGGTTCTAACAAAGTTTCAGCCTGAATTTACCTTACATTTTGGTCTAAAATCGTCGTTCTTTCGCACACAGGCTCCATTTGAGCCCTAGTTGCGCTGCGAAGCTCGGCAGCCTGATCGGAGTATACCCAGGGGAGTTACGGGTGAAAAATGGGTGTAAAAATAGGGTTTTGAGGGTGTTTTTTTAAAAGGTTTTTGAAGTTTTTTACGTATCGTTTCCATGTTCTTTAGGGCGAGAAGACGGAATATGAAGTTGGTTCTGACCTAAGAGTGAGAAGTTGAGGTTGTAATGAAGGTTCAGATCCCAAAATCAAATTATAGTGAGTCAAAAACCTGGAAAATTGATGACACCACCATAAAATTCTATAATAACACTGGAGATATTATTAACAAGTGAATCAAGACAATTCAACGACTCTTTCAAATGATTTTAATTGATTTCATAACGGAAACTCTTAAACTTTTCCGTTTTTATGAAACTGTAATTCCCGGGCCGGCTCTAGTACTCGATTTACGGCTTTCCTGGAGGAAAATAATAAAACGCTGTGTAATAATTGGCAGCGCTTTTTGACAGCCACTCCTATATAATAGGAACATGGAAGTAAAACGGGAGTGATCCGTTATCACACTACAAGCTAATCGGCTAGGTAGAAATTAGAGTAGGTAACTTGTGTGCGAGTAGAGTATGTAACTTGCTTGATTTACTGCGATATTCTATGTATAATACTACAGGTTAAATTATCGGAATTAATAATCAAGTAGCGGAATTTTGTTTTTCTGCGAGATGGAGATGGTGATGGGGCAGATAGGCGGGGAAAAACAAGATAGCATTTGGGCGGAAACGTGTCAAGCGAAATAAGCAACTGCAGGTACCCACACAAAGAGGGCGTCGGAATAAGATAATGGAGAGAAATGATGGCTCAGAATCAAGAGGTCGACAAAAAACCGTAGTACGGGGGGGCAAGGACCGTGTAATCGTCATTTTCGCTGACTCCGCAACTGACGCAGCTTCTGAGGGATGGGGCATCATCAGAACTTCGTTACTAACACGTCGTACGGAACAGCTGCACCCGGAATGTTCATCACTTGGCCCTAAATACACGTTGAAAGCACGTCGACCGAATCGGGGCAAATCATATTATTTTCCGGTGAAACAATAATGTTGTGGTATTCCCCACGTCAAAGGAGGAAAACTGAGAATGAAGACTAAACAGCAACGTATGTTCATAACATATAGAGCCAAAAGGGGCCTAGATAATGAATATTTGTAAGTTACACGAAGTTATGTCGAGTATTTGTCAAGCTGCCTACAGGGTACAGGCATATCTACGCACAGTCAAACACAGAGGAGGAATAACACCATAACTATTACACATTTTAGTAATAAGTAACCATAAATGTTTCAATATTCACCCCTACTTCCACGGGAAGTATTTAACATCAACACACTAGGACAACACTTCTTATCGCTCGCAACAAAATAACCTTTGGGAACAGAACATCAATAATAACTGACGATAACTTCTTGATGCAAACATGATAAGGCACCCAAAGTCATCGATCATTTGGAGGAAAATCTGGTAATTATATGTAAATATATATAGCATCTTATGGGATAGACAACTGATACGTGATGGAATATTTTCTGACATCAACGTAAACAGCTGGACAATCAACATAGTATTCAAGATGAAAATACCAAATAATAAGGTGATACCTATAAACTCCACGCTCAATTGCACCCAACATTCTACTGATTTTGTTCTCCTGTTTTGTATGTTCTACCTAGGTATGCATTTCAAGTTTGATACACCAAATTTCACACTATTCTTTATACTAATGTACATACGAGTACTTCGGACATGTAAATAAGACATGATACCATTTATAAATGATGGGGTGTTGTGATGAGACAGTAGCATTTGTAGTAGTGAGCGGTAACAGGTCGGATGACAGATAACGGAAACGCATCAAAACTTGTGAACAAATAAATTTGTAATTAGTGCCCGAATTATTGCTGTCCTTCTATTATTCCCACATTCCAATTTATTGGAGTCCTTCTATTATTCTTTCCAGACAACATGTTAAGCAATGATCAGAGAATCCTAATAGGTAAAAAGATGTAGTTTTATGACTCAAGAAATTGTTTTATTCCCTCGTTACAGAAAAGAATGAAATTATGGTCGTGGACAGGGCAAGTAACAAAGTAGGTAAAACACCAGTAGGTTCCGGATATGTTCTAAAATCTCAATAAAGCGTTCTCTAATGACTGCCGTGGTTATATATGTTACCGGCAAAGTGTGAAATAAGGCATTGTAAACAATGCCTAGGCAATGTATGAAATAAAAGGGCCAGGCACTGTATGAAATAAATCTCGTGTCATACTTTGCCTAGGCATTGTATACAATGCCTTATTTCACACTTTGCCGGTAAAATATACATAAACTTTCATGTTCAACAACTTCAACAAGAGCATTAGAGCTGATTTGGACAATTCCAATGCTTCGTCAGACATCATAATATCGTACAGACGCCGAACTTCACCGTCAATTGCTCCGAACGAGTTTTTGTCACAAAATAAGAATAAATAAGGAATTAAGGGCCTGCAGACCTGTGTTGGAAACTCAAGTTGTTTCAGTCTGTGATTTACTTATACTTTTGGAAAAAAATGCGAAATTAGCTATATTAGTTGGGAACTACTCACAAGGCAACCAATCATGGAGATTCATCAGCTTAAAAAACACACAATATATAATTGGGCCAAAATGTTTTGAGACGTGTGTCACTTATGCTGGCCAGGCTTCTGGACGATACAGTTAAATAGTAAGCTTTCGTAGGTTCTGCTCAATCTTGGAGTGTCTTAGGCCGCACCTACATTGGATCCGTATTTCTCCCGATCCGATCAGATCCGACGACTCCCGACCATCGGACGTCGTCGGAAGAAAAACAAACACCTAGAGTGTAATGCAGGTGCCTACATTGGAAGCGGAACTCCCGATCCGACGTCTCCTGACGTCTCCCGACGACTCCCGATCCGTCGCCCGATCAAACATGTTTGTTTCCAGTCCGTAATCGGAGCCCAACGCGCCGTAAAATGAGTACAACTTGTCAGGGTGATTCCGCATAGGTATACACGTAGTATAAAATTCTCCTCCCGATCGGTCCACATTGAATTGATGCACCCATGACCTTGTAGCACGTCTCTTTAGGAGAAGGTTGTTTTCCAGCAAAAACCAACACAAAACGTCATCGTCAGAATCACTCATGTCGAACTCACCACCACAGAACAGAGAACTATAATATATTTATGTAGGTACCTACAACGTGCGCTCTCCCTGTGCTCACTACAACGAGCCTTGATTCCCCAAAAGTTTGGATCGGATCGGAACCAGTGTAGGCACTCAGTCGGACGTCATCGGGCTCCGATGGTCGGGAGTCGTCGGATCTGATCGGATCGGGAGAAATACGGATCCAATGTAGGTGCGGCCTTAGGCAGGGGCGTTGCGTCCATAAGGCCACTGCCCCGGCACCCAGAAACACAAAAAACTCCAAAAAAATGCCAACCATTTGTTCAGTTGGCATTCGAATTTCCCTCCGTATACTGTACCTAGCATTTTTCACGAAGTTCAACAGCGACTCGACAGAGTTCTCTGGCTATGGATATTCGAGCAGTTTATCGGAATATAGCTACACTAATCGATGTCTTGCAATCGAAATCGAAACCTACACTTCTGAAACTGACAGGTCGTGGGACCTGGTGTCGCCATGGTAACCGAGAAAAGTGGCCCGTCCGCGCAAGCTCAGTGGAGTAAAAATTTGGTTAGCCACGCCCCTTTTGGGCCCGGGGCCCACATTTCCATCCAAAAATCGTTTGTTTTCACAATCGATTGGATTGTTTCAATTCATCTTGTCATCTCGATACGAGATACTTGTCCTTCGATCTGTCCTCCCCTAAAAATTCGTATCACTTTCGCCATTCTGTTCCTATGTTCAGTTATCAATTTTCTGCATACGTTTCGAATTTTGTATGTTCCCATTCGAGTTCCCGGGACAGATTTGGATCTGGATTTGGATTTGGTCTTTGGATTTGGCCTGTCTGTGGTCTTGTGGATTGATCGCCGTCAACATACACAGATAAGTACCTAGCTTCTAGTCTGATTCTCCATCCAAGTAGGTACTGGCCGGCGGGTCATTACTTCGTTGTATTTTAGTCTAAGAGTTCGTTGTTTTTAGTGGTAGTTTATTTGCTTCTGTATTTTTGTACCACATGAATTCGGTGGCTAACTTACAGTCGAAATTTTCGACGTATTCCTACGAGGATAGATAGTGATGATTAAAAGTTTAGGAAGAGATAGGCCTTTGCTGAGTATTAGTCAGTATGAAGCTATAGAACTTCTAGCTTCTGGTAATCCCGGGTACTGGTCAGAACTATTGTGAAAACAGTGCTTACATTCTGACTTGCTAAGAGCTGCGGTTGATTAAAATCCACCCATTTCTCATAAGAAGACTCCACTGTTGGAAAACATTTACAGGTATTTTGTAGAAAAAGCTGTTAATTTGTGTTCCGGTTTGGTGGCCCACCATTTTCAGAGCCCACGCACCGCTACTGGTCTTAGGTATGACAGAGGTTGGTTGTGCCCGATGAGTTATGAATGATGCAATTCGTTTTGCTGTGATTTAATTATAAAACGATTACGAACTAGGATGAAAAACCACGTGATTCATCAGGGAATGTAATACCTCTTTTACTTAATCATATTTGGTTGGTGCCGCTCAGTCACTCTGGCTCAGGGGTTGAGGATGAGGCTATTGCTAGTTTCTGCAATCACCACGTTAGCGTCAGTTGCTCTCCATAGAATGTTCCTCAATAATGTTCCTACCTCTACCACCTCAGCCGGGCGGTTCAACTTAAAATGTACAGTGTATAAAGTCGCTCTCGCTATTAAACCAATTTATATAGTAATATCGCAATCCTGTGTTTCTCAAACGGCATCCCATCCAAAATATATCTATATTTCTCCAAGTACTTTCGTCATAACGGCCTCGTCAGGGATCTATAAATAGTTAACAGGAAGGTACAACTTTTTGTGTTCAACAAAACTGTGTTTTAGTCATAAAATGTAAGGTATAAGCCGACACATACGATCCTAACCCTCAAACCCTGAATCAGTCGTTTACAACAAAACCATACCTACAGTAGACAACGAAAAGATTTCGGTGCGAGGTCCGAACAGCGACTTTAATTTAAATCTAATTACGTTAAAACTGCCATGCTGATTTTTTGGCTGATTCCAGCTGATTCTTGTTCTGATTTTCGGTAATAATGAAGCTCTGTAGTTATTGTTACGATCGTCAACACGAGGGAAATGGCTTTATTTGGATTAATTTTTAATGGGAAACTTATTTTCGTTCGAGTGACCCTCCGTCCAAACGTTCGCCTACACCGATAAAGAATGGGAGCGCCGCTAATTGGAAATCGGTACCCCCAGAGCCGAGCAACCGATAAGTGCCTTTCTCTGCGGGACCAACGATTCAACTTCTGTATTCTCCAAACTACAGCGGACTTGCATACCTACCCACCCACCTGAGTATTAATGGCGCAAGCTCCCAACAATCCGTCTTTTCACTCGCCTCCCACGGCATTCCCACCTTTCTGCATCGTCCAAATTATATGGGTTTTTTCAACAGCTTTCCCACACCGCTGCACATGACTGGACGGCTCTCACTTGTTGATTGCTCGAAACATGCCACTGCAGGTACGAAAGAACAAGACAGACTTCAAAAAAAGCTGTACAAAAGTAAAAAGTAAAAAGTGAAAAATAATTGTTACGCTGAACAAACGTATATAATTTATTCAAAGCCAGTACAAAAAAATTGTTGGTCAGCGCCAAATTTAAACTAAAACCCCCACACACACAGCCTTCCATGTTGTATCCCTTGGTTTTTATACATTTTGGTTAAAATTTGGTCCAAAATTTTGTATATTGGCTCTGAGTAAATTACGTACGTTTGTGCAGCATAAAAATTATTCTTTACTTTTTAGTTTTACACAGCTTTTTTTGAAGTCGGTTTTGTTTTTTGTTAAAATTTTTTTTCCTTTTTAGTGCATTATTTCTAGTAATGTAGACCTCATGCTATCAAGTACTGATACCATCATTACTGGGGCATTCACAGTCTTTGGCAGACCATTTTCTGTCGTCAAATCATGCAATGTCTATCAAAGCACTGGGAATCGAACAGTATAACTGGCCAAGTACAGGTCCAGTACTACTTTTTTACTCGTGAAAAAAGATTAATCGAAATCGGTCCAGTAGTTTCGGAATAATCGCTGGACAAACTTTTTTTTGAGCGCACAGAAACAGGTCGAAGTGAGAACCTCTTACTTTTTCTGAAGTCTGTTAAAAACTGATGGACCATTGCGAAACGCAAGAAGAACCATGCAATGAAACAATGAAAACTGCCATCGAAACAATCGCTAAAACTACGGTTTGGAAGTGCCAATGTAGTCTGTGAAATCAACTCCACCAAAATATGGAACCCAGCAAAAGGGGAGACTTAATTTATGGAACCTCAAGTGACAAGTGACAACGATTTTATAAACATCACTATTTCGCACTACTCCGAAATGTTAGTTCATTTCTAGGACTCTGGATCGTCTCAAACTGATAATGAAGTAAATTCGGAAGTACAGAACTGATGGAATTTGTAGCTGGATTATCCCAGGGGATAATTTATTAAAAATGAATAGGTTGGGACACTGGTTCACAATGTTAGCTCCAAAAATTCGATAGCAGGAATCAATTTGAGTATATTACACCTTTAACAAGACGAAGATAAAAATTTAACAGTCCCTGAGTGGTGCAGGCAGCGCTAAAGTGCTGCAATGTGGCGACCTATACTATGGGAACCAATACTTGTTAGCAGTAACACAGAAACAAGAGAAGAGTAAGGCTATCTAACTGCCTAGGAGGGAATCAAACCCACATCTACCGGTTTTAATGACCAGTGCATTTCTTTTGAAGTAGCCATGAGACAAAATCTCGGTTTTTCTTGCAAGCCGAACTGGTTAAATCATCAAAGTACTAGAAAAACGAGTGGTTAAAGGGGATTCGTGAAAATCGGAATATCGACAGTAGTGTCTAATTCATGGAATCCAAGAACGGACAGCGCAATCACTGAAAATGTCATCAATAATGTTGGGACAAAAAAGGCATGGCCGTTACAAGGTTCCCGATGCCACTGGGGTTGATAATGATGAAATCTGATTCTGAAAATTCTTTTTGGATTATCCATGGACTCAGGGAAAAATTCCTACACAACACCGGTGAAACTTAGGCGCAGATTAAATTTCCACAACCCCTCAACAAACTATTAAATCGCTTAAAATACGTAGAACTGGGGTTATAAGCTTGTGGCCAAAATTGTCCAACACACAAGTCAAGTCTACAGACACAGAACCTGATTTGTTGAGAGAGGTCTGCAATGCAAAACGCGATTTAGAAATTATGATTTAGGAGGGCTCAAAAAACCTCACATTTCAGAAGCCATCAAACCGATTCCTCTACTTTAGACTCAAATTATAATATTTTTGATATTTGTGGCATAAAAACATGCCAAATGCTGAGAATTTTGTGGATCATAGAGGGGCATTGTATGTTTTTGAACGTACCCGGCAGAAAAGAACGAGGAGCGATGCTAGTGTAGATGACGAAGCTGTTGATAGTCATAGTCTGGGCAAATCACTCACTTAGACTGCGAGACAGACCATACGAGTGAAAGGAGCTTTCCCCAGGAGCGCAGAAGGGCAATAACGGGAGATGAGGCTCATTTATCTCAATTCTTCCTTTAACGAATTTTCAAAGAGAATAAGCAATTGCAGTGGGTCTAAACTGTATTATTATTATTTTTTTAATTAAACGGAATAGATGAAGTCAGGTGGATTTACTGGTCAACGGACAATAATAAAACAATATCAGATTTGATCTGAAGGTTATCTGTGACGAAGAAAGGCGTTGGGCCGTTCGCAGTGATTCTTCAACACTTTTCTGTTTAGTATCCATGACCGGCTGTTCGCAGTGTTTTCCTGAATATCCAAAGCTAGTTTTCTGCTCGTCATTGCAGTAAGCAGAAGACTGGGCGGATGGAAAACTGCCCATGCACTGCCTTCTCGTTTCCCAATCATTATCGAACTCAAACCCTTTGCAAACGCCTACCAAGATGGTATTGGGTCATAGATGGTTTCTTACGGTTTTCTAGGAGTCAGCTGACCATCAGAAAAAGCCAGTGCGAACAAACCTCACGGCATTCGCCATAAGGTGTACTCCAGTGGACACCCTTCGCCAGAGTGAAATTTTTTCAATTTGTTTATCAGAAGTTGAGAACCAAAAGTCAACAGGAAAGGAAGTGAATCATAATTTAATCACTACGGGACGTATGGGATACGAAATGGGAGATGGAATTATTCTTTTTTCACGATCTGAGAACCAAACTATTCTGTTTTCACATCAAACTGAAAAGAATACGAATCCTGGGGACGGAATGCGAAGTGATGGATATTAGTTACCTACTTGATGAGTTCAGTCTAAGCAGAGGAATTATATGAAAGTACCTTGTCGTGCTCATTATTTCGCGAGTCTTTGTTAAGCAGAGGAAATCTTATTAGAAGTGCCTTTGCACCTCGTTTTAAGCTCCCGACTGTGAAATGAGGTTATATTAGGAGCCTAGATTGAATTTCTATGTAGTTTTAGTATCACGGACAGAATATTAACGGACTTTGCCGAAAGAAATAATGCGGTGGCAGTAGACCGATTAGAGGACGGGCCCCATATTATTCTTGAGCATCCAAGGCCTACTTAAAAGGAGAGTAGGATTCGTAGTATAACAGGTTTCGTTAGGTCCTAGATTCTCCAGAAATAATTTAGATAGATACCGACCAATTGACGGACCCTTTGCCAAACGTTGAATGAAAACCCTTGATCATAGATAATTTCGACAGTTTTGCAACAGGGTTGATATCTCGTCGCTGAACTTTTGGATAGGAGGGGGGGGGGGTTGAAACCTGTTACCAAATGTGGAAAAATGGCGAACGCCGGGGTTCTTTCTGTACCATGTTAACGGATGGAGATATCGATTTTCAAAATTTTCATTAAAAAAAAGGCATCTCAACTCAACCTAATTTTTTGAACTCGACGCAAAATTGCAAATACTACTCAACCACCGTCACTGAAGAACGGAACGTACCTATCCTATTCCCATCTAGAGGCTAAAACGAAAACATCATTATTTGGTGGTGCCCACATTTACTGGGAAAATTTGTTATTAGGTTTTTGGTTTATTATTCTGTGAATAATACACCTATGTATTCGCTCAGCAAAAAATTTTTATAACACCCCCTCAAAATTTTTTCTTTTCCGTTTCAAGGTGCGTAGATTCCAAAAATGCAATGTCCGTCCGCCGTATCACGTGTACCGGCCTCATTTTCGGTCTAAAAAATTCGTTCTTTCGCACGCATGCTCCATTTGAGCCCTAGTTGTGTCCCAGAACTTTTCAGCCCGATCGGAATATACCCAGGGGTGTTATGAGTGAAAATGTGTATAAAAATAGGTACTTTTTGTGTTTTAGTAACATGTTAGTAAAATGAGCTTTTGAGGTATCGTTTTCCATGTTTTTGGGGACGAGAAGACCGAATATGAAGTCGATTTTTACCAAGGAATGGAAAATTGAGGTTGTACCACTTGTTCAGCTCCCAAAATTAATTTTTTATGAGTCAAAAACCTGCGAAATCGTTTGAAATCACCATCAATTTGAAGAATAACACTAGGAAAAGTGTCAACAAGTGGTTCAAGACGATTAAATGGCACTACCAACGATCAAAGATGATTTGAAAAAAAAGGGCGTACCTAATTCAAGTTTTGGGGGCCACAATATTGGTGGAAACCACCAGAAATAGCTATTTCAATTATTTTACATGAAAGCAACAATAAATGAACAGCCAGCATTTCTGTAGTTAAGTCCAATAGAATAATAAACCCATGTGACAAGGAGTTTGCAGTGTTTTCTTTTGGTTTATTATTCTGTGAATAATACACCTATGTATTCGCTCAGCAAAAAATTTTTATAACACCCCCTTAAAATTTTTTCTTTTCCGTTTCAAGGTGTGTAGATTCCAAAAATGCAATGGCCGTACGCCGTATCACGTCTACAGGCTTCATTTTCGGTCTAAAAAAATCGTTCTTTCGCACACATGCTCCATTTGGGCCCTAGTTGTGTCCCGAAACTTTTCAGCCCGATCGGAATATATCCAGGGGAGTTATGAGTGAAAATGTGTATAAAAATAGGTACTTTTTGCGTTTTAGTAACATGTTAGTAAAATGAGCTTTTGAGGTATAGTATTCCATGTTTTTGGGGACGATAAGACCGAATATGAAGTCGATTTTGACCAAGGAGTGGAAAATTGAGGTTGGACCAAATGTTCAGCTCCCAAAATTGATTTTTTATGAGTGAAAAACCTGGGAAATCGTCTGAAATCACTATCAGTTTGTATAATAACACTGGAAAAAGGGTCAACACATGGATCAAGACGATTAAATGGCACTATCAATGATCAAAGATAGTAATTAAAAAAAAAACAAAAAAAAAAAAAGAGCTTACCTAATTTGTGTTTTAGGGGCCAAAATTAATGAAAACCATCAGAAATAGCTATTTCGATTATTACGCATGCAGCCAACATTTCTGTAGGTATGTCCAATAGAATAATAAACCTATGTGACAAGGACTTTGCAGCGTTTTTTCAAATTCTTACACGTCTCTGAAATACGAGTATGATGTTTTACATACTAAAATTGAGATAAAAGCTTTGTTCGCACTGGCTTGTTCTGACGGTTAGATGACACCTAGAAACCCGTAAGAAACCATCTATGATCCAATATCATCTTGATAAGCATTTGAGATGGGTTTGAGTTTGATAATGGTTGGGAATCGAGAGGGCAGTGCATGGCCAGTTCGAACTGGCATGGTCAGTTTCTCGTCCGCCTTACCTTCTGCGTACTGGAATGACGACGAGAAAACTGGCGTTGGACACTCAGGAAAACACTGCGAACTGCCGGTCATGGATACTATACATTCAGAAAAGCGTCCGCCAATCACCGCAAATGGCCAAACGCCTTTCCGACAGTCAGATAACAGTGATGATCACAATGAACAAACCTACACATTCGATCAGAATTTTTCTTGTGAAACTTACCTCAGAGGCAAGCGATCGGCGGTGCACAGATGGTGCGTTTACTTTTTCTGCCTGTACGCGCTTTTCGAAAAATAAATGACATGGTAGCGACAGGATGAATGGAGTTTGGTTAGATGAGAGGGGACAGACGGTTGTTACAAGTAATTAAAGATAATTACTGGGGTTTTCATCCTTATTTGTCTGCTACCTGAAACCAAACCATTAACTACACAGTACACATGGCCAGTGTAGTAGCGAGGATAATTATGAACAAAATTATGAATTTAAATGAAAAATTAGTTGGATGATGATTAGATTAATAAAAATGTCCAAAAGAACAATGGTGTATTGCGGGATGTGACAATAAAGTGAACAAAAACATCGAGTGAACAATTTTACGAATATTTTAAAACACAGACATAGTGTTTGATGTGACAGACACGATTATTCAGAAGTGAATCGAGTGAAAACGTGAGATGACAGAGGCGGTGAAAAATTAAGGTTATACTGAAGGGAAAGCAGTTGCCAAAGCAGTAATCAACACACGACAAGGGAAGTGTTTTTTTTCCACACGATGTCGATTTTACAGACCCATTTCTAGTAGTATCCAACACAAAACGAGCCCAATTCATTCAGCTTTCATTCCGGAAGACGATTTATACTGGACACAACCCATAATGGCATCTATAAAAAGCAATCATTTGCAATATAAATATTGATAGAATAATATAGTATATTACTGCGGTAAAATATGAGCTAAAGCTTGAAACCTGTAAGTAGGTATTATTACAATCATAGGATAAGGATTTTTACATAATATACCTTCTACATACTTGTCATCTTATGAAAAATCCAGCACCTAAATAAATAACACTTTTAATCAGGACTAGGTGCCTTTCTGAGGGAGGAACTCACACATTTTGTGTTCATGAGAAAATTCCAATCTAAGGAAAAAAGTTCAATTTCCACACAGATCTGAAGAAATATCCGAATAGTTTCCCACAGTTGACAACATTGACACAGACAAACACAGTGTTTATTAGGCATTTTGAAGAAAAATAAGTTATATAAATTGGCTGTTTTCCGCTATGTTGAGGCTGATATCTAATACAATACAGGTAACATCTGATAGTAGAATTGGTTCGGAATGTCAGTTCCGAACAGCTAGGCTCGCCAATAAATTTATCGGTTAATTTGATGAAAATCAAACCCCATCTACTACTTTAGTGGGAGTTATTCCCGAGTTTCACGTACACCAAAATTGTTCCACCAGATAGATAAGAGCTATCATCTTCTCGACAAAATTTACAATGATAGCCAAGGCAACTTGCGCCCATCCGCGCCCTGACGAAAATCGTAGGTGAGTAATAACGGTTTGATCTACTCATTTCTCAGATGCGGTCACCTGAGAGAACGAGCCCAGATGAAACAAATCTATGCACAGATTTCTATTTTACGTCACTCCTGATCAAACAGCAGCCTTTCTTCGGCGAATCATGGCAGTAAAAGGCCCACACAACGGATCTGTGAAACGAAAGGATTCAACAGTGTGGGATCCAAGATTGCGGTGACAGGTTATTTGAAATACGTTCCGGGAAAGTAGAAAACGCGAATAAAACATGATCACAAAACACTCAAGGCGTCGTTAATGCATGATCTGCATATATATGACTTTACCGTACCTAGACGATGAATGAGTGAAGTGAAACCATTTCATTCGCAACGTTTGGTAGCATACAATTCAAAACCCCGTAGTTATCACGGAAAACTGCCTATAAAATACCCGTAAACCGTAGTTAGTAGCCAAGGTGAATAGATAAAGCTACCTACCCACCACACAACTGTGGGACTGTGAATTTCTCAAACGACTAGCATGCTAACATGCGATCTTCCATGGGATCGCTTTATCGAATAAGCCGCGCGATACGTAATTAAACAAAAACCACATATTTTCGTAAAAAAATCATGTTGGAGGAAATTACTCTGCGACCTTTAATCTACCATCATTTCGACTTCATCGGATCGACCCAATAAAGAGTACAGTAAAATTGGATGCAATGTTACTTTCTAATCACGCATGGAATATTGAGCAGCATTTTCGTTTTAGTTCCATTGAAGATCAATTTTTACTTGAACATCCCCTTATTTCCTAATGAACTAATTCGGAGAGAATAAATGAGTAAATTTGTACACGTAAAGTTTTCCATCGTGATTCAGTATGATATAAAAAAACACAGATTACTAAACTAAATAGGACATTTTTGGTGCCGCCAGTGGAAAAGTGTGTAGGAAAGCTGGAAATCTGTTTAATCTATTTATTTGGCATTTAATTGAAGTATAATAAGAACGAAAAATGTGAATTTTGTAACGAAAACATCTACGTAGAACGTGAAATGAAGAAGATGGAAAAAACTATGGATTGACTGCTAGTGATGATGTTTTTTCCCCCGAAAGAATAGAGCAATCTAATACGCCTACATAACTTAAATCACTTGCGGCGGAGTAGTGGAAATCCATAGCAAAAAAAACTACAGGATAAAAATAGAACAGTCTATTTCCACGTAAACTAACAAATTATAGACCGGTTTCGGTTGTTAAACCATCATCAGCACACAATAGATCTATTGTGTACTGATGATGGTTTAACAACCGAAACCAGTACACAATAGATCTACCTATTGTGTACTGATGTTGGTTTTTACAACCGAAACCGGTCTACAGTTTGTTAGTTTACGTGGAAATAGACTATTCTATTTTTATCCTGTAGTTTTTTTGCTAATACGCCTTCTGAAGTACGAGTAGGAAGTAACTGTACGACCCTTGATGAATCTCAAAGCAGATCAATATGACACCTGTTGAATAGGTACCTATATAATAAACTAAATAGCCAACACGTTATGACTATAACTATACGAACTAAATCACTCGCGACGAAATCGTGGAAACCCATATCAAAGAAAAACGGAGTTATTGAAAAATAGTCTATTTCCACTAATTGAACGAATGATAACAGTGTTTTTTGTGTATTAGTGGAAATAGACTATTTTTCAATAACTCCGTTTTTCTTTACTATAACTATACAAAAATTATAATTTATGGGTTTCCACGAAGACCGTTGGGTTTCATCTAACAAAATTGATGCGTAACATGATTATGAAAATCAACTATATATATAACAGGATGTAAATCTTGTAGTGGTTTAAACCTGGATAAAACCTTTCTTGCAACATAATCGATTTAATGAAGAGAAAAGTTTAAATGGCAAGAAGTAGGTAGGAGCTGCATAGCTCAGCATAAAATGTTGGGTACATAAAGCAGAAGATTGATGAAGACAATTACTCGACTGTAAAAATCACATAGTAGGCGTTATTGACGTCATACCTTCAACCACTGAGCACCCTGGTATGATAAGGTTTAAGTATAAACAAACTATAAGGTAGGCACTATTTTTTAGTAACACTCAATTTTTTTAATGAAACAACGGGAAAGGGTTCATCACATGCTCTAGGTAGGTATGTCGTTTCTGGCCCTCAAGATGGGGACTCCTAGTGCCAAATCATGCATCACCCTTGGAACTGTATTGACAAATGCTATGGGATGAACTTGAAGGTACTTAATGAAGAGAAAGCGAGTGATTATAAACACATAATAAGCATCTTTCTCCCATCCCATATAACACTTAGAAATACAGGTCACTGGGTGACATGTCACCTTTTGAAGCCGAGCGTTCCATTGGAGGTTCCATCAGACTATCTGGTGCAACCATGATGACGATATACGCCTAAATCAATTAGAATAAATTTTAAAAATGAAAATTTGCCAAGTAAGTAACAACATCCATTGGTGTTTTGGGGAAGAAAAATAAAGCTTGGATGATGTCATAATGCACAGAACAGTTTTACGGAATGACCGTATAATATATGAGGACGAATACACAACTAATGCTGCAAAAACAATGTACGATAGCGTATGCAACCAAATGAAGCGTGAAATAAAATGACATTTCAAAATCCGAGTAAAACCTACGCACTGGGTCGTTGAAAAAGAGGTTAGATGGTCCTTTTTATCAAACTGAAAGAAGCAGAGTTAAGACACATTTCCCCAACATTTTGTGTATGACGATAAATAAGAGAACGTTGCGTGATTTCCGATGCTACGGAAGTCGGAGGAGTGAAATAATCCGTAATTTTAAGAAAATAGGGCAACATTTCTGTAGTGGGCGAAATGAAAGTGAATAGGCATTCTGGGAAATGGAGCAATATGACAACTATCCAGGTCGAAGCTGAGAAAAAAATGAAGTTTTCTTACCTCAAAGACGGACTCACTGCGTTGAACTATGATGTATGTCTGATGTCGTCAGTCACTATAAGGTTTTTACGCTGAAAATATACCAAAACTCTTTGGGCGTGACCGCAAGGAAACTAAATTCATTCATCTAGACTACACGACGGCACAAGAGCTCTAACGCCATATTGACAGTAGGTCGTAGTTCGTAAAATATATCGATTCCTTGATGAATCGATCTTTTTTATTCTGTTTTCAAGGATCGAGGGGGCGATTCCATTATTACTTTTGTTTATAATTTTTACCTATAAGAACATTATTGACCTATGCCTATTTGAAGCTACCTCCCTATTATAGTGGGGCTCTTTTTTGGTTTGGACTCATACTTTGTAATTACAGTGTTAACCAGCATATTTATTTGTTGTGATGCCCAACTTTTGGCAGTACAAGGTTGGTAATAAATTCGAGTTCTCAAGACTATTATTTTTTAGCGAATTTTCGAAGAAAAGGAAGCTATTTTTTTTTCATTTAATGAAGAGAATTGTACATCGAACATTATTTGTCAAGAAAATCGTTCCAAGAATGTTCAGCCAAAATGGAACTTCCCACACCACTAACGTGAAAATATTATATATCATACGAACAAGGAGAAAAAGTAGACATAGACAGGTACCTAAGGATATAGGTACAGTATACA